>CM055202.1:10166946-10764446 GCA_029224185.1 Karalla daura
GGTAATGGGATCTTAGCAGAACTCTGATTAAAAGGACACTTCCTCCTTGGAGACCACCCGACAGTTTCCCTTTTTTCTTTGCCTCTCTTCCTCAGAGGCGAGCGTCAGAAACCTTGGGTACGGGAACAGAAGGGCCTGATAGCAGGCTCATGCAGTGCAAGCTAATTAAATTAAGCCTCCTTTAATAAAAGAGGAAGTGAGCAGAACGCTTTTATCCCGAGTCCGCCATCAAAGGAAGAGGAAAAATAAGGCAGCAAAGGGGGGGTAGAAAACACACAACCTGGAGATATGAATTTCTTCCTGTTACATTACATTCACACTACCCCTGAGCTACGTTCAACCTCGTGCAGAGGGGCGTGGGGTGGGGTTTGAGGGGGGAGGGAATTGTTTTCACAGAGTGAGAGAGTTCAGAAAGACCAGAACTCTTGAGAAACCATTGTAAACTTTTATGGTTTTGCAGCTCAGGGATGTCCAGTTACAATTATTGTTGCGCATGGTTGTACGCATCACATAGGTCTGCATTGTGTGTGTGAGTGAGTGAGTGAGCGAGGGAGGGAGTGAGAGACTGAGAGTGCAAGTGAGTACGTGTGTGCGTGTGTGTGTGTGTGTGTATGTGTGTGTACGCACTGGAATGACACTCACCACAACTAATGTGTTGGAAGTACTTCTCCACCCTTGTGTCACCAGAGAACAATAAATCCTGCTTGTTTTAATTACAGCTCAATGATGTCTGTACGCCAGAGACTTTCCAGCATTTACTGCTGGGAAAACTGTGGTTGCTGAGATGTGTGTAAATTTGAATTTTTAGCATTTCATCACAAAGACCTCCAGACTAAATACCTAATGAATTCAGAGACCTAGTAAAAATCCTTTAATCTTAATAGCCAAGACTGAAATATAATTTGGGGTAGTGGGGACATGAAGGAGAGATAAAAAGAATTTGAAGAATTCACTGCATTCAGTGCATGACTGGAGGGGAATGCCCCCTTAACCTGTAGCTATGAGAACTAGAAGTATGCCCTTCATCACTTGGCAGTTTGCTTTCATATTCTGAACCTTTTCAGTGAGGCAAAAAGGCTTCTGGATTTAAGTCCGAGTCCATCACTTTCCATATCTGCCAAGGAGGAAATGAAAGGTATTGGAGTGGAGCAAAGGCCAGGAGGAGAGAGTTAAAGGGATTATCATAAATTTACATGATCAAACTCACTGCTTTATAGGCGCTAAGTTTGGGAATCTGCGAGGAGTAGAAAACAAATCTGATACAGGGTAATGTGTCCGTGACAGAAGACGATCGACAGAGCTGAAGGCCCATCCATCCAGCTCTTCATCATCTTACCACCTTTGTACCGAAACAGTGATGAGGGGTCTGGTCAACAGTTCATTGCAGGACAAACACCATTCACTCTCACACCCATCGGAGCAGTGTGGACTCTCACATTGACCTAATCACGCATGTTTCAGCCTGTGGGAGGAAAATGTGGAGACCATGAAAACTCCTCACAGAAAAGTCCAACCTACTTGCTGTGAGTTGACAGTGCTATTCACCACTCATCGACCATGAACTGAAGGTCTGTATTTCTAAGACGCTTAAGCCTGAGAACCTGAGTTTCAGCCATTTGCGTCAACCCACTGAATCTGTGTTGTGGTGTTCCAGGTCAGCTGGAGATGTCTGACATTGGCCGCGAGGAACAAAAAGGAAGCGCTGCTCTGTGTTGGCTCAACAGGCCAACGAGCCTGAGCCAGAGAACGAGAGACGCAGGGAGATGGAGGAAGAGGAGAGAAAGAGCCTCTCTCATCCTCATTATGTAAACGAGGTGCATGACTGTTCAGTGGGTCCCTCGAGAGTTAATTACCAGTGGCTTCTCAGCCTAATTGGCTGAAACTGAAGAATTTGCCATTTCTTATTCCCATGCTCACTCTTCCCTACCCCCTGTCTCTCTCTCTCTTATTTTGTCTTTCTCTTTGTTTCTCTCTCTCTCACATACACACATACACAAAAACACACACATCAGCGCATGCTCCTCTCTCGCTTTTCAACCTGTTTTCTTGTTTTCTCCTCTCTCTCTCCCTCCTCAGCGTCGCCCTTCCAGCTTAGCTCCATGCCAGTCGAAAATTTGGCACCGATGCTTAATTTGAGCATCTGCTCCAGCTGGCAGTGGATAAGCAGATTTTTACATTGCTAATTCCAGCTATTTGGCTAAACTAATCACTACTGGATAAAGAAGAGAAACGGGGGTTGAGAGTTTCCCATCACTTAGAAACAAAAAAAGAGAGATGGCGAGAGCTGGCATCTCATCTATTTCTAAATTGATGCAAATTAAATTCAAAAAGACAGGGATAACAAGTTTGAAGTGTATGAAAGTGGGCAATAGTGTGAGGAAATATTAATAAAACAGGGCAGGCAAAGAGGGGAACTGGGGGATCCACAAGGCTTTGATTTCCATAGGAGAGTGCAAAGTAACGAAAAGCTATTTTGGACGTGTGCACAAATAAACACACATTCTCTGTCAGCCACATTCATTTCATGTGTATTTGCAAGTCATCAGAATTAATACATTCATCCAGATAGCGTCCCCTCAATTATCATATTCAAGGCTGACAGGCCTGGTGGATTGTGACAGCCCAGCTCCCGTTTGGTCAGCTGCGATTTGACGCCCCCAGCAAGAGCCAGATGTTTCCAGCCTCGCTATTTGTTAACAGAACAAAGATAAATATTTTTAAGCAGGTATCAAATGTCTATATAATGCTATTTACTGGAAAAAGATATGTTATTATTAATCCCATGTGGGAAATGAAAAACATTGCAGCAGTAAGCATACCATAAAAAAGGAGCATAAAAATAAATAAATAAGGAGCAATAAATAAAACAAAACTACCCAAGCAATAAAACAATTGAAGAGCAAGTATCAATACTGGTGGTGTCAAAATAATATCTAGTTTCTCAATAATAATAATATATTATCTTACTGCAATGAAAAATTGCAATGGAAACATCTGCATTTTAAAAGGCAAAACTATATTAATATAACGAAAACATTTTCAGCTCTAATGGGGTGCTTTTTTGACATATAAGAATACTGTAGAAGAAAATGAAAGAAAAGACCCAAAAGATCCTTTCGTATCTAAATAGGAAAAAAAAAAAAAATCCACTTTTGTTTTGAGAAAACACAAAATGGAAAAGCACCTACAGAGGAACAGAAAGTCTGTTCCTCTTAGTCTGTTGGCCACAAGGAAACTTGTGGCCAAACCAAAAACAGGTAAGTGGAATTAAGATGTTTACGTGTGACAGCAGGTGCCACGCAGCCTGCTTCACAGGTGGAACTGGTTGGTTCAGTCATTCAGAGTAAGACTGCTGGTTAGAAACGCTTCAGACAAACAACTCAGTCAGCTGACGGCTCTGGGCAACTAGCTGCATCTGTGCATGCCTCCGTTATTCCGAATTCCCTGGCGTGCTATTTGGTTTTATTTTATAGTCATGTTTCATGTATGACTGCCCCTGTTGCTTTGAAATCATATCACAGCATGCGTGAATCATTTCTGCATGATTTACGATAAGTTTACATGTTCACTGGTAATGCAGGAAGTGCTTGAGAGTTTATGTAGCTAGGTAAAAAAGGAAAAGCAACACGTGATGTTTTTGTTCCATACGACAGGTATGAAGCACAGCTGGAGGGCTAACCAGCTTAACAGCCACGTGCAAATATGACTTGAAGAGTAAAAGCTAATTGAAGTAACATCTTAAATTAAAACAAACTAAAGCCTAAATGAGAAATTCTCAGAGAAATACCCAATTAGTCTGAGACTAGCAATTTCATGTGCCCTCCCTATTTGCTGTCTGAAACAGAGAAAGTCACAAAAACACTGAGGGACTTAACAGCACTTTTGTATTGTGCTGTATAAACACTGATCAGGCCCCGGCAGCGGTGCGGACAAAATATGATTAGCCGTGCTTGTAGTTCAAAGGCCCAGCACAAATTGTGGTTGCTCTGTGCAGGCATATCTGCACCTTCACAGCTGTGTTTTTAAAGATAACCACCGTATTCAACATGTGCTGTACAGAAATACTATTTATTCAGTGTAATGAGCAGATATTAAAGAGAAAATGAGAAACCATGAAAACACAGGGACATGGAAGAAAAGAAATAATAATGATAAAAGGAGAATAAAGAAAAAAATAAAGACATTAGGGACATAAAAGGGGCATTTTTGGCGGGGTTTTTTCTAAAGAAATGTTTTTGGCAACTTTTTTTCTGTCCTCGAAGTGTCAGACACTCATCGGCCTGAGCACTGCCTAAACCACGGAGAGACTCTATTCACACAAAATTACTGTATTAAATAGACAGAATTCACTTAGTTTCTTTAGGTGGAGGAAATTCCTATCCAAAAATGCAAGGAAGACACAGAAACACACTAAACCTCGAACCTATCTTGACTCCATTTTTCAGAAGAGCATGTCTATTTTTCTTTGTGAATGAACAAATGATCCGAGTCAAGAGAGGCACATACACACTTCAGGTTCCCACAGTGAGGAGGGAACCTGACCACTTTACAAACCAATGTGACGTCCCAGGACCAGCGGTGGTCAAATCAGCCTGACCGAATCAAAATTGACCTGATTTATTTCCATACCCTGCTCGGTTGGTTTAGGGATCATAAATTGAATCCCTCCACAAATCTGTAGCAAGATGGAAGATGTAGTTCTGCCTCATAATGATGATACATTACAGAAGTGAATCACGATGATTCAGCATTTACGTGTAATGAAATGTTTGTCTCATCTGGGCTGGCTGGAACTAGTGAGCATCCAGAATCTCCGATTTTATCCTCCACAATGTTCGTACCCTCTTCAGTCTCTCTGACATATTTATGGCTTGTTTGCTTTAAATTCAGTGAGAGACACACTTGTGAACATGAATTAAGGTGACACAGATTCTGAGAGGGTTTGTGGTGACATGGTGGATGTGTGGTCAGAACTGTCATAAAGGCATAAAGGTCAATGGTTTGAATCCTGTTTCGGACCACGGTACTTTCTGTATGGAGTTTGCATGTGTGTCCCTGTGTCCGGATGGGACTTCTCCGGTTACTCCAGTGCCAAAAAAGTATGCATGTTGAGCATGCATATTGTCTAAAATCTTGAACAGAGCTTTCTAACAGGAATCTATTAGGATTTGTCTTCACATCGTTCTGACATTGTTCATATTGTTTTGAATTCAGTGTGAGATTCGCTGTCTCGATGAACAAAGCATTCAAACATGCATTAAGGGATTAACGAGTCAGTGTTTGCAATTCCATTTTTGACAAATCTGGCATGACCGTACCTACAGTTGCAGTTTGCAGACGGTAATTAAATCAGTTGTGATTTACAAGTCGTTTTCTAGGGATTTCCTGGAGTCTTGGGGAGGAAAATAACCTATATTCATGTTTGTTATCCTTATTTGAATACACTGATTTCCATTATCTTCCGGCATTGAAGTAAAAGTGACCCAAAAAGGCAAGGGATAAGATATATAAGATGACCCTATAGTGTCAGGCCTATTTGCAAATCACATGAAAGCAGAATAGGTTTGTCACCGGGCTGGAGTACATCCCTGTTCCTTCAGATATTTGACACTTGCGCGACTGGAAGATGAATGATGATTTATCTCCTCTTCTTGTACATCTTGCCAGCTCACAGCGTCCTCCCCCCTCTCCTGTTATTTTTCCACTCTCCTTCCGCCAGTTTTCACTCCCTCAGTCCTTCCTGTACCTCAGAAACCATCACCTGAGCTGAGGATGTGCACGGTGGCATTTAGGAAACAGCTGCTTACCTCCCTCTTTCCTCACCCTGTGCCCATTACAGTGATTATCAGTACTGTCAGTCAGGACACTATCCGAACCCCTCTGCCCTCCACCCCCCAATCCCACTGTCCCACCCCTCTCTGGCCTGCAGGGCTGTGCTGATAGACAGATCCAGCTGTTCCCCAGAGATGGAGGGGAACAGAGAGAGGGGTAGAGAGAGAGAGAGGCTGGCAAGAAGAGGAGGCTGTTCAGTACCTCAACAGGAAAGAAAAGCAGCAAGGGAGAAGAACAGAGCCACCATTTCTGCTGCTCTCTGCCAGCACTCTTCTTCTCAGGGACGTATAAGATATGGTAATGTAGTATGTTGCAACAATCTACTATCATTTGAAACGTACTCTGGATATGTTGGTCCAAAGTGCAAAAATAGAGGGTTTACAATAACGGCCAGTGAACTGTATGACTGTTACTTTTTTTTCTGCCTATACTGTTCCTATTGTTTTGCATCCAAGTCATGTGCCTTTTGGGCCATGAGAACCAAAAACATGGTAAACATTTCTCTCATTTTTAACACAAAAATCTGAGGTAATTCCTGCAAAGAAAAACCCATTTTGATTATATTTTTTGTGAGAAATTCATAATTTATTTTAAGAATATTTGCTACATATATGTTAATATTGGCAAGCTTTTCAGATCTTTCCACCTTTGCTAGAGTGGTTGCTGAGCACTCTCGTCCCCGCTCTGACTCATTCTGACTCGGTTGCGGTTAAGGTCCATCTGATATATCAAACAGTTACTCTATCTACAGCATGTGTTGGATCAGCCTTCGGTGGACATTTATTTCAATAATCCATTATTTTACTTGGAACACTGTTGTTGTGTCAAAAACCCATCTGGAAGAATGAGACAGACATGTTTTTTTTTTCTTCGCAATACATAATCATATGCTCCACCACATTGTTTATAGTCCTTATATGCTTTCCCTCTTATGTTAAACTCTGACCAGGCTTATTGTACGCTTTGGCAAGTGGGGAGAAAACCGGATAAATGACAGAGAGACTTTAATAGTCATACATTCGAGGGCCGTTATTGTAAACCCTCTACGTGTTTGCACTTTGGACTAACGTAAACAGCTTATAGAAATTATGGAGCAAGTAACTTGCCAGAGACAAGCAAATATTCTACACACACTTTTAACACCAACTCCCTGAAGTCACCATGGGCTCTGTTCTATGTCAAGCCAGTTCAACACACACGCAACCACAGTTCAACCACAATCACTTGTTGCAACAAGGCATTAATATGCACATCACACATTTGTTAATTAGGTTTAAGACCAACAAGTGTTCATCAAGCTGATTGCATAGGAACTGATCAATCAGGGATCTGGACATTTCATGAAATATGGGTTTTCTTGCAGCATCTAGGATGCAAAAAAAAATTCAAAAGCTCTGCACAAGGCTCACTGACAGCAAATGTGAGTAGCAAAGTCAAATAAAGTTGAGAATAACTTCCTGCCAGTGGAGTGAATAGCTTTTCTCTGCCCTATTCCAAAATAAAAGCCCTTGTTGAAAGCGGTGAAATATGTGAAAACTGGCGACTTGAAGTCTGTCAGATCCTGATTTATTTATTTTCAGAGGGAAAAGGAGGGAGAACTGTGAGGTGAAGATAACCGAAAACATGCCAACATTTATGCAACTCCAATATAAAATGGCAACACATACATTTTCCAATGAATTATATATTTCAATTGAATACATTAGACCCATCTGCCCAGTCCAAAGAGCAAATCTTGACATCTTTACATGCATAACAGAGTTCATAAAAAAAAAAAAAGCAAACTGGAAAAAGAAAAAGCATATTTATGGAACACATATGATTCAGTGCATCATTAACCCATGTCACAGGACAAAGACCAAGACCCTGTGAGTGTGAGAGCCATTGTGAAACCTTTGATCTTTTGTTCTGCTTATGCCATTAGTGTGTAGAGCCACACACAGCGGCTCGCTGCCAGGAGTTTGTTAGATCTATCTAACGAGGAAGGCTCAGGTAGTCCTAATAGAATCTTTCCTGCTCTTATCTCTATTGACTTCAAACAGGGGTGGAATGAATGGAAAACAGTCTGGGGCTGACTTTGAGGGCGAGGCGTAAGAATTCTTATGGGTTCGGCTTTTTCTCCGGGCTGGGCCACCGAGCTCCTACGACACTGCGGCAGATCAAAGTTAATTCCCCTCTTAATTAAGCTGAAATTGGATGAGAGCAGGCAGGGACTGGCTTTTGTTTTCCTTTGTGCCAGCAAACATTACAAGCTGTATGTCTAGATGTGTGTGTGTGAGTGTACGGGTATGTGTGTGGAATGATTTCTCCAGTTCTCCAGCCAGAACCATAGGTGTTAGTACATCCATGCCTAGTTACATGTTGCACACCCTTGTGAGTATGTGTGTGTTAGAGCTTGTTCTCTCTCTCTCTTGATGGCCAATCTGCCTGCATGTGGCCCGGCGTAAGCGCAGCGGTGCTCTGTAATGAGACTCCTTCTGCCGCTCTCTTTTTCATGGCCATGTCCATGTGTTGTGATGCTAATGAGCCCTCGCTACCAAGAACAAACCCCCCTTCCCCTTAATTGTCCTTTTTGATCTACCGCTAATTCTGCTAATTAGGAGCCCAACTTTCAAAGTTAAACGTTTTGCTTCCACCTCCAAGAGTGCCCCTGCACGTTTGCATCTCCTGGTGTGCATGTGTGTGTGTATGTGCGTGTACGTGTGCAAAGTAGAAACAAAAATAAGATGGCCTAAGGAGAAGGAAATTGTCAGCTTTCCCGTCATCTGTCCCTCTGTGAACTGTCGGCCAGGGTGATGCCGGATGAGTGAAGCTGGCGAAAGATGCTCACCTGCCATGCGGAATTCATTACATTACCTACGTTATCAGCAAACACCCAAATACACACACACACACACTCATACAGCACAGTGCATCTGCAAACATATGTGGTATCATGCACCAAACAGGTGTCACGGCATAAAGACTGCAGGACTGTCAGATTACCACAGATGTCTTTGCTGGCATTGGTCTGCACAAACACATGTGTTCACGCACAAACAGATTAATGTGCTGTACGAGTGAGTTCAGCTCAGAGCAAACATTCAGCCACATAATCGGGTGGGGAGGGGGCAAAACATATTCTCTGCCTACCAATGTGTTGACTGTGCCGCCATGCACACTGCACAATGATGCAACACGCTCTGCAAACCATCCAAAATGAGCACAATTACACCGTGATAAATCAGATAAAGGCATTTAGCAGCATTTATAAAAAAAAAGTTACAAGGATACTCAATCAGGATAATCCCCTGAGAATCCGGGGAAAATTAACTGTCTTTTAAACGTTTCCTTTAATATTTTTAGCACTCTATTAACAGGCTTAGATTTTTGTTTCCTTTAAGATTCAGATCGCATCCCTCCCGGATTTCACACTAATTTTAAAGTAATTTTGATCAAAGAAGCCTGGGAGGTGTGCTGTGGAGAATTCCTGGCATAACAACAAACAGCCTCACTATTTGTCTGGTCAACTTGCTTTCACGCTTCTTTTTAAAGACCCTTTGGCTGCTTTTGCACAATAGCTGGAATCCAGCAACCCCAAGGATACCTCTTTGTGAACTTAGCGATCGCAGCCATACATACGTGTTCATACACGCAGGAACACTCAGTGGCACACATACAGTAGATTAAATAAACACACACGTAGAGCTCCCCTCTGCAGCCTGTGCCAGTTCTGGCCGACTGACATCTCTGCTCCATATGTATGAGGCAAGCCAGCACAATAAGCGGGCATGTCAATGCAGTGGCCTGCCCCAAAAACAAACTGACACATCTCTATCTCAGTGATGAGAGTCAACATACCCGAAAGGAGGATAGCTGGCTCGAGTCCAATGCCATCGTCAACATTTCTTTATGGCTATTTTTTTTTTTTTAATGTAAGCAGAGTTGGTGCCCAATGCACCGCTCCATTTGTGTATGACGAAGCTCATTTAGGCAGAGACTTCATTAAAGAAACTACTGCAACACTTAAACTACATTTAGCATGGGGGCCAAATGGAGTGGTGTGCACTTAATTAAAAAGGAGTGACTTCCTGAAGAATACAAGTGGTCCTAACCTGCATTTGGAGTCACAAAGGGACTCAGCCTTATTGGTCTCTGCAAGTAATCAATATTAATCACCGGCAACAAAAAAAAGGAAAGGAAAACAAGACTTGGGCCTACAGCCACACTCAACCTGCTAGAAACAGCCCATGGTCTCTTCTCATTTCTTTCAAACTAAATTGTGATTAGCCAAAGGCTCCAGCTACAGCAAGAGGAGCAATTAATATTTTGGCAGACCCACATAGAGAAATCTGGCTGCACCTCATCAGCACTTTGATTGTTGTCTTGAACATTAAAAAAAATATATATATAAAAATCTAGGTTACATTTAATGCTGTCCAACACCAAAAGGTGAACTGGTGAACTTGTTTGCTTTCCCCCTCAACAACACACATGCATACACACAAACAAATCTACAAATAAACTCCTCCGAGAAGTTGCAGCAAAACTTAGGCCTCAGGGAATAAGAGAGAAAAAAAAGAAAAGAAAATGTGATTAGGAGTGTTAGGGAGAGTCGATATCTTTCCAGAGGAAAGGAAGGAGGAAAGGAGAGGAGAGAGGAGGAGGAGGGGGAGAGGAGGCAGCAGGCCGACACGGCACAGCCAGGGGATCCCACGCCAATCGGAGCATGGCCTTTTAGCCGAGCGCTCTGTCAGAGATAGCAGTTTGACGGACGATGCCGGCCCGAGTGACATTTCTCCGGGGTAGGAAAGAGGGGACAAGAAGTGTGAGACATCACAGGTTGTTAAAGACAGAAAGGCTAAAAAGCACTGAAAAGCATCCATAAGCATAAAGGGGCAAGGGTAAGATGGTTATTTCTGAGTCCATTTTGTGTCATTTCCTCAGGTGTGAAGTGTACCAAAAATGTTCTATTCTTGTGGACTATCCGGTGTTGTGAGTGGCTGCAAAATGCACTCAGCGACTTCTGTGCATTTTCACTTTTTGATGAAAAAAAAAAAATCCAAAATCAAGGTTAGTTTTATATGTGACGGATAGATTTGAAATGTTGTGAAGCACAGTGGAGAACTCTGTCAAAACATGTTTTACTGCAATCACATTTTTGACCTCGTGATGGTGTCCGTATGGCAGCTTTGATATGCTACAAGACACAACATGGCCATGCACTGGACCATCGCAGGATTGTCTGTGACTTTCAGGGTGGAGAAAACTGAAATCTGGTTTGCAGTAGCTTTACCCCATGACACTATTCTTGAAAAAACTTTCAGAAAATGCCAAAGATTATGCCACAAGACATTTATCATTGAAAAAAAAGAAAGTGCCCTCATGCTGGTATAGCCCACTACAACAGCAGCTGACAAGCACCATTTTTGTTTTTAATGAGCAGTATCGAAGTCGAGCAGTTCCAGTGCTGTTTCCAGGCTTGTGCTTAGTATAAATCCATTGTTCCTGTTTCCAATAATAAATAACCGGCCCTATCCCAAAAATGTGGCTTCCAGAATAGCATCATGTCATGCACGACCAAGTTTAATAACCACTTACATCATAGGCTGTGGGCAGGGTTAAACCTTTTTCTTTTTTTCTCCCCATGCAAGAGTAAGCATGGACATGATGAAACCACCAAAGAAGTTGAATCAAGACAAGAGGAGAAAAATAATGTCAGAACTCAATCAAAATGGTGACAGGCTGCAGAGGAACAGTCCAGATTTTTGTCTTGGACTAAGTCCTTGGGGATAGACCTGTTTGCAACTCTGTAGAAGCACTTAACTCAAAAGCAAACTGGTTCCAATTCAAACCAGAACCAGCACTAACACTATATTGGTGAAAAAGGCCTAACAGAGGCAGAGAATATTATGTTATCCCTCTCAAGAAAGAACATGAGATTGTGGTCAGCTCTCAAGGGATTTCAGCAATGTGATCAAGGGAAACCATAAAAGTAAAAAGTCAAATGCCAAGCAAGCCACTGTGAACTCATCTTACCTATGAAGGTTTTCGACACACAGGAGTGGAGATCAGAGGTGAGGGTAGGGAGAGTGCAGGGAGCTTGTTTATTGGCTCGGAGCTCATTAGCATCACACCCATTAGCGTCCTGCCAGCTCTGCTGCCCCTCTCCGTCACTCAATCCTCCGAGACAGACTGGCTGTCAGTGCCGTGAGGCGGCCAACATGCCCCGCAGAACAAACACACCCACTGCCAATTTTTCGTCCGTCTTTATTTATCCATTTGCTGTCTGTCTGTGTCTCAAATATAAAGGACAGGTAAACAGATGGGCGAGTATTGTAGCGGGATGCGCTGTGCCAACAGATGAATAGCAAACAACCATTTTTGCAAAAACCAACTACAGTCCTGGATTTTGAGGTCCTTCACATTAAGATTGTTTCTAATAATTTGGCATAATCTGGCTGACCCATTTGTCACAGGAAACCAGATTTCAAATGTTCTTCTCTGAATCCATAGTTATTCCCCTTTCCCTTCATACCACCAGGACCCTCAAAACATTTCTACAACATTCTCAAACCACTGGTTTATAAACTGTGTTATTAACGTGTATGGGTTTTAGGAGACAGTCTCTAATGCTACCTTTAGATACTTTCTATTATTTTACTTTTGAGCATAATGGGGTTCTTGCCAAGAGGAAGTAAACACTGTCAAAAAAACTCTCTCTACCATCTCTGCTCTCCATCAAAAAATCTTCAAAAAAATGCTGCCATACAACTCCTCACTGTCATGTCACCATGAGTATCTTAACTTTCCAGCATGATCGGCTCTTCACACTTCTATGCAGCCAATTGCATTCAAATCTATGCAGCCTTGTTTTGTTTTTCAGAGTCTTTACACAACTTGTGAAGTGTTATGCTCTTTATGCTATTGGCAGTCTCAGAACATTTTCTCTTGAGATTTATCCATGCATTCACAAGATCCTTTGAATTAGACCAGACTTTATGTGACAAGAATGTGGACAAATCAGGC
Organism: Karalla daura; assembly: GCA_029224185.1. Lineage (NCBI taxonomy): Eukaryota > Metazoa > Chordata > Actinopteri > Chaetodontiformes > Leiognathidae > Karalla > Karalla daura. The sequence goes on from CM055202.1 coordinate 10,179,787, forward strand.
ATTTTGTTACCCAGCATATCGCCTCACTTTGCTCCTCTTGAGCCATTTTTTAGTCTCTTACTCATCTACTCCTTCCCATTAGCTGGTCACACACATGAACTGGCTTTGCATTAACGTCGCAACCCTTTATCTCTTCCAAAACTCATTTTCTTGACTTCCTGTCTAGTATAGGTTTGTCTGCATGTGCATTATGCACAGCCCTGTCTAAATAATGTTTTGGTTCAGGATAAATCTTCCTTCCTGCTACTTTCATTGTATGACCCCTGACCTTTTCCACCAGTGTCCTCCCCTTCTCTCGTTCAATAGAGTCAGTCAAGGAGATGTTGGGGTAGCTGGTGGATGATGAAAGGAGGTGAAATGATATAATCAATGGACCATCCTCTCTTGGTAGCCAATCGGTTTCTTGTGCTTAATCACATGTTCCCTGTATGTTCTATGGATAGGATATAAATTTGATTTCTGCATGTAGTTGTGTACCAAAAATATAAACTGTATACGTCAGAAAAATAACTGTTTTGTGTATCAGCTTTGAAAGCTTATGTGATTCTAAATTATAGAAATGGATCAGCAGTCAATAGCACTGAAGCATAAAAGTCAACCTAAACCAACTCACTCCAGACAACCTTGCCCTGCTTCATACCTCTCTTTTTCCGGTAAAAGCAGCAGAGTTGAGCTTTCCACAGCAGAAGGAGATGGCAGGGGAATAAAGGTAAGAAACGGGCACTGGCATGGAAGAGTGAGATCTGAGTTCTGGTTGGCTAGTGCCGCCTGTTTTCATCCGAGAGGATTTTTTTTTTTTTCCAGAGGGTGGACAGTCTACCTTATGGCAGATGGCTACAAAGAACCAGCGGAGGAATTTATATTACAAATGTGCTGAATAAGGAGAGACATGTGCAACATCAAGCCAACACTGAGGACAACCACTCAGGACTTCTTTTTTTCTTTTGAGAGAGCAAGAAAGAATTTCAAACCAAATTTTGGCAGCAGAAGCTAAATACAGTTTATTGGACAGTAAAACAGGAGTGCTCATTTATCTAGTAAAAGCAACATTACCACTTTGCAAAAATAATCTGCAACAAAATCCTACAGTTGTGATCACAGTTGACGTTCAAAGTATTTCTTTGTCCAGATGTAGTAATAGCACGACTGAAGATTTCTAATAAAAGCAATATTCAAATGTAACAACCGAGTGAAGCACATTTTAATTTCAAATGCTGTTTGGTTTCATGGAGTAATGAATGGCACAGTATCATCCATTCAATATCGTACCCACTTTGTACTGAAATGTGTGGGAGTCTATGTGGATAAACACACCATTCTCACACCTAGGGGCACTTTGTACCTCCACAGTGCTGCAGGGGTCTGCTGAGACCTATCCCTGAAGTCTGGGAATACACCTTAAGCAGGTCAGCAATCCGTCACAGGACAGATGTACACACCACACTATCTCACACCTCAGGGCAAGTTAGTCTCCAATTGACTTAATGTGCATGTTTCTGGACTGTGCGGGAAACTAGAGTTCAGGGAGTGGATGCAAACTCGAAACCGATAAGTCCTCGGTCCAATTTAGGTCCTCATAGGCAACAAAGTTCACCACTTATTCACCATGTCCATATAAGTTCTGTGTGATCGCAGCATCTCTGTTTATTTAGCTCTAATTTATCTCCCTGAAAACATGGTATACAAGCACAGATATAAAGTATATTTGAATTAGGTAAAAGAACTCTAAAGTTATAACAATCTGAAATCCGTCAGTAAATGTGTTTAGTTACTTTCTATATTAAATCGTTAAGTATCAGCATGATTTAAAAGTCTAATTTCTCTGCTCTACACACATTTATGCACAGCCTGCCTTCATCATATCTTGGCTTGTGTGTGTATGTGTGTGTATGTGTGTGTCTTGGTTGGCAGAAGGCAGGAAGTCAGGCTAGCCTGTCTGGCCCCCGAGGGCCCTCCATGTTTGAGTCTCCATTAGGCTGATGAGGTTTGGCAGCTGAAGTTGCTGGAGTTAGTGTTGAGCTTCAAACCTCCTCATGGCTAGGCCTAATTAAACCTAGACCTCAGTCCTAATTTAAAGATAATTAGCTGCAGGGGTTGGCTACCACCACCAAAAGCTGAGTGTTGGGTAATACGTGAAGTAATGTGTGTTAAATGGTGTTTTTTGGGGGTTTTTTTTTTCATGACAGACCAGTTGAATGGAGAACACATACCATATGCAATTTAGTGGATGTTTTTACCCAGAGCGCTTTGTAGCAGGTGCATACAATTTTTCACCCCGGACAGTCCCAGTGGAAACCAACTCTGGAGGCGAGCAAGAAAAAATTAACTTTTTGCCACCTCTTCTGCAGTATTAAACAGATGTAACTAATTGGTAAATGGTATTTACTACTTACAGCAAACCACAGAATACAGTTCGCAGGCACTTTGAGCGACACAAGCCAGAGTTTATGTATTTGTGAAATACAAAGAAACCAGTCAGCGAGGCTGCATTTTTAGAGGTGCTTTGTGATAAACTGTCCGACCCTCGAGACTGGCCCTATGTTTTCCCATTAAGCTATACTGACAGCTTGACATTTCCCAGGGTGGAGGGTTCTGATTCAGGTATGTTTTATTCATCCTATTGACTTCACATTCCTGCCAAGGCAGACAGAGAGCAAAAGCCTGAAGTGTGGTCGACGGCAGAGTGAGAGCGGCAGAGCAGAAGATACCTGTTGTTCTTGTGTTTACTACCCAGATTGCCAGACACAGCTACGAGACAGCTGGGTGACACACACACAATATACTCATCACCATGCAGACAGCCAGATTGGGAGATATTGCCCTGCACTGAGAGGATGAAACTACATATTTACTGGGAAGACTTGAGGCAGCTATGCATTGCAGAGGTAGGACTGCATCCCCCTGCAGGAGTTCTGCGCCTGGCTGTGTCACAAAATCGAGAGTACATCCAAGAGAGTGAAGTTTGAAAAGGCGTCATCTTCTCCCCATTGCACCTCTTCCTCTACACAAAGCTGACAATTTTTCACACTTGAAAACGGAGATGTTTTCAAATGTTCTCTAGAGCGAGTAAAGCTGAAAACACCAGATCTGGGACTCGTCGAGGAGCATTTTTGAAAATTACGATTTAGAAGAGGCATTTTGGCACTTTCAGCCCAATTGATGTACTTCCTACACAAGAGGGCTTCCACGACTGAACCTGACACTGAAGTCTGAGAAATACTGTTCACTGTCTGAAACACTGATGATGCCTTGATGCGTATTGACTGTGATGTACAACTGTGTTGCTTCTGCAGAATATCTTTACGATAGAATATATGTAACCCTTAAACTTCTGTCTCTGTGTTTTTGTGTGTCAAAAGAACTTTGGTGATGTGAATAGTGTAAATAGCGTTGTTGCCAAACGCAAAGCAATTTGAATCCCTACCGGATCGAATGCCTTTCTGTTTGCATGGGCTCCCTGTGTCTGCATAGGTACTCTGGTTTCCCTCACTTTAAAAACATGCATTAATCTGGATTGGGAATGGACTGGTGACCTGTCCAGGACATATTCCCTGCCTCCGCCCTATGTGCACTGGGGACAGGCTGCAGCAGACCCTCACAACATTGTTGGGTACAAAACAGGTAAAATGATGGATGACTGGATGAAATCTCTGAAAAAATAGTGGAGCTGTGCTGTTTTCATTCATTTGAAATCATATAGAAGCAGCCCATAAAATTGGGGGTCAGTATGTGAGAGACGAGTTAGGAGAGACTTAACTTACCTTATCTATGTGATTGAAAATACAAAATCATCATTGTTACACATTACAAATACAGCTTTGGAGCCATCTTAGTGTTGTTATCGTTTTATCCAGCAGGATGCTCTTTTAAATGTTGCCGTCTTGCATCACTTAATGTGGTTATGAGATGATTTTGATAATTTTTGCTGAAAACCCCCAAAGGGTTTCTGCAGTGGTAGGTGAGAAGTTTACCCTTGTACCATCTGTGCTTCCCAGCTTTTTCTTTATAATCATAATTAAACTAGATGCTGCATATATTTGGAACTTAAAAAAAAAAACACATCTGACGTGTATTTTTTTTTCTTCATCTTGGTTTGTCATTGTTTTCTTCTGTAGAAAATAATCAAGCATATCCCAAACTGTAGTCAGATCCATTTTTCAGAGGTTTCAGATATTAAATCCCAGGGAGGGCTCATGTCTGTGTAGACAATGTTCACGAGACAAGTGCTTCCCTCATCTCCAGGCGCATCACGTGGGGTTCGGAGCCGGGAGCCACGGCGGGAGCCTTAGTCCAGGACAAAGCACTTGGAGCAGGGAGACACTACGGGCCTTGTTCCCCTTTGCTTGGCTCCTTGTCAAGTGGGTGTTTGCTTACTGGGAGGGCCAGGACCCTCCTGGAGGGGAACACAGCATTAGCGTCCCCTCAACTCACCTCTGAGAAGAACTGGACTTCATACATTCCACAGATATTACTCATGTCAGTCCTGATCAACAAAAAGCCAAAAAGCGTCTAAAATGTCATGTCTGTGCTAAAAAGAGTGGAGGTGGTCGTTGAAGAGGAGCCCGATCAACAGATTAATTTACTCGCATCATATGTTCATCTTCAACAAGCCAATATGGGCAGGACACGCATGTATTTGTGAATGAAGAGCAGCTTTTGTGTGCTGTGAATGTGGAAAACGCAGCTTCATTAAGGCCAGAACACAGTTCCAGGCTGTGGACGCCACGCACCCATTTCAGCTCCATTTACACTCCTCTCTGGAGTGCCCCAAGAGGATGTAATCTACACATGGAGATACATTTTGCTGGAAATCCACTAAGTGTGCATGTTTACAACCTCTGGTGGTTCAATGAACTGACCTTAATGTAAACTGTAATGCACTTGCTGACATTGAAGGAAAAATTTCAATTGCTACAGACTCTTATAAATATTTTGATCAATTTAAATGTTTTATTACCTCCTGGATGTACAGTGTATGTGCTGAGAAAATCCTGAGTGCTTCAAAACTATTTACAATCCCTGTCATGGATGCAAAATGCACTGGTGTACGAGTATAAACACTGAACACTGTCAGTGGGCTCTAATTCCATCAGCACAAATGTCTCTACAGTTTGCAATCAGGATTAAGCTTCATTACTGCATTTCCTTTAGCGTGCATTCAATTAGGGGGCCATCATTTCATTATGTCCCGGCTGTGGTGAAGAAGCCAAAGGCTGACGCAATGGAAACCGACAACAGGTGCACGGTTTGAGGAAAAGCCTGCGCACCCTGGCAACCCTGGCAAAGCCTGGCGGTCGACAGCGTTGAGCTCGGCCTCTTTCCCTTCTTTGTACTTTTACTTTCTGTGTCTGTCTCTCTCCTCAGCATCTGCCTGTATCTCGCTGGTTGTCCTTGCTGACGCCCTCGGGTGAACCGGGCCATGTCAAACCTGCATCCATCAATCACTCAGCGCCAGCCCATGGGGGAGAAAGAGGGTGTGGGGGGGGGTGGAAAGACAGAAATGGAGGAATGAGCACAGGGAAGAAGGGAGGGAGGTTAGGGTGAAGTATAGCCACTAGTCCACCCTCTCTCTCACCTTACCCCCCTCCTCTCTGCCTCTCCAACTCTTTCAGACTTAGCTGTCAGGTCACAAGAGGGACTCCGGACTGATTCTAATCAAGAGGTTCACAGACCTAAACACGAGTTTGAAGGAGGGGAGAGGAGGGCAAGGAGAAAACGGATGAGAAAAGGAGAGATGGGTGAAAAGAACGCATCAAGAGGGAAGTCAAAGGAGAGAGGGAGAGAGAGAGAGAGAGGAAGAGAGGAGGGAAGAAAAAAAGCAGCACTGGGACAGAGAGAGAGGACGACAGAGAGGATGAAAGGAGATGAAGCCACCAGAACAGAAGCAAAAAATAAGAGGTGAGAAGAAGCTACGGGTGAGCCTGACAGCAATATGTGTGTGTGTGTGTGTGTGTGTGTGTATGTGTGTGTCCTGTGCAGAATGAAGTGGCTCTGTCAGAGCCCCAGCTCCCCCTCTGGGCCGCTGCTGATTAATTGTCCGTCCAGCTCCTGTGATAGCAACCACTTTAACCAAGACTCCCGAGACACTCGCCCACTGTCCCATCGCTGCCCAAAGACACCTCTCCTCCTATGTACCCGCCTGCCCGCCTGCCCTTCTCCAGCTAAAATTAGGAGAAATTCTCTTTTGCGTCCCCCACCCTGTCTTTTTCCCCCCTGTTTTACACTGGCTGCTACAAATAATCTTGCATCAGCACCCCTTTCACCTTGCCATCGGGGGGATAATGTCTCTCTGTGGGTGGGAGGTTTTGCAATAGAGGCGGGGTGAGGATGAGTGGAGGGGGTACAGGAGGGGATGCAGTGGGGGGCAGTGCGCGCCACCCCCTGTGTGTTTACACGCACTGTAGTGACTGGCTGAGATAAAGCACCCCTGTCTCAGGTAAACAGTCGAGCACAGCAGGGCAAAATGGCAGGGTTGACTTTGGACCTGGCTTTGCACTTAGTCAGCTTCTCTCAGGTTTGATATACACTCCTAGCCTGCACACCCATCCCATCACACAATCCCCCCCTCTCTGTTACACACACACACACCCAAGCACCAGTGTTGCAGGATGTACTACTCAAGCACTAATACTGCTGAAATAGATATCACACAAGAAGGTGTTAAGAGAGAATTACCTCACTGCACGAAAAAAAAAGTTGCCACTTTGTGTTTTACTTGGAAATATGATTATCATAGATTAATGTAGTTGGTGCAGTGAGGCGCATGTCACATTTTGCCTCTTTTGCTTAGGGCCGCTATATTTCATGAGGTCACTTTATTGTTCTATATTTTTGTGTGATGAAACATTTTCTAGCCATTACAAGGTCTTTTTTGAGTGTTTTTTTTGTTTGTTTGTTTTTTGAGTGGTTAGCACCGCTGCCTCACATCAGACAGCAAGGTTCAGTTCCTGTTTGGACTGAGGGCCTTTTTGTTTGGAGTTTGAATCTGCGGTCCAAAAAGACCATTCATGTTCAGACTGATTGGATATTGATTTGGGTATTCTGATATGTGGGTTTTTCTTTAAAAGAGAGTGAACAAAAGCAGAAGCTTTGATCTGTGCATTTAAATGCAGATAATGAATGAAATTATGCATGTTATTAAATTATCTGTGAGCCATTTTCAAGTATGCCTGATCCACACAAAACTTGGACATTTTTCTTCCTCTTGTGTTTTAGTGGAATGGTTATGGGCTTGGGGAAACAGTGTTTGGTTTTAAGTACTGTTGTCTCACAGCAAAAAGGACCTGGGTTTGACTTTGTATGGAGTGAATATATGTACCATTAATGCATTATAGAATAGAAACATATAGCTTTATCTTTATTTACATATAGTACTTATGTACTTTGCTTTATTCCATCACTGACATTGGTGTATCTATACACCCCCACACACCCCCTAGGCTCTCTGTTACACTGAAGTTGCAACAAATAAGCTGACACAAATGTTACAGACCACCCATTCCCAGCCATACATGTCGCCAAAGAGAGTAAAAGGATAGCACTTTCTTCACAATGGTTTAAATTCGACAATTATGTGAGCGACTAACTGTCATACTCAGCATTGTTCCGTCTCCTCTACTCCCCTGCTGCCAAGCTGCAGAATCACGGCATCCATCCGGACGCCTATATAGCCAGCCCCCAAAAGCAGCCAAGGTCAATTGCCTTTCCCGCTCCTCTCATCCTGTGCTTTATGTACCTTCACATCCAGGGAAAGAGAGCTGCGCTATTTCTGCTCTGCTGCAAGGTGACTGCCGCTTCACACCAGCCACTGAGACAGCACATGCCATTTCCTTTAACGGTGCAGGAGTATGTGTAAAAATCTTGCATTAAAGTGAAGTGGAGTTCATTTAAATGCACAATATGACTTGTTAAACCTAGAAATAAAAAGGTTATCATGTCTGTCAGCTTTCATGTCCTGGCATAGCCTATAGGCCATATACAAAATCCTGAATGAGCAGCAACACAAAAGGCCTCATTGTTATAGAAGAGCTTTTGACTGATTAGAGGGACATACACTAAATGGCGTGGGCTTTGCAAAAGCTGCTGATCGATACTAAAAGCTCAATGCTTATTGTACCACGGAGCGAGATTCCTGTTTTCTTTGTTTGTTTTTGTTTTGGAGCAAAATCAATATCCCAATAAAAGCTACTGAAGCAGTTTTGCACAATCATTTGATCTTTTTGTATTAGTACAATTAATCCCAGTAATCATGTGCAGGGTATATATGCAAAGTAAAGGGTGGGTGCAAAGGATTGTAAGGGGAGAGTGGATTGTAAATATATATTATATATCATAAGTAAATATAAATTCCAGAACTGGGGGGAAATTGCAACATAATGTTATTTTCTTAGATTCATATATCATTCTTTTTTTGTTTAGTTTGTTTATTTGTTTGATTGAAAAAAGAAAAATCTTTTTCAAAATCTTTTCAATCCTCAGGCAGATACTTCTCAGTCATAACACCTGTATGCAAGCATAGTTTTCCTCCCATGGTTCCAAATTGTGAGATTATTTACATTACCGTAATACAGAGAGATTTGCCAGAGTACAACCTTTTCAGTTTTTCAACCTTTTCTGCATATTTCTGTAGTACTTCTAGAGTAAACTTCACACGTTTGACAGTCAGATAACTATTATTACTTTTTTTGTCAAGGGGATAGCATGTTTGGTGCAGCCATTTTTCATCCTCGCATAGATAAACTGTCTCCCAGTCAAGTCTGAATATCTTCCTCCATCCGGCTCTCTCTCTCTCTCTCTCTGTCTCTCTCTCTCTCTCTCTTACTCCCAGATGTCTCCTTACAGCTGCCATGACTGACTGCAAACTCATTTATTACAGGTCACAAACGCCAAGTGCTTCATTTAAAAGGACGCCACCCTCCCTCTCCTCTAACACAAGTGAAAAATCGACCTGCAAGAATAGCATACAGGGCACGCCGCTCCATTACCACGTAGCGGAGGCCAGCAGCCACCCAAAAGATGAGGGACAGGGTTTGAGCGGTGCGGGAAAAAGGGAAAGGGACGGTTTCGTGACATCTTTCATTCTGGCGGAGCTGTGGCAGTCACTGCACGGCGACATCAGAGGCGGTAATGATTCACAGTAACTCCCTTCACACAGACGATAAATGATAGGTTCACATGGCCGGTTCTTGGTACTGAGTAATTTGTAAAAAATTATATATTTTTTTGAAGAAAAGATAAATGTTGTTTAAGTTCGGTTGCCTCATTGCGAGAAGGTCACTGGGTGAAATCCCGGTCAAACTGAGGGACTTTCTATGTGGAGTCATGTCTGGGTTTTCTCTGAATACTCTCATTTCCTCCCATTTCCTCCCAAGACATGCATGATGAGGCCGACTCCGGACTCTACGTTGCCCCTAGGTGTAAGTGTGAGAGTGAACGATGCATGTGTGTGTATGTGTGTGTGTGTGTGTCTCCTGTGATGGACCGGCTTCGTCTGAGGTGAGCTGGAGTTGGCACCAGCAGACCCTTTCAACAAGGTCGGTTCCAAAGATGGTTGGATAATGGGTGGATTGTTTAAACTAGTAAACAACTCCTTAATACTTCAGACCACAAAACACATCCCGGGCCCATTTCACATTTATTCAGGCGCACAAATCACCAAATCAAGATTTTGCGTGAAGTGTGTGTTCCGCCGGCCATATCCGATATCAGTCAAAGCCTGTCTGTAATTACATTGTAAATGCAGATTAGCAATGAATATTTTATAAGGGGATTACTAAAAGAGGAAAGAGACAGAGAGGGAGTGAGTGGAGAGAAATCAGCCCACATGCAGAACTGCATGAAAAGCTCATTTGAAGGTGGAGCTTTTCTTTCATGCCCAAGTTGTCAGCCTATTATCATCCTTTCATATGTTCCCCACCATTATTAACTTTGAGCAGGAATAGAAAAATAACACAAAAAAGTGGGAATAAAACACATCACTCCAATATGTCAGCCTGTCGCTTCAGTGAGAGAGGAGGGGGAAAAAAAGCATGGCAGACCAACTCTTATCGTCGGACGCTTCTTCTAAAACGCGGCAGTAATGAGTGTGTCTTAACAAAGATTAGCCATAATTTCCATTGTCATTTTAATGCTCCCACGTTTTGTGGAGGCTTACAAAGGCTTGCAGATGAAGGCAAGAGGGTGGGCGGAGGAAGAGGAGCAGGCAGACAGCGGAGCAGAGACAGAGGGAGGGAGAGTCTCTGGAGCTCGGTTAGTCTGTCAGTCACCCTCTATCCCTCCAACCATGCAGCCATACAAACAAACAGTGACAGACACTGTCACCACACACACACAAACACACACACACACACACACACACAAACACACACACACACACACACACACACACACACACACACACACACACACCCAGTAAACACGCATGTCTCCCAGACCCTTTGTCGCCACGTTTTGAAACCCTCAAAAATATGGCTGTCAAAAGGGTCGTTGCCTGACAGGCGGCTGCAGGCCTCCAGGAGGATGTGGAGGACAGGCGGGCGTGTGGTGAGAAGGGGTAGCAGCGACAACAAACAGGATCAAAAAGTCACATAAAGTGACAGACGGCTGGTACACGATGCGTTCAGGCTCCATAAAACCTGCATTGTTTAGTGAACATGAGAGCGAGGCATTTCGGGGCCTGGAACTGGCAGATTTGTCTCGTACCTCGGTGTGAAGGCTCGGGGTGAAGACGGTATGTGTGTGTGTGTGTGGGAGTGTGTGGCACAGTGGCACCAGGCAACAACTGACAGACAACTTTATGTGAATCCAGGAAAAAATTAATTAAAGACTGTGTGCCATACAAACAGTATGAGGAAATAAACACAGGAAAACTGGGGTGCTTCAAACACAAAATATAAAAATGTTGGGTGGATATTTTGGAGGAAAGCATGCATTAATATCAGCAATTGGTCAACAGGTGACACCAAGCCCACTTTTAGGTCATCTTGGAAGTGTTTCTTAAACAACACTTGACATGAGTTCGACATGGTTCAATCAATAAAATGCGAACACCTCCCTCTATTTCCACATGGAGAACTCTGAAGTTATGATTTGGAAAAAAAAGGATATTGTCAATAGATATCAGAAGTAGGACTCATCCTTTTCTAGAGAAATGGAAGCAACCATTGGGATCTATGGGAATTAAATACAAGTCAGACTGAAGTAGAGTGGCACCAGTGAACTCTTTATTAGGTTTTATTTATCAGAGCTGCCATTTCCTTATCATTTATCTCTATCTTTTATCTCTATCTTTTATCTTATCTTTTGGCCCAGTCCTTTAATGCATTAGCCTTGTGGTTTTGTGAGTTTGTCAATTTCATGAAAAATCTGGAATAAAAAAATATATATTCATATCATAGAATTTCTGTGAATTATTGTTGATGAACGTGCAGACATTTTTCACTGCCATGAACGAACACATCTGACTGATGTTGAGTAATACTTTAATTATTTATCTGAATAACAGACTTTCCTTTTTCTTCACTCAATCTACTGACCCTGATTTCAGACTTGGATCTCGCAGCAGTGGAGACAGTGAGTCCTTGCAGGGATCCTCTGACTGACAGTTATCTGCACTGTGCATGACACAGAGTCATTTGGGCCGAGTGCTATTTGTGCCCAAGCCATTACAGCAGACTCAAAAATACTGAATGGTAGCAGAAGCCCTGAGAATTTTCTTTCTTTTCTTTTTTGCATACTGTAAGCTGTTCTGATGGTCCTAAGCGCACATTTGCCAACCTAATTAAAACACAGTGGTCCTCTTCACTGCTGAAACGCAGTCCCCAATCTGTCTAAACTAGCTGTGGTACACTGTCAAACATGTCAAGCAGGACATCACGTTTCTGTGTGCGTTTTGTTTCGTTTTTTTGCTGAATGTTTGTTGCACTACCTCCAAAAGACTTTGGATGCTGCGTATTCACTTTTCTGGGCTTGAACTGCAAGGAGGCTATCAGTATTTCTATTTGCGTGTGTCTCTCTCGCCGGCTACCCTTTTCATTCTCTTGCAGACACACACAAAAAAACTGAAAGCACACTCTATTTACAGAGAGCAAGAAGAAAAACAGACACCATAAAAGCAGAGAGAAAAAGAGTGAATGGAAGATGACAAACAAGCATTGCGTGCTCAAACAAACCCTTTCAAATCTTCTATCTACTAATTGCCTGTAAACCATGCTCCTAATAATTTACGTTTTAAATACAAGTGTGATAAACAGCTGGCCAAAATCAAGCATGCACGGATTGTACATGCATGATGCTCCAATCCAATTATGACATCCTTCACAAAAGGGCCGTTTAATAGCGGAGATGACTATGATGCATGATGAAACATATGCACATATGTGGTGCATTCGCAAGAGATAAATGAGAGTACGATGCCTGTAAAGGTCACATACAGATATGATCCAATCAGTTTTGTGCTCTGCAGACAGTCTGACTGGCTATGGACCCATCAACAAGTCAAAACTGGGAAACGACGTAAGCAGCCGTGTTATCCATACTTTGTCTTTGTATCCAGAGTTGTCATGAGGGAGAGCTGGAGCCTATCTAGAGTACAAAGGGTGAAGACGTTCACATTCACAGCTAAAGGCTATTTAGAGTCTCCAGTCGACCTGGTCATGCATCTTTTTTGAACTGTGGGGGGAAATGAGAGTATACAGAGAAAAAACATGCACACACTGAAGGAGAACGTGCAGAATCCACACATAATCTGTCTGGCTGGGATACAAACCTATGACCTTCTTGCTGTGTGGCAGCACTGAGCTGCCGTGAGACTACTGCGCATTCAGAGAGAAATCACAATGGCTCTCTCTTCATTTGTAACAAAGCCTTCAGTTGCGAGGTACACAACAAATATAAAAGTTACAAGTCCCTGTGGTAGTGATTAAAGAGTATTACAGTAACATCACGGTAGATTAAAAACAACCACAACCACAAAAAAAGCACCATTAGGGACAATGAGGTCGCAGACTGAGTGTGGAGAAGGCCATTGCGAGAACACTTTCAGTCCCTGCAGGAATATTAGAGTGATTTTTCATTAGGGATTCTTGGGAAGCATTGTGGGTGCTGCACATGTATTATTGATGCCCGTGGTTCAAAAGCAGTTTGTTTGCTGAGAAGTGGGAAGATTTATAGGAAAACCCAAATGGGTTCCACTTCTCTCACAATGAAACCGCAGTCTAGATTACACAAACAGAAGGATTTTTATTCCTTGTCTGGCTGCAGGGTGAAATCCCCAGGAGAGGAAAACACAATAAAAAAATGGTAGGAATTTCTATTTCTTTTTTGCAGCAAATTTCTTTTGGTTAGTGTTTGTTTTTGGTTTTTTTTGCTGGTTTGTTTGTTTTTTTTCTAAATCAGTAATACATACTGAAGTATGAATGCAAGAAGTTTGTTTTTCAGCTTTCGGAGCTGAAAGCGCACAATGGGGGGAGCAATCATGTGATAATCTACATTTTATTAACCAAATAATATGAATCTTACCTCCAGCAGCCATTAATCAACTTTCTAAGCTTGTCAGGCCTTCTCACAAAAGCTCAAAAGGAGGATTGGGTGTTAAATTATACCAGTTTAATAGATTTCCCTACATGCAGGATCGATGGCTTGAGGTTGCTGCTCATCTCTCATCCAGACAGTGCAGCTGAAAGGACAGAGGTTCACATTCCTTTTTCCAACAAATGCAAGTGGATCAGCACCTAATCAAAGGATGCCATTCTTCTAATAAAAAGCCCTGGTGGCAACGCAGGGTCAAAGCTCCTTTATCGGGCGACAGCAGGCAAAGATATGACTGTAAGAGGGCTTTGTGATGGAGCGGAGCTGTGTGGGCTGCTAAATGTAACACCATTCTTTTACCCATGCTCCAGACTGGAAGAGAGAGGGAAAAAAAAACTACACATGGAAGAATAGTGAACAAGAAGCGTCGGACTGCAGTGCAAAAAAAAGACTAAAGGAAAACTCTAACAAGTTCCCATTCTCCTTTTTTTGTCCAGCATCTCTCTGTGCCTCACTCGATCTCTTGTAAACATTTTGATATGGAGTGAGCTCACAAATCAGCTGCACATTGCACTGTCAGATTTTAATCTGGCAGGCTGCTGGGTGCCTCTATAAAATCCAGGATGCAGTAGAGGGCACTATTGTTCATCTGCCACTGCATTTTGAGAAGCGACCTCTGGCGCAGCGTCTCAGTTTACATTAAATTGGGTAAGAGGAAACTGCCGACGGCTGTAAAACTGAGTAATTTATATATGTGGTTTATCCACATGGTAACTGAAAAAGCTCGCACACATGTTTCCGCAACTTCTGAGGATTTTACAGAGACTGACATCCCGGGGATCTACCCTAACCTTAACCCTGGTCCACACCCTGCAATATTATGATTTATACTATGGAAACATGTCTCTTGCTCTCATGAGGAAGTCAACAATGTGCACACATATCACAATACACATCTACACACACTCAAGAAGCAACCAATGCGACCATGCACCTATGCACAAAGTGGATGAATATTCATAGACGCAGACGGAGTTTGGAATGTGGCCATATGGTTCAGTTGTGCAGCTGGATGCTCTTCTCCCACCTCTATCCTCTGCCTCCAGAGAGAAGCTGCAGCCAGTGATTGGACTTACAATCTACCCCACAACTTACAGTCTGGCGTCAGGTGAAAACACACCAACTACTGTTTTGCGGGTTTTAATCTATAGATTTTGGGATAACAAGATTTGTCAGTGTGGAGGGAAAGGTGCACAATATGTGAGGGGACACAAAAATGAGTTGCTGAGTAGTTAAAATATTGTGTAAACAGGAGGAACAGAATATGAGCTACCTAATGCGAGTCTACGCACACATGAACACACTGAACCATTTCCTACTTTCACAGAACTAAATATGTGTATCAATCCATTTCATTTGTGCCTCTATCTCTTTCCCCCACTGCCTTAGCCCCCATACACATTTTACCACACTGAAGGATTGAATCAGCTCCTTCGGGACAGGTGAAAAATCACCTACGTAGTAGACTCTCCGGTTTCCCCGAACGCACCGCGCAGGTGACTGACGCGCAGGTGCGTGAGGCTGTTGTCACTATTGTTGCACCACAGGGGCAAGTGGCTATTTCTAGTCCACGCTGGAAGAATAAATGCGTTTCATTTTATTTCCTGTTGTGCCATTCGTTTCGAGAGACGCAGGGAAACAAGCTGGTGGAGAAATAGACGGAGTTATGGAGAGTCAGTCCCTCCGCGCCGAGGGCGCGTGTAAAAAAAGAGCAGGCAGTTTGGAATAATTCATTTAATTGCTTTAAATCATGTGGCGCACGGTTTGCAGGTGTGTGTATGTGTCCGTGTGTGTGTGCGGGTATGTGTGACAGGAGAACCCATCAAACGCTTTAATTC
Source organism: Karalla daura (assembly GCA_029224185.1). Classification (NCBI taxonomy): domain Eukaryota; kingdom Metazoa; phylum Chordata; class Actinopteri; order Chaetodontiformes; family Leiognathidae; genus Karalla; species Karalla daura. The sequence goes on from CM055202.1 coordinate 10,195,212, forward strand.
AATCACTCTCATTCACACCGGCGCAGGCTGCGGGGCCTGCGCGCTAAACGGTGCGCTGGGAGATTTTTTTGGACGCAATAGATGGCAAACACGTTTTACTACGCGTGGAGCGTTTTCCTCTGCTGATGTCGCCCTCTTACTTATTTTGTGCATAAGTGAAAAAAACAATAGAAATAGCTGGAAACTGGATACGGAATTGCACAACAGAGTAAATCGAGCGACTTTCAAGTTTCTGTGACTGTATATTCTGGGTCAGCTTTTCTAATTAGGCCTGCGGTTTGATCCCCACATCCCCCGGCAGCAGCGGCAGAGAGGCATAGTTTCACACACATTAACCTGAAGCTGACCATCACTGCGAGCTGAGGGAGCGAAGTGATGATGAGGTGTGTGAACTACCTCCTACAAATGCGTCTCTGCTTCCACCCTAGTCCCCCTAACGATGAGGATGATGATAAAATGATAATGATGAGGAGGAGGAGGGGAAGAGTGGTCGTGTTGTATTATTTACAATCCGCCTAATCTGCCTCATTGTCAGCCAACACACATTCACACACACGCACACACTCTTTTTTCCTCTCTCTCTCTCTCTCTCTCTCTCACACACACACACACACACACACAGACACACACACACACACTCACACACCCTTGCCTCCCTGTGCGTAAAGAGCGCCGCTGCGCCGCGCAGGCGGTATTGCCGCGCCGCCTTGCGCTGCCGCTGCCGCCGCTCATTGTCGGAGTGAGCTGCTCAGGATCCCCGAGGGGTCTCACAACGATACGAGGAATAATGTGATTTCACGCTAATCCGCTTTGCCTTTCATCCCGTCGTGCGCAGAATGCATATGGACTCATGTTCGGCGCTGTTATCGCCCTTTGTGCAGGTGACACAAGAGTTGCACAGATCAGTGCGTTAACAATACACACGCAACTGCTCCTGCAGGACTCACAACTCAGATGACTTTAATCTAGCTGCAGTGACACATTCCCATAGAGCAGATGCCTGTTATCATATATATTCAGACAGGGCAGGAACTTCTAGATAGTGGCGCATCAGTGTTCCCAGCAGAGGTACAGGGAATACGGGGTGCACAGAGCTGGGGCTGTCACTCCGACACGTGTGGTGGACATTAAACGCACCAGACTCAACAGAGCCGCTCTGTGCGCACACAGCTCCAAAAACCTGCCACCTGTGTGTCCGGACCACAGCAGTCTCCTAATCCACGCTGTGAGGCTGTGCTTTACGCATTTCCTCGACATTAACACAGCAGGAAGACTCTAGCTCGCCTGTTTAGAAAGCATCAAGTGAAGTGAGCCGAGGCGCGCTCCGGAGTTGCGCTCCGTGCGCTCCTTGCGCCGCGTCCACTCACCTGACTGTGCAGTGGAGCCGCAGTCGAACAAGAGGCAGGTCAGGAGGAAACAGAGGCAACACAGGCTGCTGGTGGCTTTCATTGTCGCGCTTGGATGTGAGGGGGGGACGAGGGCGAGTATCTCCTTTAAAATTCACATGTCCAGCGGCGTATCCGTCCGTGAAAACAGCCAGAGAGGAGGATGAGAGTCCGTCTGAGAGCCTCTTCAGCCCCTGGGAGGGGAGGGGGAGAGTTTGAGGAGTTTCTTCCCACCGCTTTGGACTGAAGTTTGCAGCTTGTGCCACAGTCCTGCGCCTCTCAACTTGTGGGAGCGCAGAGAGTCGGGTATATCAGCCTCACTGAGAAGCGGGTCTAAACAGTGGAAAGCAGTACTCATGCCATTACTCCTCGACTTGGATACAGTACGCAGCTGTAGCCTCGTATTCTTCAGACACACCTCCGAGCCCCATGGACTCCGCCCACAAGGCTTCGTGATTGGCACAGGTGCCCGACCATCACCCTAAACCCTGCCTGTCATTGGTTGACGCAAACGTGCCCCAAAAAAACACCTCCCTCCATGAATCTGTGCGTTGGCTCCGCTGCACCTGTCACACTGGAGGGAGTTAAGATAAATGCCCAGGGAAGGATTTATGGGTGTAATGAGTGAAATAGAGCTGAATATCACTTATAGTATAGGTGCCTGTCCCGTGCGCTTTTGAAGGTCTTATCCAGATCTGGTAATATATAGTCACCCCCTGGAAGTTTTGTTGATTTAATACTGAATTGAAGTGTCAGCAGTGAGATGTTGTAAGACTGATGTCTGGTACTAAAATAGATTTCTCCGTATTATCAGGTTAATGGGGAATTAAATCGCAATTTTGGTGCTCGTCCCATGTCTATGAATATTTATTTCTGCTATCTAGCATTGTTTCTTTTAAAAGGCTTGTGATACAACATGAGCAGGCAATAAAGTGAAAGCTAAATTGTAACCCCATATTCCCTTTTTTTCATGCTTCATCTTAAGCAAATATTTCAATTTTTCCTCAGCTATCAGTGTACGTTAGAGCCGAAGGCAATATCTCTGCATATCCAGGGTAATCATTTCCCCCCCGAGGGTGGCTCAGTGTAAATGACACAAATAAAAGTCAAACAGAACATTTAGATAGTGATATTATTGTGCTCACTGAGCTATTTGTAATAGTTTGAAAGCAGTGACTTTGCAGAGGCACAAAAAAAGGAAGTTAATATGAGTGGAGGAAACAATGTGACGAAAGGTTATTACTTTCTGAACCAGCTGCTGCCTCTGCTTTTGCACTTTAGAAGAAGGGTGAGGGCCTCCTGGAGTTACAATATGTCCACACATCTGGACAGAAGTGATGCACTCTGACTGTCACCCGTGCCACCCTTACAGTAGGCCGCTACCGCTCCACTTACGCCTCTGAGTGCAACCAGAGTCTGAGAAGTCACAAAATGCTTCATTACTATTTATGCTTATGCAGTGGCGGCTCCTCAAAATTTTGTCGGGGCAGGGGGCAATTTTTCTCTCAATGACCAAGGTGACAGAGAAAAAGACCTCGTAAATCCTGAAAGATTTGACACACTGAATGAGCTAATTCAGGACATGCCGATTCTTGCTCTGCAAACTTCTAGCCCGTATCCCTCATCCAGCTGCGTGGCCATGCTCAGTCTCTCAAGTGCTGACACTTTTAGAGAGCGGTCCGTGTGGTTCTTGGAAAATTTGTGTTTCTCAGAGAGATGACGCACGTCTGTGACTCCAGTTCTAGTTCGCAGAGTTGCAGGACTTGCTCTTTACAGGTACGAGTCTGCTGTTTACGGAGTTGCTGCTGCTGCTCGCCATCTTGAAGGGTGTACTAGTGGCCACCACGCACTATTGCGGTACAATGACATAAAATCCCAAAGACAATGCGGAGGACCTGTTTTAGGAGAAAAAAAAGTATATATATTACAGACTTTAAGAGTTATGAATTTTATTATGATTATTACAGCTCAGTTTATCAGTTTAGATGATGAATGTGTATGTGTAACAATTCATCACTTAAAATTTCACTATTTTTTATATCTGGAGTTTAGCTGTGGTTAAAAAAAGTGAAATAATTACATTTTACAGAAAAATGACTTTTCTGGAGTTTGCATATTCTCCCTGTGTCACTTGTGTGTCTGCATTTTTCTCCATTTTACAGTCACATTTAGGTCAGTGGAGACTCTAAATTGCCCCGAGGTGCGAGTGTGGGAGTGAACAGTGTGTGTATATGTGTTGTCCTATGAAAGTGGTGACCTGTCCAGGGAGTATTTCCTGTCTTCGTCCTACATGCTTCAAGAGACACTTACTGCATGAGTACAAAGTGGGTAAGATGATAAAATGATGGAAGTGTATATACAAGTTGAAACATAGTCAACACTGTGCGTTCTGTCTCTGTTGGGTTTTCTAAGGCACAGCAGTATAATTATTAATGGTCCTCCAAAATCTGGCTTTTGTATTATGACTGCAGGAGCCGCTTTGCCTTCCTTTTAACTTTCCATTACATCAAAGTATATGCCTGAGTAATAATCTACTTCAGCCCATAAATACCCTTCTTTTCACTATAAGCAGGTCACCCCTCCCCACAAGTCATTCAAAGCTTTTGTTTGCTTCTAACAGGCAGGCCTACTGCTTGACCATACACACACACACACACACACACACACACACACACACACACACACACCTCATGGCCTGGTCTGTTTTTTTTTTCCCTCTTTCTTTTTTGCCTGATCCTGTAACAGCGAGCTGTACTTCCTTGAGCCGTGCAACACTTTTCAAGAAAATGGGATGCAGACAGTTTTCACTTTGGGGAAAGTCAAAAGGCTCTGTCTTTTTTCAGCTTGGTTGCAGAATGAATAGTGCAATGAACTGTGAGGGGCACTTATTGAACCTCCACTGCAGTGCTGACCCCTCACCAGTGGGGGGCAGTCCATTTCTCACCTCGTGGGTCACAGGAGCAGAGGAGTGACACAGTGGGGGGGTGGGCCATCCAAGCTGCCACCAACTAGTTTCCTGACTCACCGCATGACATTGGCTTCCTATCACACTGACGCTTTATTAAATATTCCTCAGCAGAAATGAGCTTTTAATATCACTGACACCACAAATTTATTAAGAAATATGGAAAAATGAGATCTGGCAGCACAAGAGGAGAGGCCTCACTCTAAATATGTCCCAAATGACTGCCGTTTATCATTTCTAACACCTAAAATGCAATTTAACCACGTTGTGTATTTTCATTATACATTACGCTTTAAGAGGCTCCTCCTGACAGTATCACACAAATGCTGTCAATTAGGTAATTTATTCCAGGGGATTATGAGAGGGAATGAGACGAGGTTTCATGTGTTCTTCTAGGCGTTCCCCGGTGCCTGCTGTACAGCTAATCTAATACATAACCCCCTGATTTGTTTAATGGATGAGACTTTGCTGCTGCAAGAGGCACGCCAATAAAAGTCGGGGCCCTCCAGAGGCTATTGTGCCTCATAATGATGCCAGGCACACAATGTGAGAGTTATGAAGCAATTTTTTATCATGCGGCACATTGTTTTGCTCTGTTGGTGCCTTGCAAGTAAAGGCAATCTCTCCCTGCAGCACAGCACTTCTCCCCCACACTTAGATAAACCTTCAGTATGATAAACTGTCCCAGCCACATGTTGCAGAGAAGAAGGGAAGCTCTGATGTTCAGATGATTTTGCCACTACGTCAAAACTAACATGGAGTTTTTGGTCATTGTTTCCGTCTCTCAGATATTTCTTTTTCTGGTTTTGGCAACACGGTGGACAAGGTCCTTGGTCTGAATCCCTCTCAGACTTAAAGGCCTCTCTGTGTTCTCACCATGTCTTTATGTGCTCACCATGTCTTTATGTGGTTTCCCTGCTAGTTTATGCTGACTGGAAACTGGAAACTGCATGTCCTGTGATGGACTGGGATCTGTCAAGGGTGTATTCCCGGCCTTCATCCAATGTGCACTGGAGATTGGCTCCAGCAGTCCCCTGGAACACCAGTGGGCACAAAGCAGATAAGATAATGGATGGATAAATGTTTTTATTTTCACTCCAGAAACTCAAACATCTGTATAAATTAGGGCGAGTAGCAACATGTGATTAATTGTAGAAAAAGACTAAAAGGAGTTAATGCCAGATCTTGTGTATAATGCTACATGGCTCAGGAGAAAGAAAAAAAACATCTATTTATGCATCACTTAAAGGCTGCCACAGACCTCTGCCTGTTTATGCATGTACAGTGTCCTACAGTGTCCTTCAAGCAAGGAAATGATTTCCAATAGATAAACACAATTGACAGGAATTACAGCTAAAATCCTCTTTTCTGAGGGGGACAAAGTAAACACTTAAGTCTCATGCATCTATACAAAAGGCCTTCTGAAGGCAGATATCTCTGAGTGCCCTTATCTTTCAGAAACTATAAGGGAGGAGGAAGATGAATACCTCTCTCTTTCTCTAAAAAAATCCATTTCTTAGATGCCATGGCTGCAAAAAAACCCAGAAGCATTTGTTATTGTCAAAACAAAATTGTTTGTTGAATAGATAATGCTGGAGCAGTCTGAAAAAAGGCAAGCAAAGAACCAAAAGACTATCAAACACCTCAAAGTGTTATAGTCTTTTAATTCAGCCAGTTGCTGTTTAATCCACATCAGTATTCCTGTGTACATAAAATAAAATAAAATAGAAATATATATATATGGCATATTATTTACTTTTGTTTTTGTTATATAGCAACTGTAATTTTTCCTTCTTCAGCTTTAATTTAATTGATACCTTGGCTCAACCTAGAGACTGATATGATAAGGGTGTTGTGTATGCATGTCCTTGATGAGCAGCATAATTATGAATTATGTTGGGAAATGGGCGGCTCTTTAAACCAGAGAAATTCACCAGCTTCTGAATCACTTACCAATAAGGAACTCCAGGCCGCTACTCGATAATCCGCCATTGGGTTGAATCTAGCTGTAAAAAGTGACACTGTTGCATACTATTTGCATCAGCTTTGTATCCATAAGGATCAGTATCATCACACAAACCAGTAAATGTTGCATAACTGAGCCTAAATGAGGGAATTTGACAAGAAACCAGCCTGGAGTCTCTTGGGTAGATCAGGAAGCCGGAAGCTTTAGATTAACATCAGGAGATTAGGTTATCTCAAAGTCAAAATCCAGATCAATGGCGATGCTAGCTCAGAGACAGGAAGTGTTTTTACACACTATTTCTTTAATTATAATATATATGCACACACACACACACACACACACACACACACACACACACACACATACACACATACATATTGTAGCTGCTGGTGGTAGATAACTTTGTTTTCTGCCACAATGAGCTGATTAATTGCCCACAGGATTACATGGCATTAGACTTGTTGCACACAGGTTCAGGCATGAAATCCTCATGCAGTGACAATCCATCACACATGTCAACATCAGTTTTGGAGCTTTATTGAAATGACTATTTAGCGTTTACCAAAAGTTGGTAAATACCTAGACCGTGATCTGAAACTCAAAAGGAACACAATGAAAGGAATGTGATTGGAAAGACACAAGAGCTCCACTACTAATCGACTGACTATAAACAAATATTAAAACAATCAACACCTATTTCATAGATTATAGTTTTATAGATCTGTAGATTGTAGAATAGTTTGGTTGACTTCTGCATTTTTTTAAATATATTTTAAAATATTAAGATAAGCTTCATAAACATGAATATTGTATGTTTTATTTTGTCCTTTATGACTGTGACTATGTCACCCGGCTGGCCTGGGAATGCCTCGGGATCCTCCTGGAAGAGCTAGAGGAAGTGTCCAGGGAGAGGGAGGTCTGGACGTCCCTGCTTAGACTGCTCCCCCCGCGACCCGGCCCCGGAAGAAGATGGATGGATGGATGGATGTCCTCTATAACAGAAAAATAAAAACAGGCATTTAAAGACTTGTCTTGACCTTTGTGACACAGGTGTTGATGCATTCCTTACAGTTTTTGCGTTTATTTAGAAACCAAACAACTAACTATCTAGAAGGTAATCGACATGTTAATCAATTAGAAAAAATATATCGTTTTGTTGCAGCCTTAAAAGACACAGACCAAAGACACCAGGAGGATGAAGAGCAGGTTTTCCATTAGGTTTCCTTGTTGTATGCATGTGTTTTTCCCGGCATCCCCCAGTTTCAAACTTACATATTAAGGTTAACTCTAAATGCCTCTGAGTTTGAGTATGTGGTAACACTGCTACGGTTCCTAACTGGATTTGATCATTTGTGGAAAGCCTGCAGGCCATACAGTATACTTGAATATTACATACAAAATCATTTTAATTACTGAAGGGTCTCTTATTGATACAAACTCAAACTCAGGAGCAAGAAACTACAACTTTTTTTTTTTAATGCAACAGTCTTTTTTGGGGGCAGAAAATATCACAATTTACCTGCAAAGGTGAAACTGACAAACAGGATGCCTCCATAGAGGAGAAATCTGGCCATGTTTACGTCATTCCAGCTGGGAATGAAATATAAACAGTGTGCCTATCCCAGGGTAATCTATTCACATAGTCACTCTCCTGAGAAAGGCGAAGCAACGTGAATTATTTGGCTTTGTGGGAGACTTGTTTGTGCGGACACATTTAAAGTGACAGGACCACGACTGCAGAGGTATTTTTCTGAGCACCGGCCTGGTGCACACTCACAGCTATCCCCCCTACCCACGTCCACATTTGTCTCCTCAGCAAACTCATGTGTTGGCTGTAGAGTCAGATGAGACTCTGACTGGCTCGGCACAAGCCCGACTCAGTGAGCAATAAGCAGCGTTAGCGCATTACACACACATGATTACGTGGCCATTTCCTCAGCGAATGAGTCTCATCAGAAGTCACTGAAGAAGCCACTGAGTGTGTAATTGTTTCCCATTAGGGGAAACGTTGACTGCCATTGACTCGCATCTCGCTGCAGAGTTTGCTGACGAATGCTCACTGTCCGCTGAGTGGAGCGGGGGCTAATTCAGCCGCGAGTTGTGATGGAATTGCTCAAAACCCCAAAACCACCATATCAGTTTTAGGGTGATGGTGATGCATCATGTGTCTGTCTATTTCTCTCTACTTTTTTTTTTTTTAAAGAAAGGAACTGCAGGGCAAGAGTTCATATGTGTGTTGATTCACTGAAGTGACACCAGACTCTAAACATTATTATCAGTCATATCAATGCCCCTGGCACTGATTCCTCTGTGGCTCAGATGTAGTCAGTGCTCTAGACGCAGCAGTGTGTGACTATATGGGCAGCTTTTTTTTCCCTCTCTTTTCGTAATATGCTTCAGCAAAGGCATCAAATTGGGGACAGAAAGAGTAAAACACTGGTTTTCTTAACTCTCTGTATTCTCTTTTCCTCTATGTTACGAACGCTTCCTGGACATTTAGCATAACATCAACTAGAACCATTTAAGGGCAGGACAGTACATGTGTAGTTACTGCTGTTGATTCACCACAGGTTCAAATCAAGTTGGTTACAACGAGGGCCTTTCTGTGTGTCCTGTGATAGACTGGTCACTTCCTACCCAATTTGCACTATGGAGAGGCTCTGGCAGACCCATAGGATACAACTGTAACCACTAATTGCCTTAAACTTAACCAGATCTTAAGACAAAGCAAATTGTAATTTAAAACTTAGACTTTAATGAGTTCTTTAAAGGGAACTTCATTTTTTTGTTTGGTAAGATGAATCCCTGTACAGCAACAGTGTAATCAGATATGTCCATGCAACCTGAGTAAAATACACACACTCACACACACACACACACACACACACACACACACACACACACACACACACACACAAACACTGTGGCTCTTTCAGGTCTGCACTGTAGTGATAAATAATCGTTACCATGCACCATTGTGAAGGTGTTAGATAGCATACATTGCGAATTACAATGTGGTCAAAAGGTCGACTGAGGCCAAACCTGTCAAGCGAGACGTGGATGAGGCGAAGAGAGAAGTTTTCACTGGCTGCTTGTGATGGGCCGTGCAGCTGCTGCTGCTGCTGGTCTGAGGGGAGAGTCAAGTTCCTTTTACACTGCTGCCATCTACAGGCTGCAGGTGGAAGTTTCAGCTGTTGTGACTTCGTCGCTATGAGGTCTCCCGAGACACATCTATGATCTATCCATTCATCATCTCGCTCTGTATCTTTGTGGTGTCTATCTCCAGAACTCATAGGGTAAAGGACAGAGCACCAGATCATGACAGGACACACACATACACAGATACCCACACATACACACACGCACACACACGCACACATATACGCCGTTCAACCTCACACTCACACCCGGGAGGGGGTCTCCAATCAAGCTATTTTTTGGGCTGAGCAAAGAAACTGGAGTACTCTGAAAATAACTCTTGCACACATGGAGAGAATATGTAAACCATACAGAAAAGACCTCGGTCCAACTCAGGACCTTCTCAAAACCTTCCCAAAAACCGTGTGACCCACTCCACAGACACAGCCACAAGATTATATGATCAGCCAGTTCAGAAGATGTATCAAGTTTAATTGCACTTAAGTGTCTGGAAATGTATCCTATTGTTTCCAAAAAATACAAACAAAGTAATAGTGGTCGGTCACAATGTCTTTCGGCTCAAACAGAACTGCAGAAAAAATATATGAAAGTGTTATCTGATAAGGACAAAGATAAGATTTTTTTATGAAGATAAAGACAAGAAACGTGACAATCACATGGGCTCCTCATGTTTGATTGCACCAAGTCACCACTGGATGGCGGTAGGAGAAAGGGACTAAACTCGTGCTACACTGAAAAAAAGGGAGGTTGAAAAAATTGTTTTAACATCTTAAGTGTTTTAAAGTGTCTCTCTTGTGAACAGACAACTGCAAGTGAATGCAAATGAGAAGCCAGAAATCCTGATCTCTCTAGAAGTTAAAACAGTGGTTAACTCTTCCCTGTCAGAAGCCCTCAAGTAGCATGTGATGTTAGCAAACAGAACTGAGGCTACAACTAGACCAAAGATAAAGACATTTAAAGGTTTTTATGTTTTCAGTATGACACCAGACTTTATAAACACTTACTGCTTAAAAAAACAGGCCCTCCTTTCGGGGCTGGGAGGTAAAGTTTTAGCATGCAGCTAAAACTCACTCAAGAGTGGATGAACACTGTACATAGTTGAAACACTTAAGACAATCTTTGCGATATCTTTGTGAAGGCATTCAGTGTGAAACATAGCACCCTCAGTGTTTTGCCCAAAAGAATGGGGCACAAAAACCCTGACTGTTCAACCTGGATGTAATTACGATCCATGTTTTGGTTTTGGTCTAATGTAGCCTTATTCAAAGGCTTCGAAAGCAGATAGGTCAACAAAAAGCTGAGGCGAAAAATAAATGCTGGCAGATTTTCAAACCTGTTTGTCCTGCAACTCAGCAATTTGTGACGTCACTATCATGAATTGGTTTCAGAAAGATTTCCAGCATATTTTCCCTGCCACCCCACCATACGTCATCAGAGCTAAATAAATACTTATCTTATGAATCATAAAAGTCGATGAGCTCGAACAAAACTCAAGCTGGTGACCTGACACCTGTAAAATGTTCTGCCACGGTAATTACAGTAATTAAAAAGAAACTTTTCAGTTGAGACAAGAGGGCAATAATATATACGCACATTTTACTGAAATGATGTGTCTGTAGCACTTCAGCTTCTCTCAGCTCCTGTAGCTGTGTCAGATTTGAGAGAATAATCATTCTCACGTACAGTAATGGCGATAATGCATTAGTGACGAGGTGACCTTGAGTAACCCCACTGATGGATGGCTTTAAAATGGTGGATGTGATTAATTTAATGGCAATAAAATGGATATAAAAATGATTTATTGTGAGGTCTGGGATATTCATTTTTTCACCTCTAAAATGATGTTAATAATGCTACAGTGAGATGATAAATTGCGTAGTCGGAATTGGTGAGGCCTCAGTGCTGATGTAGAAGTGTGTCAGTCTTTCCATCTTGAGGCTCCTCCGTTGTTCTCTTGACCCAAGAGCCTTTAACCACAAGAAAATGTGGTGACATTTGAAAAAAAAAGCAACAAAAGTTGTGAAACGTGCCAAAAGTACTTGCACCAACTGTTTATTCATGACTTTCTTTGCCTCTTTTCCCCTCCTGAGTTGCAAGGTCAGCTGTATGTGTGAAAGGTTGTTCATGGCAATAACTTTCCTAATGATTGTTGGTTTATTTAATGAATGCTGGTACTTGTACACTTCTCTCTTCCTCTGTCACAGTTTTACATTGACATGGTTGTTAACATATGTTTGCAAGCAGCCTCTCAAATCAAGTTCACCACACATTTTATTTATAAGCACACTTTAAAAGGTGGTGTTTTCCTACAGCCCCATCTCACATTTGAGAAACCATTCACACACACACACACACAGTGATCAGAGGATTACCAGCAGTGACAAGACTTCAGTTTGAGTAACACCAGCCTCTTCTGAGAAATACAGTAATGCCAGACATTTCAGAGTCACACTCAGCATCATTGCACAGAAACAACTGTGTGACCCACTGCCTTGATACCTTGCAGACAGCAAAACACACAGGTTGACTACAAAGGAGACACAGAAGTGCCATAATTCAAAAGTGGATTTCAGTTTGAGTGTTATCGCTCTGTCAAAAAACACGTCGCCATCACTAAAGGTGATGTCGTCTAAAGGCTGCTGAAGTGTTACGGTGGGACGGAGAGAGAAATGTGCTAAGATGGGTGATGATAAAATACAGAAAAACACAGAGGCAGGGAGGGACCGACACTTGTTTCTCCCCAGCCCACATTCTGCAGCGAATGTGATGCAAATGGAATAACATAAAGGGCTGACATTTACTTCTGCACTTTGGTTTACAGTATGTGTGGTTGCCCTTTAAATCACTTGCGATCATTTAGAACATGACTCCCTCTGTCGACCCCTTTTAGGTCCCACCCCTTGAAAAACTGATGATATCCCCTGCAGAGACATTACTAGCCCTGTTGCAGTCAGAGTGAAAATGACAGCAGCACAAAAAAAAGAAAAAAAGAAAAAAGAAATTACAGGCCAAGCAAGTGTTTTGGATATCACATGAGCCCCTGACAGTCAGATCGGGCTCATTGTGATTCTGAATTGTGGAAACTTCCTTCTGTTATTTGTCTTGGTGAAAAAAAATAAAGAGTTTTTGTGCTCACATTTGTTTCCTGTTTTCAGTTCAGCTCCTTGCAGCTGTGTATCCATTTCTGTCAAACCACTAGTGCATGTATCCCCACATCCCAATGCCAAGTTCCTACAGTAAAACCCGTAGCTGTCTGTGTCACAGCACTGTTAAAACATGTGTCTCGCTTCCCAGTGTATTTTTTGCAGTTTGGGCTGATGGTGCAGGTGTGCAGCGCTCGGCAAAACCTTGTTCTCTCTTTCTGTCACGTTCTCTATCTTCCTGTGTCAGGCACATTCATGTCCCCCCCTTCTCTCTCTCACTCTATCGCTCTCTCTCTGTCTTTGTTTCTCTTTTTCCCTTCCCTACTCTGTGTGTTTGACTTACCACAAAGCATCTTGTGTGTGTGTGTGTGTGTGTGTGTGTGTCTGTGTCTCTGTGTGTGTTTGCCTGTGTGTTTCTTGGTTATTTTGCTGCCTTGCTGTTGCTCTTGTCTCCCTCTTTAACCATTTTGCCATTGCCTTGGCTTCTCCAATCTCTTTTCTAGGATCAATTGCAGCTGCACATTACTTTTTTCATACCAGATGCCTTCCTGCACTTGTCCATCTCTTTTTCAGTGTTGTTTACCTCACAGCCACCCTCTCACCAGCCCCCCCACCCCACCGCTACCCCCACCCCTCGCTCACCTGCCCCACCACCACCACTAGACATGGGTGCAAAGGAAGGAAAGTCAAAGTTCCCCCACAGTCCTATTTCCTCCCCACATGAATATTGAGACCTCTTTTAAGCACCCTGACCACAAACCAGCCATTACCCAGAGGCCTTTGCAATAGCAGACGTTATGGTGTCTGTGCAAGGCATGGCAAAAAAAGTGGCCTCACAAAATATAAACTAGCTCAAATCCCTGCATACTGCAACCATGCAGTGGTTTAATTCCTTTTTGAAAGTTTATTTTATATGCATAACAATTCAATCCTTCACTCGCTGTGCGACAGACTGTGATATCAATTGAGCTGAAGCATTGCACTGATCTTTTCCCATGCTCTCACATCACATCAAAAAGAAGAGAGACAAGAAAACCATTCAATGCGATACAGCACACAGAGCTTAATGTGTTAACTAGCCTTATTAGCTTCTAAAATATGGGTGTGTAACAGAAACGACCTGGGTGTGTGTGGTTTGATGTGTGAGTGTGTGTGTGTGTGTGTGTGTGCGCGCACACATGTCTTTGCTGGTGTGTGTGGAGTTTTAAGGGCCAGTCCAAACATCCACCACCATCACCTGGCAGGAAAAACAGGAACAGGACGCGTTACCTGGTTATTGCACAACCATGCTGTGGATTCACTCTCGACTGAAAAAGATCTGGAACTGTTCCCCATGCTGTAACCTGAAACTCAGAGGACAGGCTTCACTACTTAAACAAAAGCAACATTGATTCTCACATCCAAAATTACAAAGACAATGTGCAGGTTTTATTTTCTCACTTATTATCATTAATCATTCTTGACATTTGTGCCATAGTGTCAGTGAAGATATCAATCTCTGATTAACTGATTCAGAACTTGTTCTGATTTGAGACAGCCAAATTCAGTAAAAAGATGTTTTTTTTTTCACAGTATGTGTTTCAGTCTGGTTCAGACTCGACTTCTTGTCCTGGTTGACTGCTGATTTAACTCTGGTGTAACTCTGAGGTGTGTGTGAGTGCTAAAACGACTGAAATGCATCTGTACATGTAGGCGTGGGTGGCAGCAGATTTTAATGTTTTCTGCCTTTATTTGACAGAACAGTGACTGCAACGGACTCACCTGTTAGAATCAAACCCCTGCCGTCACAGTCAGGATTCAGCTTTTGTGCTTTTATGCTGCAGCAGAGGACGCGATGACAGAGGTCGTTTCATAACCAGAGCCACAAAGCTGCTTCAGCCCCCAGCCCTGCAGAGAGAAAAACACTAATAGCAACACTCCTCTTTGACCACAGAGGATATATCTGCTTAGACTTCGCTGTATTTCTAACAAATCCAACACCCAGTGACTTATATAAATACAGAAGCATGAAACATGGATAATGTCCGCATGGCTGTGCACTATTAAAGACCTACGATTAGGGCATCCAGCATTCAAACACTAGATGTGAAAAGTGGGGAATTTGTAGTGTACTTGTTACAGATCACATGCTGAAATGGCAAAGTGATCCAGACTCGGTAGAGGAGAATGTCATGTCTTGCACTTAACTACTTTCAACCTTTCATACTGACCATGTGCATCCTGTTGCAGCCACAGCCGATACTGGTCGTGTGCCTCCAGCGTGCTTGGCCACCATCTTTTTCACTGAGGCTTCAGCAGCTGAGATCTCAGACCCTGAATCTTTGAAACGATCCAGTATTAATGGATCGTAGCCACTCACAAACCTATTAACATATTCCACAGGGGCTTGCTGTATTCTGAGGCATGTACTGCCGAGTGCTTTTTGTCCAAAAACAATAGTGTCTTTGGCAGCTTTCAGCAACTCGTCCTTGACCATTCTTTAAGACGACGAGTATTCATGACTGTCTGTAGTTCATCGCATCCTCAACCTGAATCAACAGCATGTGGGGCTGTTTAATGATGTGATGACTTAGCCCCTGGCAAGAGGAAACTACATTACACTAATAGCTGATTGTCCCCCAAAGAGCAAACGCCTGGACTCACAAAACATTGATTATTCACAATCACAGTCTCCAGAGATAATGAAAGCTCTCGATTCTTTGGCAGTCACAATGAAAGCTTTCACTCTCCCACGTTCAAGGCGAGCGTTGCACTAATTATGGATTGAAATGGATGCAACAATGAGTTTTTTTTCATTGATTTTTTCTTAATTAATATATGTGGAATGTCTGAGAATTTCTGGCAGGTAACATGGCTGCTGGGTTTAAACTGTGAATCAAAGGAAGACATACAATTTAGATGTGAGCAAACAATCAACTGACAGGCAGGTAAACAGACGGATCTAAAGATAAAAAGATACAGTTTGGGGTCTGTTCCGGCTTTACACTTCTCAGTTTTGCTACCGCCTTCAGGAGGCTTTGATTTTGTGCGCGTTTGCTGTGTCTATGTGTGTGTGTGTGTGACTGTATGTGTGCATACACAGATTAAAGAAGTAAGAGGGTGAAGAAGACTGCTCTGACATTTAGAGGCTTCAACAGGCTCCAGCGCCCACCTGTTCAAAGACAAAGAATGAAGAGGAACAAACACCAGACAAACTAAGGGAAAACACTGAGGCTGTGCAGGAGGCTATAGTATGTCTGGCTGCAAACCCATTGTCTCCTACTAGCAATTTCACATGGAGATGGGAGCTTTTGCATGCAACAAGAAAGTCACTAGCAATTATATTATAACTGACAATGGCAATCTGTTTGTCTCACTCATTTCACTTTTAGGCAAATTGCAGGGGTCTTGATGTGCTGAAGGTGATACTAAGACAAAACAATCAGCCCCCCCTTATTGATCTCTGTGAACAGTTGTAGAAATGACATGCTGGCTTTAGACTGCAGTGGAGCCACATGACTGATATGATCTGACCTCCATGAATCTGAATAAAATCATTGATTTAAAGACTGTTCAACTGGCAAACAGTCAGTATAACCCCAGCTGTTCACAATTAGGATTTCAATGTCTCGATCGAATTATCTGTTCTCTCATAAATCATGTTCAGGAAATTGGCCGATTATGTTTTAAATGGAAATTAGTACTTAAATGCCTTTACATTTTCTTTAATGATTTTATGCAGCTGAAGATTTTGTTAAGAGTCAGACATTAGCATCAGACAGACTGTGGTGGGAACATCCAGTAAATCTGATAAAGTTCAGTTAAACACACTTAAATCGTGACTGGGATAACAAGAACCCTTTCATAATAAGTGAGATTCATAAAAAAAAAAACAAAGTCATTAAGAGTCATAAATTGAAACTATGGTCACCTGATTATCGCTCAAGTGTTTTTGGATTTTGACTTTGCTGATTGAAACTGCTGGAATAACATAATTTAAATACTGCTGGTGCAGGATTTCCCCTTTGTGTTCATGGTCAAAGTCACAGTTATAACGAGAAGGATTCAGAGCTTAACAGTAGCAGAGTTGTTAAACCACACATAATTCACTGCTCCATATATGTTTTCACCTTCTCATGACCTTGCGTGTTTTTCTTTTCACAAGATTCAAGCAATGCATACTTTTCTCACGATAAAATATTTTAATTGCATGAGATACAGTCTGCAAGAAAAACTATATAACAACAGGTGTGACTTCCACTTTCAAAATCTGTAAAACAGCAAAGGCAGTAAAATAATTTCTTTAATAGAGAGAAACCCATGCCTTAAAAATATACATTGTATTCTTCACAGCAGTGTGTCTTCATGTAATGTCACTGATGTTGAAAACAGGCAGAACAATCCTCCAACTTCCTTAACCACATTCAGTGTTGGACTGATTTAATTCATGAGAAATGACCAAACAAATTTAGTTACTGTGCATTTCTTTCTTTCTTTTTTTTGGATAAATAAATCACATTAGGACATAAAAATACACAACCTATGCAAATACCTGAGAGCCCTCGCTTCAGAAAGGTGTTGCCAGTGTTAGAGATGATCAATCAGCACACATTTCTGGATAATTTCAATATTGAGTGCCAAAATATACACCTTTCATATATTATTCCTTATAAAATACATTTCACCTGAACCCAGTCTTTTACATTGTTGTAAACATTTTAAACTTAAAAAACACACACACACAAACAAAAGTTCACAAAACTAGTTGCATTACCATTTGAGCAGAAAAATAGACATTTAGCACACAAACATTTTCAAAATTTACAAATACATCCCCGCAATCTGAAAGAATGGTGATGATCTTTGATTTTCAAGTAAAGTCCTCACTCACAAGGAGGGACTGACATAAGACCTCTTTTTTACTTACTTTTCCTTTTGTTCATATGGCTGTTTCATTTGCGAATTTATGTACAAGTAAGGCTGTCCATATTACCACATAACTATGAGGAAAAATGGGAAAAAATGGAAAATAAAAGAAAAGAAATGCCTCTTAATCTTAACAAACAAAACCTGGAGAGCAAGGGAAAACCGCCAAAATGATACATTGATACAAATACAAATGATACATGCTGAGGTTCTGATCTGTCTGTTTATATTCATCTGAAAAATTGAGATAGCATTCACTTACATTTGATCATGAGATCATGAAAAAGAATATGCTTTTTCATGAGGACCCCGGTTTTAACAGATAAGGCTTCAGATGATGAATATTTACAATAATAATAGAATAGAGGAATGTATAGAGTCAATATCACAGCTGCGAGGTGTAAACAATTTCCAGTGCCAATACTTTACAGACAGTAAATTTTTATGCTAGCTGGGCACCAGTTGCGCATTAGAGAAGCAGTATGTAAACAGAGAAAAAGCTGCCTTTTGATAACAAGGAGACATCCAACACAGAAGAATAAATCACTGAGTTTTAATCTTCGAGAATAATCAGCTGTTTATCTTGACCAGTGCAGAACTAATAATGCCAAACTTCTTGTAAGTACTAATACAATAGAAACAACATGGTCATCAGATGGCAAAGCAAACTGGAAAGAGTTGTACTGTGCTCTGCCAACGAGTGTTTGCCACTCCACTTACACTGTAATATAACAACTAGAAAAAAAAAAAAAAAAACAACAGCAAGGAGGCTGCCAATAGTCAGAGCACAGACGTAAAGTGCATGGCCAACTGTACAAAGCACAGTCTTGTATGAGTCCTTTCACAAAGAGAGACAGCCACTGTGAAAGAGCTGCAACTAGCCACTGGAGGTTTGGAAAGTGGCATGTCTCCCACTTTCCATTTTGCATACATGAGCGTTTAATGTTAGAGCAGGTTTACTGAGGTGACTTGGAATGCTACAGTTTTGAAAAGTGCCTTCATAGCGGTGCCAAGTGGGAGCCACACTCCTTTCTCTGACCTTTCCTCTCGCTCAAGCTATCTTGCCTTGTTCATCCCCCTCAGCGCAAGGCCAGACATGAATGCAGTGACATAATGAAAAAAGAGAAAGCGAGATTCAGGCAAAGAGGAAGCAGGAAAGAGATCAGTGTAGCTGTGTGTGTTCCCAAGATGGTGTTGGTCATAAGTGGAGGGAAAAAAAGAAAAGATGAGGCTGATGATACTACAGTAGGAAATAAACATGGCAAATGCCCACCATGCACATCTCCCTGTATTCCCATAATGCAATAAATTGTTGGTACTCAGCTGCACTGACTGCTGAGCTTTTGACTTTTTAGGATCCCAAGGACCAAGAGCTTTGCAAGCAGAGGTTATGATGTTTCCCTGTATTCATCGAGAGGTTGAAAAAAAAAAAAGATGACATTGAAACCGAAAGTTTAAGCATGAGGACGCACTACAAAAAGCACCTACAGTATAATCTAGCCCCCATCTGACTCCATACTCAAAGCACTGATTAAAAAACACAACACTGACACTATACACACACACACACACAGACAGCTGTCAAGCCTGAATCACAAGCTGCATTAGATCAATTGGGCCTAAAGCACAAAGTGAGGTACATCGGAGAGGAGCAACCAATGCCACATCCGTAGCCTCCTTCATCCCTTTGGTATCCACTGCAATAAGACATCAGACAAAAGCCACGTACTGTAGTTCAATTATGAGATTCATAAGTCATTAAAATGAAAACAAACTTGCCATTTTTTTGTTGTCATTGTCAGCCAGTTTCAAACACATTTGTTTGAAATGGTTCATAGTGGTCTGCAGTTAAGACAATGCATCTCACATTAAGACCTGTCTAAAATTAGTTTTATTTGTGACTGCGTATATTTTCATTTGCCAGTTTTCATTGACACAAGGGATTACATTCAAAATCTCAAAGATGTTTTTTTTAGATGTTTTATCGGACAACACAAAAGAGAAATGAGTAATTCTGAAATTTGGTTGAATTACATTACTAAATAATATGTTGCAATAATCTCTATCAATGTTGCTGTGCAATAGAACAAGGCAACAACAAACAGAAACAAAATTTGTTCATGATCGGAGACGACACACCACTGACGATCAAACCCAAAGAGACGTCAAACGACTTGTAGCTAGAACACGCAGCGTTAAAATGGTTCCACCAGACCGCAGAGTATCTTTCCGATGTGATAAGTGTGCCATGCTGCAGCATGTTGACCAAACCAGTGTGATGTTGCAGCTATAGCCCCTGTGATCATTAATAATGACAACAATTCCAGTTAAACTGTTCATCCGACGCAAAGGACCACGTGACTGTATGTCAATACTTCGTAAAGCTGAAAACATTTTCCATGAGGACAGGAGGCGCACAAAAGGGAAAAATATTTCCAGGTAAGTCAAAAATGAAAAACTAAGAAAAGTTCACTGAAAGCTGCTCTGTTTTACAATTCTACATTTTAAGAGAAAGAGAGAGAGAGAGAAAGCAAAAGAGAGAGAGAAACGTACTTTCCTTCCTTTACATTAATCTTAATTTAATATGTAGAAAAATGTGTCTTTGGCCCATACCTTCATATGATTGTTCAACTGTTCAGCTTCACAACAGGTAGCTTAAAAAGAAAGTCTATGCTATGATTGTGCTACACTTGTCTACAGTGCCTTTCATCTACGCAGTCTCAGAGGTCTGGGGGGTGAGGACGGATATCGGGCTATTGCTCCTTTACCTTCTTCGCTTTTCCCTTAATTCCAATCCATCCTCTTAATGGAAGGTGTGCTCGCCGCGGACGATGTGAGAGGAGAACTCATAGCGGTCTTTGCTGCGGTGACCGCATATGTTGCACTCCAGTGGATCTCTGTATCCATGGCAACCCATGTGGATGGTGTACATGACGTGGTCCAGGAAGAGCACCCGGCAGTGCTCGCACTGGAAGGCGCGCAGCTCCTGGCCCTCGCATCCAAACACCCGCACGCCGTCCTGGCTAGCCGGCCTCTCTGGGGCCACTCTCACTACCCCTGGCCCCACCATTCCCGCCAAGCTCCTGGGCGAGGCCTCTGCAGCCCGCTCGCCCGCGTACACCACCGCCGGACTGGCCCGAGACCTGAGGCCTGAGGCGGGGTTCCCCCCGTGGTTTCCGTGTCTCTCTAGAGGGCTGCTGCGAGCTGAGTCGGCAGAGTCCAGTCCGCTGTTGTTGGGCGATTCCTCCTGCACTCTCTGGGGCATCTTGGCCTGCCTGGGCATGGCGGTAGGGCCGTTGGAGATGGGATGGCTGGGGAAGTCATGTGGCTGAGGTGGCAGGGTGTCGCAGTTTCCTGGACGCTCTGTTCGTTGGGGCATCGGCAGGACATGGTGGAAGAGGGGGTTGACTATGGGCCCAACAAGGGAGAGAGGAGGGCCTGGGTGGGCCAGCATGGGCCGGAGGGCGTCTGATCCCAGGTAGGACATGGCTTGTTCCATCATATGGGGTTGCAACAGTTCTTGCTGCTTGTCGTAGTCCAGTTCGGGATAGCTGTAGCGTAACATCTTTTCACCTGCATGGAGTACAGCAACACCATGACCATATGAAATCGCTTGACTGAACAAATATAAAAAATGTCACAGCCTGAAAAGTAATAAATGTAAATGTAACATCAGTGGTGGAGGGTGACGTGCATCAAAAGGAGGAGAGAGAGAAACAACATGCACAATTAGGTGGGTTGTCTTCACAAAATTTCCTCTCTAGCAACACAACTTTATATCTTGCGGATATTTGTGTGTACGTGTCTAATGGGGTGGAAAGCCCCATCCATCTTCTACTGCACTGTTTAACCCCTCCTGTACAGGGATGCGGTGAGCTGCTCTCTCGATAAGAGCAATGGCAAAGTTACAGGTGTAACCACAGAGTGAAAAACATTTCCTTGCCTCTCAGTCAACCGTTTTCTCTTGCTTGCTCAATCTCATTTTCTAATGGTGTGGTGAATAAAACCAAACCAATCTGTGCTCATAAATGAGGCAGGGTTATATCATAACATATAATATTACCTGATGCAAGAAAAGCAAGCAAAGCGAAATAATTAGTTCAGTTAACGCTGTATTTCCCTTCTATCAGCAGTGTGATTACCCGTAAAGTGTGTTACTAAATGACAATCATGGTGATGCATTCTAAGGCAGTTATGCACTCTACCTTGACAAATAACTAATACAGAAATTCACTGAACTTAAGAAACATAATCGCAGCACTATTATGTGCACAATAATCTATTAGTGCAGGATGCAGAAGTATCATTCCAAAGCACTTTCTAAATTTCAAAGTCACAGAAAGGAGATGGTGAAGTCATTACATTATGATTTAGATCAAACTGCTCCTTGTGGACACTGACTAAAGACAAAAAAGCCGTTGCTTGCCCGGCTACATCTGAAATACCCACCCACAAACTTCTGAGGTGTGGTGCTCTTCCTCTTGCCCACATTGTTGTGCAGCCTCTCAATAACGGGTGGCCGATCAAACACTGGCATAGCGTTGGCCTCTGCCATGGCCCTGGGCTCTGTAGGAACCTCACCTTGAAAGTGTGAGGAAGTGAGGAGGTCAGGAAGTTCATGACTACATCAGTGTGTTGAATAGAGGGACTTGTAAACACTGAACGGTAACAGTGGACAATCAAACTGATCGCTTCTCTCAGAATGTGAAAACGAAAATGAAACCCAATTTTTGATCAAAACCTTTCTGAGATGATGTTTGTGTTCTGAAAGGATAAATGATTGAATGAACTAATTGAGATAATATGGAAAAAATGTTTATACTGTATATATATATATATATATATGAACAGATAATTAAAAAATGATCAAATAGCAAGAAACTTTTCTATAAGTCAATAATGCAATGTGTGTGTTTCATCTAAGCCTTTTCTAGTTCTAGTTAAAAAACATTAAAAACCTACCACATTAGACCAATTTTTATGACTATTATTGTACACATTTCAGTCACTATTCACTTGTAAATGTTAATATTATGGGATATGTAATATTACGTGTTAATATTGGTGGGATGAGACTGATGAGATGATGAGAGATGGAATATTTGGTGGAATGAGATATACATATTTCTCTGACATTAATTTTACTGTGTTATTGTTTCCATTACAAAGTACGGCAGACTCAATTTCATGGTTTCACTTTTAGTAAAGCTGTTTACCTGCGTAAGGGCCACTGTTGGCAGTTGGGTCCAGGCTGATGCCCTGCAGGTAACTGTGGCAGCGCTCTTTATGTTCCTCCAGGGAAGTTCGCTGCTTATAACTCCTTCCACAGTAATTACACTTGTGTGGTTTGCCAACTAAAAGCAGAGAAATTCAGAGGGAGAGAATTTTAGAGCGCCATTGACTGCTGTATAGAGAGAGATGTAGAGAAGTCAGTGGCTGGCGAAAAACAAAACCCAGCTGCAGCTTTCAGTCGTAGTAAATACTGCAAAACAGTCAGCACAAACAAAGCAGCCTCTGAGATCATGGATGTTCCACTACTAGTGTGAGGATTCCACACAACTGTTGCCAGACAGAAAGGAGTCACGCTGTGGGCGAACGAGATCGTCTGCAGTTCAAAAAGCCTTTGGTCTCTGAAACGTACAGCAAACTCCCACTGCTGATGCACGCTGAGTTGATCAAGCATCCCATGGTAGCGGTAGGAAACTGACTCCAATGTTTAACTCCTATGGAGGTGGCGTGTGTGTGTGTGTGTGTGCGCGCGCGTGTGTGTGTGCGTGTGTGATTCATTGTGCCATTTCTCTTTTATTCAATGCCTTCCTACCTTGGTGAGTGGAAAGGTGAGGACCTGCTCTTCATATGTTTCCCTGGTGAGTCGTCAGCTCGTTCTGCCTTCGAACTATCACTAACATCCACTCGCAACCGCTGTGGCTGAGACATTATCTTCCAGTAGGAACACACCCTCTCGTGAACTACAATCTAAGGGCTTTTACAGCCCACTGCAGACACAGCCCGGCAGGTTTTAAGGTCACCACACTTGTCTAAAAGTGTAACTGCAGCACACAAATTTCGATGTCAGACTGCAAATACTACACAAGCAGACACTTTTGAGGCAAGACGTCTTTGTCCTGTGACACAGTGAGAGTACGCTGAAGACTAGTGTAATGACTCATAAAGGGACTTAGTGAGTGAACATGAGGCCACACAAGCACATCAGCCACGATCGGAGTAAGACATTCATGGGCATAACGGCGACTGCTACTA
This sequence comes from Karalla daura, assembly GCA_029224185.1. NCBI lineage: Eukaryota > Metazoa > Chordata > Actinopteri > Chaetodontiformes > Leiognathidae > Karalla > Karalla daura. Next base: position 10,218,996 of record CM055202.1, read on the forward strand.
CTAGAGGAAGATGTTGCGTTGATGTGCTGTGAGAACAGAGAAACCAAACGTGTTTCAGAGGCGCGTGTGTGTGTGTGTACTTTGAGTAGTACACACATTTAGTGGCATGTGATAGTTCACACGTGAACTAAGTACTACTCTCCCACCGAAAGGGATGTTTTTTTCTGTCTGTCTTCTCCTTTTAAAGGACTCGGTGCGCGCTGCTAAAAAGTCATCTTACTCAGACCTTCCTCAGACGACTTCTGTGATGTGCGTAAGTGAAATAAAGCCCACATGTTGAAGAATGACATGGCCGCTGTTGCATCAGCAGGCACATTTTTCAGTGAATCGTGGAATGATTTGGGTGGACGTTTTCTATTGTATCAGTCACAAGTACTCTTGTGGTCTACGAATGAGACTGTATTTGCAAATCTCGAAACTATGGTTCATAATCTTTTCTTTTTTTCTTTTTTCTGAGTATGAACAAGCACAAAAAGTGGGGGCTAGTGACAAAGGTTTCAGTTGTATTTGTGTGTGTGCGTGCGTGCGTGTGTGTGTGTGTGTGTGTGTGTGTGTGTGTGTGTGTGTGTGTGTGTGTGTGCTGGATTGCAGTAATATTCATTCTGGGTAGTGAAGGAGTTTAAAATGAAAAGTCATCATGGAAATACATTTTATATGCTGCTTCTCCAGCTATGAAAGTAAAAGATTGGAGTAGGCAGTTTTCAATCAAATATCACTGCGAAGTTCTCAACAGCTTGCAGCCATACACGGAAGCACACACACATAAACACACACACACACACGCACACACACTAACAGAGACGTTTTCATATTTATAAAGCCACCCACACAAGGCCTTGTGCATATGTTGGATGGACCTCAAGAATCCACCTTTCAGCCGTTATTCTTACTCATGTAAATGATCCAGACTGTGCACTCGGGCACACTTGACTGATTGCATTTGGCTAATAAACAGTCACTTGCTCAAATTTAAGTCTAAAGTCTTGCAAAATAGGCCTCTCAAATGTGGTCCTTTTCAGCCTTTATTCTTCCACTGTGCAAATGAGCCTCTGGACACTGCATGTTTTTTATAGAGAGAGCAGCATGCTTTACCATTTCTCACTAATATGTGTTTTTTCCTCACCTGACCTTTCTGTCAGTGCTCTATTTCCCTCTTTTGGGCTACACCTGTTCTAACTGGCAGGGCAACAGGCCAGATCTGCCAGGTCTGTAGCACCCTGGGAGTGAGTAGCAGTTCCCTGTATTACAATTTTGTGACAACCTGTCAAATACTTACTTTTCCCAGTAAGGCAGGTGTGACTTATCACTACTTAATATTTTACAGTGGTGGTGGGAGGGGGGAAGGGGGGGGGGGGGGTGATGGGATGTGACAAATTAATTCAACTGAGCAATAAAGGAAGTGAAAGTAGGGAAATGGTCGCGGCTGACTGTGGACAGATGGGGAGAAACAGATAAGAACGCGAGAAACTCAAATGAATTAGCATTTGAGTAACTGCAAAAAAAAAAAACTGCACACACATGGATGCACACACCAACCTCTGTCTCAAACGAGAAGTGCCTATGAGTAACCCCCTGAGGGGGCATCACAGACAGAAATGACGGTATTGTCTGACCTTGATTTCAAAAGAGCAAGCGAGGGGCGAGCACATCCTTTCGGATAGGAAAGTGGGTTATAGTTAAGAGGCAGTGCAGCCAGCGCTCCCCATGTGTTTCTCAACACACAGATAGTTTCCTCCTTAGCAAATCAACCAGCTGAGGAACACCGTGTCCTTGGTACCTAACCACAAAGCACTCTCTGCTCTGTCTATAGCACACATGTAAGAAGAAACAAAACGTGTCTATCCAGCGACAGAACAAAGTCAGAGAATCAGCAGGCAGCAACCACAGGGCTAATGTGTCAAAACTTAGCTTTTCAGGAAGTCACACAAAGCTTTAGTGGAACTTACAAAGCCTCTAGATAAAAACGGACAAATTGCTGTTTTATCACAAACGGACATTGTGCTGAAACACACATTCCTGATATGTATGCATGCTGTTTCTCAAAGCTGATCATTGGTTGATGCCTTGCTGGAAACACATTGGGGTGATTAAGTTCATTCTCTGAGCATTGGGAGAGAGAGTAGGACTGTAACTCGAGCATGAGAAAGGTAACTATCTTGACTGGGGATTCATTTCATATATTGAACTGAAAGAAATATGCACAGCATTGTTCTTTTTCTCTCCAGATCTCAGCACCTCTGATCAATGTTGCTCTGGGTAGCAGAGGTGGATGAGTAAAAGGGGGAAGCAAAGAGGCAGCGGGAGAAAAGAGGAGGAGCCTTACCAGCATGAGTGCGCAAATGACCGGTGAGGGCATCGCGCCGCCGGCATGCGTAGCTGCAGAAGGGGCATTTGAAGGGTTTCTCGCCTGTGTGCAGCTTGATGTGTCGCAGCAGGTTTCCCTTCTGGGTGAAGGAGATGCCACACTGGTTGCACTGGAACGGCCTGTCACCTGACACGGGCAGACACAGGAAGTCAATACCAGAACAGACTGTGGGACGTTTTTAGAAAGTGTGAAGTACCCTGCAGCCATATCAGTCTTTGATTGACTCTGTTTCATATCTGAACCCTGACGTTGCCCCCTCCCTGCGTGCCGGGCCCCACTGAGGGCTGAGAGCGGCTTTATAATTTGCAAATGAAAAATCACACCTATCAAAATGACCTCACAGAGTGTGACATGGAATAGCAAAACATTTCCTTAAGCTGCTGCTATCACTCCATTCAATCTTTTATCCTGACAAATATCAGGTGTCTGTCAATATTGCGGTTTGAAAATGCACAGAATGATGAACAAAGACGAGACATTTGATGCCTAGAAGGATAAAAAAGTTATATAACATCGATTAAATTCAAAATTAAGTAAAATTTGGGAGCTTACATAGACTAATGAATCAAGCTTTGCAAGTAAAATCTTTCTGTATTCTTGCTTGAGATACAATGGATGTTGTACCAATGGTTGCACCCAGACTGGATTGTAGGCAGGCAGGGCAGTCTGCTTGCTATGCTCTTTAACAATTAACACCATACTGCAACATGTGTAGAATCAGTGGCTTTGTCTCGTTAGAATAAGGGATGACCTTTGTGAAAAAGAAGTCGTTTAGGTGGCAGCATATGTTCAACGCAAACCCCATGAGACACCTTTTAGCATGGACACAGCCCTCACAGATGTTCAGGCTGACAGACCTTCAGAACCTCACAGGTGCAGATCTTCTGAACTCTGCACTGGGGACAATATGGACAGTTCTTCTACTGCAACTATGAAGCTCAGAGGACACCATGTCTGAAACTTGTAACTGTGTAACAATATCCTCTCTGTGGCCAGTCACGCCGGTTTTTAATTACTCTAGTTCTTCCTTCAAATTTCTATCGATACTCAGAATCCTTGAACGATATTGTGGATTGTGGATACAAACTCCCCAAATTCTTCGCGATTATGTGTTGCCACATACTGAAAGGGCAAGTGGACCAGCAGGTTTGGAACTTGTGGTGAAGCTCAAGCCGTCCTTGCTTATGAACCTGTCACGATGAAGAATGACCCAAACAGATGTTTTATGGAGCATTCCAACAACTTTCTGTTTTTTTTTGTTGTTTTTTTTGCCCCTGTTCCAGTCTGTTTGGAATGTGCTGCTGGCATCAAATTTAAATAACTCGTCTTTGTTGTTTTTGAAACTGTGTTTTAACCATGATTAGAGTATTATTGCTTCCTGTCATACATCATTCCAGCCTTTTTTGAGACCAGGGTTGTAGATATACAGTATATTTGTATATTAGGATTCTAGCTGACAAACAGAAAATAAAAAATCACTTCACTTCAGTTCAATAAGATGCATATTATTCTGATTCTACCGAGGACAGGTTGAGCTTAAGAATAAAGATAAATGTGGACATTTGTTCTGTTTTTTCTCATGACATGGCTTGATGATTTGATTCTTTTCTGGTTTAAGAGGTTCTCACAACTCACTCTTTTTCTGTTTGGGTGGATAATCTTTTATCTACAGCCACTTGGAAAAGAGAAATGTGATCCTAATGCTGTGACAACCGAAGTAGTCATGGCGTCAGTTGGAACAGGTTGTGGGGGATTCCAAGGATATTTTTTTCCCTGATAATAATTCCAGGTCTGAGCTATTGTCTTACAACCACAAACACACACACACACAGAAAAAAAAAAAAAAAAACACTCCGCACCCACTGTCAAGGAAAACAAATCATTTCTGACTCACTCTTTAGAATGGGAAATGTGCACACCGTCCTGACTTAAATCTCATTGGATACATCAAGAGTGTGTGTATTAAATGTGCAAAAACGTAAAGAAACTTTTCAGCAACTCCACCTTACAGCTTCTTTAAAGCCTTTTGACCTTTTGATGACATTTAAGAACAGGCTCATCCGTACCGCTCGGTTGTCGACTTCCTGCATCAGAAGTCATGTTTGGTGCAGACAGTGGATCCTGCCCTTCGTTTGGGCTGCTCGTCATGGATTCCTCCAGCACTGCCTCTTCCTCCCCCGTTTGGCCAATTTCTTCGAGTGCTGGGCTTCTGTTGTCAGCTTCCTCTCCTGTCTCTTCCTCTTGCTTAATTGCCAGTTCTGCCGAACAAAAACAAAAGCGATCCTGAGATGCACATCTTTTTACAGTGTCACATTCACATAATACAGGTTTTGCGGGAGTGCCCTAAACCTGCCTCTGCCAGATTTTTTTTTTTTTTTGTGCGTTGTGGTTGTTCAATCTATTACACTAGATTGTGCTGAATCTAAAGAGTTAATATATAAAGAGTCAAAATGGCGAGTGTTGGATGAGATACAAAGGGATAAGGCACAATGGAGATGGGCTGACTAAAGTGAGCTACACATATGAAATTATATATCATTAAATGGGCACGTGGAAGGGGCCGGACTGACACATGGACGAGAGAAAGAAGGAGAAACAGGCTGGTCTGGTTTCTGGCTGTCCCTGAGGAGAAAGGGAGTGTCAGAGGCCCTGAAGCTTCAACCTGACAAGCCATGGGAGATTGGCTGGAAGACAAGGGCAAAAGACTCTATAATTGTGTGTGTGTGTCAGAGTGTGTGTGTGTGTGTATGTGTGTGTGTGTGTGTGCTTGGGTGTGAGTGTGTGGGCGGTTGCGGCGGGAAACTATTCACCACCTGCAGTTCCTAGTGATCAGTCACCAGTGAACAGTAACACTAGCACACAAATTGTAACGATTCAACTATAGCTCAACACAGTTTAAAGCCACATATTTCAGGTTTCATTCACCTTCTTTCTGTCCCAGAAATCATCTGGATTGTGCTAACCATTTCCAGTTCAGTGCACCAAAAGACCTGTTTCAAAATGTTTGGCCCATTCTCCAACCTGTCTCTTGCAACGGAGGCTATAAACTGCTGTAAGGTAAGGTTAAGAGACAGTATACTATTTTATCGGGTGTAAAGTGCATTAGGAGTCATGAGAAAAAGCTAGAACATATCTCAGAATTACATCGACTACGAGGCAACCTAATTTTTGTGCTCTGGGGGAGACGAAACAACTCCAGCTGTCTTGGACTTTGCCCATCCACAAGCCATTTGCAAACAAATACTGCAAACAATAATACATTATTGTGTTTGGCTTGTTTGCTTTGGCTGTTGCTTGTTGTCAAATGCAACAGTATCAAATCCATTTACATGCTTCATGCTGCTTTTATTGCTTTGAATCGTAAATCTGTAATTCAGTGCAATATGGTAAAACTTGACTTGATCCGATAAAGCACTCAGAATATATAGACCGTTGTCACTCCAGCTGTGACAAATAATGTGCAAGAGTTAAATCGAGGATGAAGCTGCAAAAAGGAGTGCCCATGCACTAAAAGTGACTTTTTGTTCTCCCTGATGGGTTAAAATGGATACCAGGGGCTTTAGAGGTAGTGTGGGAAAATGTCTGGACACAATCCAAGCAAAACTTACTGATCCTGATGATCCTGTTTTGGGATTTACAGGGGCAGCCGTCACAATGTGAACATATGTGGTTGTTTTACTAGAGCCTCCCATCTGACTGCCTCCCTCAGGCACCTGAACCGCATCTACATAACTCTCATAGACCAGTAAAATACATTCAGAAATTCAACCAAAATATATAATACAGGAGAAATCTCCACGAAGCAACAGCATTCTAAAACTGACATTGTCAGCTCCCAGTGCCACAGTTTGTACAGATGAAACCCTTATCCCAATACCCACGTTGCGATCTAGTTTTGTCTTCGACAGCTGTATCCTGGCAACACGGAGAAGACCTGAACGTCCTTGCTATTCAGCTCCTTGCATCTTTACATCTGTCTCTCTAGTGTGGCAGAGTGGAATGCACAGAGTGGTCTGATGAGGATACACTTTTGATGAGCACTTACGGCGACAAAAGTGGCGACGAAAATCGCCAAAATGCTGTTTTGTTACATTTCTCCATGTTTCCTTTGGGGTAGAGTCTACAATTTAAACGTGTTTGCAATAGTCCACGGGATGCAATGATTGCAACAGATTACACTTTGACTGAAAGCATCTCATCATTACGATGACGAGCCTGTCTCACTCCTACTGCCCAGACTGTCACCTCGCCTATAGGCTGTAATTCCACTCCTCTGTGCACAAAATCAAGACAGCTGCAGCACACTTTATGTTTCAGATGGCAAGCTTAAACCTTTGGCTGGAATGTGAGAGTACCTCATGCTCATTTTCAACGGGTGATATGATGCAGCGCCTCTTTTGTAACCAAACCTCAAATAGCAAATCATGTTAGGCAACTTCCAGAATGACAACAGCTCTTATCGCTGAACAGTATCTCCCTGTGAAAAACGTGGCCTGCCTCCCTGGCTCTTTCTGACCTGATGTGGGAAAGATGCTTCCCTTTTTTCTCGTCTAGCTGCCTCCTTTCACTCAGTTTCCTCTTTTTGTACTTTGCTGCATCACTGTGACATCGCCAGCCTTCATCTAAGACATCGTGTCAGGGCCGTGTTAAATTGCTTGTGCAATTGATCCACAGTAAACACATCCGCTTTATGGTAAAGTGCATGCAATAGTTAACATAAGAGTTAAATAAAATTATCATAACCTAGTAACCAAATGAGTTACAACTGTATAAAGGACAAAATGTGTGTCTGTGTGTGTGTGTTGTGTCTCATCTTGGCAGACTGTTGCGTTGTGCATCTCCTGATTGAACACTCACCACTGGGGGAATTAGGGCAGGGAGGGCCTGTCTGTCCATTAGGTGTTGATATATCTGCCAACATTCTCGAGTTGTTCTCACTGGGAGAGCACTGGCCGTTACCTGGGAGACAAACAGAAACACCGCAGTCTTCATTGTTCTGTACTATACTTTTTTTTTTCCAACAAACTCTTAAAGATGCTGCCATTACGGCACAGACATGTGGGGGGCCTGTGTGATGGTGGTCACATAAAAAAGAGAGGAGAGAGAGAAGAGAAAATTCTGCTCAGAGTCTGGCAGACTATGATGATGTAGTCCACTCCTGCAGAGCAGAAGAAAGACCAAAATAAGCAGAACAGTGGCAGTCCATTTCAAGCTAACAGGTGAGACTTAAAATAGATATAATTTGAATCCCTCTCAGACTCCTTTGAATGGTCAATATTGAGGTCACGGTACAAAATGTAGAAGGAGGCTAACCCGGCCGTCTTTGTGCGCCTATGGGATCCTGATGTCCAGCAAATGCGGCTCAAATTGCATCCTCTCAGCAGCCTGTACAGAGCTCAGGCTATGGATAGCCCTGTGTCCACTCTGAGGGAGAGCAAACCAATCCCTTATCCCCTTACAACCCGGCCCCGTCGGGCTCACTCGAACAATAAAGTGGCAACAGGCAAACACCCCTGCTGACCCAGGTGTCAGATCCCTTAGGAACCACAGTGAGACATCATTCACCGCCAGCACAATTAGACATTTTCCTGGAGCGTACTGCCACACATACTGATAACCACAGCAACACTAGGAAGGATCTGATATAATGAGACCCGGCAGCCATATGCTTCTAAAATTGATGCGGCGAAAAGCTGTAGCCGAGGAAGTTACAGTAAAAAAAAAAAATCAAAGGAACTTGGCACATGCTACATCTAAAACCAGCAAAAGGAAAGGCCTTGTTACAATTTGTTGGTGCTGAATATGTCTCCAATGATCTCTCGCACATGAAAAAGAAATCTGTGTCAGATCTCCTCTTGCTGTGACAGCTCCTCTTAGTTTGACAACCTCTTCTGCGGTATTGTTCCATTGTCGCGGCGGCCCCACTGAGAGAGGCATACTGGGAGACGTTGTCCATGACACAATCCCTGGGCCTGGGCTCGGGTTGCACAGGTTGGGGTTGGAGGAAATCTCAGGTGACCGACGTTTGCTGTCCCCTGGCAGCGCTGTCCTGGAGACAGGAGTGGCCCAGATTTGTCGTGAAAGATTTTCCATTACCGTAGCAGACGCAGACAGGGGCCTAGCAGCACTGTGACCGGGGTGTCACAGGCATCCTCCAATAGTTTCAGAGCATGTGGGTTCAAATGCTTAGCAGGAACCACAATGTTAGAGAAAATGAAAAAACTGATTATAGAAATACAATACGTTTTAGCACTGTTAACTTGAAAACAATCATGTGTCGATTTTATCGAGGCCAACCCATTTTTTTTAATCGGTAACCAAGTAGATCAAAGTGATGCACAGGACTAGTCCATCGAAAGATGGACCATCCAAACAAAAATCAGAGCCATTTTCTTTTGTTTTGTTTTTGCAAAACAAAACCTTACACGTTTTACATAGAAGTTAATTAAACCACACACAGACATCTCTCTCCATGCATTGCTTGAAGGTTTTGCACTGACAGTCCTCATCTGCTGAGTCAATCATGTACGAAGAGTCAGATCGAGATGTTGAGCCATCAAGACTTGCGGGGGGGGAGAGGAATGTTGAGTAATACACAAAATTGGGATAATTTATTGAACAGAAAAATGGAAAGGAACAAATGTGTACAAATGTGAAACTAGTAGGTGCAGTAAATGCTGACATCATTAACGAGGGCGAATGCAACGCGTTGCTTCGAAACTACAGTCATCCTCTGCGGAATCTAGCGTGGGTCAATTCAATTTCTGGTCGTGCAACTTATTCAGAGGAGTGTGCCAGTGACTATAAATGGTATCTACTTTCAGGAACCGTTTCCCATCACAATGAATCTAAATTAGACCAAGATTGAGCCCCATCTGCCTGCTTGTGATGGCAGAAATGTACAAGATGCACAAAATGGTTGCATTGTCAAAGGCAGTGCCTTCGTCTAGCCATGTGAGGGACTGAATAAGATTCTTTTCCGGAGGTGCGGGGCCCTCCTTTCTGGCATTCTGGATACACACTGTACAGGAGCTGGTTTTTCTTGTCAAACCCTGAGCCTTCCTGAAGAGACAGGCTCTTATCACAAAGCCGCACAAAACACACAAAAGTAGATGAGCTACTGACCAGGAAAAGACGGAAAACAGCGTGGACTGTGGAGTATAACGAAATTCATGTACAAATTGAAATGATTAGATTAACCAGATTTGTCAACGAATTATTTCAGTTACATCTCCGCACTCTCTTCTGGAACCATTACAGACGCACCTGCTGTTAACTGCAAAGCCATATGGTACCCTGCTCCATTCACTGTGATCTATATTGGTGTATGTGGGGGTGGCCCAGAGAAACCTGTGCAGTCCACCTCTGCAGATAACTAATAATTAATAACACAAGAAAAATGAATTTCTTAAATAAGCCAGCCTGGATAGCGGTAACGCGAAATGAAGAGATGTAGAGACTCGATTTTGCTTTTCTTACAAATGAGATTGTTGCGCACAGCCTCAAGTAAACTTGATCTGTTGTCGCTGGACTGAGATTACATAGTGTTAAAATATGGTCTGGTTGAAAATAACGGCAGTTTGTCGGATAGGAGGACAACTCACGCAGCTCGTTATTTTTAATTTGCCTCTCCTTTTCTGTCAGTCACCACTGGCTTTGAACACAACACAGGAGGTGTTTGCATCTACCCATATGATTTACAGCCATTTAACTAGAGCAAGAAGCCAGACATCAAACTAAAACAGAAAATAGTCTGAATGCATCAGGCAGCCGCTAGACTCAGCTTAGTGTCATCTCAGATCATTATATCATGTATTCGTTATTGAAATAAGTGAATTTGTTTGATGTATTTACTTAGAACAATGTTTACTGAAGTGTGTTTTGTACATGCAGTGACACATTATATAAACATTAACATTGTTGAACCTTGGACTTGATTATGCTTACATTTACAGAATAAGTTAAATTTAGATTTGAAGTCTGAGAAACCTTGAGAAACGCTCCACTTGTAGCTTCAACAGCCACATTAAAGTAATAAACAACCCTGTAAACGTCATGGCCTTCATCCATCTCTCATTCGATCAAGACCTGTTTGTAAATGCAAGTGTGATGCTTTGATACAGGGGTGAAAATGAGACACTAGTCCCGGTGTGAGCGCGACAGATTGAAAATATCTAACCATTCAGTGAGAAACGACTCAAGAAAGAAACGTGTGTGAACTGCTACCGTGATGCATCACTGAAACAATGAGCATGTGAGAAACGTGAGAGGGAGACTAAAGTGCAGCAAAGAGAATGGGAGAACTAATGCATGTGAGATAAATCATGATGGCGTTAGCAATAAGTAAAAGAATAAGAGTCTGTGTGCGAGAGAGACTGAGTCTGACACTGATGGCGAATGTGACATGAGAACGCTTCGATTAGAGGGAAGGTGGTTTGATTAAACAGGAAGGAAGCTTAAATTCTTGATTCCTGATTATTTATCGGCCTTTCTTTGAAAACGGCTTACACCACACAATGACGCTGCTATCCTTGGACCACACAAAGCATTCAAAACCACCACAGGGCATTGACAAAACACTACAGCTTTGCAGTGCAATAGTAAAAGTGGCTCATTTATTTATTTATTTATTTATTAATTAAACGTTCCATTCCTCCTCTCCATTATATGCACTGTTTTTATACAGCTAGAAGACATTGCACAAACAAAGCCATAAATATATTTAATTGAATACAATTATATACCGCATCTGGCTGCATGTCTCTACTTTTATCCGTTTTCTCACATATAGACAATAATAACATCTTTATGTAAATAACAATGGTTTCATGCAGGTATTTTGTTTCAATTATTTTCTGAGGTACCTGGTGTGTGGAACAGGCATTGATTATTAGCTTCTCCCTTATGCAAGTTTGACAGACACACACACACACAATTTCCAAAGTGGACTGGAAAGACCAAATAACCACTGAGTCACCTGTCATTTCCTCTGGTGACAGGTGAAACTGTATAATCATGCAAACTTCATAGGGGACCATAGATAACCCCAGATGTGTAATTTTTACATATTCCTTAGTTTCATAATAAACATAAAAGCCATAAGGAGATGTAAAAGCTAACTTCTTAGCTGTTAGTTGCTGGTTTAAGCAACCATAAGACAAAAATAATGGTAAGATAAAAAGCTATCGCGCCTTTACGGGGAGATCTGACAGACTTCTAAAGCCTCTGAAGAACTCGAGTTTCAACAAACTTCAACATTAGCTGCCGCCACATTTTTTTGACTCATGCTTTACTTCTCTTTTTCAAGCGTTGTCCATTGTAAAGTTTGGATTGGTTTAGCACCTTTGTCAACCTATTGTGCAGACTGAAAAACACATGGGGGCAATGAGGATGCCACCCATTGAATTCTCCAAAGATGTGTTTTTTCCACAGAGTGCTATTTGATTTGATGCAATCATTTCAGAATCGACCCACAGACGGACAAGGCGAGGCAGAGCCTCCATGTCTTCTTCCGCCGCCGCCCCTTCCCCGCCTGCCAACTGTTCCAACTAACACAAACCCCCGGTGCACACTTAAAAGCCCCGCTGATGTAACAAACAACAATCTACCTATTTTTAAGGCCTGCATATGACAGCAAGATACAAGGCAGGGAAAATATCTGACAGACCTGCCCAAAGGAAACCAGCAAAGGGCAATGGAGCACCACAAAGTGCATATCCAGTATCGTCTGCATTCAACAGGATGTTGCATCTTTCTAACTTTAAGGGTTGAACAGGAAAAGGGCTGCAACAGGGGAAAATCCCTTTGAAATGCATAGATTTTTGTGATTATAAAGTTGTTTTTTTTTGTATCTGCATTGTCTTACAAAGTTGAAAGAGAGGGGAGAGTCAACACATTGATGATGCACAAAAGTCACAATAACTCATAATAATCGTAACATAACATCAGATTACCATCACTGGTAAAGCTTAACACACACACACACACACACACACACACACACACAGAAACACACTCATAAACTTTCTCCTAAGGTGTGAGGTATGGGCCAGCAGGTGTCATTGTGCATTGAATATACTGTACAAGCAATACTTACTTGCAGAGTAGCCATCGGAAGTCTCCATTTCAAGTGCTTTGGGAGGGCTGCAGGGAATAAAAAATAATATTTCTGTGACTTTTATAACACTGTGGCACATCTATGGTTACAGCATACAACACGCATATGAAACTTTGTTTAATATAAACAAAACACAACAGAGACGGCGTAATTAACAATGACATTAATCCACAGGTTTAACTCTGTCAAGATGCCATAAAGTGCTTTCCAGAGCAGCAGTGCACCACAAAGGTGACTCTGTGTCTGAGCATTTTGTATCACCAAAGAAGTAGATACGCATATTTAGTAAACCCGATGAGCTATTTTCAATGACCAGCCGTGTGATAGTTTCATGTTCTCTACGAGTAAGGTAGCGTCTAAATAGAAGGTAAAATATAGTTTGCATGGTTTCTAAATCTACATTTTCTGTATATGTATTTCTGTTAATGTGTGTCATATGGGCAGGAGGAGGAGGGGGGGTTGAATCACTCAGTCCAGGACCAAGGTAATGTTTCCCTGCGCGGCTAGTTGAGTTGACACAGCTAATGGCCCAAACTTCAAATGAAACTCAGGGAAGCTATATTCCTCCATTCACACCTCTGATGTTCTCTAAACTGTCATGATAACTTGATAATAAATGGTGTCCTGGCCTCTTTGAGGAAGTTGTACATGTGTTGAAATTTCCTTGTAAGTTCACAATATTTTTCTTTTTTTTTTACACTTTAGGGGTTGCAATCTAAGGTTTGGGCCACTCTTCATCCCAAGACCTGTTTTCTGTGTTGAATACGACAATCGACACATACAAAGTAAGGGAGTCACGATAATGGCATAAGGGTCAGAGAAAGCCCTGCACTAGTTCATCCATTGTGATTTATATCATCGGACAGGCGATAGAACAATTCGCATTACACCACAGTGCAACTGTTCATGCATATGACTTAACCTTGTCTTTAAAACAAACAAAAATAAAAGTGATACTGCCAAAACGTTCCTTTAAATTGTGTAACATCTGTAGACACAAGGTTGCTTCATTTCTCACTGTATAACAGAAACTGAGGTAACCTGGCTGAAATTCTCTTAAATGGTCTGAGTTCCTACTAAAGCTAAGTGTTGGAAACTTTGGCACCTTCACAACCAAAGTTTCAGAGTAGAGCGTTAAGTTGACTGTGACCTCTCAAAATAGTAGTTATAATAATGATAACAAAAAAAAACAAATGTGAAAGCAAAAGAATAAAAAAGGTGGATTCATATAATTACCTCAAAGCGTCTCCCCTGTGCAAAATTAGTTGTTGTAATTTCAGTCAAAGACGTAAAAGGGTGGGGGTGGTAAATTGTCTCCACCTCCCTTTAAAGAAGCAATACAAAAAAGAGAAGAGGTTAAAAAAATATCTGTTTCATCCAATAATCTCAGAGGGTACTTTTTGTCAACATGGTTCCTCCACGGGACTGAAGGTGCCAGAAGATCAATCAGAGGCGAAAAATAAAATAATAGGGAAAAAAAAGTTTGAGAGAAGTTTGTGCCAGGAGCTGCCGCTGCCGCTGCTGCGCCTCTGCGCACGACGCGCCGACGTCTCCACTTTAAAGGCGCAAAACTTGCGACATTTCATCAGAAGTTTGCGGGGCGACAAGCGCACATTTACAGTAGGAGGAGGAGGGAGGAGGGTGGAGGTGGTGGTGGGGGGGAGGGGGACTCAACAAGTTGGTGAAGGAAAAGAAAGAGAGAGAGGGATGGATCAAACTGGATCCACCGGTTCCTAAGGAATTAGCCGTGGCGGCAGGGAGCAGCAGGGCTATTTTCAGCCCCAGTGACAGGCTCTGAAACCTTGGCTGAAAATGACTCAAGGTGGAGTTTTACCTGGGAACATACATGTGCTGTGGGAGGGGGAAATCATCTCATGGGTAACCTGCTGCATGCCATGCCCTCCTATACAACAAAGTATCCTTAAAAAACAGGACGAATCCCCTTCTCTTTCCCCTTATTTACTTTTCCCACTTCTTTGGATTACAGAATTGAGACCCATATACCTGACAGCGGCAAGCAGCGGCAATGCATAGCGTGAATTTGCTTATATTATTAACATCAGAACAGCACCGCGCGGTGTCTGTTACAATAAGTGTTTTTTTCCTATGACTATTTCTTCCTCTTCTTGCAGGCTGACTGACTGACAGCTGTGAATTCAACAGGTTATCTATCCGATCACCGCAGAGCCAGTCTGGCTTCCCATTCAGCCCCTCAGACAGACGCTCCTTGTCTGCCTTTTGCCGCAGACATGCGCCCCCAGCAGCAGCAGCAGCAGAAGCAGAAGCAGCGGCGGCAGCAGCAGTAACACTGACAGACAGTGAACACAGCAAACGCACTCCTCCCGTCTCCGTTTACCTTTAAACACGCACGACTTTATAGGATCCCCACCAACTTGCGCATTATTGATCCGCGGCTGGATGTCTGGGACGCGGATCAGGCTTCATTGTAGCCCGACGTCCTAATCCGCAGCAGCAGCAGCAACAGTTGTTAGATCCACCGCGGACTTCCTCCTCCATCGCCTCCGGAGCTGAGCTGCACACACACAACCCGCCCGAGTTGCTATTCTGGGAAGTTCAGAGCAGAGAAAGCGATCGCGGAGTGTGTGAGGGGCCTGTGGCTGCAGCCGGGTTGTGTCCCTGCGGAGCATCGCCGTCACACATACACATACACACACATACACATACACACACATACACGGCTCTGTGCTGCAGCTGCTGCCGCCGCCGTCGCTGCTTACACAGAGGCTGCAGCCAACTCAAGGACAAAGAAAGTGGAGACACACTTCTTCACTTCTCTTGCAAGCTGTCCACCGTGTCTGATCACTAGAACTGCATTGCATTGATCTGCAGTCATTGATTTTTATTTATATATTTATTTTTTAGTTAACTCATTGTATAGGTTCACACGTATATAAAGGTGAAAGCTTACACTGATGTAATCAACACCCTTTCTATGTTGATTACGCTTTTCTTGTTACCTGTGTTATTTGTTATTACTGTTATTATCCAGCCTTCCACCCTACACAGAGCATGAGCATGAGAACATCTGTACATACTGCGCACAGCTCATCTCATGTCTTAGTGCCACAGTCTGCAAGTTGCTCCAGCTCACTTCTTCACTGATGTCACTCCTATGTTCTTGCAGGCTGTTTCACCTGATATGCTGCCAGTCCACCTCTGCAGCAGCATTGCAGTCTTGACATCTCAGGACTTTCCATGCTATCTTAGCAGCCATAACTATGTGTACAACTCATACAGGACACTGATTATCAACAGTCTCAAATGCCGCTGACTCTTCTCATGCTACTTTTATTATTCATCAGTACTCTTAATCATCTCTACCCAGATCATTTGAGCACAAGTGTTTGACTGAATCTGTGTCCACTGACTGCACATTAGTAATATGGACACCATATTTTACGTGTGCAGTTATAGTCACCATAATTGTAGGATCATATCTGCACTATTCACACTGCACGTTCTTCCTTATTATCTATTGCTTCTATCAATCATGTCTCAATTCCCTATCCAGATCAACAGGTGTGTGTGAAAGAGTGGGTGCACGTACAGTATGTATACAGGTAGAGAACAGAGATATGGACCAACATTATATATCTGTTTAAGAAAAGAAAAAAAATATGACTTACAGCTGACAAAGCACATTGGTGGATAGTGCGGTTTTCTCATAGCAAGAAAACATAACTGTGAGACATATCTTCATATAGATTTGGGGTTTCCCCGACTGTCCAAAAACATGCATGCTTTGCCCTACTGTGGACTGTAAATTACCCCTAGTTGTGAGTTTGAGAGTGAATTATGTGTATGTGTGAGCTCTTTGATGCACTGATGACATGTCCAGGGTGGATTCCCTGCCCTCGACCCATGTCTGCTGTCTTCACCAGACCCCAGTGACACAGATGGCTGAAAAGTGGTTGAGGTATTGGATTCATCATAGCTAATGTCTGTGATGGGCAACGCAGTCTGTAAATTGGCATTATATTGCTCCAGTACATTTCTGTGTGAGCCATCGTATAGCTACATACAGTGCATTAAAGCTACACCTGGCAGACACTATCCCACCAGTGAAGCACCTGGACTCAGTCTGTGGGCTGACATGATGCTGATGACTATTATGGTGACAAAATAGTGCCATGTGGTGAATGTCATACAGTAGCAGAGAAAGAGGCTGCAGTAACTGTGAATAGACCCACTGGGTTCAATACAGTTGTATTTGCGTTACTATCATGTTACTCATATGTTCTTGCACACAGTTTTACCTGATATGTAATCAGTATCTTTGCAGCACCATAGCAATACATCTGCACCCTTTTTTTGTAAATACAAATTATAGCCGAGGAGGAATGAGTGTTGGTATATTGCGCTGTCACCTCATTGCAACACCTTCCTCTGTTTGTCTGACCGGCAGCCTTGGAGTTTGCATCTTCTCCCTTCATGAGTTCTCTGTGGGTATTCTCTTATCTCCCACAGTCCAGGAATATGCATCATGGGTGATAGGAGACTAACTGTGAACGTGACAGTGAATGGTGTGTGACATGTCCATAGTGTACATTGGAGACAGTCTCCAGCACCCCAACAAGACTGTGTACAAAAGTGGGTTATATAATAAATTAATTATAGCTAATGTTGGTATAAAGCACAGTCTATTGCACCCTCCAGTGCAGCCTTACATACAGCTAAATACACTGAATTAAAGCCACATGTGGCAGACACTATCCTACTGATGTAGCACCTGGACTCACAGTCTGGAGGATGACATGATACTGATGACAGTTATGATGAAAAAAAGAAAGTGGCATCTGGTGTGAAGTACAACATGAAATACAGTTACTCATGTAAAGGTTGCTAAGCTGCAGCACAGAGGTAATTTTCACAGAACAACAGGAATGGATTTCTACAGACGGACCTAAAACATTTTATAGTGCATAGTGTGTAATAGTCTGGCTTAAAAAAGCTACGACTAGACTCGACATGTGTTGACAAGAGTTTAACAACAGTCATGCTTGGTGGACGATATAATAACTGATTTGAATCTGGCAATATTATCAGGTGCAAGAAGGGGACAAGTTATTGTCTGTACATGTTTCTGACCAGTCTCTAGTCATGTTAAGAATGGTTAAAAATGAGATTCACTGCAGTGTTTGTGTACTGCATATGGAAGAATGGATTTCTAGCTGTGATTTGTGGAAAAAGGTGTAAGATGAAGAAAATAGTTGAGTGCGGTTTAAGTTCTGGGGAGTCATAGATCTTACACTGACTGATTATCACTATACTGATTAATCAACTAATCAAAATATTTTAAAGTTTAGAGACAGTGTCTTGGTTGGGATTTATTTTGCCTAATAGCCTTGAGATGTGGTTGGAGAGAAGGCCTTTTGTGTTTTGTCAGAGTGAATTATTTCATCAGGTACTCAAGGTTCCTGTATCAAAACATGCATGCTGTAGGTTGACTCTAATTGCCTAGAGGTGTGAGTGTGAATAGTGTGTGTGTCCTGCAATTGACATGTCATCTGTCAAGGGTGTGTTACTTGCCTTCGCCCTATGTGTCCTGGATATGGGCTCCAGAAATGTCAAAACACTGGTTATATTCAATGGAGACAAAAAAATAAATCAAACAAGACACTACGAATGGAAAGCCACGGGTTTAATGTATTCATTTTACACAGTGGTAAATTAAATGATAAACGTACCTGCACTGCAACGCCCTGGCTTGCTCGATTTTACACAACTTGAAAGCATGTTTTTGTCGGAATTCTCAGCATGTCTATTTCAAACAAGTATTTTCCCCTCAGACAGTTTTAGCATTTTAAAGCACTAGTTGTGATCTGAGTCACTTCCCACTGTAATGAAATTTATATAATTTGATTTCGGACCGCTCTAATGCATCAGGAGACCTTGAAACCCAACTGGTAGTAAGGTGTAAGTGGTGACAGCTCTTTGTTCTTTAGTCAAACAGAGCGTCGAAATGAGCATTACTAATATAAATGTAACAATAGCTGTGATATTAGTAGTGCTTGCAGTTATTAATAGCAATGAAACTGTAAAGATATAGTAGTACCCGTAAAAGCAGAAGTAAAACTTCCACCATAGGCCATACAGAGGTGCACTGTCATTATTAGAACTGGTGTTTGTTAACGGTAAACCTGCTGATTATGGGAGGGGAGACTTTTCATGCTGTTAACTTTCCTTTTTTTATATTTTTTTTACACAGAACAATGGAATGCAAGTTACAATACTTTCCAGCAATGAGAATTTAGCATTTTATTGTAAAGAATTTATATTTTTTCCATTCATATATTCAACCTCATGCCGGCTTTGTACAGACTGGTGTTTGCTGGTGCCTATATATATTTATCTGAAGTTGGGCAATACCAGGCAGCATTACACTTGTTTAACATTGCACCCCTCATTCACTGTAGCACCATCATGTGGTAAAATGCAGCATAACACCACCTATGCTCTATGATTTGAGCTTGTAATGTTAAAGTCATATCATTACTCACTTTCTTTACAATAAAGACCATTCTGATGTAGTGCAGAATCCCCCCATGGTTGTTGGGGATGTTTCACCCCCAAGTTTTGATATGAGACTTTTTCCATCTTCCTCTGTGTTACGAAATGACATGCCATGAAGTGGCAAAATGGCTCCCCCTGTTGTCTGTATGTGGACTAAGATGATATGAGAACAGCATGAGGTAGAATTTGTATTGCCTGCTCTTCTTCTTTTTTTTAAAGGACATGTTGCACTAGTAGATTTGTCCAAGGGTGATTGTCATGGTTGGAAAAGTCCTGACACTAGCATATTTCCTGCCTTGAAATATTTAAGATACATCTAATTAAATCTCACGAAGACATTTTGACTCTTTGAAACATTTGGAGGAGTTCTGTTCTCTTTACTTTTGCTATTTTCTTTTATTTTCTTTAGTCCAAGACAAAGCAGGGGTCAAGAGGTCTTAAATTATGCTGCATTTCTGTCTTCCACTCTCCCGTGGCCACCCAACCACCCACACACACAGAAAACAGCTGCTATATTTTGTACACTTTCAAAAATGAAATTAGCAAACATGTAGAAACAGTTTAACAGAACTAGATCAGAGATTGTCTTTTAAACTTCAACAAAACAAAACACACTCACAAACACACACACACACAAACAGTGTTTCTGAGAAGCCTTTTATTTCTGTTTTTTACTTGGAGCGCTTAATATCATGTGACATGGCATGGATAGTTATCAGCATGTTGCACTTTGCCGAGAACTCCTCTGAGCATTTATACAGCAATAAAGGAGATGATGCGACTCATTTGGTCCCAGGAAAAGGAATTGGATCACAGCTACAAGTGACAGAACTAATCCACTCAAGCAGAATCAAGCAGAAAACATCCTTCCCCATGGGCTCTATTAAAGGGGCTTCCTAGTATATAAGTTTAGTGAATTCCACTTAGGTGTGAGTGTAGGATATGGCAGCAAAGCCAGAATGAAAAATGCAAGAGCCATGGGACTGGAAAACCTAAAATCAGCCAAGATTAGTGTTTTAAGTTACACCTGTGGTTGTCCAGCCAAACTGTCTGATCAGGAAACATCTTAATTTAAAGCAGAGTAAACTAAATATTTCAGCTTTACAATGATATTTGTTTTTCATCATTGTGCCAGCATTTCTTAAATGGATTAAATGGTTTGTTTGTGGCTGTCTTAGATCCTGAAAACACACTTAGCATCCCTCCAGCTCAATTAAAAATGAAGTCAGTCTGAAGTGAGATGCACTCTTTGCCATTTGTTTCATTGACACAACCTGAGATACCCCCCCCATCCCCCACCTCCTCCCACACACATTTATTCAAAAGTTACAGATGAGAAATTGCATTGTTACCAGTAATACAAAACTTACCTTGGTAGAAAATGAGGGCATGATAGTGAATGATAAGTGCTACAGCATATATTTGCTCACAGAGTTGTTTTTGTATACCGGATTGAAAAGATAGCAGAGACTCAGCCAGACTGAAAATGTCTATCGTGGTCTGGGACTGATAGAGATATCACCAGGCTGGTTCCTTCACCACAATCAGTTTTCAGTTTCGCACATATGAGCAAACACCGTGAGCCACCTCAGGACCATCTCACCTCAGAATGAGCCCACCGCCTGTACACCCACAGCTTTTGTGACTGCACGGCTCTGTGGTTCAGTTCTCTTATCCTTATATCTGTAACTGAAAACTGTTTTGCACAAAGCATTCTTCCTATTTCAGTTGTGTTTGCTCCTGCACACAACCCTACAATGAACACATCATTATTAGATACATATAAACAGAGGGATTTTGTGTGTGTGTGTGTTTAACAAAGAAAGAGAGTAAAAGAAATGCATACTGGGAAAACAACATTGTGGTTAATATCTAAACAAAGAGGCGCTGTGGCAGGGTGTCTGCCAAGAAAATGTCTGTTACGCAGAGGATGTGGGGAAGGCTGATCATGCCAATGCACTCTCCTGTTTGACTTTTCTATGACAGCTTTTTGCTCTGTTGTGTGAATTGTGAACTCGATCGGTTGCCCTGGGATCACAGCCAGCTCATGTGCAGGCTGACCCTGATGGAAGCCAAAGCGCGTGCCTGGTTGATGCTGGTGTAGACGGAAAAGCCATCTTGAGTCTATTCCATGTCCTGAGACTTGTTTCTCCTCCTCCTGGGCGCCGCCAGAGGAAGAGGCATCGACTCGCTGGCCAGTTTCTCACTGGCAGGAATGTGGGGATTAAGCCGTCTGTGCTTGTTGCCCGAACACGTCGGCAAGAGTGAAGCAGAGTTGGTAGAAAGAAGTTTTAAAAATCTGTTTAGCATGGACTGATATGTTGTTCACTTTCTTTTAGTTTATTTTGAATTCAAATCAGTCATAGTCAAATTAGTCATTTTTAGAAACATTGCACACTCTAAGTTAACATTAGCACTTTCAATTGTATTATTGCACATTAATAAGTAGTGTCTGGTCATTTCTAGTCACACCTAATTAACAATCAGACAGCTGAGGTTTAAGCTATCGGACACAATGGCTTATATGGTAGAAAAAATATATATTTATGTGTGTGATTACATGCCAGGGCTCTATCTAGAATATATTCCCCGTGTGTGCTGGAGATAAGCACAAGAAGACCCCTGCAACACCAACGAGTACAAACCAGGCAAAATAATAGATGGATCACATGCTGGTCTGCTGGTTGATGAAAGGGAGGTTATTCATTTAAATAACTTTTCTTTTAACCCATGTGTCACTGTTCTGTAATTTATTTTCTTAACTCAGTTCGTGCCTAATCAGTGTCACAGGGGTTAGGTGAGACACGGGAGCACACAATAGTCTGACTGCCAGATTACTGCAGAGCTCATGTTCTCTTGTTCAACTTGTTTTCCCTCTATACATCCATATTGTCATCTAAAAACAAACCTCATTACTGCCAGACCTACAGTCAATCTCATGAAACTCAGCAATCCAACAGGAAATTTACATATTAACATCATCATGAAGACTGATGTAGCATCTAGTCAAATGTAATAATAACCAACAACAGACCAGAATAACATAGTGTAATATCCTAGTTCAGGCTGACAGAGGGCACTGGTGGTCCACCAAACAATCTCCACACAAGAGCATTAAACTGTGCAGGACTTATAAAGATCTCGATCTGACAGCTGCAATGACAACTCTTAACAGAGACTCAAGATACTATAATATAAACCATTCTGATGGTAAGTGCAAGCACACTGACCGTTGTTATGCAATCTTAGTTGTTATACAATGTACGGCACTGAGAGTGATGCGTGTGTTTATCCAGGGGCAGCAGTGACAGCAGAACGTGATTTGACTGGCGAATGGTTTTCAAAGGGATGGAGCAACTAAATCTGAGGCTGCTCCGACAAACATTAAAGAGTTGTTAGTTTAAAGAGTTGTGTTTCGAGCCGCTAATCACTTTGGATGGGAAGGCACACAACGTGCTTACATTGTTCTTGTGCCAAAATCAGATCATTAAAAAAGGATTGATTGATATCACTGATAGAATATTAAATGGAAGCTTTCAAACCCCACGTTTTAATAACGTGTGTGGGTGTTTGTGGTCGTGGTTTGTGAGTTTGTGTCAGTTAGTGTATGCATATGTGTGTGGGTGGGTGTGTGGGGGCAGTTATTTAAGCTGCCCACACGCAACATTTTATGGTCGTGTTTAAAGATGAATGCATTGATAGTGCTGCTAATCGTTTCCAATCCTCTGCTCATGCCGTGCATTGCTGAGAATTTCTAAACAGGCAAAATGAGCCCAGGTCTATTTTTCTTGTGGCTGCTCTAATCACCCAGGCCTCCTCAGCTACCTGCTGTGCTCCGTGCACATCGTATTGCATGAGCGTCGTTGCAGCATTTCAAAGCGCACGAGAGAGAGAGAGCGCTTCAGATGCATTAAAAATGTAAATACTAATGCAGAGTTGGCATGTTTTGACAGGTAAGCAAGCCATGTTGGAGCTGATAATATACACATGCAATTTCTCCTTACCTTGATGGACAGCAGCGCAGCACTTGTGGGTGCAATTTTGCAGATATCTGGCACTTCTTTTGCTCATGCTATGTGCTGACCTTTATTCCAAATTTTACCAACAATGAACTGTGATACCTCACTCGAGGGGGTTTGTCTTCAGTGGTGCAGCAAGGACACATTTTGTTGAGGAAACTTAATGTTATTATTACACTTGTACAAGTCAGTTTCTGTTTCTGTGACATTTTCTTAAACAGCAGCCTCAGGTCTTATCTCTCTATCAGGTGCCTCAAACTCATAGCAGCTTTGCAACACAGAACTGTGGCACACACTTTTTTTTAACACACTAATGGAAAAGTTTGCCACGTCCAACATCTTTGTTCAGCAAATCAACTTGTTGAGAGTTAGAAAAAAAAATCACCATGTATAAATTATTTGATGTTTATTATTTACTTATTTATTGGTTATGCTTGACTATGGCCTTCACCTTATGTGAGCTGAAGATAGACTACATCAGACCCCAGCAACATTGGTAAACTCTGTAAGATGATGAATGGATGCAATGGATGGATGGATGGGTGGGTGGATGGCTGGATAAACATGTTGAATTAAAGGTTAAGGTTGCTGCTTTTCATCCTCAAGAGAGCATGAATGTTTGAACCAAATGTCATGGAAAACAATGGTGGCTGAGACATTTCACACACACACACACAGCCACAGCCAGTGAGAGGAAAGGTCAGGACATCAAGTCTTAAGAACTCGTCCTTTGAGCATCTTGTACTAAATTCTGATGTAATCCTATAGCTGCTGAGATATTTTCTGGTGGACTGACAGTGACTGTTTTATTATTCCTGGCCCCTCGTCATTATACCTACATGTTACATCTGAGAGCTTAATTTTGTGGAAAACAGAAAGACAGGTTTTAGTTTTTCATAGCAAAAAATATTACACTCTACTTTATACAGACAGCAGGATCTTGGCAGCAGGGTGTTTTTATCCCCACCATCGACTCTTTTGATACCTATCTCTTGTTTATAGAGATGCAATCCAACCGCTATATCTCTCTCTCTGTGCAGATGCAGCAAAGACAAACTACTCAGCATACACCACAAACAGTGATGCAATACTTCCAGGGGGCCCTTAAACGCCGCTGGTAACAATGAAAATGTCTCAAGGTACACAAATTAAAGTAACAAGGTAATGAGGCGCAAGTGAAGGAGTTGAGGTGGGAAAGAAGTTGATTGGCGAAGGAAATGGTGGGAACAGGGCAGGGTTAATGAGGCTGAGGCACGTCAGGGGTGAAGAGAAATCGGAGATCCAAGAGCACAGGAGGAATAAAAAAAGATGGACCAAGGACAAATTGGGAGGACACAGGAAATGGACGGGAACACCAACATAGTCTTAGAAGCAACTTAGAGCGATTGGAAAAGAACACAAACACTTACACTAAACACACTGGCTAATTAACTAATGAAACACACAACTAAAGCCCCAAATACACAAGGGAGCATCGGGACATGGAGATGTTGCAGTTTCCAACCGTCCATCCTTGAAAACCTCCAAAAGGACTTAGCCCCAGAAGAAACACCTTCACGGGTGACTGCATAACTGTCCCGACTCACCGGCAGCCACTCAGCCCCTCACCTCTCAAAGCCCCAGCAGGGTTTCCAACCGAATCTATTAGCTGAAAACAAGGGGTCGATATACAGTAGAGCACTCAGCAGACCTCTGCGGGACAATACCATCTCGCCGATATCTGTTATTTTAGCACGGCACTGAACACGGAGGCCAATTGTGATTTATCTTTATATCTGACTCAACTGGAATTCAATACGGGGTCAGTTTTTCATCATTTCTATGAACCCATTCATTTCCACCTGTTTCCAGGGTGCCAATGGAAACAACTGCTGTTCATTATGAAAGAGGTGTGGTATGCTGCAGTTTGGTTATCTAAACATATCTGTATGTCTCTTTCAGCGGTTATTCATGATACTGTGTGCATATGTGTTTGTGTGTGCTATGACACATAAACCGTCCTGCTAATGTATTCACAGTCAGTTAACACACAGGCCCCCCACTGAGAGTGTGCCGGAGGTCTCAGGCTAAATTCAAATGGGCCATTTTTTCACATCAGCATTAAGTTATTCTGTGGGAGTTAATTAGGAGAGATTTGCTACACTGCTTTTGCTCTGCATTTTATCTCTGTTTTCATGCAACATGATCCAAAGATACAAAACAAATCTATGTAAAACTGCTTAACCCCTTATTGGCGATCGTTCACAAAGTACAGATCAATCAGCGAGAGGAGAGGACATTTTAAAGTTTCTCATTGAAATATTTGTGGATTCAGTGTTAAATTAGTGGTCATGTATACTTTCTGCAATCATGAGTCCCTGTTTTTACATTTATCTAGAGCTCTTTGATTCATTTTTCATTGAGGGCAATTCATTTTAAAGTTGAATGCAAACAAAGTAAGGTCAATAGACTGTTTAATTTATTCTCCCCGTGTCTGTATACCCTGAGCTGTGAAATTGCAACCAAACAGGAACTGAGGCAATACGCCGACTTTGAAAACATTCAGAATGCACATCTGCCTGCAGAGCGTACCCGCACCAGACTTTCCCCTTTCATTTATGCTGTTTGTTGTTGTGCATGTGGGTGCTACAAAAATGTTCGTTTTATGTGTGGGCTTCTGTGTTGTCCAAGAAGCCCCTCTACCCGTGCACACACACACAAACACACACACATAACCGACATCAGTCAGTCATCCTTGACCTTGTGGAAAAATGCTTTACAGATTAAAGAAAGGGGTTCTGGAGGCATGACATATCACCTGGCCCTGTACTACATCAGAGTCCAATCACACGTGGCCTCGTTGCGCTGCCCTAATAATTCTCTGGTTTTGTTATGGCGTTCTGATGCCCGCTGCTTACGCAGGATTTATAATCATGACTTCAGTGCCCCACAAAGGCTCTGCAGAACCAGCAAGAGGCTTAGATGGCAAACAAACCAAATTACCATGCAGAGACACAGCTGGCAGACAGTTCATTATGGCCAAGGTCAAGACGCTTTTCAATTTTTAAAAGCACGAAGATATGTGTCCGCCCACTCCTTGTCACCACCACTTTAAAAGTCCTCTTTTTGTTTGTTGGCGGGGCGCTGGAGTCCGCCCATGGCAGACTATCCCATCAGCTCTTTGTCAGACAGCTCTGGCACCGCTCATCGCTTTGTCCCGGATTGATCTGGGCTCTGGAATGACACTATGACCATTTCATTTCTGTTGATCGCTGCTTTTCCACATCGGAGAGCATGAGCCGTAATGACTCTCCAGCAGCTTGGCACTCCACCATTACCTTCCAGCGTGTCAGAGTTCTGCAGTAGTTTAAGACAGAGTGCTGCCCTGCCCGTCACACTGACAGAAGGAGAGTACAGCCAGAGATCAACTGACTTCAAGAACTTCTGCAAGAAGTTCAAGTTTCATCTTACAAGCAGTGAACATTAACGAAAAAGAAAATGCATCGAATTTATACAACAGCCTTTTATCCTTTTGTAGACATAGAGAAAAAAAACAGAATCAACACCTCTATGATAAGTCATTTTTACTTTCCAGGATTTGACATAATCTTTATTCTACAATATTATCAGATTTGGGTGCCAGTGAAGGCAAAATGTATTCCAGGATGACAAAGAAAAAAAAAATCTCACACTGTCAACTGCAGTATAGCTCAAGGGCTCAGGATGAGCGATGTCATTACACCAGCATTGTGAATCAGATTGGTCACAGCTCATATATGGTGAAACAACCTCAGCGTGCTCTGCTGGCTTTCAGTGGGACTGAATGAGATCCATGAATTCTTAAAAAAACATCAAGAGGATGACATGCCACTGTCATGTAGAAGCATTAGGGGAAATCATTGACAACACGTCCATCACACTGCAGACATTATAGATGTGTACACGAACTATATCTAAAGAAAACAGAAGCAAAAAAAGTCTTTAGACGTTAAGATGAATGTAAACAGGATTTATATCCCTGTGTATGAACATGTTCTCGATGGCCTATTCTGAAACGTGATCACATTTAAAATAGTGATGTTCAGTAAGTGTAGTTTTTGGTTTGGTTTGGATTTTGTACAGTGGTGTAATACTAAATCTAAAAAGAAATGAAATTCTTCTGCAATTGATGCCTACAATATACTAACAATATACTGCTTTTTCATTAATTATTGGAAATGTAATTAATTCTGATGCTTCTTCTCTGAGGTGTGATGCAGATGGAAATGTTCTACTTTGTCACCTCTATTCAGTGCAAATGTCAGCAGTGAAGGTTAAAAAGGGGTTTAAAAAAAGTAAATATATCTACCCTGAGCTGCACAAATCACACTCGCATTTATGCAGTCAAGAACCACAGAAACCACGGTGGAAAGTTTTTATTGTCAAGAGGGGGTGTTTACTATCTGTGGACCACCAATTTCCTATACTGTAAGTGACTATTTTCCCTACCGCAAGACAGGGAGATCGTGATGACAAGTGAAACTTTCTGACACTCACTTGACTGCATACATACCCGCAGGGACTTTGCAGCACAAGTTTATCTGGAAATCTTCTGAAAACATCACCTGACATAAAAAGGTCTTTTTGTGGTCTATCGGCAGGTGTGTAGGTGGAGAGGGAGGGGGTAGTTATTCAGAAAAAGAAACAAAACTGAATCTAGTTTTTTGTATTGTACTCAGCTTTAATTACGGTAGAAGTCACACCGCGTACATGACTTCACACCTATGACACAGGCGATTGGAACCAAATGTTCCAAATATTTTCCAACAAGAAGCACAAAGAAGTGGAAACACTTGCGCCTCATATTTGCAGTTATGGAGAAAGCAGTGTTTGATGCATCTTTCCTTTTGAGTTTTCAAAGCATATTTTAAGCACCAAAATCAGTTTGAGCCTCAAGTACAAACTGTGCCATCCCCCTCTCTCTGTTCAGATACTGCAATACCAAAGGATGTCAAAATGACGGTGAGACAGTTTGCTGTGTGCAGTCTTGTTCTTCCTGTGCTGTGCTGCACCTGTCTGCTTGGCTCTGATGGATTAGCAATGAAACACAGATTTGCACATGGATAATCTCATTAATGGTATAAAAAAAATCCAGGTGCGCAGGTAATCTTTTCATTACGTTCCACTAATCTTAATCCTTGCAAGATAATTCCTGGATTTGAACATGCTAATCTTATCTCACTCACCACTTTCTATTTTATTTGAAATAAGCAATAGAACTAAATAGAGCTCTATTTGAATCAGATGTACAGGATCAGTACATACAGTACTTGACATATATCTTAATGTAAAAGTTAAAATCTAAATCCCCATATATGATTAGTGAAGCCAAAACCAAAACATTCATGTGCTGTGCTAGAGGCTAAATAGGTTAGACAGCTGATCTCTTTGCAGCTGGTAACTGCAACAAGGTCAGTGATCCGTAATACAGACAGCTGTTCCTTTCACCCCAGTCTTCTAAGAAACTGAATGGACCGAACGCCTGCCTTGCAGAGCAGGCTTCAGTTGCTAATAGACAGTTATCTACTTGACAACTGATCCACCTGAAAGATGCTTTTATTACTCGCTGTATGCATGCGCGTGGCGTTGCATGCTAAGTGCTGCTGTGGTCCATTATGGCGGCGTTACAGTTAAGAATTGATGAGAAAATAAAAGCACAGATGACAACCAGTGTAGAGGCAGTGTCTTTAGCCGCTTTGTGGCATTTGAAAGGTATAAAGAAAACAAAGCAGACTAAGACACGATGACCTGTCTTGAATAAACACAAAGCCCATACAGAATAAATGCATGCTTACAGGGCATGATTGAAGTGCTTTTGATGTCTATGATGAAACAACAGAGCTGGTCCCATGGAACACTCTTATGTTTTTGATCCAGATAAATGAATGCGAATGACCGTCCGGTGAATATCTGCTAACATTATTTGCTTGTTTGATAAAGGCTCACAACTTAAATTAATGTGTAATATGTATGTGTGTGTGTGTGCATATAAGTGTTTGTAATATGTTACTCATAACGAGTACATATAAACAGTTTTTGGTCCAACAGCCAGATAGAATGCAAAAATGAAAAAAAGGGAAAGATGTTTTTGCATGGTGGACTGCGACTTTTCTCAGAGAGGAAGATGTCGGAGTGACCAAAGAAAGCCAAGCCTCACATTCTAGTGTCTGTCTGAACACATGGAGAAAGAATCAAATTCTGTCAGTTGTGATGACAGCGAAATGAACCCAGGAGGGGGAAGGGATATTGGGATCGTATTTGATTAAAAACTTGGCACTGTTAAATCATTGAGGCATTAATCTGTTTTGAAGCGGGGGGGTTGGGGGGGTGGGTGTTGCGGCAGCACTTGGCTTCAAATACTATGAAATATTCACCTGGTGCGGTGTTAAGCACCGCAGAAAGACAATCACAGAGCAAATTTTACATCTGTGGATTAGCCACGAGTAATGAGTTCTCTGACATAAACCACCAGATTTTACTGACTTTTCTTTGTCGTTTTTCTTCTCTTTTTAAACTGTACCTCTCATACTACAGCCATCCCCATTACAGTGAGGTGAGGAATGTAGCATGTTGGTCTCACATTAGCACACACCCTCTGTCTCCTTTATCCTGCCCAGACAGGTCGCTACAGTGTGTCTGGTGTACCTTTCTCTGCCCAGCACTGTCAGCTCTGGTAATTGACTCTTGCGGTCTCTGCTGAGCCATCCACTACATGGCCTCTCTGGCTCCACACCCAATTACATTGTGCAGCTCCCTAACAGGCTGAGGGGGGTGACTGCTGGTGGTGGTGGGGGGGCAGGTGGGAATGCGCCCTCATAAGTCTTTGATATGGCAGCGAGTGGAGTGGATATACATGGGTACACCTGCATATATCAGTACCCTGTAAAAACGGTAACATGTTTGTAATACTGAGGCATTGACAAAGACTTCAGGATTTGACACATTGCGCTGTCAGACCTGGGATACATGGTTGACTTGTCAGTTTAATCAATTAGCAGACTCGCCAA
This sequence comes from Karalla daura, assembly GCA_029224185.1. Classification (NCBI taxonomy): domain Eukaryota; kingdom Metazoa; phylum Chordata; class Actinopteri; order Chaetodontiformes; family Leiognathidae; genus Karalla; species Karalla daura. The sequence goes on from CM055202.1 coordinate 10,249,056, forward strand.
TGTGCGGGTTGAACACGAGGGCAGCACCGGTATCTTTCCTGCTCTTTGTCTGCTCTGTGAAGGCTGCACACTGGGTTACACTGTTCACTCTTCAGCCAACACCACACACCTGGGAGGTGTTTGCACTTGGCCACCAGGCACGACTCTAACAGTTCATAGGAGGACACCACTGGTCAGTGACAGCCTGTCAAAGGCAATAACCATCACTCATTTAGGTGTGAGTTGCCAGAGAGAGTGCTGTGGCAGAAGCATTTATGCTTTGAATCTCAGTGTCTCACTTGGCTACTTTTTGTGGCCCAAACTTGTGGGAATCTAACAAGTTTTACCATTCTTTTTGTAGTTTCTGTCTCTTGTTTCTTTCACATTTTGTAAAGCCAAGAGATTACAAGATTGGTGATTACTGAGATTTAGGATGACCTCTGCCTCACAATACCATGTGAAGAGTCAGACAGGGTGTCTGATGCAAGGATCTACACAGATCTGTGCATATTATGCAGTGCAAACAGTACAAAAGATAAAAGCTGCAGTGAAAGAACAATACATACTGTCAGACGAACAATGAGAGAAAGTGTGTAATTTGTGTTGCAAGCATGTAGCATGGAGCATGTAGTTTGTGATAACATGGTAAGTGATTCTCATATTGGAAATGTGTATTAAAGGTAGAGCACTGATAATTACTACATGGTGGTCTCTTCTGTGCTGCAGCTTAAATGTTTTGTCTACTATGTAAGTCAGTGTACCTGCATATGAGCTCTCATCAATCTGTATTACTAAACCAGAATGGTGCCGGAGATGATTCACAGCCAGTTCGACCAGTTACAAATCATTTGCTTTTCTACTGCTTTTTTTGTACTGCTCTGTCACCCATTGCCATTTCCCCTGCTGTTTTTTGTGGTCCCCATGCTTTTCTTTTGCATCTTTAGCTGCCATTTCATCATGTCTGTGGCTTCTCTGGAGTAGAAAGAATAATATGGTGGACTTGTTTTTATTGGTCTTAATAATTCCAATCCCATCTTCTCATTCCCATCTGATGTAGCTGGTTCTTACCTCCAAAAAGATCCAGGCTATGCACAAGCTCTGAACCAACAATGGAATTGTATCTGTGGAAAAGTAGCCATAATAAAAAAAAAATGTTTTACTACTTGTGCTGAACATGCTTTAGAGCAGGCAAAGTAATTAGAGAGCAATCTCTGTTGTTGCTGTGTTATCAGCATGTGAAATCTCACATCGCAGTATAAATGGAAACCTACACCACAGCTGTAGCTGCACCGTGGGACTTACCCCCTGCAACACCTGTGAGTCCGGCTTTACTTTAAATCACAGTCACTCAATCCCGAATCCCAATCCACAGTACTATACCCTCCGTCCAGACCAGGAAATAAAAGAAAAGGGGCTCAGAGATTAAACAGCCAATCATTTTTCGATTGCAACATATGTGAGCCAAAGATTACACTGGGCGTTATTACTTCTTGCTGGACCACTATCACTGGCTCTATCAGCCACCCTCAGCGAGACAGAGCGAGAGAGAAGAGAGAGAAGAGAGAGAGAGAGACAGGAATGGTTTTAGTTCAGTAGTTGTGTGGCCTAATGGCCCATTCTAAGATGCGCACAAACCAATTAGCCTGTCTGACCTTAGAAAGCGCATGTCAGCCTGTCAATCTCCAGGAGAGGGGGATGAGAGGCAACTCTCATGCCTGCCTGACAGTCAGAGGGGGCAGATGAGTAGATGAGGAGGATGGACAGATGTTATTGATGGCATAGCTCGGCAAAGTGGAAGGGTCAATTTGGGAAACCACCAGTGACATCGACCCCCGAAGACAAAAAAGATCTAACAATTGTATCAGCATGTCGGGAGGAAAATCATCATTATCTCTTATAGCAGCATTATTATTGTTCACTGGACAGAATTTCTTCAAAATTCCTATTATTACCAGCACCCCTGCAGTGTCCACTTTTACATCACCCACAGATCTTTCTAGCCTGAGCACCGGGCTACGAAGGGTTTAAGATGATAAGCTATGTTTCGTAAGTGGAAATTCCAGTTGCAACTTTTGTCCATTCAGCCCTATGTGTGCATAATCCATCCATTTAAATACAGGCTCTAAATGGGTCATTAGTACAGAACATTCTGTGCAATTTGAACAGTTCAAATGAGTGCAATGCTCCTTCAAAAGCTCCACTTTAAGCACCCAAGTGCTTTAAATAAGTGTACGTTTGTCTCTGCACATTATACTGCAATTTCTATCCATGATTACTATGGAAAGCAAATAAGCTTTCATAATTTACTTTCGCTTTTTAAAAGGACAAATATATGAAATTGGCATAACTGCTTTGTATTCACACCGTATTTCCTGTTTTTCTTCCATGTCAGGTCATGTGGCAAAGATGGGTGCAAAGACATACGACTGCCACTACCAACCCTACCTGGAGGCATATATGTTGGTAGTCTCCCCTCTGTTTAAATGGAAAGCTTATGCATAGTCGCTCAGTTTTTTCATTTTTGTTTTCGTATGGTGGAGTCAAGAGTTGTTGCCCTCAAGCACAACCTCTAAAAGGAATTATGGATTTATTTTAGCATTGTGTTGCAGTTGGGCTGATTTACAGTGATGCGCTAGCTCCGTGTGTGCCACTGAGACTAAGGGTTTTGCATCATATACAAAGTATCATCTGAAGAAAATAAGATCATAGTAAAGATGAAAGCAACTTCTGCAATACTTGACTCTCTTATATGATGGCAAAGGATGTAGCAACTCAGTGTTATTTGCAAACACTTATATTGTTTGACTATGAGTTATGCACCACTTTCTCAACATGAAGTGTCCATCAAAGAGGATTTTTTTTTTTTCCTGCTGACTTTGGTTATGGCGAACAACACATAGAGACGATTTGATGTAGGAGCTGTGTCATTTTGACAGTTAGTGCTGCATCTTAAAGAAAGCCTTACATTTTGTTTGAAGCTGCAAACCCTCATTTTACCCTAAATTCCACTCAGTCGTTGGTAAGGGTGTGACCAATTTCCAGCTGGTATTTATGCATTGAGAGCTTCATGTTTTAGTCAGGTTTTCATCCTCACAGGTTGGTATAAGCCACTGAGCCACTTGTGCAATAAGTATACTTATATTATCTATATATGATCTATCTGCTCAGTGCAATAAAACAGAGAGCCACCAGCCTCACACATCTAACCCAAACCCTTCCTCTTACAGCTCAGTGAAGAAATTGTTGCTTCAGTGCCTCCTAATCCCTTGGTCTCCCCGGTGGAGCCTGTGGCTACAGGCCCCACATAGACCCTTAACGCCTTGATCATGACTTCTGTCAGAGCAAGCAGAGAACACAGATCATTGTTGAGACCAATTCGAGGCAGAGTCATATTCTCTGTCCTAGCTGTTAGCACATGATGTGTCCCTTCCACTTGTGTGTCTTCATGCCTAAACTCATGAGCACCAAACCAGCAGAAGCACCACACTTTTATTAAGACGCTGTCACAGTGACACACTAAGGTCACATGGGAGCAGGGACACTGGTAGTGCAAATGCAATACTGCAAAAGGTCAAGACACTATAGATAAACTGCTGGACAAATTTCCTGATGCTTTTGACTGACAGTTGCCTCTAGGCCCCAGTAGGAATTATTAGTTTTGGTTGTCCTCACGGCCGACAGGACTGATAAACATCCAAGATTTTGCCCTTGTTTGCACCTTCATCTCAAAGTCATTCATACAAGCGGACAACCAACTGACCCCTGAGGACACAACATTTATAAACTGTGATTGAGGGGAACTCAGCTGTAAAGCTAGCAAATATATAAATGATAAAAAAGATATAAAACAGCACACTTTTTGCTGAATTTCAAATGAAACAGTATTGATTTTTGCATTTTAAGGCAGGATTGTGGATGATAAAATTCAAGGACGTGGGCATGTTCCAAATTTGTCAGTAGGGGGCAAAATTGATCCAGCTTCTCAGTCAGTCAATGACCTCACTCCAGCTGTGAAATATACCCATGTGTGGAGGGTTTACACAGCGTCTCACAGAGAAAAGGAGAAAATTATTCTCTATTGAGAGCAAGCATTGAGAGGTTACAGAGCTGGGAGGCTGCAACACTGCAACCAAATCCTCAGCTGACCGACTACTGATGCAACGATAATATCGCCTAATAAAGTTAATATTTTGGCATTTAACTATCAGTATCCTGACAGTCTGAATCCATTATATTGTGTTAATAGAAACAAAACATGTTTACTGTTCTGGATGTGAGCCTAAATTACTAAGATAAAACACACATGTAAACAAAGGAAGAGCCACAAAAAATTACCAACAAAGGACAATAATGAAAGACAACAGAACTAACTTTGTTCATTGTTAACAAGGTCAGTAGCTCTGCAGAGGACAAAGCTCATGTGTGTGTGACATTTAACCTCACTCCAACTTCTCATTCTTAGCATCACGTTCAGCTTGACCTGGTCATGTTTTACTCCGAAACTGCAAGCAAAAGCAAAAATCAAAAACCTTTACGAAACCTTTTAAACATCAGTTCCAGTAACAATCAAAGGTCCTTGATTATTGAACTAAAAGGTTCATTCATCGGTGGAATTCACAAAGCAATGAATCTTTAAAATTAACATAGGTAATTTTCTTCATTACAGAATATCTACCTTGTAAACACCCACGACTTTCAAAATGAGTTTGTACTGGAGACTTGGAGGACATCATCAAGAGCAATGTGACAAATTTCCAAACCCACTCGCACCGTGCTGATCTGCATTTGTGAAAAATAGTGGAGTGCTCCTTTAGCTAATGCACTGGCAGCACTGCCAACATGATGCGAGCACCTCATCAAAACCAGCCCTGAACCTCCTGAATCCGACACGAAATCGATAGTAAAACAGGATAATTTGGAACCAAAACAAAATCCAATGGCATTGGGACACGTACATTGCAACATCTCTACGACATCACAACATCTCTGCCCACTGAACAATTTTGACCATGACTGGAAGGAGCGTCGTGGAGATATGTGCCTCTTCCTGTTTTCGCCTGTGCTGCCAAGCTTGTCGCAGGAGAGAGGGGCAATAAATGGTGTGTGGATCCTTGTCTGGAATACTGAAACTATTCACCCACTGCTATAAAATACTGACAGGGCTGCGCCACAGTCTTGCATCTCAATTCACTGAGACTGAATATATACTTGTCTTCGGCCTTGAAGCGGTGATCCTTGTGAAACAATTATCACAGAGAAGAGAAGAGTGGAAACTCTGTGTTGAACAAGTAAATCGAGTATCAGGCCCAGGCATTAAACTGTGAAGATTTAATTTGTGTTTGTTGTCTAAAAGGATCATTAAAACCCCGATCCCTGACATTTAGTTCATTGCAGCGAAATGAGGTTCACTCCATGAATTGGAAAATGTCAGATTCTTTTTTCCACCCTCTCTTTGTCTACAATCTGTGCGCTCACATTTTAAGCATTGTTTATGTGGGATATGAATCACATCAAATGAAAAGACCAATCCCTTAAGTGCATCTTGGAGGAGATGAGGATTGCTGTCTGGCAGCCATGAATGTCCGTGCCAAATTTGGTGCCAATTCATCAAGCACATTTGGATATATTTCAAGTTGTGACATGTTTGATCTGCTGGTGGACCCTGTTAAAGCCAAAGTCACTGGAATTGATCCTCCAGAATCATTAAAGATTTGCACCAAAGATTTGTCTCTCTATGAAATCCATTCAATATTTAAGACACATCACTCAGAACATGATAGTTCAGTGGTTCGCACAGTCGCCTCACACCGAGAAATACCAAAGTTTGATTCCTAGGTTGGACCGGGGGCCTTCCTGTGTGGAGTTTTCATGTTCTCCCAATGTAGGCGGAGTCATTCTCTGGTAAATCCAGTTTCCACCCACAGTCCTTAAACAAAGGTGTTTAGGTTGACCGGAGATTCAACACTGACTCTTATTGTGAGTGAGGTTGGTTTGTCCATGTACTTTGCAATGGACCACCTATCTAGGGTCTTTGCTCAATGGGAACTAGGACAGGTTCCAGTGGCCCCCAAAACACTGTTATAGTACAAAACGGGTAAAATAAGGGGTGGATTGATGGGACATTTCTCTTGGGACTCTTCTTTGTTAACCTAAATGGTCAACAAAGAAGAGTTTTCTGTAAAGTTCTGTATTATAATCAAATAAATAATATTTTCCTAGATTTAATCAAAACTCTTTTCCTGCTGAAGGAACATATGCTGGACATTCTTTTTCATCTGTGCATGAAAAAGCCTGCCAGCAGACCAGACCCCATCCCTCTCTATTGATTAATGCTTATTTTTCCCCCGAAAGGAATCCATGGCTCATGCTAAATGCCTGATATTAAGTTAACGATGTGTGGTGCTGTGCTCAACATCTGGCGGTTCCTGGGTGGACTGATGATCGGAAGTGCCAATGAAAAGTGCTCTGAAATGGCTCTCCCGGCTTAACGGCCATCCCTCTACACCATTCTGCATTTGTGAAACGGTGAGTGAGTGACTGAGTGAGTGAGTAGTTGCTTTCCAAGAAACGGCACTCTGCAGTTTCAGAGCCTCCGACAGCAGAAAAATGTTTGGTAGATCTAAGCATGGCCTGCCACAACTCTTCAACCCACAGGTTGAGGAATTGAGAGTAGCACAGTTAGGTCAGAGTGAGTTTTTAGACACTCAATGACGCAGGACAAAAGCAGCAGCAGCATTCATATGCCAGTGAAACTGGCATGTGAAACGTGGCTGTCTGTGGTCATTTCAATATGTATCCTTATGTGTGAATGAAAGATCAGAAAATACCTTAAAAAAATACTGTTCAAATTGTATGCTTTCATATTATGATTTGGGTCAGTTTTGACGGTCACTCTCAGTTGAATGATTAACTCCTGTGATGTCTTTGAATTCAGCATCTTTTAGAGAAAACAAATCCAACATGACAGATGAGGGAATTGGGTTTTTCGTTTTCTTTCTTTTTGGATTGCCTGCTGTCGGTGTTGAGGCAGAAACAGCACTAAAATGTGGGTCAAAGGACAGTCAAAGGTATCGTCTGGAGGTGGATGAAGCCACATTTCTACATTTACCTCAGCCAAAATTAGGAAGCAGGATACTTCAGGATTTCATAAAGGTGAAGAGGTAGTCCTAAGTAGTCAGAGGTAGTCAGCAGCCCTTTGGCTTCAAGAATGAAAGCGGGCTGCACAACCTGGCGATACAACTAAAACTGATTATGATTGTCTCAACTAAACTACACAATTTACTGTGGATATTTAAGAACAACTCTAATAGCTCATGTTAATGCAAAGGGAATGTTTTTATACGCTCTATTGATAATTATTCTGAAGAAAATTATTTTTCTTTAGTCTTGCAGCTTTTGCTTCTACAAAGGCAGATTTTTCTATTGGGAAGTACTGTTAAAGCCTCTTCCTCTATTGGGACATATGCCTGTTTAGTATTTATGTCATCACCCAGATGTACTGTATATAACTGTTCACTTGTAGTTGCATCAGCCCATGTGTACTACATCACTCTGGTTGCTTTTGGCTGTAAGGTCTTTGGGGAAGTGAGGGTGCTACTTTTGTAAGAACAATATTTTATGGCTCAGTTTGAAAAGCATGGGGATAAAGAAGAGTTTACTGGAGATGCTGCTGAACTTCTCACACACTCCAACCATGTACCATATCCCCAGAGTCTCACACTGCTCTGTATCTCAGTGTTGACTATTTCCGCCCACGGAAAAAAAACAAGGTGGACGTTAATAGACCTTTACTGCATCAGGCTAAAAATGTTCCAACTTGAGCCCTCACGGTTAAAAGGACAAAGACTGGCATTCTCAACATAAACCGCAAATGTGCACCATTATTTCAGAACCCTGAATGTTTACTTTTTGTGTAGTGCATCAACATCAATATGTATACGAGGTGTTTTCATAAAAAAAATTCTGATGCAGCTACATTATTATTTGAAATAACCAAGACCTTCAACAATGTTGATTTTCTTTGCTGTTAACTGTTTGCTAGAGGATTAAAATAAAGGAGAGAAAAGATGATGTCTGTCTTACCATCTGGAGAGCTAAAAGAGAATTGTATACTGCAAATTTGCCAGAAGGGCAAAACATTAGATGGCCTTGTCACGGAGAATGACAAGGCCCATGATGAAAAGGCTGCTTACAGCTCTTATTCTAAAAGTTAATCTACGCTACAAACAGGGAGCAAGTAGTATCATAATATTACTGCATGTTCACAATAATAATTCACAACTTTCCCACATGAAAACATGTCATGTTGGCTAATGTGTGTAGCCATGATTACCCTTTAACAAGCACCCATTCAGCATCCCAGCAGCAGGTTTGCACTGTGTTTGTGCACATCATCTTCCATCCATCTCTAAATCACCAGAGCAGGCATGGGACACAAGGAGAATGAAAGAGCCAGAGCAGATTTGGAAGGAGAAAGCCACGACAAGCCTGCAGTGCAGCTTCCGTGCTCCCTGGCATCGTTTCTGTGATTCTTCGTGGATCTCTCCTCATTCTTCCACAATCATATTTCCTCATTCCATGTTTTGATGAAGGTAGCAGCGTCTGCAGTCTAACATGGATTTGAAATTATTAGACTGCAACATGTGTTTGGTCAGACTGAATTCTGATGAAGGATGCATTCAACAGAATAAAATACCTTAGATCAATTTTATATTTTGTATCAATAAAACAATCTAGTCTTTGATGAAAGCGGCTGCATCGTTAAATCAGGATATTCATGTCGTTGCACGACGACACTGTTTGCACAACTGTGCAGAGCCTTCATGCATCAACTCATTTTATGCAGAACACACCTTTAAATGAATGTCTGGATAATAAGAAATGATAGATTGCTTTACATCTCGTCACTGTCAAAAAAAAAGACGTGTATGTCTGCTGTGCCCTCTTGTGGCCAACAAAGTGCACAAAACACCTTACAAATTCTATTCATTCAGATGCGCACTTTATATACCCAAGGCACATATGGAACCTCCAGACACTACTTGAGAATGGAAAAGGATTTGAATATGTCATTTTCACTCTCCTCACCTATATTATCTTTATCCGATTACTTAGGTGCAATGACACGGCCTGATTGAGGGCAGAGGCTGCGGGGCCTGACTCCTTTGAAGGGCCAAGATGTTGTGACTTAGGCCAGATATATCCCCTCTGAGGGGCTGCTGTCGATATGCATATGATCATAATTTGACATGCCGCCGTGCAGCGCAGGCTTGCTAAACAGGGCAAGCAGGAAAAGGTCATTGAAAAGCAGCTGATGCTGCTCTCAAGAGACAGGAGCTCAACTCCAACAGTCGCTGCCTCAGCCAGCAAGGAGAGGACAGACATGTGGCAGTCGCTCAAGGCTGCGGACTGATTTTTTGACCTGATCATCCTCTCTATTGGAAACACTAATAATGAGTATCCAGCAGAGCAATGGCTGACAGACAAAAAAATGAGGGTGCTGGAGTTCCACCTGGGTGCAATGGTATAAATTCATATCATGTCTTCTGTCTCTGTTGAGTGTTCTATCCTAAAGTTCCTCCTTGACTTTCATGCTAATAGTGTTTGTGGCTCAGCTCTCTTGGCTCTGTTTTTGTGCCCTCATAAGTTTTTGTTTGTTTGTTTTTATTTGATTTATGAGCTTTCTTGCTTTATCTGTTTTGTTATTTTTTCCCACAATATCTGGTTTGTACTTTAGAGGATCTATGTGTATTTATGTTTTTTTTAATTAGCTTTTTATTAAAGTTCATATTTAGTTTTCTTTCCTCATGTCATTTTATTTTTGCACAAACTTGTGACAAAATGACCAAAAAGACCCCAAAACAAAACAAAACTTGATATAACAACAAAACACAACTTACTTATTATCGCTTATTCTAACAAAAATAACTTGGCTTTGCAAGCAGGCTGCAATGAAAGTACCTTTGGGAATGAGTGTGTTTCTATCACAATTCTTAGCAAAATGAAAGCAAAATTTCTAAAAATTTCAACAAAGTCAAGTTGCTACATTCAGATGTTTCATTTTTGCATTTGATCCATATCTCTTATGAAGTCTCATCCCAGTAGACTACATTGAAGATGGACCCTCTTTTATGTTCACATGGTTTTATTAGTTTATTAGTTTTAATTAGAATTTAGAAAGTTAAGCCCCCTCTGTCCCTCTCCAACTTGTAGGAACTGAACTGGTCATGTAACCCTCTATGTCATATCTGATCATGCCACATCTGAAAACAACCTCATTAAAGGCCAAAACTTTTGAAATGATGTTTGAGCAAGTTTTTAGTAATTTCTCTTGCCAGTTTTTTTTTCTAATGATACTTAGGTTCTGTGTATTCCCCAGGGTAATAGAAACACACTATTGGCTACTATTCTTGCAAGGAAAGCTAAAGAAATAGCATGTAAAAACACTTCATCAATCACGGGAGGTATATTCCTCATACGTCTGAGACCACAAATGTCTAATAAGTTAATAATGTCTAATAAATTAAAAATGTCTAATTTGCTTTATGTGTGCTAAACACACTTGAAGCTGCCTCAATCCTTCCACTCAAAAAAGGAAAGAAAAAAAAAGAAACATATTATTGAAATGCAGCCCAATGCTGTTGGCGAGTCAATGACATTTCATGTATGCTTACTGGGTAGTTTCATTAAGGCTTTGTTTGTCAGAGACAGGTCCAGGATGGGACTCGAGAAAGGTCAGTGCATGTGTTTGCCTGTTCCAGTATTCTGTGGGTGTTATGGTAGTAATGTGTGTGTGTGTTCAGTGTGATCACATGCATACCACTGCTTGTATATTGTTAACCTTTACCACAATTTGCTTAAAGCTTGCAGAAAATGCCACACTCTAAACATATGCTTTGATATTTACCTTATGTTTTACTTTTATGTTTCATGTTTGGATGTGAAGTGTTCTTCTCCTCTGTGCTGAAAATCTGCTAAATCCATCATCATTTAGCAGGTTTCAATTCTCTGTTCTCTGCTCAGTGTTGCGAGGAAAGATCCCAGGGGAGATTGAAGCGAGAACATTTCAGACCCTCCTACATGGAAGCCTATTACTGGACCCCTTTGGTGGAATTATGTTTAGTGATTGGACACAGCAACTAATTTCACAGAGTGTACCACACTGAAACTGAATCACCACAGACAACTGTTACAGACAGATAATTCACAGCAAAGACTCCACTCCCTCCAGTTGTTTCGAGTTTTTATTTTCTGATTCATTTTCTTCTAACAGAAAAAATATATCAATGGAACACTTCAGTTTTGATACAAGCTATAATTTTCTTTTTTCCCATGCACTTTCTCAGCTACGGGACCTCCATCATGTGGATTATGTGCATTTGTGATCATTTAGATGTTCCTGATTCTTTATACCTACACAATACCTCCTGTAATTTAAAGGGCAAGCATGTGGCTCCCGAGACACTTCACCCCTTAAGTATCTCATGGTCTTGATTGATAGATTGGGGTAGTGTCTGGAATGATGAGGTGCAGGTCTATTGTGGTGAAGAAAGATCTCAGCTGTAAGGCAAAGGCAATTTATCTGTGTTCCAAGCCTCACCTATGAGCATGAGCTGTGAGTAATGACTGAATGATGAATAAAATAAGTTTGACCGCTGGTTGGCAGGGCTCTGCCCTAGAGATAGGCTGAGAAGCTTAGGCAGCTGGGAGAAGGTCAGAGTAGAGCTGTTGCTCCGAAACATTGTGATAGGCCAGCTCAGATGGTTTGTCCTTGGACATGTCCTTCTGGGAGGAGACGGACATGTTCAAGGACACATTGGAGAGTATCTCTCAGCTGGTATGGGAATGCCTCAGGATCCTCTTGGAGAAGCATTTAGAGGTGGCCAAGTATCTGAGCTTCTCTTCTGAGACTGCTAACAATCAACCTGGATAAGTAGTGGATGGACAGCAAATGGCTTCCAACATTCCAGTTTCGGACCATTTTGAGCTGTGTTGACATTTATGTAGAGATTATTGCATCTGTTTATGTGTTTTGATAGGCTGAATGCCAGTGTTAACTTGTGGCTCCAAAATGAAGTTTCTCATGAGTAGACTTTCACCTTCATGGCTCCTCATTATAAAGGCAAGCTTTATTTATCAGACGGCTGGATAAATCTCTGTAGACCAGACACTTCTTCTTTCAATACACGCCAGCAAGGAAGGAGGACTTCACTGCCACTACAAAGCCCACAGTCTGCACAATTTCCACTTTGAGGGCAAAGATGAACAGAGAATCCCTGTGTGGCAGAGAAAGACACGGAAACTTGGCTTTTCCAGCTGGGGTGTGGATGCAGAGTGAGTAGTGCAGAAAAAGCCTCCGCTAAACCCTGTAAAGCTTTGTGCGACATCTCTAAAGCAGCACAGTAAGGGCTTCTATCACTGGTGAAACTTTCTCATTTTGGACTAAATGATTTTCATGTCAGATTACCCTCCAAACTCCATGGTGGAGTCAATGCATGTTGTTAACTCCTTTGTATGAAATAAAAGTAGTTGCAGTTAAAAAAAAAGTACTGTTTATTCATTCATCTTCATACCTGGTTGTACCTTGGGGTGTTGCGGGAGTCTGCTGGTGCCTATCTCCAGCTCACAGAGGGTGAAACTCTCACACACCTATGGACAGTTTAGAGTCTCCATTTGACCTTACTGCATGTTTTTGGGCTATGGGAGGAAACTGGAGTACCCAGGGGAAGATAGGAAGAACAGAAATGATCAGCAATAGCTGAGATCAAAGCAACAAATTCCTTGCTCTGAGGCAACAGCACTAACCGCTGTGCCATCATGTCACCAAATTTTACTGTTGTTGAATTCATTAAAAGAAACTCTTAAAATGTTAGAAGCACGGAAGTCCACAATGATTTATTCCACCTACATGTCATCCAGGGCCCGATGACAATGCAATGTGAGCTCACAGTGTCCCTGCCCTCCGGTTGCTCTGTAGAAAAGCATGCCAATGTATTTACTGGGTTTCCTTATGTTTGATTTAGCAAATGCTACATCTTGGTAAAAGAAGAATCCTAGCAAAGTGAATATAAATTGGTACAAATCACTGGCGAGTTGGCTAAATGGAACATACAGCCTAGAAATAATCCTTAACAATTTCAGGAGCAAAATTAGGGCTGGTACAGCTTCACTGAGGCCAAATGGAAATCATTTCAGATTTTTGTTTTGTGCTTAGTGAAGCATATAGCTCCCACTGACAGCCGGTGAAATCACCATAGTTTCACACAGAGATTTCCAGTCACCATGGGAATATGGAGTAATAGTAGCAAGGCAAAACAGAAAGAAATGCTAGTATGACAGGTTCACATTCACGTCCATATTTACTTCCCTTTTTACTGACTTGACAATCAAATAACTATTATCCAACAGCAAAGTCATCAGATGAAATGAACACAATATAAGTATACACTTAGTAGCAGCATCACGTGAACTGAAACGCTGACATTTAAAGTGACATTTAAAAGAAGTGCTCACAGTGAGTCCTGCCTCTACTGACACAGGCTGGGAATGTGTTTGAACAGCCTTACATCATTTTCCCAGCTGACTAACTACAAGGCTGAGGGTAGATTGATTATTTATTGTTAATCAGCTGTCACTGGGAACTACTTGGTAAACTTACAGCAAATGGGTGAGGGGCAGGTCCTTTCTATTGTAGGCTCTTGTAGATATAATTCACATGAAAGCAGCATGAATTGATTTTTCATGAAAGTGAGAAGACTGATGGGAAGGTAGCAAACAGTGAGTTTATTGTAGGTTTTTAACTGAAAACATCTGTCTTCTGCAGCTGGACAGAGAATTGATGAGTCTGGTCCTTAAAACCTTGTATATAAAAAGATTATGATTAGTGCAGCTTTTAAAACCTTTGGTGCCACAGGATTACAAGTCTGATAGTTGCACTTAACAACCCCATCTTTCAGATTACAGCATGCTTTCTGTGCAGTGCTGATTTGATTCTGCTTTGTATTTTGTGGAAAACATCATCAGGCATGACAAATTGGAAGTGATGCATTTCGGCAAAAATAGTGGCATTTCAACAAAAAATGAAATACGCAGACAACATGAACGATCATTGACTTGGAACCACTCAGAACCACACAAATCGAAAACACCACACTCAATCAAAGTAACATCACTGTGATGGGAGGAAACCACTGCTGTAGCCTGATTGGGACAGACACTGCTCCTGATTTAAACTATTCATGGGCTTACGGGTATAGTGCAATAAAACTGTTATTGAGCTGTAAAGTACATACCAGACAGTACCATTCAAGACTCTTCACTATGTAAATTATTCCTTAATAATACATTACCATCTTATCAAAGTAGTTTGGAAACATAAAAGGAGTCTATTCAAACTCCCAGGTGAGAAATTTGAAGTCGTCTCTAATTGAAGAATAGAATTCATGTATGTTTAAAATGGAAACTTTTGACACATCTAGGATTATATACCTGCACTGATATTTAAATCACTAACTCTAACTTAGAAGGGTCTTCTCTTATGACTCTGTGTTCTCCAATATTATTATTTTTTTGCACATACATTGAGGAGCAGAAAACCTGCCTGCTGTCACACCATTCAATCATGTAAACTCTCCAGGATTATATGCATTTATCCATTGTGTATGTAGTAAAAATCCACCAAGGTTTGGTCTGAATAGCTCCCATCTTGATATTTCTGGAAGCTGTTGAGGAATCAGCAGCAAAGCAAGGAAGGAAATTTGGCTCTTATGTCTGTGAACTGTGCTGACAGGGAAATCCCTGTCTAATGATTGAACACAGATAATATCTCAAAAGAAAGCAAGTGCCTTGGAGGTTTCGCGCAGCTCTTTTGGGAAAAAGAAGAAGAAGGCGTACAGTAAGTCGTAGAGCACAGGGCAGACAAAAGCTGACAAGGAAGTAATTACGTTATTTTTAAAAACTACATTAATCATCTCTTTTGGGGCTGTATCAAACCATAAACCTTTTATTTTCTTTATGTATTATTCCTCTGGGCTCCCATTAGAGTCTGCTGCCTTTTCTGTGTACAACCACTGCACAATAATTAGTAAGCAAAGCAATTAATGAAGTGGAAAAAAAAAAAAACTTTCAGCTATCTCATCAACTGTGCTGTCATCCCAATCACCAGCCATGGAAGTATAGACGACCACTTGAACAGCAAGCCCTTTCCTCAACCAGTTGTCCCGCTACCTGTCCAACAAACCGGTTATTTAGCCAGTAATTTAAACACACACTCCATCATGTGAAACACCAGCCAAGCAAGCATCCAGCTCCAATCATCAGTGTAGTTTGGCAGCAAGCACAAGACCTGAATGAGTTGCCCAGCCAGTAATTTACACAAAAGCCAAGAGAAACCCTGACCAAGCCTCATTTCTTAGAATGAATGCCCACACTCAGGACTATAACCTTTATCTTCTGGACACCAAAAAATAAAACTTCTTCATCTTCATCCATCCTTGACTGTATCTCCAACTTTGTACTTGTATGGGTCCGTTAGTGCCTGACTCCAGCACACATAGGATGGAACACCCTAGAATATTTGCCAGTCTGTCACAGGACCCACACACATACATAAGAGCAATTAAATGTCTACAACTGACCTAAACATGCCATTTTTTGGATTGTGGGGAGAAACCTGCATGCTGGAAGCAAAACTGGAGGTCTCCAACCTCACCCATGCTCCCTCCCGTCTCAAGCCATTTATAACTAGACAGCTACACGAAAAAGTCAAATATTGTGTAATACAAGTTGCAGTTTTATGGCCAATGATTTGGGAAGATGCTGCATTTTATCAATGTTAGTCTGCTCCAAGTTCTCTCTTTTTTTGCAAAGCCACTCACAGCTTGCTTTTAGGAGCTAAGTGCCATCTTTCAGTGTATCACCTCTCTTTTTTCAAAGGCTGCACAGTACATTGCCTCACATTACTATTCGGTGGCCACATCTCAGTCTTAACCAAACCACCAAGTGATCAAATCTTCCCTAAACTGAGGACGAAGAAGGGTATAGGAGGGTGACAGCTTGTATGAGGGCGCCTCGTTGAAATCTCCCTGTGAAGAGAGATAAAAGGAGAAAGTAAAGTGTCGGATGCTCTTTGGGTTAATTGCATTTGACATCCATCCTTGCCTTGTGCGCCTCTCCTCGGAGACTGTGCTCGCTAAAACAGGACAAAGTGTGGTATTGGGTGCAGATGAGCAGAGGGAATCTCGATGCCGCGTGTCGGAGAAAGGGTATTGTAAGGATACATAGGTTTCACTTTGATCATGATGAATGTTCGGCTGACGTTGCCTTCCGTTTCAGTCTCCACGGAGACTGTAGTTGAGGGCAATGATTTGAAGTCTCATGCTGGAGCTCGGCGAGAGGAGAGTTGAACTTGTCACAGAAGCAGTTCCTAAACGTCTACACCATCTAACATAGCTGTCCATCTCCATATCACTCATCAAAGTATATATTTCATCTTTCTGTGTGAAATCAGTTCAGGAGAGGGTTTGCTTATTAAAATTCTGCTGCACAGACAAAGTCTTGTCATGTTTGCATTAAAAGCTGCTGTATTTAACAATGCCAGGATGTTGGAAAATGTGTCCCAAGATAAGACAGGTCAAGCTCCGCTGGTTTTTTCCAACACTTCCCCCTCACTTGAGGAGTTTCAACTAACTACCCTTAATGGAATATAAGTGCATTTTCATGACATGCAAGCTCCATATATCATGCACCCAATTAAATGTTTCCCATGCCAACATATAATGTGTTTTATGCTCCAGCTGGAGCGTTTTCAGCCGCAGCAGCTAATGTAAAATGAGAGTGCATTAATGGCTGCAGAACCGGGAGCAAAAGAGAGATAGAGGGAATGAGATAAAGAGCACATCACAAAGAAGGGGATGTTCTTTAAAATTCTCCACCACTCTCCCACTTTAAATCAATACAAAAACCTTGCTTTTTTTCACTCTTAAAGTGTGATTTAATGGCTCTGCATAAATCCTCCTTTTGACCAGACATAGCAGAGAGCCATCTCTCCTGGTGACACTCTGCCATCTTTCGATATTCCGTCACCTATATCCACATGAGCTTTTATTGTCTTAGCCATTTATGAGGATGCATTTGCATTAAAATGATACTGGCAGCGATGCCTGGACAGCTGGACACTGCTGTTATGCACAAATCCCTACTATGCTCTTTTTGGGAGCAATAATACTTTCAGTTTCCTCAGAATAATTTTCAGACAGAATTGGAGTCCCTCAAGCCAGACACATGCCCGAGCAGACTGTGAATGAGACTGAATGAAGCTGTGTTCACCCAGGATCCAAGCGGCTGAAATGGAAATTTAACATGCTTGTTGCTATTGTTTTTATGGCGGTGGATCAGAATTCATGCATTGCCTGATTCATTCAGAGATTGCCTGAAATCTGATGAAGACATAGATGAACAAAACTCCAACTTCTGCCTGTCTTGAGTATCCCACCCACCCACTTACTGAATGTCTCCAATGCACTTGCAGTCACTCCTTCAAATGCAACCCAGTCTCATCAATACTTCTGCTCACCCATTCAGAGAAACACATTCACTGACTCATAACCTCCCTTGTTTACTTGCTTACTCAGTCATCCGTCTGCTCCTTCCCTCCTGTCTTCACACTGCATTTTCAACATGCTCACACTCACAGTGGAGTAACAAGTGGTGCCTTTACAATATACTAATGAAATTATGATTGCCAAGAAACTGATTTTATTTTTACATTTCCGAATGCATAATAGAATGGCCATAATAATAATATTACCCTACTGGCTGGTGCACACTCTGAGAGAGATGACAATGCAATCATGTTTAGTGTAGCAGTTTGTCAAGGCAGATTTAGTGGCTATGTGTGCAAGGAGGATTGTTCATTCATATGATGTCATGCAATAACACAAAGAATCACTGAAACATAGTGAGAGGAACACTAATGACTTGCTGCTTGTCAGTGTGTGAGTGTGCAAAAGAGCAAGCTGATTTTTCGATGTTTTACTCAATCCAAGCAGGACACACCCTACTCCTCCTCTGATTGGTTTACGCTCTCATAATCCAGATCTGACTGGCCCATCTGAAGCACACATGTCAATCAAGTCTGCAGATATTACTATGATTGTATTTATATATATATATATACATATGTATATGTCTATATGTACGTATATATTCCCGAGTGATGTTTCGCTCTACATTGTGGTAGTGACATTGCAAGTTACTTGAATATCCTATTGACAGACAGGACAATACAGAGCAAATCATGGAACATTTTTGGAGAAAACAGTACAATATATATACAGCATAATATAGTCTGAGAGAAATTGGATTTTTTTTTTTACAGGACTAAAGTTGAATACAATTCATAAACAATATAACAATATTAATTTTGATGATCAGTTTTCAGACATTATTGTTTGACCACAGCAACAAAGTTATTTAATGTGTGTTATTTCATGTTACAGGGTTAACATCTATGATTGACAGTTTTGAGGTGATCATTTTCTTTCTTTATGTTTTTTTGAATTACACACAAATCACAGTCATGGTAAGGCATTTCCCAACCTGTGCTGCAGATTCATAAATAACCCAAAAACATTGACATAAATTTGATGATTTGAAGACAAACTCAGGGGTGTTTCAGCCTGCAAATGGAGGATAGTATATTATGCAGTAGTGTTGCACTTGCTGGACTTTATGTCTTGACCCAGTGTGGTTTAAATCAATTGATCCACCTAATGAGGGCAGGATTAATAAACTTGGTCATTATTGTCACACTCCCAATTTTTTGATTCTACTTAGTGGAGCTGAATCCTCTGTACAACTTCTGCATGCACGTTTAATGCTATGATATATGGCAGCTAATGCACAGTTAAAATGACACTATGCATGCCAGTGGTGTCCCACTTTTGAGTTATATCTCAGAGAGCCTTCCACAAAACATCGTCAATTTGGGTGGGTATACACAGTCCACTTAGGGAGTGTCATTAAGCTGACAGTGATCAATGCCTTCATTAGCGGCACTGAATAGCTTGCATATCTGAGGAATTTTCAGAGCATTCAGACTATGCTGATCCATCCAACGTGCTGTCGATTAAAGCTGGCAGGCCATAAAGCAAAGTCATTTCTCCATAACTGCCCACAGACACCCTGGAGAAATCAAGGGACTCCATCTGAATGTTTTACAGGATGGGCAGCAGCCTTTGTGCCAGTGAGGAAGCAACTCCCTGGACTGAGTGCGCAAATAAGTATCTTTCTATAATTGTTATGACACTGTTTTCAGGTTATAGACTGACTTTGCAGGTAGATTCAAGAGGGGATATTGTGTGATATTGGGATATTGTAAGAGAGTGACAATGACTCTGTGAGTGTGTGTGTGTGTGTGTGTGTGTGTGTGTGTGTGTGTGTGTGTGTGCGTGTGTGTGTGTGTGCGTGTGTGTGTGCGTGTGTGTGTGAGTGTGTGTGTGCATATCTTCCTGCATTTCTTAAGCTTAACCTGCCTTGTGTTTATACCTCCTGGCATCTTTTTAGAAGCTTAAAGCTGGAATATAATTGTCCCAATACAGCTGCCAAATAAACTGCTAAAACTGGGTGTTTGTCTTGAGCCTCACGTTTGTAGAGAAGGGAATGAAAGCTGCATCTTAACTGTGTCTGACTGGGAATTATTTTCATGCCCAAGCAAATGCAGAGCATGGCCTGAACTGCCGCTAACCTTTTGCCCACGCAGCCATTTGAATATGCAAAACCAAGACACCTTGCAACACACCTTTTGCACATTTTTAAAAAATTAGTCATGTCTTTTATCAGTTATTTATCTGATGCTGCTGCGATACAGTAATTGAACTGATACCATTCAAAGCCATTTTATTAGCTGTTCCAGAAAAGGCAAACCTGCCTTAGAGTGTGTTCTGCGCCTGCCTCGGGATGAGATTGTTGTGGCACTGCTGCTCTTTGTGTTGCTATAGTGATAAATGCGGTGGCTCAACTTCTGGTTAAAGTGAAATTAGATTACAGCATGGTTATGAATCAAAAACACCTTGTCATATAGCTCTGACTAATAGGACTCATCACGCTGACAAAGCATTTGTAATCAGATTCTGTGTAGCCCCTGGGGGAAAAAAAATGTCAGAGAAATCTGAAATGTGGAATTTGTCTAAAAAGGAAAAGATGTCAGATATCAAACGCATACTTTCTCATTCATTCATTTGATTTATCCCACTAGTAAATCCCAAGGGGTAGAAAAATAAAGGAAGCATTGCGAGGCAGAAGACTGATGTACAGCACATCCAGGTTTCAAGGGTAATCATATTTTCTTTAGTTTTACAGTGCCAGAGAATGTTTTATTACACCATAACTTTTTTACTGGTCTCTTTCGAGTGCCATCATATCTCACCTTTGAAAATTATGCTGTGTCTACTCTGCTAGCCATGAGAGAGGCATATGTATTTCTCTAATCAGCTGAACTTTTGAATCCTTCATGCAGTTTGCTGGAACGTATTTATAGCCTTATTTTGAAGCTCATATTAAGACCTTTTGAATATTTTATGGGCATGAAGGTCTCTGTCACACTTTGCCCATTTTAGAAGCATGAGTGACAGTATTTGTACAATCCGAAGCTGAAGGGAATTTAATAAGATGCATGTTCTCTAAACTGTGCATGCATGACATTTACACATTGCAGCGCAATAGCACAATGCACACATACTGTATAATGTCATATTGTATTGTGGGTAAAAAAAATAGCTTTGAAATGGATTTATAGTAATATAATAATATATTATAGTCATTTACATATGTTTATTTGATTTATATCTAATTCACAAAGTTCCTACAGAAGTACACTACTGTCATTCCAGAAAAATCAAACATAAAAAGTATCCTGTTAAAACACTGTAGTATTTGTATAATTGATCACATAATGAATTTGTGCATGACTAAACAGGGAGAGCAGAGAAAAATGCTGCAGTAACTGTAAACATAAAATATAAAAAAAAGTGTTAACTACAGTTGAGCAAAGGTATTTGAAACAAAGAGGATGGATTATGCAGCAAAGTCCTAATCAGCACTGGTCCATACATACTGAGGCAGATACTGCGACCAGCACATAGGCTGCCTCAACTCAAACAGTTTCACATCCACTTAATATACATGGTCTCTCATCAATCTGTGTTTTCTCCACTTTCCCCGATGACATTGAGACGTTCTCTTCAAGCAAAAGAAAGTTGCTCAAAGTTCATCCTCAGCTACGAAGAACTACAGACGGATCATCACAGCTCTGGTTGAATCATCCCCGTATGAATAAGAGATCACCGGGTCACTGAGAAGCTAAAACCGTCTCCAATTCTAATCTAACAAGGTCAGTTGCTGCATTACTGTATGTTTCATTAATAACCTTAAAGCTTAAATGTCAAATTTATGAATTAAGCATTTCTACTAGTTCACTCTCATGACTACATTTCATTAGATGTTAGAAAAGATCATCATCAGAGCTGACATTTTTATCCCAATACTCTGAATGAACCCAGAATGTGGATTTCTTCCTTTTCTCCCCGGGTATAACCTTGACTTACAAAATAGCAGAATTTTTGCAATCTCATGACTGCCAATATTGGTTCAACCAAAATGGGGGAAAAAGCCATATCAGAAAAAGCTCAAAGCAAACATTCTAGAGTTGACCTATTTCATCTTACTACAGTTAAAAACAGTTAATGACTGTCTGATAAAAAACATGAACATGCAGAAACTCATCTGGCATTTTTTATGGGTCTTGTATGTGTATATCTGTTCATTGTTAATGTATGAGTAGGTGACGGACGATGACAAAAGCTTCTTCAGGCTGTCTCTGTTCAGGCACATGTGGAGTGAAATGTGGAGTGACTCACGGCAGAGGTGCCACTAAAGAGTGTTTCATGCACCTTTTCCATTACACAGTTTCAAAACCGCTCAGTTTGACTCGGTGTGGGTCCTTTTCCATTACTTGTAGGACCACCTCCACGTGGGTGGGGCATGGCAGCACGAGAGTCATTTCATACGCAACAGGAACATGGTGGATAGCCTGCACCCCTTTGACAGACCACGGTGGCATTTCACATGAAACAAGCCGCTGTTATGTTGGTATTTAAAGTGCGTTGATATCACATTTTATAATCAGCTCATCTCACCTGAGCAGGTCCCAAAATGGGACCAGGTTCTGGGTACTATCCCTAATGGAAAAACAAAAAAGTGAGCATGCCATGTTATGTTAGAATTGCATGCAGCAATGCCCTTGATGTAATTTTTATTTTCAATTATTGCTCATTTATTCTAAAGGACAAAGATCATCATTGGGTTATTGTAAACATGAAAATAACAGCAAACGTTCACAGCTATTTTTAAACACAGATGTAAGACAAAACATCCTACAGTCCCATAGTGGGCAATTGCTTCGATGTAGGCTAAAATAAAATGCTCTCACATGGGTGGTGTTGTTTGCAGTGAGTGGCCCTGCAGTGTGTCTGCATTACACACTGAACCATCTCTTCCAGTGCACAGTGCTTCACGCTGACTTCCACTGTGTTTCAGGCCAGAAAGAACCAACACAAAATGCCCCCCTTCTCAAAGGCAGCCCGAGTGACTGATAAAAGGCTTTTCTAGCTGTGAAGTGTGCCGGCCTTCGCATCAAAAACCCAGCCCTCCCAGAGGACGAGCTGCTGTTTTGAAGTGAGGCGCAGCTCGTCCGCGGTGTCACATCGCATTTTCCTTCAGAGCAGGTTGCCATGTTAAGTCGGACTTTCCTGAACAACTGTCAAGGAATCAGCTCTCAGTTAAATATTATTAAAGACTGTTTAAAAATTGTATTACCCATGTTTATATGATATGTAGCACAAGTTATGTGTTGGAGCTATAAATATTTGTTTATTAGTTATACATGCTTTATTGGAAATTTGATTAAAATGTAAACTCTGGCTTTTCGCCATGAGCCTCTGTTTTCTTAGAGCTGCAAGGATTTTCTCAGTGCAACAGAGGCTAATGGATTGCCCTGACTAATAAATAGCAGTATTGATCAATGTATGCCCAGGAAAGCATGCTCAAGACCTTTATGCATGAGAAAAGGATCCCATTGGCCTCCAAACACACAATCTAGAGCCACATGTTCAAAAACGTCAAATACAACAAACAACAAAAAAAATATTTTTTTAAGAAAGCATAGCAACCATTATTGCAGCACTGTTAACAGGCCTCTCAAACAAAACAATCAATACCACATCAAATTTGAATAGTTTCTACAATTGGTCTTCAAAGCTCTTGCACAGATTTCAAAATTCCATACTTATAATTATGACAAGTAAGGCTAAGTTTCTTCTGCCTCTAAAATCAAGTCAAATGCCTAATTCTTTAAGTCCTGATGTGCTAATGTGGAGTGATTTGCACAAATACAAATAAGTTCAATACATAAGTTAAATACAAAGTTCAGTCGAGGTTTGCAGTGTTTAATCACAGAGGAGCTGAAACTCTATGCCCTGTCCAGGATTACAAAAGCTCGTCACAACTGGAAGGTTGAATAGGATTAGAATGTTATTTACCTGGTTATTAGGTCAGCCCAGCAGATGAAAGGGGAAGCAGGGAAACAAGTCCAAGGCTAAAAGGCAGACAAGTAAAATCCAGACAGACCAAGCAAATTTTATCATGAAGGCGTGTTATAGGTGATCAGGCAGAGGCCTGTGACTGTGAGTGAGTGCAGGTAATCCAAAGACGAGTACTGTTGGTACAGTACATCTCCCTACACTCTATTCATTTTCCCCTTCAATTTCACAGTTTAGATGCGTCTTTAGGGAGTTCATTATGTGATCAGGTTTCTCACAAAGTGTATTTTTTATCACTAAGGACACCTGTCAACAAAACAGCTACCAGGCATTACCTTCTCCAAACTCATATGTGTAGATGGAGACATAACCATGGGTGTGGTGTGAGATAGCATCATTCAGCAATACACCATTATCCCTCTTTACCATTCTTTCCCTTGACTCCACTAGACTTTAATCATTTATTAATTTCCCTTGTGGTCTGGGGGAAAGCATCATGGTCTGAATTTAAACTGCCAAGATCAGAGGAATGGAGTGTCACTTTCTCATATGAGAAAGAATATGGAATGCGGAGCTTTCATCCCAGCAATCAGCCAAATCCACTGTGGACATGCATAGCAATATAGTGGGGAGTGACTGCTTCAGAGAAGGTACATAAAGAAAAATTGAGTTGTCTTAAATTTGTTGACATTTCCACTATATAGTCTTTTTCTGGTCAATCAAAGAACGGGTTTGTACACAATACTGTGTGTGATGTATCTTGTGTACACTGGTCATCCATCCACTATTGTTGCACCAGTAGTACAGCTGTGAAGCCCAGCTGACAGTGAGGAGGTAAAACTCATGCATTTATTTAACATGCATAGGAGGAAGCCTGATGCTTTGACAGTGGGGAACTGCACTCTTAAGTGACAGCATCATCATGTTGAGCACCAACAAAGTGCTTTGACAGCAAAAACAAGTCAGCAAAGGTGTGAAATGTACAGGGAGCCGCTGCAGTGTGATAGACAGACCAGTAAAGCCCAACCTGTCTGAGGGCCAAATTCGATGGAGAAAGATCCCATAAGTAGGTGATGAAAGTCAAGTGCATATAGATTCAGTATCTTTCCTCAACTCCTATGTCACTCCAGTCTGTATTTAGTTAAAGTTTCCTGGGAAGAATATTTTTGTTGTATATGGACTGCTTTAATGTTGCACACTCAGCAAGATTCAGCCTTTCTCAAGGAGTGAGTTTAGCCTGAATGAGATCAAATACCCTGAATCAAACTTTCTATAGTCCAGCTAGGATTTGGTTTCTCCAAAATGCTGAATTTTCTTGACGAAAGAGGCAATAAACCATTCTTGCCTCCTAATCATCATATTTACTGATGTTTTATTCATCATGTACCTGGAAAATGGCCTTTGTGCATTTTACATGAGTTGCCTTTGGGCATTTTCTGACACTTACAGAAAAATCCATGCATTCAGCTCTACTGACATTAAACTCTCCAATTGGCGCAGATGGTAATACACCACAAAAATGTTTTCCTGCTTCACAAAAGCAGGAAATCTCAAACATTTGGTGTAGGAGAAATTTGGTCATCTGCATTCAACAATTAGTCCTTGTTAAACAGTGTCAGAGAGATTTTCAGACAAAGCATTTACATATTTTTCACAATATCCACGGAGCTGTCATCCTTGAAATCTCTCTCTATTTATCAGCCCCATCAGCCCCTCTTCTTCAGCCACATTGATTTAAACATTGGACTGAATATGCCTAAGACTATGTCTGGCCTTCAGTCCACTACATCTATGAGTTTCATATCCCTTGTGTAAGGGATCACAGCCCAGTGTCCCCTGACAGGAGTCTTTTGCTTGCTGCCAGATGTAATCCATCGAAAAAGAAATGACAGCCCAGAGAACTGTTGAGGCTCCCGCGCTTTGGATTACCTTGCTTAAGAATCTCAAACCATTTCTACTATCCACTATTTATCTTAAATTCCTGTCTTATTTCATCAAGCAACCATCATTGAATTTACAGAGTACCCAGTATGTGATAAAATGAATTTAAGATCGCCTGTCAATCTCTTCATTCACAGATGGAAACTAACTTTGATTATAAGGCCTAGTTAAATGTTTTATGCATAAAATAATTTAAAAACAACCTTGTGATTTACACCCTGAACTACACTGTTGCATTCAAGTTTTGCTCATTTTTTCTGTGGACTTTTTGACAACACCAATGTTGAGTCGCTGACTTTCCGCAAATGATGAGTAAGCTGAGATTTTATCTGATTAAATATTTGATTTGAAAAGTTAATTACATTAAAACAACACTTAACTCATTGCATTGTTTAAATGGGGATTTAAAAGCAGTGTTTAATTTCTTTGTACGGTTTCCATCCATCTGTGTCAGTAAATCAGCAACATTACACATTAAAACAACAGCATGATGGTGCATCCTCCATCTCTCGGCAGTGAAAGAGCTAAAATGAGTGGATGATTTTAAAGGATGTCTTACATCAACATGATTCCTGCAGGGGAAAACAGTGTCTGTTCTCAAGCCCTGAATGAATTAACTTTTCATGAGGCCAATGGTTATTGATGAACCCCTGCATGTCCCAAAGTCTTTTTAAGTCCTTCCAAATGGAACCACAATAATGCCAAGCAGTTTTTTTACTACAAGGACAGACACACACACACACACATACACACACACACACAAACACATGCAAGGTTTAAACACAAAACAGCACACATGCAAGCAAGCAGTTCTTCGAAAATGCTGCGTATTAAATGTCTCTTCTGCCACAGTATGTCGTCATCCTATTTAAAGCCCAGACTAAATGAGGATCAGAGGAGTACTTTTTTCATACTCATGAGTGCATCTGAACAGCAACAACAAAATACCTCTGCAGCACTTGACAAGTTGCTCATATTTTAATTAACATATTTGACAAATTTCACACACACACACACCCACACATGCATACAAACCTATATAGTGGCAAAGTCTCAATATAAAAATCTATCAAAATTTCAGCATGTCTGTCACATCAATTGTTAACAAGATACCTGGTATCTCATGAGCTGCAGGGAGAGCTGCATGAGTCAAACTCTTTTCACAGGTGAAAAACAAAACCAATATGTTTTGGAGGCTGATAGAAAACTAACCAAATTACAATCCTTCAATCGGAGTATATCTGTGTATCCTTTTGTTTCTTTATTAGGTAGTTTGGTTTGTGATCAAGTGCCTAAATTGCAGCTCTGGAGCCTGATTACATTGTGTTTCCAAAGTAAATTGGATGTGTCACCAAAGTGCTCAAAGGTACCAGCTTAAAAAAAAGCCAAAACAACAAGAACAACTGCAGTGCGGAGGACGTGTGGTGTGTTACAGCAAAAGCAACAATTTAAATTCATCGAAGGGTGGTAATGGTCGTGGTGGTGGTGGGGTGTCCTTAAGAGAATATAATGTAATGTGATGACTTGTAGAGAGTGAAATGAGTGCAACAGACAGCAGAGTGGGGAAGGGATATGACACACAACAAGAGATATGGCTGCAAATCAGGCTGATAAATAATGCCCACCAGCAGGGAGGAGACAGATGCATTAGTTTAATTCACTTATATAATAGCTAAAATGATGGCGATGGTATAGCATCAAAACAAATGAGCTTGCTGTATTCCCAGTGCTGGAGGTTCATCCTTGAAAAGTCTTAACTTATGTCTTAAATGTGTTTGTCATGAGAAAACCAATACATTTGCCCTCTAATGAACATCAACATAATGGATGCAGGGGTGAGATGGATTCTCTCACTAATGCACAACAACAAAACGGACTTTATACCGACGCAGTGGTCCTGTATGACTATTCCCCAGGATATACAGCAAAGATTGCACAGAGCAGTATAGCATGTAGATTATCCAGCGTGCGACCAGCAAATGGGAAGAAAGTAATAAACCTCTCAGCTGTGTCAGTCAATTTGAGTTTGTCAAATAGCAGATGTCAGAGAAAACAGGACGTCCTTGGTGCTGCATCATGATTGATGATGAAGGCACTGTGAAAGTAAATGTGTGTCACAGAGACTGAGTGTCTCTGTCTCCATAAATCTGGGGTGTGCGTGCGGGGCCCACCTCCTTGCATGTACCAAAGCATCTTCAGATTTATGATCGGGATGAGAAACATTTGCAAATCGAACAGTCGGCTCAGGGACTATTTGTTGAGTTGACTGAGTGCAGTCACTGCATATCTACCTATAACAAGCCGGAGGGCACAGTGATAACGTGTCTGCCACTTGGGCAGATTAGATTTGAAATTAGGTTCCATGCACTTACAGTTGCTTGTTACCTAAGGCATTGGTGAAATACAGTGTTTGTCTTTAAATGTGACTGTGACAATCATTTTTATACTGCTCTAATATCTATAAAGTGGTTTATTTTCAGACCCATGTAGACTGAGTTTAATTCCATCTCCTCCTCTGCCCTCAAAATGGAAAGTAATTAGACAGGTCCGAGTGGCAGCTCATAAGGCTTGCTTGGCAGATGTGACCAGGAAACATGGGCACAATGGGTCCAATTGAACAGACCGGGGTGCTTTTCACAGCCACAGATGGAGCTCTATAGAGAAAAAGGAAATTATACAATGTTGCGGAAGAGGAAAAAGATTTCACTATTTCACAAATGGATTATTGCTTGGATGGCATTCAAGAGTGAACAAGCGGAGTCTTCCTCATTTGTTTGGAAATCTGATCCTTTTCACATGCTGGAATGATGAGTCTTACAATCTGTACCATGCTAAGAAAGTCAACAGCAGACTATATGGCGACTGGCAGTATTCATATAACAAAAGCCCATAATTAATGTATGAAGTGGTGCACATGCAAATGCTATACTATGGTAGTCTTATAAAGGCATGGTCCCCAAAGAATCTGCTCTCTTTCCTCTTGTGCTTTTATGAGGTTCAGATTTTGTGCCACACCTTTCATGAACTGACATGAAAACATATTTTTTAAGCCAAGAGGAATAAAAAGCATGTTCTATAAATTGGATGACATGTAAAGATGTCAATCACAGAAAATCTAAAGATCAATTGTTGCACAGAAAGCAACAATTCACATTTTAAGTTGGTTAAATGAAAGCATAATTGCATGTATATTGCATTTCAGGCCTCTTCAAAACCATTTTTTAGCTGAAAGCAAGTCTTGATGTCCTTATGGACACTGATGAAACACAAACAATATGTTTTCTTGGAAACCACATTATTACATCTGTCCATTAGCTCCAGGACACTTGTCTTTTTTTCATTTCTGTTCATTTTCTTCTGAAGTGTTAATTTATGCCCAACTTAGTGCCGGTCGGGTTCATTATAGAAGTGACAATTACTTGTCTATGTAGGCCCTTCTCCCTAATTGTGTGGGTGCATTCAGCGTATTTTCTTAGTGCCAATTAGCCCTGAGATATTTTCAGGCTGTTGTGAAAAGCTATAATTCAATCAAATGGTAATGTTGGAAATCAAACAGTGGTCAGCGTCATATTCTACCTCACTGTTGCAGCTGTGGTTAGAATAAATGCATATCTAAATTCAGAGGACCGAGTTGACACATGTAGATGGGTATTTACATGAAAGAAAGAAAGAAAGAAAGAAAGAAAGAAAGAAAGAAAGAAAGAAAGAAAGAAAGAAAGAAAGAAAGAAAGAAAGAAAGAAAGAAAGAAAGAAAGAAAGAAAGAAAGAAAGAAAGAAAATGAAGTGTTTTACTCAAAACAGATGCAT
Source organism: Karalla daura (assembly GCA_029224185.1). Classification (NCBI taxonomy): domain Eukaryota; kingdom Metazoa; phylum Chordata; class Actinopteri; order Chaetodontiformes; family Leiognathidae; genus Karalla; species Karalla daura. The sequence goes on from CM055202.1 coordinate 10,278,377, forward strand.
TTAGTTGCATGTCTTTGGTGATAAGCCGGTCTTGAATTATGGCTGAGCCCAGATAGAAAGTGAATTTTGAATGACATTTAAAGTGTTGTCTGGAGTGCCTTCCTGAGAGCACAGATATAAACCACTTTAGATTTCACACCAACATTTAAATCACATTTGAGTCTTCTTTCAAAGCTGTTTACTCCATAATTTATGAACGCCTGTCCTACTTTACATTTGATTTAAGAGGAGCGAGCCAGCTCTCTTACTATCCTCACTGTAACTTCAAGACAAAAGCTAATTAAAAGGCTCCCCTGATTCAGGCCATTTCCCAAAGAAGGTACCAATGTGTGTAACTTCTGAATTTCTGTTTGTGCATGTTTGTGTACAAAGTAAAGTGTGTTAAGACTGCAAGTAGCACTGAAGTGAAAATGGCCATGTTAAAAATTGACTTGATGACTGTTTTGATGCCCTTGATGCCCATGAACGTCTCCCAGGCAGATGTCACCAATGTGTAGCAGAATTCTTTATTTATGCCTTTTGACTACCAAAGTTTCAAGAGAAAAAACATGTCCCATGATCTTCACGTTACTCCACTCGACATGTCACGTTGTACAGTATATCACAGTGCAGGTGTGGAAATTAATCATTTTTGACGTTGACGGTCCCTGAACTCAGTTTGATTCAAGTTTGAAGTTCACAGACTCAACTGGTGATTGAACTGTGGGGAAACTGTACAAAGCACCTGCGTTCACTGATCTGTTCTCTTATGGGAATGAGGTAAGAGCAAGACAGATGAGATTTTAAGGGTGATGAGAGGCAGCATATCTGCAGACTGCAGAAGGCAGTGATGCATATCAACAGCTGGTGGCAGTAAAAGCCGGCGTACACTACCGCAAAATTCCTGCCTACTTCCGCGGCGGCTTTGCCAGGCTCTGTAGGGGGGTGGGGCAGTATGCAGGTCGGTCTTACCCCCCGCCAGAAGATGAAGAAGGACAAGATTTAAAACCATGAAGCCATTGCATTTCAATTTCCTTTTGTAATCATGGCAAGGAGAAGCAAATGTGCTATCCTTCCCCGTGGAGTTGGCACACTGAAAGGTGTCGACAGGAGGGAGAAGTAGTAGAGGTGTGGGCATCTCCAGTCAAGGGCATTTACCAGCAAGGTCAACTAGTCGACCTCAGCTGTACTTGTCCACTCACCCTAATGTGGCAAAACTCTGCAGCACAGTTTTGACTCATGCCATCCCGTCTCATGTAATGTTCAATGGCTTAAGACCCAGAGGGGACCTGGTCTGTTGTTTGTTTTGCATTGTTTAAGTCTTTGAGAAGGATTGCTGATTCTTCCTTTTTAACATGATTACAAGAATTTCAATAAAAATTGCCCATTGCTCCGTGACAGTTGCTGATACTCTTCTTCTTTCTCCTAAACAGTTCCTTCTCTGTTCTTGACAGGATTTTTACTCCATCTGCTGGTAGGGTGATTTCAGTTTGGTCCATAAGCTGTCTATGCGCATCCAATGTGCCACACTTTGCAGGAGCATACCCCAGCTTTAACAGTCTCTAAAAAGTGACCACAAGCCAATTTAAGCAGGATAAGAAGTTCATGTGGAAATGTAAACATGCTGCTTAGTAAAACCTCTGTGGGATAATCACATACAGACACAAAACCATGGTGCTTTAAACAGGTCATCCAGGGTGGAAAAATAAGGTGAATCAACGGTGCATTTGTTAGTTTTCTCTGTGGTCCTGCTTATCTTTTAAGCCATTAAACTGTGTGTTAGCATTACAAAACCCATGATTAATAACACACTAATCCTCTCTGTGCTCATTCAACGGCAGGCATGAACATAGTCTCCCCCCTGCGAGTGAGAAATAAAGCCCATAAATTGATTTACTTGAAAAGCATACACATTTCCTCATGTCTCTCAATGATTATCAAGGAGTAATGTGGCCACACCTGTTGTGTGTCAAATTGTGAATATTTGTGTGTGTCTGTGTGTGTGTGTGTGCGAGAGCGAGAGAACTGGGGTGGGGTGGGGGGTATTCATCCTTGTATACAGCACAGTGTGACAGCAACAATATGTGACAGATGAAATGCCACACAGGCTAACATTACTCTCATCCCTGATCTTTCATAAAACCCAGCATTAGTGTGAGGCGCACGTCGTGCCTCCGCATTTAAAGCAGGCGATCTCTACAGGAATGCAGACAGTAATTAAGTGGCATGCAGATGGCGTTTAAACAGCAAGGCGCTTGAGGGAGTCAGATCAGAATGAAGCTAAACCAAACAAAATGCAGCGCATGGGCTGTGCGATTTGAACGTGTCACATTTTTATATCATCTGACAAGTGTGTTATGCTGTGCACTGTGGGGGCAATCCCCCAGCTGAAAAGTTCACTGTGATGTGTGAAGCAAATCTTCCAGACAGAGTGATGCAAAATCCACCTTTCAGATGTTGGGTTAAAGGGGAAAATCTAAGATGTTCGATGCTTAGATGCTATACAATGCAACTTGGACACCGTATTCAAGCTATTTTAACATGATGAAACTTTTGTGCCTAAACAATGGCATACCTTACAGTAAGAAGCTGGTGTAATCCACCCCATAGAATTGCCCATACAATTAGAATAGCAGAAAATAATAAAAAAATATGTGAAATGCCCTTTAAACTAAAGAACACTCCAGGACACTTTGGGGGAACGTGTGATATGTATGAATTTGCCTTCATAGTTAATAGCAGAAAATGTGCCAAAAATCCCCGAATTCCATACAAATTCTGCAGGAAATACAATGATGCATCAATCTCACAGACTGCACCTAACAATACAATACAAAGCACTCAAACATAGTCTCATCACACAGATGAGCCTGTTCTCCAGCGAACAGTACCACCTCACCTAAATTCAACTTGTCTCCACTCATATTGGACTGACTGCATTTTGACTGCCAAGATTATGCCTTCTCAAGATTGTGCTGTCCAAAACTACTGCAACATCAGCAAAGCCATACTCACCAAAAAACACAAAACAAAGAATTGAAGAAAAAGAACACAAAACTGTCTTTGATTTCAGGAACGTCTTGTGGAGCTTGGACACTCTAAGCTTCCCTTAAATATGGGGTAGGACCAATCCCTAATCACTCCAGTCCAGAGCAGCTGAGTGTGACGTGTGTGAATGTGTGTGGGTATGTGTGTATGTGAATTTGAATGTTTGTTTGTGTGTATATGTCTATCTGTTTGTGTGTTGGGGTGAAGACTGCAGTTGGCATTATCCTGAGAAATGAATTTTAAATGCCTCAAAAATCGTTATTTATGGTTTAGTGTGCTTTATTAAACTTTTCTAAATAGTCCATCCCTGTCATACATGATCTTAGCAATCAAGTTGTTGGACTGGTAGGAAACTGGAGTACAAAATGTTTTAACTGGTGTCCTACTCCTCAGGCTGCAACACAGCAGGCCATATTCACAAGTAGACAAGCACATAGTGAAAAAGTGCAAATGTGTTTCTTTTTTGGTGTTGATAATACAGCCTTCAAACTGAATATAATACTATGTTAAAAGACATGTGAAGTTAGGCAAAAAGAACTCACATGCTGTGATTTGGAATAAGCTAATTAATATGCCTGCCAAGAGATTTAAAAATCAAATCTTTTGCTGGGATTGTTCAAATAATTACCTATGGGCAATATAAATAAATTAGCTTGAGTTATTTATATTCTGTTTGAAGAACATGAGGGAAAAATATTAAGCAAAGCCAAGATTGAGCAAATTTACCATCCATGGCCAAATGTCACCCTGAACCTGACCAGGGCACGGAGATCTGTTTGCACTTAGTCAGGATCAGGGATTCTGCCTTTAGCTGAGGAGATGGGACGCTTCAAAGTGAAACAGTCCTCCCAGGTAAAACCATATTGTTAGTTACGTCAGTAAGAAAACTACATTACATAACAAAATTACATATTTCACCAACGATTACGTGATATGGCTGCATCCTCACCATAGATATTATGAGAGGAGCACAGGAGGAGGTGAGGTGATGTTTTTAAAGAGTAACTTAATCCCCAAACTACCTTTTTTCAGCTGAATACCTAAAGTCTAAAGTAGCGCTATTGAGTCTCTCTTGACATTTTTCAAGCATTTTAATTTGGTGTATTTTGTTGTAAAAATGCATGACTGACTGCCCTCAGTGGGTTAAAACTAAACCAACTGAATATTGGCTGAGACAGAAGCTGATGACGTGTTGGATGCAGCTTTCTGCCACTGTTGGCCCCGCCCCTCCGACAAAAAACTAGCACCCTTCGACTCTGATAGTGATGAGAACAGCAGTTCTTTTGACTGAACTGAACCCCTAGACTCTGTTCATCAAAATTATTCGTTCAAAGGATTTGTTCACTGAATCATTCAGTGCATAGCTACAAGGTGCATTCACAGACTGTAGTACATAGTAATTTGCGGGAGGAGCAGTGCTGCTTTGAATTGTATGTACATGCCTAAAAATTATAACACGGTGAACGCAAGTCCTGAAAAAGTACAAGTGTAAAGTACATCCAATGAAAACATGGCAGCATGGATGTTAGCAAGACCGCTCTAATTTTAGCTGTATGGTGACTGAACGTGAATCAAGTCCTCTGCCCTGAGTGGCAGCTCTCTCTGTGTGTGGTGCTCCATCCAAAATGAAGGCATTTTTTTTAATTTGCAGCCGGGACGCACTTCAGCAAAAACCTTGGGGTTTAGTTTAAAGATTTATTTCCAACTGCAGTTTGATTTAAAAGGTGCAGAGAAAGTATGGCGATCCCGGACTCGCTGAGTGAATCTGACAGGTGAAACATTTTTGGAATGACCATCACAGACTGATCTTGATTAAGCTTCTGACTGGTTCTATTTATCAGCGTATGAATGTCTCTGATACTGTGTACATAGCATCTTTCTCTTATATAATTGTAATATTGATACATCTGTCCTCTCTCTCCATGTAATACACTCAGCGTTAGCTGGGCACAGTCCTTGAATATTCCATACAACATGAGAATGTGGGCGGGTATTTGTGGACGCCTTCTGCTATAATGCTGTTATCTCAAAGCTATTACCCAAAAAAGTTGTACTGCAGCAATGGGTGGGAACTTGCCAAAAACACCCCCTTTTTCCCCTACTAAGACCTGTAGGAGATTGTGCACTGTCCACAGCATTTTGCAACAGCATGACTGCTCTTGGCAAAGTGCCTCCTTATCTCCTGTAGTCAGAACCCTGGGCCGCAGCTGCTCGGCCCCCTGAAGGCTCTGCAGTGCAGGACGGGCTTTAGCTGAGTTTTAGCTGGAGTCGCCATTCATTTAATATTCATTTAGTCGGACAGTCTTTAAACTAGAACAACAAGATTTTCTTTCAACCAACTTTTGGACTTTCCTACAAGAGGAAATAAGACTGGATCTCTTATATGTTAATGTGAGAGATGCATCTAGATCCACTGCGCTGTGTCTACGTGGTGGATCTGATCACAGTCTTGTTCAGCTCTCTCCTTTCTACGCTCCAGTTGTTAAAAAAGATCCCTGTCACCAAGAGGACTGTGAACAGTGGTCCCGGTAAGCAGAAATGTCTTTACAGACTTCTCTTGAGGTCAGAGATTGGGATGTCTTCCGTGAGTCACATGGGGATGACACCAATGTACTCACGGACTGCATTACGGATTTATCAAGTTCTGTGCTGATACCATCATTCCTAGCAGAGAGATCAAATACTTCCCCAATAACAAACCCTGGGTCACAGGCAGCTTGAAAACCCTGTTAAACCTAAAGAAAAAGGCCTTCAGGGACGGTGGACAGGGATAAAATGAAGGCACTGAATAAAGAACTGAAGATGAAGATTGAGGAGGGGTAGAAGAACTACAGGCAGAAACTGTGCTGTATCTGGATGGTGCGAGGCAAGCAGGTGGGTCAGGCATAACGACAATTATCATGCACATACACACACATCTGTCTTTTTAACCATGTCAGTCACATCCCTTCACCTTGTCTGTCAATCAGCCTTAAATATAAAGATACAAACAGAAAATTTAAATAAATAATAAATAAATAACCTTGAAAAGTATGATTTATAATTCAGATGTGCTGCGGAATAATCTCCAATTGAGGATGAAGTGAGTGACAAGCAGACGTGATCACTGTTTCAAACTGTTGATTCTTGTAACTTTGCACGAGTAAAACACTCGTCTCTATACTGAGTTCACTTTTCCAAAACAGTTCCATCTCCCGACATGCAGTCGAGCAAAACAGTTAACCTCACATCCACATGCGCTCTCATTTTTCTCTCCATGAGTCACTCGTTCAAAACTCATTTCCTTTCACTGTGGACCCAGCTGTCGGCCACATTTCATTGCTCTTGACACAGGTATTAAGAATACATGGGCTATCCATCTATCCATCCATTATCTTATGGTTTTCTACCCGACTGTGTCACAGGAGTCTACTAGTGCAGATACCTCATGCATATAGTCACCCTATGTGTGGTAGAGATCAGGCAGGCAGGGAATAGACCCTGGATGGGGGCAGGACCCAAACAGAGAGACTGCAGTTGGCCTAAATGTGCATGTTTTTGGACTGTGGGTGGAAACCAGAGTACCTATACAAAATCTGTGCAGGCATGGGCAGAAAGTCCACACAGAAAGGCCCTCAGCTTGTCCTTCAAACAAAGAACAAAATATCCACTTGTTAAAATTGTACATTCAGATATTCAACTCAATAATACATGTATAGATTACAGTGGTTGTCTGGCTGCACAACACTGTGAAGACCCTGTATAGTAGTACTTGCACTCTGCAGGAGAAACGATAAAACACCTGCACAAGGATTTAGTATTTTTGTGTCATCCGATTTGGTCATAATATTGGTACTGACCTCATTTCATATAAAACACAAGGTATGTTGACTTGGATTGTATTTCATAACAACAACCTGATGATTGATCTTTCTTGCGGCCATGGCTTGTCCAATAAAACTAATTTGTAATGAACTGGGAGAGCGCACACAGTGCTGTGCAGCTCTGTGCCAAGTGTTCGGTGGGCACATGGCGGAGGAACAGAGTGCAGGACAGGCTGCACTCTGTTCAGCCTGAAAGCATGAAGAGAGGAGGGAGCATGCAGGTCTGAACAATGGACACAGGCTAAACACCAACACCTGAGTGCTACTAATGCTACTGGAAGCAAAAACCTGAAAAACGGAATGACTGACTGTCTGCAGAGAAAATGGAGGAATTGAATAAATACAATTCTTGCAAACTGCAAACGAGCTGCTTTAGAATACAATCACACATGGACAGCAAACAGGCCAGCAGTCCCAGTTGTGTGCCAGACTATCTTCTGACAGATACACGCACACACACTCAGACAACCAAAGACAGTGCGAAGACTCACACATGCACACACCTTACTGTCACTCAAAGCTAATTTACCTGGCTACCTGCTGTTTTTTTCTATTAGTTGGTGCATTGGTTACTCAAAAGAGCATTGTAGCCTCTGCAGTGGCATCTTTACCCCAGTGTTTGAACATTTTTTTCTTCTTTTTCTTTTTTTATCACTCACTTCTGGTTTCCTTGCTTACCGTCAACATGCTGCTTCTTTTTTATGTGTGGTGCAGACGATGGGACTGCATGTTGAAGCCTAGGGTTTAACTGGGATTTGTAAAGAAGGAGAGCCTTGGGTCTGGTAGGGCCAGAGCCTGAGGGCAGAGTAAGGTTTGCCATTGATTGTACTCATTTTATGGATGTGTAGGTGCATGAAATTGAATCATATAATAAATAAAAAAACACAAAAATGCCATATCAGGAGGGAGAATATGTTAGCAGGCATCATTTATGTAGGAATCATTGCACCCCATCAACAGTATGGTTTATTTTGGATCTTAATTGAGGGGTATGATAGATTCCGTCTCTTACCACACTTCTTAAGTCTTCACTTCAAGTGACCCCGGAATGAGCAGAGTAATCTTCCAGCAGTGTGTATGATGTCATCGTTTGTGGCAGCAGCATAGTGCAAGATGCATGAGGAGCCTAATTATCACATAGCCAAAGGCAACATTGCTATTTAACCCTGACCAGGGAGGTAAAATAGGCTAAATTACTTTTGGTCTGCCTTTGCAGTAACTTGTAGTTGTGGCCTTCCACACTTTGGGCTTAAAGTTGTCGTGAAAAATGCAACCGAGTTAAAATCCACTGTCTACACAATAATGTGAAAGATCCTGTAAAAACCTGATGGCTCTCAATATGCAGGTCACAAGCAGTCAGTGTAATCTGGTTCTATGGCTGCAAGGCTCAATTATTACCAGGGCAAATGGGTAACTAGCCCCTGGGTCCTGGCCCCACAGGCCACAGCTGTCCGTGTGGCAAATACTTAGTGGTGATTTGATTAAGCGCATTAATTTGTTTGGCAGCATGCACCATTAAAGTATAATAACATATATGCCCAGCGGTCACTCCTGCAATCTTAAATAACCATGAGTTTGTCTTGTTGAGGAGGGGCTCATGTTAAAATCATGCTTGATCGTATTCAATATTTCAGTGTGTTGATATGGTGGATATTTTTTGTAGGTATATTATGTTTAATCAAGTTAATCTAGTAGTATTGCAACATAGGAAAATAATACATTCACAAATTATCTCGGGAGAGCATATGCAAGGGGGTAATGTTTGCCTTGAGCTACTACGGTGAGTTAATGCAGCCTGTGGAGGAAGTAGCTCAGTTGATAGCACAGGTTAGACATTAATTTCAGTTGGGTTTTTTTTCTCAGCTCCTTGAATGACCTTGGGTGAATATGGAGCCTTTAATTGCCTGCAGGTTATGTGTACTGTACTGTGTGCATTAAAATGTTATGGTTCTTGCCATATGAATCATGAATAGGCTGTGTGATTAAGTATTAGATCAGCTATGTGTGGTTTCACTACAGGCTTTGGTGAAGCCATACCTGTGTGGTTGGTGCATTTCCATTCCGTTTTTCCATTTTTCTCAACGTAATTATATTAGATATGTCTAAAATAACAGTGTTTTGGCATTCTCTTTCTCAAAGTGGAGTCTTGAGATGTGAAAATTATAAGATGTAGAGGGAGGAGACTTCAGAAGAATTACTGATAATGCACAAAATATACTTTATTGAAACACCTACGAGTAGCAATCATCCTCTATCAAAATATTGTAAAACATAGCTTTTATTTTGTGAAAAAAATTATACTATTTTCACCTTATGCTGTTCTCGCCCGGTTCTCCCATGAAGACAATAATAATAACAATATTACCCTATTACCCTGGTACCTCACCATACCCAGAACAAACTGAGTTGTCACACTGGGTTTGGCAGAAATGTCCGCACCTTTAAGACAATAACATCAATTGCAATATAATGACTGCTGATGCATTTGTCCTTTTCGATTTGTGAAGAGTCCAGACATTTTACCCAAAGTTCAAACTGTCATTTCTTTCTCTTCAGGTCTTTATTGTCCAGCTCAGGCTATGGCTCAGTGTAGTTGTTTGATGAATGGTTTTCTAAAGTCGCTCAAAACACCCAAGAGCAATATCTACTTCCTCTCTTTCTCTTGCTCTCTTCCTTGCAGGGCATGGCTCTAACTTTTCACATTTCAGCATTGTGAATTATTGATATTTCCTTTCCAGCCATTCCATCACTTTCCTTTCTAGCCGCAACAGATTAAATCCACCTTTCAGCCAACTTTAAAAGTGTGCAAAGTCTGAGTGTCGAGGCTTTTGAGCCAAGTTAAAAATATCTTCATAAATACTTCTGCAGTTCTGATGACCCAGCCTTATAATATTTAATAATTAGTGGGAAACCAGCTGAGGAATACAGAGTCTTTGCAGGTTGTACTTGTGGAGGAAAGGTGCAAAAACCAGTCGAGTCAGCACGTGACCCGAGACTTGTATGGTGGATGGTAATCTCAATTGATTATTTTCATAAATTGGCAACAGATGCTGATTAATCTAACTGGACTGTTATATGACAGAAGGTGCATTTACCTGTTCTTGTCTCCACCCTGCATCCAAATGAGTGACAAATCAATACCAGAATTGCAGCCAGGGAAGGATTGTGTGGCAAAAGCAGGCTAAAGGCCCGCACAACCCTGAGAGAGTTGCAAAATCCAATTACTTTGGTTAACAAGCTGACCTTCGCACATATAATGCCACAGTGTCCCTTGGCTTATTTTCTTGGCAGAGCGTAAGCACTCCAGGGCGTCGACAAACTCTAAATATTGCAGTGATTGCACTCAGAAGCAAAGTCCACCCAGTAGCTTTGAGGAGGAACTGCCTGATAAAAAAAGGCTAATGAAGAACCATGGAGGGTTTCTCACTGAAAGCTACCAGTCAGGAAAAGCACTCAAATGGGTTTTTCTGTTTTTTCCTTTTTTTATATTTGTATTGGTTTGCCGTCTACAACAGCACTTTCGCTGCCTTGAATATTCATAAATGAATACCATTATAGGTCTCCTTTTTTCACCCTTCAAGCAAGTAGTCTGGGAGCCAAAAAAAAGTGCTGATTTACAAAATATTGTATCATCCTGAGAAGCTTTTGTGTGGGAAAGTCTCCAAGCAGCAGACTTAGGACACAAATCTAATTTTGTTTGTAAATGACACCAAGATGAAAACAAGTGTAAAATCACCAGGGCTAATGCAGATACTTACAAATAAAACTGACTCACTATCATGACTTACAGATTCTTATCCTCATCCCTGCATGTGAAGTAGCTTCATGAGTTGTACATAGTCTTGCTCGCTTCGCCACGCATTTAATTCATAGCACAATAGCACAATTCATCACAACGTCATGTGTCTGTATCAATCAATACATACATCTTATTCACTCTGTAGCCAAAGGTGTTGTGTCCTCCAGTGAATATAGGACAAAGACATAGATGCTAAACAGGATGACAGTCTACCAAAGAACAATATCTAGAAGAAATTTAGACTCTCTGATTGACTTTTGTGCATGGTTCTGGACTGTGGGATAAAGTGCAGTACCAGAAAGTTCAAGCTGACATAAGGAGAACATGTCACTACCACACAGAAAGGCCCCTGGTCAGACTCGAATTTGAACTGGGCACCTTCTTGCTGTGAGGTGACGGCGTCTCAAGTGTGAAAATGAGCCACATTTATGGGTGTGTTGACTGCATACTAATTGCCACCAACATATTTGTACGTAGTGAAACCATCCTTTCATTAAGTACTTCCTGAAATGTAGCAGTGATCACGTACTGAGGCTCATCACGCTAACTTTGCTGAAAGGTAAACAGTGCCATGCACTGTGTTAATGTTTTCAAATCAAACCAATCAGCGGAGATTTAGACTGTGGCTCTTCTCTCTACTGAACCTGAAAAAACCTTTTAGATGAAATGCTACGGATATATGTTCCTGCCTAACAGTTTGTCGTGACTGCTGTGCAGAGTGAACAAAAGTGGGCTTTCACTTTTGAGGGATAATGTATGTGGCAGGCTCAGACACGGGGGCTGTCTCTCCCTCTCATGTTGAGCCAACTGTGTTTGCTTCCAAAGGTACACCTATTAGCATAATTAGGTAATTTACACCACTAGGGGAAAAAAATGAAAAAGCAAATCATATCAGCCTACAGAATAATGCTCCAGCTCCTGCATTAGCTTTCCAACCCTGTGCGAAGTTGTGCCAAAAGAACTCTTTGGATAAACAACAAGGATTATTGGGTTTCCCTGGGTGATGAGATGCTGAAAGCCCCTACAAATCCCCCATTTAAAACATTGGTCCTAATAGAAATAAGATGTGTATAAGCTGAGGCTGCCCAGAGCAAGGTTAGCTCTCACAGAGGACTTATACTACTAACTGGCAAATTGATATATTTTAAGCTAAATAAAATCGAATGGTAGTGTCTTTATCTCTGTTCGTGGGCTTTAATAAACATAAATAAGCACTGATTTTACAGATTACAAAAAATACAATTTGAAGCTAGAATAAAAGCTAGGTGACTATCTCTGTATGAACGCTGAGGTCAGGCTCAGAAGCATTCACGAACAGCTTTGGTTTAGTGGGAATTACAAGAGCAGATAATGTACAAACCTACCACACGTCTGTGTGTCTGAGCATGCCGACACGTTCTCGCCAGGAATGTAGGTCCTCAAGGCATTTAATCTCATCGTAAGGCAGCCAGTTCTCACAAAAGGATTGGAACAAAGAGAAACTAAATTTCTTGGTAAAGCTCTGTTAGAGATCATAGTCAGGAAGTTGTTGAAAAGACACACATCCCATGCCAGTCTTTCGTAATCTTAGCTGGCAACCTGTCCTGCAGGGGTCTGTTGAGGCCAATCCTAGGGTCCACTGCAGGCAAACGCACTCTCACACTGACTCGGAGCACCATAGTCAGCAATCTACCTAAATGGGCAAGTTTTTTTGCACAGTGGGAGGAAACTACACAGACACATGCAAACTGCTGCCTTTTCTCTTCAATAAATTAAAAAACCCACTTAGTTTAAAAGTTAGTTCATCAACATCTGTACTTCTCTCTATGTATTCCATGACAGGAGGATCCAGTATCCTACAACATGCATTTACAAGTCTGGCCTGTTGTTGAATGTACTATCTTATAAATGAGGTGAACTGCACTATTCACTGTTGTGTTTTTAGTACCAACGTCATTCCTATTAACAGCTGTGACATTTTGATTCTCTCTTTTGAGTGAGTGCGTCATTTCGGAGGACTGAATGTCACAGCCCTTCTTTAAAAGTTGCACTACTGTTTATTAGGCTCCGACTGCATGGACATTTGAGGAGCAAATGGCTCAGCTGTGTCCCACATCAGCATGTTTCTTCCACAAAAACAACCACCTAAGGATAGAAGGCACGGAACAACAACAGGCCCTTCCTAGCATATACATGATCTAAAAGAAGGATGCAGCGAGCAATCTTTAAACAGCAACAGTGCAGCGTTCTCTCAGCACACTAGGATACACACGCTGACGGGTTGTTACTGCTTTGACAGGCAGTACTCCGCTAGTGGACGTTCACTCACACCCAATAAATGCTTCAATGATTCAATGCGTCAGCAGGAAAACGCCTCATGCTTGTCATTTTGGTCATTATGGAAAATACTGAGAGGAGGCTTATACTGTATCACCGGGTGTTCAGTAATTAATTGTGAGGAGCTTTTTAATGTCCCACCTGGAAATTAATCTGCCACTTTTGACATCAGATATATTCATGTGAAGTGTGCCACTGTTGGGCTTAATAGGAAGTACACACATACACACAAACGTAAAAGTAAACCAGAGTAACCAGAAAGTAAATGTATGTATCTCCTCCATCTCCTCCAAGGCACGCAATGTATGTCATGTGTGTATATCTAAAGCAAGATATAAAAGCTTAAGTAAATAATAAAATAAATGTCTCTGCAATGTTGTCAGAGCCAAAAGTGTACATTTGAATTAAATTATTTTCAGTAGAAAGAGCTGATCCTCTGGATTCCTTGAACTAAGAATTTCAAAGAGTTGAGGTTGGAAGCCTTCACACCATGACACTAATGTCCCTCAAGACCACTTGTTACAATTATCCGAAAAGCTGGATAGCATCACTTTGCGCAAATCGTCAAATTCTCTACTGTCGGAATTCAGTTGTTGCAATGAATGCTGTAGCTCTTTCATCACACCGAAAGAAATTTTGTGGAGCGCACCCCTGAAAAAAGAAGATCGCCATAATAAGAGCTGATGGAGCCTCAGACCGTCATCCACCTGCATGTGCATCCATCAGCTCCAACTCCCTGATCAGTTTGTAGCACGTGCCGTGCTCCGCCCGCACATGAACAGCTCTATTTTTCCTGATAGACAGATGTGTGGTGCACATCCCCGGCGCCTGTTGGCACCTCTGGGAGAGCAGCACATCGAAAGGTGCCAGGCAGCAGACAGCTGTCAGACTCGAGCAATGCATCCCAAGTAACCTCGCTGTCAGTGAGCAGGACATGAAGGAAGCAGGGTGGACCCGCCAATTTCTGCTGTCAGACACGCCAGAAATCTGAACGCTCCCATCTCGTATCTTTATGCTCCATGCTGCCTGGATATGTAAATACTGTTGTCATAAAATGCCTATAGGAATCCCAGAAAAATCGCACATTTAGTCTGTTTTTCATCGCAGTTAGACAATTTTTGGTTATACCTAAATAGGTAGATAGATCAATAGATCAACAGATCATTTTTGTAGTTGGTTACTTTTCAATGAATCCATTAGTTGATTTGTTTATAAAATAATGCAAATGTTGTTAATGCTGATTTCACAAAGGCTAAGTTGACAAGTCAACAACATTCAATTTTCTGTCACAGAGGACTAGATTAACCAGAAAACATTGACATTTTCTGGTTAATATTGACATACTGACAAAAAACCATTTTGACAATTGATTACGGTAAGTGATTTGTTGTTGCAAGTCAAATAGATAGAGAAAGCCTGTATGTATTGATGCTGACTCAAAAATGGAGGTAAAAATGTTATAGACACTCTGGAATACGAAAACACATTAAATAGATTACATCAAATATTCAAAAAGCGATTATATCACTGAATATTAAAATCTTTCATCTCAGATGAAATGTTATGCATATTGTAATGAGCAGAATAATGAGCCAGTTGCCAGGTCAAGGAATGTATAGTCAATCCATGGCTGACTATTGCGCCGCTTTCCCAATAAATGCCATACCACGCTTGCTGTAATATACAAGGAGTCAATACAATTGAATGGCGCAACAGCTTCCTTTCTGCATAACTCAGCAGTCTGCAGCGGAGTTCGCCGGTGGAACCTGCAGGCAGGTTTTGTGGCAGCTGCAAAAGCTGGAAGCAACGCTCTGCTGATGGGAGAGAGATGAAAAAGAGGCTTCCTCTCATCATGCCTTCATCACCACGGCGCCAGAGGATGCCGGGTGAGGCGGAGAATTATGGCAGCGAGAGGGAGAGTAAATCTTCAAGACCTGCTCTCTCTCATGCTTCAAGGCTCAACCATTAATTTAAATCACGCTGAGGGGGTGGGGGCGGGGAGGGGGGTTGTGTTTGAGTATACGTCTGTGTACATGCTGGTTGGTCTGGTGTTCACTGAGAGAGGTTGAGAGAAGTGCTGGGAGAGGAATGGGACACCACTTGAAGACGAGGAGGGATAAACCGCCATTATATATCAGCAGCGGCTACCGATATGACACACACCACACTTCCCTATCATCTGAGGCTTGGAAATGTCATCATCATTCATTGTCTCGAGACGTGGCCGGAGCTGTTTGTGTTGTATAAGCATTATAACAAATGGTTACAAATGAATTCTTTTTCCCCCACAGCTTCAAGTTTGAGTGAAGATTTAGCACAGGTGCTGGGACGATATGCAGCGTGCGTGTTTTATTGCGCTGGCCTCCTGTGTTAGACCGAACAAAATCTTACATCGGGGAGTAATTTGGTCAAATCTGCAGGAGAGGATGATGAATGAGCGGTGTGCGCTGTGTAGGACTGCCTCACATGAACATCGGCAGGAAGCTGGAACGAGATGTGATGGCTATCGATGTCTCTGCGATCGCACAGAAGAGTTTGAAGCATAGCTTATATTTGGGAGTCTATACTTGAGTGAGCAATTGATTTGTTCTAATGGAGTGTGTCTGTATAGCACTGGAGTGATGCAGGCAGACATTTAAATGTTTGCTTTCACTCACACAAAACAAGCAGCAGTGATGTCGGAATCGACGGTTGACAGCCGCAGATGCTACACGCAAAGTCGTGCCTAAATATTGTGAAACTGTCTATAAATATTGTTTGCTTGAGCTGCTGTTGAACTTGGCCTCTTCTTTCACACTACCAGCTGTCAAGCTCTCGCTGAGAGAGAGAGTTTGGTGGCTCTGCTGTGGGAAGTGTAGTGTTACTATTTATGAAGAGAGCAGACCTGGATTCCTCCATCTTCATTTCAACTGTCTGCCTTACTGTGTGTTTTGATCCTTTTGGTGGCATATGCAAACTATTCAAAGCACATGTATCCTCTGAGAGATGAAGCATCTGTTCAATATTTTGACAAATTGCAACCATAAATCATCTTTTATTTTTCAAAAGAACGGTGTGGAATTATATGCTGCAGAGCAAACTCTCAAACCTTGCCACAGAATGTGTTTATAATGAAGGCTCATTAACTTACAATTATGAATTGCATAAAAAATTCAGTGTATTTTCCGCTAATTCATCAAAGCAAACCCACTGCCTGTATTATGAATACATAGATTTATGAAAATAGGAATTATAGTAGATATAGTAGTAGATGTAGTAAACAATATCCTGACCGTATGAGGGGGGGGGTCAAATGTGAGCAGGCAGCAGGAGTGCGCAGAGATCAGCCTGTTAAGAGGTCGTTGGTCAGCTGAAAGGATGTGGCCACATCGAGCGCTGGAGTAATGGATTGCACCACCAGCTCCATTTTTGCAACCTTGAGCAAGTTTCAGAGCTACTGCAACGAAGCCCTAATCCTGCTCTGCGGTCAACGGCAGACCACTGTGCAGCTCTGAGTCTGTATTTAGATGGAAAGTCACATAAAAATTAGATGTGGTATGACTGCATTCAAAGCCACTATTCAAATATTTAAGTATACATAATATTGATAAGCAGCAGAAATTCTTCAATGTAAAGAGACCACAGCCCTTCAGATCATAAAAATGAGTAAAAGAAAAGAAGAGAGAAATAAAAAAATGAAGTGGAAAAAAAAACCTGAGGGCTGATCACAGAAAAAGACTAGCTCCAAACACTTTGTGTTTATTTAATAAAT
The DNA here is from genome assembly GCA_029224185.1 of Karalla daura. NCBI lineage: Eukaryota > Metazoa > Chordata > Actinopteri > Chaetodontiformes > Leiognathidae > Karalla > Karalla daura. The sequence goes on from CM055202.1 coordinate 10,295,133, forward strand.
TTGAGTTAGTTATGGAATGCATTTAACTTGCTACTAACTGTTTTGTTTTTTGTTTTTCTTACACTTTACAACTGACCAGAGCCTTTAATGAGAGTCACATCAATGGGAGTCCAAAATGCTTGACTGAGGACTCCTCTACTGACTGATTCACACCAGCCAACTGAATTGCCTGATTTCCATTTTGGATCTTCCTAGCCATTATTATTATTATTATTAGGTAGCGTAAAGTTGGAGAAAGATGGGGAAAGACACCAAAACTGAGAATTCAATGTGTCCCAATGACATTTGGCAGCAGAGACTCTGTTACCCCAAGCCTTCTGTGACTTCTGCACAAAAGCATCATCCAACTCACTCTGCTGCACTGTTGTCCCTGTTTTCTCAATTCTTTCTAAAAAGAACGAACTCACAAAAATTGCACACACTGCATCCAAAATGAGCACTTTCCACAGTACTTTCAGAACTCAACAGCATAACTGTCATACGGCTTGCACAGACAATATCTGGTGACCCAGGTCACCTCCTCAATTCACACTTCACACTACTGCCATCAGGCCGCAGGTAAAGAAATTTAAGGTCCAAAAGGGCAAGAACTTTGTCTCCTCTGCCACTGCTGCTCTTATCAGCTCAAAATCTGTTGGCAGTGTTTGAGAAGAAGTGGATGAATGTGTTGTGTGTATTGTATGATTGCATATTATCTTTGTGTGTTAAAAGATTGACTGTCGGGGAGTGAATGGGTGTTGAGTGTTATATATTTTTTACATGTTAAATGACCAGCTGTAGAAACAAATTATCCTATGGGACAATGTAGGGTATGTATGTATGTGCATGGGTACAGCGTATGTGTATGTATGCTTATAGGTGTAAACATTCATATTTTAGTGAAAAGCAAAAGAAACAGGCTGGCTAGTCTGACGTGGGAGATAGCACTTCAGCCAGTATTCAATATTCAGGCCAATGGGAACTGAGGTAATCCTGACAACGTGTATATGGATTTGTCCGACAGACAGCAATTGTATATACATGTAAACCGCTGTCAGGTCTGAGGGGCCTCCTAGTTTTAAATTCAGGTCCATTCCTCTCAGTTTTACTGCAAGTCTCTTTGCTCTGGACCCCTGAGGTTTACTGACAAGGAGTTTCAGATGACCCTGTCTGAGAAGGAAAAAAAAAAACTTCAAGAGTACAGTAAAGGAAAGGGTTTTCTGGTTGTGATTCTGAGGCATTCCAATCAAGAACAGAACTTAAAGAGGGTAAAACAGAATGTTTTCATCAAATGAATCATCCACAAATAGTTGTATGTTTATACAATAAGATTCATTCATGTGGCATTCAGTTCCTTTGAAAACTGACGACTTAGTGGTTATGGTGTGTCTGCAACCAGATCCATGGAGGTAATGTCACACAAGACTAGAAGTATTATGACGTTGTGTAATTTGAAAATCACACAAATATTATGTGCTTAAATGTTTTATTACCTGTTTAAATGTCTTGGTGAAGAGAATGAAGTGAACATTGAAATCTCTAAATTGCACCGACTCAAAATGTTAAGATATCTAAACCCACTGATACGCATATTTTCTAAAGTGTAGTCACAAAATACTAAGCCTCCTTTGCATACTAGCCATACACAAACACTCATCCACCGTTCATTAAAGTCTAAGAAATGCAAACAGCAAAGAGAAGGTGGCTTTGGTCTGAAGTTCTGTTGGTTTTTAATCATTCTGATGTTCTGTATATAACACCAGCATCTACCTGTCTTGTATCTATAGTTAAAGTAAGCCATATATTAACAATCCAATTTGTGCAATTCATCTCATTTCTGCTGAATGCTTTGCCGTCTTCCCTTCTCTCTTTGTCTCTCTTTCTTTTGACCATTTGTTTCTTTTCTGGGTGCAGACAGGAGACCATTCATCACCCGTTCTAATTAAACATACCCTCATAGTGGGGCGGTGGCAGCTGTGGGGAAAAAGAGACAAGAGGAGGAGATCAATTGCCACGGGAAAGATGGAAAAAGACAGAGGTGGAAGGGAGAGGGGGCGGAGGACGAGACAGAGAGGGCAGTCGCTGTGATAAAAAACTCCGAGAGGACGACAAGAAGCTACGGCGGCTAAAAGTCAGCTCTCCTGCCAGATGGGCCGAGCCCCCCACCTGGGTAATAAGAGGCGCGACTCCCTCCCCAGGACGCTTGACAGCCCCGTCTTAGTCCATTTCTTTAACAACATGTGGCCCCTTTTTCCATTCCACTGAAGACTGATGGAAGTTGTGCGACATAGCAGCTGTAGCTTCAGGGCTGGGGGAGCTGCACAACAGGCTGGAGATTGATTCCAATAGGACTCTTTGATTCCTGACCCCACTGCTACACTGACATATAGGTGAGATTATTCCAGCAGCACTGTTGCTAGATCTTGCTGGAGCTGGCTGTACCCAGTTAACACAGTCAAGTGTCATCTGACACGAGTCAGTCAAGTGAGGTGATCTGTTTGTGAACAGGTGTGCTGACTGGAGTCTATACCACAGTACATGGGAGTACTGGAGAAAGAGTTTAACAAGATTTTTATTCAAATCATTGATGTACGATAACATTAGGTCCTAATTGAGAACATTTGTAAACAGTTCAGTTATGGCATCAATATGAATTTGAAGCTATGAATATGTTTTAAGGGCTTTTCAGCATGGGCCAAAGTCGAATTCACCTCCACTTTTACTGCTGCATCAGTCATATGACAGTGAAAAGCCGGCGTCAAGCTCAAAAAGCAAAGGGCAAGTGATTTTGTCTTTTCTCCCTAAATGTCTGTTTCGTGTCACCGTTGGTTACATCCTCATATTCAACAGAGAAACACATCAGCCTGACCTTTTCCCTAGATCTGGCACATTTTTCATTTCTGCTCAGTTGAATTTGGTTCAACTCCCTGTTCATGATAAGGACTATTAAATATTTCAATCTGACTCATTGACCTTTATAGAGCAACACAAATATCAAAACTATCACTCTTTTCAGCAGTGCATGCACTGCCGGCAGCAGGCAGGGCAGGGAAAATAAATACTCTTATACTACCTCACTGCTTTCTAATTTCATGATAGTAACTATGTACTCAATAATAATAATATCCCAGTTCATTTTGGTACACAAGAAGGAGACTTCAGTCAAAGTGTTGCATGATAGGGTATAATACTCAGCAATCAAGGAATAAAGAAATAATGTATGTTTCCATCCATCCATTACCTTTCCTGGTTTGTACCCAATGGTGTCACTGGAGCGTATCTCCAGCACACACTGTACTGTATGCAGGGAATACTGCACACAAAAACCATTCACTCTCTCACTTAGTGGCAATTTAGAGGCTCCAATCAACCTCAATGTATGTTTTTTGTACATTGGATGGAAGCCAGTATAACCATGACAGCTGTTTTTTTTTTTTTAAGTCTAATGAATCTCAATAAATACATTCACGCAGTCCTTGGGTGTTTATTCTGTGAATTAAAGAAATGCTGTCCTTCACAACATTTCCCTTTGTTTACGATCAAATAAATTTTTGTGTCATTTTTTTTGGTCAAATATATTTTTTTAAATCGTTAGTCACTAGAACATAAATAAACTAATGTGGCACTAATTAGGCATTTATGAGGTTCACTTATTTCATGAGAGACAGCTCCCTCTTCTTCCTGAATAGCCTGTGCGGGACAGGCTGTTTAGGAGCTCAAGCATTGAGAATGATGATAGTTAATGTTGAAACTGAAGTAGCACTACGTTAAACTATGAAAAGGTTCATGCTATCAGCAGTCTCTGGTATGCTCACAACTCCTACAGACCATTATTTTAATGAGCTCAACCTTCTTAGATTCTACCTGTAGGTTACCCTGGACTATTGCTGTCATTTTCACTGGTTGTTAAAGCGAAATGACCACCATTGAACCACTGTAGTCCAGGCAGGATAATGAAGTGTTGGACGGATGATTACCGGATGCTACGAAGTGCAGACTTCCTAGAGTAAAGTGGATTATTGTATCACAGAACCAAAGTCTTCCTGTCTCCACCTCTACTCAACTGGTCTATGAAAAGAACACAGTCCATCCCTTTTTTCAGTTTCAACCTGTTTGCCCTGCTCCAATCCTAAGTCCTAGGATGCCAATCTGGAAGAGTCAAGTTGCAACTCTGACAGGTATTGAGTACGTGAGTTTTAAAAATTTAAAGACGGAGACTTCAAGCTGAAAACGTGCTTGGTTGTAAGAGTGAGGCAATTACTCCTGTGTCGAAACATTGAGGTTTTACTTCCTACAGCTACTTTTCACTTAAAAAAAAACAAAACAAAACATCAGATATTACTTTCAACCTTTCAAAACTCAATTTAAGTATTTATTGGATGATTTAATCAACAATGTTTTTCAAAAACTACTCTTATGGTTTGTTTTTCATTTAAACAGGGTTTCATTTGAAGGACTTGCTTGGATGAACCAAGCAGGCTTGATCTCCAACTATCCTGACAACAAAAGGCTTCTTTTCATAGATTTTCTCTCAACGGTCCCTCCAGGAGTAAAGCAAATAACTCCACTTTTTATCCAGCACTACTAAATGGTAAAAGCTTTCATTTACACCAAAATTTGATTTACGACCAAATACCTGCAAAACTAATGATAGTCCCATGACCCTCAGCTGCCCTTTGTGTTAACTGCCAATAACAAAATGGAATAAAGCATGCACACCGCAGCGCATGGTTGAGGACATGTATATTTAAAGACATTATATGACTTGATTTCCTCTCAGCTCCAAACATGGACATAATTCAAGGCTACAGATCTTCCACACTTTGGCTGCCTTTTCCATGCCTTTTTTTAAATGGTAGCATCCATAAGGAGCAAAATAGACCAGCAAAAGGGCCAATGACCATCATGGTTTCTAATAATGAGTAAAAGCTTCAGGAACCAGCAACATCAGTGAGCAGCACATGGGCAGAGAGACACATGTTTAGTGTCACTCAAGATGAGTAATTTTCATGTCAGTGTAACTTCTGTCTAAATGATAATGAGGATATGGTGACTCTTCCCATGTAGCCAAATGAAAAAAGAAATCTGTAAGCCTGTTGTGGCCATTTCCCTCAACGATGACCATGCCCAAACAAATCTGCAGTGTTTCAGATAATGTTAGCCAACGTTGCCAAGTGTCGAAAATGGGGAGGACACTGTATATGGCTTGAGGGTGCTGATGAATAAAGTTACGGGAAGCATTACTCAGATGACTGTGTCATATAGCTGAGGTGCTGATGAGTCGAAGCTGCAGGCCAGTGGTGTAGGCGTGTGTGACGTCAGTAGCTAAGAGGATCACAGAATACAACATAGAGCCATGGCAAAGTTAGAGCTAAGCCAATGTCAGACATGAAAGCATGTCCCTGAAAACACTGCTTGCCAACCACTTTTGTGTGTTAGTACAAATGTAATGGATGCATCATGATGATAAAGACGAGTGGACTAACATTTGTCATTTCTAATAATGAGAACCACGTACAGTATCACAGTCTACTACATCATCTCGACAGCAAGACTCACAGTATGTTTAGGGGGTGGGACACAGTGGAGCAATGCAGTGAACAGTATAAATTCAGACATTAGTGTATTGTAAAGGTCCTGGGAAAATAACTTAAACAGATGAGGACAGAGATACAGGCTATAGTGATTCCACCATCTTTTCTCCCTACTATTGACCCAAACCCCTACTGAAACATGCAACAAAATCAATTTATTGCTGCTGTGAGGGCAATGGGTTGTCAAGGCACAGGCAAACAACTGCATTGAGCCTGAAAAAAAAATCCCCCCACCCCCACAACCCCCTGCTGTATTGATAATTAAAATAGAGTCCACGGTGCTTGAAAAACAACATCACAGCACTGAATGACTGATGACTGCAATCACAATCTCAGAATATAAATAAGCTCAATGCACAAAATTACAATCGAACCCTGCAGGCTGTGTAGTAGAAGGCACACAATGCAAAGTGGTCACTTGTAATGTGAGCTACATCACTATGGGTTTCAATGAGACTTCATGTCATGTGATTGCAAACATCACTACGAGTCTATGAACTCAAACACACTTTGGGGTTTTGAGGTCGCATCATTACTCTTCAAAGTTTTCTTCCTGAAAGTGGAGTTCACCATGTGTTAGAGCAGGTAACCGATAGGGAGAGTGACCTTTTGCATTGACGCACATTTATTCCATTCATTACCAGACTAAGGTATAACAGTCTCCTGTTCCTGTTCTGACTCAGTGATACCTCTTTAATATAACAAATATCCTGCATGATGTGCTGCTATGGGGGAGTTGTTAGGTAGAGTGTGAAATTAATACTTCTCTCTTCTCTGGGGTGCAATAAATAAAGTCCTTAGCCTATCAAGGGAGAGAGCCCTCCTGCTTGCTTATCATTACACTCACCCACACAATTAAAAAGGCCATATGCATGTGGGTATCAATTTTCCACATGCAAGAAACTAGAAATTTGAAAATAATTTACAGCAATTGCTTTGTAGTCCTTAAAATAACAGAAACGCATCGGGGGGTCTTCATAAGTGATTCTTGGCTTATTTACGTACAGTGTGTGTCAGAGATAGCCTTTTTCCCACAGAAATGTTGGTGCTTGTGAATCAGTTGAGAACCAATTTGCTTTGCTTTTGATTTGCTCAGGAGTCACATCACTATACTGAAGTTATGTCACTGCAAATGCAGCATCGATAACCCCACCGCTAGGCTCTGACATCAGCAGTTTTTATTTCTGGCCCGCCACTGAGCTTGTGCTACTCTGGAACCAAACATGGCCACAGTCAGTTCTTTTACTGTAGAAACAGAAAGAACTGTTCTAAATAAAGCACTAGCCTGGAACCAGAACTGGAACTTTGGTGGAAACTATTGTTCTTAGAGAAACACAGGAGGACACAGGTGAAGTAAAGCACCTGGAATTAAAGCCAGGATGTCATGTTAGATTGGAAGCATTGCAATATATTTGGTGAGAAAAAGCAAAGCATTATGGCAGAAAAAAATGTGTTGTGCAGCCTAAGGCAATCCTCAACGGCCAGTGGGAATGTTTCCAAATGTCAATACTAATACAATTATGCAAATGATGAACTTATTTAGCTTGTTGATTGTTGACATTTTTGCAGTTTTTGCATATAATTGTGTTGAGGACGTTTGAACCCGAAACAACTTGGTTTTCTCCGAGTAATTAGATTGCTGTCATAGAGAGGTGTGTTCTTCTAGATGGTATTTATTCATCTAGCAAATTATTTGACAAGTTATTATAGCAATTCTGGTTCAAGACTCAGGCTGTGACAGTTATAGTTTTATCTGATTGCTTCCAAAGCAGCGATAACTCCATCTGATTCACTAATACCACTATTTCCTCAAGGCTGAGATCTACTTCCTCACCCACGACACCTCCGTCACTGTCCAATGCAGAAATGCCAAGTGACATAGTGGCGATAAAGACCGAGCAATGCAAAATTACTGCCGGGCAGTGATTAAGCAGCAGTTTGGCAGGAATGGAGAGGTTACAGCTGCAACCCGGTGAGCAGGTGAGCGTTTCAGCCGACTTATATAGGAATAAGAAAGATGTCACCAAATGGTGACAGATCGCAGCTAAAGCCTTGACACTCCACCATCTAGCTCACAGCACTACCTTCAGTCATAGGTCAGTTTTATCAGCAGACTAAGAATGAAGTGAAATCAGACTTATGTTTTACTTCTTTTATCTGCATTTGGTTTGATAAACAAAAATAGGATCTGGTCTACAGTTGGTCTCTGGAAAAGAGGATCACATAAATAACTCAAGGATCAAAGAGAATGTGAATGTGTGCAGGTCTCCAACAACCGGTGCTGCCTGGGGAATTCAAACAAAAAGGAACTGATGAGGAAGTACTCTGTATATTTTTATACATTTGATATCACTGAATGTGAATGTTTTCTTTGGGTACCATTGCACTTATTGCAACTAATTAGTTACACCTGCTTTTTCCGTCATTCTTTCTTTCTATCCCAGTCTGTGGACTGAGTGCTGACACTTAAGAACCTCTGATTTACCATTTGATACCTGTGTGCCAGCAATCCAATCCAATCCAATCCAATAAACAGCACAGGGTTTTTTTCTTTTTTTTTTTTTACTATGTTTTCATGTCACAAAACTAAATCTCAATGAGCCTCTTGTCGACCAGCTCTCCACAATGTCATTGCTATCGCTTTCTTAAGCGATAGCAATGACATTACTTACTTTACCTGCTATTTTGTTTTGTGCAAAATAGCTTTGTGCTGTATTTGTCACTATAAGTAATTTTAACAATGTATATTGTTATTGGTAAATTTTAATCCTTTTGGGGGGGGGGTTATCTTTCCAGCACTAAATGAAGAGGAGAAAAGATAACCTTTCTGTTGCTCTCTCTGGTAACAGACCAAACCACTGACTTTTAGCTTGTGGAAAATCAAAAATTCCCTTCATCATAGGGCCTTTCATCCTTGCTCTGTTTCATTTCACAGAATGAGGGAGTTTGCATGCTCAATGTAATGGCATAGGAATGCATACCCTGATACAAATTCTGAAATAACAGGATAAACCCTGTGTGGTTCATATCAAATCAGTGTGAGGGATTGCTGTTTTTTGGCTGTTTGAATTTGTAATTTGACCTGACCAAACAAGCATGTCTCCCTGATATCCCAGTATCGTGTTTTGACACATTCTCCGAGCGGAATGAAAAATCAGGGAGATAAGCTGACCTCAGTGCAGCATCTGCGATGTATTCTGGAAAAACCCATCACCACAATGCCTGGGCTTCTCCTGGACTGATTTGATTACCGTCCAGAAATGGTTCTCTTTGTAAAATGTACTTGGGAGATTAGTGTCTTCTTTGAGGACAACATTCTGCTTTGTCTTTAAATAAGATGAATCTGCGCAGCAATCACTTGTTTCTTCTATGTATGTGTGCTTGGAGGGATCTCTTACCAAGATTTATGGGACCTCTTACATGTGTGTATAACTGCATGGCCGTAAAAGCTTCAGTATAGTATCTCTTAGAATATTGCATACCAAGACCTGTGAGCCTATCTAGAATAATATGTACTCTGTCACTGTTCAGCTCTCACCATCCAGGGAAGCTTTTCACCCTCACTGTCTCCATGATAGTTCATCCCGAGGAAAGAAATTCTTGTGAAAATTTATCTTGGAGTGACTTCTAATCTGCTGTTCCCCAGGTTATATCTACACTCTCCACTAATATGTGGTTGTATACTGTCTCTTCTAGCATGTGGGCTCTCAGGAGGGTAGTTTATTCCACACGGACTCCTGCCCTGCAAGCTGACTCCAAGTCAAACGGCATCAGTCGTTTCATCTTGGCCTCCCGGTCATAAAAAAGCTGCTTCATTGTCCATGAAGCAATTCCAGCCTCTGAAATGCAGACTGCCTGTTCCCCCACCTGCTCCCCCACAGCCACTGCACGTAAAACATCTTCAGCATGCACTATATGTTGTCAGAGAAAGGCACGACATTGCACACAGTGGAGTAGGAATCCTACCGCAGGCTGTCTCAAGACAATCTTGGAAACTATGAGAAATTGAAAGCTTTGGATCCGAGTCACAGCACTCACATCAAAACAATTAGAACCTTTGCGAATTAAAGTTTTGGTGGTTTTGGTTTGGTTTTCACATCCCCAGTTGCATCGACATTCGGAATCACTCTTCTTGAAACAATACTTCAGTAACCTCTACTCAATTAAAACTTGCCCTATGGAATAATGAATAGTAATTCCCTATCTTAAATGCTATTTCCAGTTATGATCTCTCTATTATTCAAAATGGTATTAGTCTCTTACACCCCAATCTAATTAAGGCTTAAGAAAATGTAATGAAATCCAATCCGACAATCGAGCAGTGGTTTCCCACACCATGTCTAATGATCCATTGCCTTTCCAATACAGAAGAGAAGCTGGAGGGAGCCAGTGCAGGCCCCATCGCATCAGCAGCTCTTCAATCCTGCCACGGCGATGCTCCTCCCTGGGATATTAGATGAATCTCTTTTAATCAGACAAAGCGATTCTGCCAGCCACAGCAGTGACACAGGCCTGACTCTTTCCCAGTCAACTGATGATGCATTTGATGCGCCCCCTTCAGTGCCAAGGGAAAATCATATCCCTCAACAAATTATCTGGAAGTTACCCGCCATACTGCGCCTTATTCCGCTTCAGCTCAATTCAACGGGCATTATGTCCAATCACGAGCCCTCCTTTCAACTTTGCTGTACTCATGACTCGGGAAAGCAATGCAATATTCTATTTTTAGCTTTTAGCGCTCACAAGTTAGTGATATATGTACCCATTCAGCATGCTCTTCTCAACAATGAGAGGGATATCATATGTATCCATTCTTCATAAAGGCACATCATCAAAATATGACTCATTCTACATTTTCCCATTCTCCCTCGCTCATGCAGAAAGAGAACATCAAGATACGAATAAAGCAAAGGCGCAGTGAAGCCTAAAGAAACTTAAAACAGATGACTCTTCCCCCAGGTTTAGTTTTCTGAACAGTCCAACTAATGCCTTAGTCTCAGCCAGCTGATTTCTCTCTCTCTCTTTCATCTCTTTTTTTCCATCCTTGTCGGGGAAACGTTCCAGCTAATCGCCAGGAGCCCAAGGGCCATTTGCTTCCTCCAGCCACTCTGGCCTCATAGGACGCCCCAGATGGATCCTGTCCTGGGTGTTCATTGAAATCATCTCATCTGCACTGTCACTCTGCCCCCACAGGAAAGCCCTCTGTGCACTCCCACTCTCACACACACCCCTTGCGAGTCGAGGATGTATTTTTGATTCACGTTGGGCTGATGGGTGACTGGTCACAGACAAGTTCATTCCTGACTTTTTTTTTTCTCTGGCTGAAGGCATGACACATAGATGGGGCAATGTCAAGAGAGGATATTGCTTTTTTCTCTAAATCTCAACCAGCCACAGCCCGAAAGTACCTCAACAAATATTGTATTTCATTACTTCATCAAATATGTGTCTCCCAGTTTGTTACACTTGTTGATAGCTCCAGGAAGTGATGGGCAACGAAACAGATGCCAGCCAAAGCCAGCTAGTCTCTAGATGAGGCCAACAAAATATAGTGCTGATTCCAGGGAAAGAGATTTTTTTTTCTCATAATTTTAAGCCTTAATACCATTTTGATTCATCTAAACATAAAGATGAAGAGTAGCAGCTTTCTATGCCACAAGACAAAAAAAAAACCTTTACTGTGATACATTGGCTACACTCTGTCTCCGTCTCACTCATTCAGCCCAACTCCTCGGCATGGAAAACTACTCCTGTTCCACTAAAACAGATCCAATGCTGGTGCTGGTGCTAGTCCACAGTCTGTTCAATTTGCTGAGAATGAGTTGTCCAAGGCTTGAGGTGGTTTGGGAGCTTTTTCTCCACTGTCCAGGACCAAGTCCAGGACATCGAAATATGGATTCCTCCTTGGCCACTCATTGCCTCTTTGAACATGAACCTTTCATTTTTAGCCCTAAACCAGCACTGGAACTGCTTCGGTGGAAAAAGGGCAAAAGAGGTGGTGGATGGGTGGAGTTTGGACACATTAGATCGTCTTGTTGAAAACACGCATTTAAGCATCCAAGATAAATTACATCATACATCAAGTTAGTGTAGCCTATTGTTTTCTTGTGATAAAGGTTTGATTTATCTCTAAAAGACATAAGCAAGCATGTACTTCCTGCCTTTCGCCCTATGTGAGCCAGAGATGGACACCAGCTGACACCAGTGGGTATAAGATGAACATAATTATCTAAAGGAACTGACATTTTATTTTATCAAGATGCAGAAATAATTAACTTTTGATGTTACCATTTAAAGCACTATTTTTTCTGCCTCTGTGAGACTGCAATTTTTTTTCTTGTTTGGAGAAGGATTTTGCAGCATATTTCTTCAGATGACCTTTGAAATCACTTCACTGCTAAAAATGGTCACAAATTACTGGGTATTTGATGTAACTGCTAATGAACACACGGGCATCGTATCTGGGGTGATATTATGTGTTGCAGCGTGGACACTTGTAGAGGCACAGATGAGCCACCATACGGCTGCTTTAAAAGCTGGACAGCCTGTTTTGGCTCCACACCAACAATAGCTGTTTGGATGCCATCCTCTTAAAATTTCATACAGGGCTGACAGAAGTGGGCCGCGGGTAATTGTTTTCCAAAGGTGCATTAGAACTCAAATTGCCTGAGTGCTTTGTTGTGAAGAACAGAATGGGGGTGATAAAGCCCTGTTTCTAAAAACCTCTCTCACTGAGAAGCTCTAAGTCAAGCTGACTCACCAGCTACTTTGCCTGCTCCAGCGAGGGCAGGGTGTGTGTGAATGTGTGTGCGCGGGCGTGCATGAGCGGTGGAGGTTGAGAACTCACTCCTCTGGGTTTACTCATAATGCTTGCAACTGAGTGAGATGCTATCTTTCACTTGAATATAATGGAGCTTTATTTTGCAGTTGTAGCATGGTTATGCTTGCTTTGTGCGGATGAATGTAAAGGAAGCAAAGTAATTCAACAATAATGATGACTTTATTTTTCAAGCTGTGAGTCATCTAAGGTATGATTTCTATTATATTTTCATAGGTAAGAAATCTATAGCTTTTTATACTTTAATTCAAGGTTTTTCTTCAGGTAACAGTGTTTTCCAATAAAACAGTTCCTCTAACTAAGACCTTAGCAGGTTTTCTAATAGAAGCAGAAAAAGACACTGCCCAAAACAGGCTGTCTATGAGTGTAAAAATCAGATATATCTGCTGTCACCTATTTTCAGTTTTAGGCCATCAATTTTGTAGGACATGGCTCCTTTCCAAAACAGTGATTTATTTGCCTCACCTAACCTCCCCTGTGGGATTTAGGTTTGGGCCATGCTATCTTCAGTAATAACAGATTGTTATCTAGAGCACTAGGTGTTTTCCCAATGAGCTATTCCAATGCAACACAAGTTATACAGCCCAGCCTCATGCCAAATTTAAGATACACCTGCAGATACACCAGAGTATCACCTGCTCATGAGTGGATGGAGGTGCAGTACCAGCGGGGGTCAACAGTAGTTTAAAAGGCAACATAAGACCTGTCAGAGGTTGAGGTCAGAACAGTGGAGAGGGTGGTGGGGGGGGGGGGGGGGGGGGGGGGGGGGGGGGGGGGCGGGGGTTCATGATCATAGACAGGAGACTTCCTGTGTAACCATGTGTGATTGCTTAGCAGTTTTAAGGCTGAAACAGGCACCAATAAGGATAACATCAAGGGTACCCAACTATTTTATATCCTTTGCCTGCAGCAACTTTGACATTTCATAGAGTCAGGCATCGATGTGCTGCAGTAAACTTCTGAAATATTGTTAGGCCTTGATATTTTTGATCATTGAAGTTCACATTAGCAGATACACTGACAATATGATACAGTGAAAGTAACAGTGAAAAAGTGGTTAGAACGCTCACGTCAGAGCAAGAAGGTCTTGGGTTCTACTCCTAGTTGGGCCTTTCATTGTGGGCATGTTCCTCCCTTTCTCTCGTCTGATTTTCTCCTGGAACCTGAGGTTTCTCATACACTCCAAAAACATGCATATTTAAGCCCACTTGAGACGCTACATTGTTGAAAAGTGTAAGTGTGAGAGTGAATGGTGTGTATGTGTATGTGTCCATTGATGCACTGGTGACCCATCCAAGTGTATTCCGTGCCTTTGCCAGAGAGAGATTGACTCCCAAATCAATCCATTAAGGCACAAAGAGTGTGATATATGGAGTGATGAAAATTAGCGAGTACCTAGAAATGTAGTGCACAACGGACTGTCTCTCGATATATTTTGTTTAAATTACTGATTTAAGTAAATTGTCATAATTTCTGTGAATTTAACTGGTTCTTTTGAGTCACCATTAACCACTAAGATCCTGAAGAGTCTAAAAACCTGTCAAACTAGTAACCACAGTCCACATTTCATCTTTGTCCATTTTTTCTATCTCATTTCATAGTTAGCATACATGAAAGTCAAATAAGTCTACCTCTCTGATTCTGAGCAGCAAAAGCAAATAAGACTGTTCCAGAAATGTCAACCTATCCCTTTAAATGCTCTCTTTGCTCAAAAAGGATGTAAATCAACTCCCAATCTCCCTTGCTCTTTGTGCTTATCAGATCAGTCATACAATACAATCTCCAGGCTCTCCAAAAAATAAAGAAAGAAATTCACATTCTGATCTCTACTCTCATCAAAAAACAATCAGTGGCAAGGACAACTTTTTCTTGAACCTTTTTTTTCTCCCTCTGTGTACCTGGGAGAAACAACACTGTCATTGACAGGACTGATCTTCCTCTCTTACTGTAAGCACACCACGGGAAGGGGAAGTGGGGGGAGACCCGCTGGGAACAACACCACGTCAAGGCTGCTCGCGATTGGAGTTGTCAGTGAGAATGACTGATGTAAAATGGCTGTGTCAAAAAGTCCTGTGTTTAGCTTGTCCGCGTTGACAGGTTAGGAAATGGAGCATGCTACCTGACCGGTGTAAGAGAGCGGCTGCCCTCCGGTGCCACAGCACCCACATCTGCAGGCTGACGATAAACAAGTTTTCCTGTTGTCAATCAGCTACAGTGCTCCTTGTTTTCTCTGCTTTTCTCTCTCTCTGGTCCTCTCTCTGGTCCTCTCTCTCTCTCTCTCTCTCTCTCTTACTCTATCCTCTCCCTGCCACATTAACTGAGCAGTCCTGTCAAACCCAGTACTGAGACATCAAATTGTCTTTTTTTTTTAATACTCCCTGGTCATGTGGCTGACGTGGCTAATGGTTTTCACATCTCATCATATTTCTGATTTTTTTTATCCAAGGGCACAAATCCCCATTTTCAGCAGGCACTGACCATCAGTTTTGGCAGTTATAAACTGCCAGACATTGCTGGCGGATGATTAGATTAACTGTAGCTAATTAATGTCAATGTTGTAAATAGCTTGCCTGAAGGCCAAATTAAATTTGGCTATTGTATTCAGCTGATGTGCTCAGTCTTTACTGGGTAAAAAGTAATTTGGAAGAAATAGAAACATTTTTGTGATGAGAATTGTAGAGTGTGTACTGGCATTTAAACATTGCCCTGTTTTACAAAACTTTAGCGGTGATTTTTTTAAACTTAAATTATTTTTTTATACATTAAGGAGGTTGGTTTAGGTAGGTCAACTGGCAGCTACATTGTTGGTTCCACTTACTAGACATTGTCTAATGGTGACAATAATCATCATAATGTGGGGTTTCCAGGAGGATTCTGACAAATACTAAGCTTCCATCTGTCGGACAAAATATATCTTGTTTTTAAACATTTTGAATCAGGAAATTACTGTGTGTGTGATCCAATTAATCACAGATACCAAAATGTCGGATTAATACTTGCAATTTCATACAAATAATTGCACATATGGGTGCATGCACATGCACAAACCACTGCTGTAATAATGTTAAAAAGGAATCATTAGCATGGCACGGATATGTAAAAATCTGTCACTTACAATATGTAATCCCATTGAACTGCATCATGCTTTTAGGATTTTCAAACAGGAGCTTCCAGGCCAACTCGCTGTGAAATGTGTGAATTTCTTTGTCGCAGAACAGGCAGGGCGATTTTTACATCAGAGAGGAGAAATGAAAAGATGATCGTATGAGCCTATTCCAAGCCTGATAGTCAAATTCATCCCAGCCAACTGGAATCCTGATGAGATCAGAGTCAAAAAATGGGAAAACTAGAAGATACAAAGACAGGAGGGGTCTGGGAAGAATTCATTGAGTTTAGTCTTTTATTTATTTATCATTATGTGGCCATTCTTCGCTCCAGTTTTATATGGTAATTAAAGGGGTTGAAAAGAGATCCCAACCCAGTCCTTTTGTTTCACCTACGTCAAATGAGATTTTGGTGGGAATGAAGGTCTCCAGCAGATCCATAGATGACATTTCACACCGAGCAAATGAATCCAGCGAATGCAGCCCTGCACACTCTCTGTTGAAATTAAATCGAGTTATCTCTGAGGCGGAAAAGGAGAGGACTATCCCATTGTGTCAAACTCTGAATTCCATTTTCTGTTTTGCATTTAAAAAACCTTTGGTGACCTTGTTCTCTGGTTTATGTAAAATACTTATGTACTGCAATTATGCCCCATTAAACACAACCCTGTGCCTTGATGTCTGTAAAGTCATTCAATGAAAGTAGGTGTCATCATGTTGTTGCAGTGACTGTATATACTCCCATAATCCAAAAATGTGCATGTTGGGAGACTTTAAATTCCAATCTCCAATCTTACCTATCTTTTGAGTAAATGGTGTGTGTCTGTAATCCTGTAAAATTGTTAAGGCATGAAGCTGGTTAGGAAAATTAATGGATGGATCTAAATGCAAAAATGATAGTTGGAGAAACAACGCTTGACAAGGCTTGACTTTAATCAAATAAATAATAAAAAATGATTGCAGTCCAACAAAACAGCAGGAGCAAAGGTGAAATACAAACAACATCCTAAAGTTAAAGTGAGAAATTAAAGAAGGGAAATAGCATAGACTAAATACATGACAGGACTGTTACTGAATAACAGGTGACACTGAAAACAGATGGGAAAACACACTGAGATGTGATGTTAAAAAAGAAAAGGAACTGTGGAGAGTCACCTTCAACATAAAATGGGATTCAGACTAAACTTCCTAGAAGGCTAGAAATCATTACAAGATCCACCTGAGAGTAAGGAATGATAGATGAACCCTGAATATGCAACTAGTACATTGTCAGACCCGTCTGTGTCTTCAGACCCGCAAGGTGTCCTTTAGCATCTGTTTGAGACACACCGGGCTTTGAACTGACCCCAATGTAAACCCAAAGGTGTCAATATTATCCGCCTGGAGCAAGAGACCCAGTAGTCACACATCCGCGTCCCAGTGGTGTGGTGTTGATAGTCTTTACACTGCTTAAATATACTAATCCTGCTCTGTATGTGACAAGGATGTGGGTGGTCAGGACATTATATGTGTTCCCATTTCCATGATAGGCATGATAAGGACTGAATTAGGAAACTGCTAATTCAAAATAAGTGTACAACGGTTATCTGTAGCTGTAACTATGGAAATTTCTGTGTCAGTTTAATTAAAGGTCACTTAAATTTGAACTGACCTTCGACTCATGTTACATAAGATAGACCAAAGGTCAGTTTGTGATCTTCAATGTACCGGATCATTTGCCCTTAAAAAGATTTCTCATGGCAGTCGTGATTGAAGGCATCCTGCATCCCGAGGGGCTGTAACAACACATTAGCTGAAATATAAATCAATGAAACAGACTTAGTAAATCATTGAAGAAAGGTAATCATTCATTGTATTTCCTTTGCCACTGGCTGTGCTCAAGTTTTTTTTAATACCTTGAAAGACATATAGTTTTAAAGTTGCACATACAGAAAACTTCTGCATTCTTCTGGCCGAACTGTTATCAAAGAAGATATCCTTTAACAGCATTTTGCAGCTCAAGTTTCAGTGGATCTGACACGCGGCTATTATTTCAGCAATACCCAATGAACAATTTCCTTTTTTTGCTCTCCAAACCACTTGCTTGAGACCGACTGTCTCACCCACCTTTACCGTCCCTGCTGCACATCAACAAAAGAGAATTGGTCCTCTGGTAAAATATGATTGTGATACCATATCCATTTATATTTTCTGACAGTACCTACTGTAATATCCCCCAAATCAAATAAATGTCATCATTCATCACACAAGCCAGCCTCTTCTGATTTTAGAGGTACAGGGAAATTCAATTCCCACTGGTGTGACATTCATCTATCAACATTGTACTTTCTCATTGAACTTTAAGGTTAATACTCTGGGTCTGTACTAATGTAATACTGTATAATATTCTTTACTGAAACTTTTAACAAAACTGCATTCTTCAGGGTACAGTTAATGTAATGACTTAGTCAGCAATGGAAAAGAATATACACCGGTCCAAATTCTCTTGGAGTAATTTTGGTGTCACCTGTTTGACTGTACCTTAATGTTTTCTAAGACAAGACAGGTCTTATCTTAGCTTTGCTTTTTTTGTCGAATAATTTGCCAATGCTGTTTATACTGTATGTGGTTTCTCACCTCACAGCCAGAACAACCTGAGTTCATTTCCCAGGTCCCAGGTCAGGCCGAGCTACTTTCTGTGTAAGATTTGCAGTCTTTCCTTGTGTCTGCCTCATTCATCTTACTCTAGTTTCCTGACACTGTCTGAATAAAAATGTGCATATTTAGCTTGATTGGTGACTTTAAATCGTGAATCATGAGTGAATGGTGTGTGTGTGTATGTGTGTGTGTGTGTGTGTGTTTATTCACTGCCTCTGCAATATGTGCGCTATGAGCAGCAGACTCTCACAACACCAGATAAATGTAAGTACCAGGTTAAGAAAATGGCTGAAAATGTCTGGATGTTCCTAGTGTTTATCAACGAAGAAGCTCTTTTCCATATTGTGTCTTCTCAGCACATGTTTGGTTTCTTGTGTAGTTTAACCTCCTGTCCTGCTCTGGGTTCTTTGTTACTTTGTTTGCTGTTCCCAGTGTTTCCATGTTCTGGCCTTCATCTCTCCTTGCCTTGGTGTTTCTATGCTCTATTTCTTGGTAGTTCATGACTCAATGTGCCTGGTTAATTCAATGCTCATCCATTGTGGATCCATTGCTTTTTAGTTTTATTCAGTTAAAGCATTGTTACTTTTGAATGCTCTGGGATTTTCTGTTGTCCTGAAAATCTTTTTGTGCCTCCTACTTTTTTTGCGGTCAACATCAGCTCTTGAAATAAAACTCACCTTTTGTGTTTTTACAAAAGTTTGTTTCATTGTTGAAAACTTTCATTCCTTAACTTTATTGTCACATTTTGTTGCAGAAAAAACTAAACTGTGGGCAAGTATTGTTTTTTTCTCATTCAGCTTTTATATTGCAAAATTATCACTTTTAAGTGTTATTTTAAGTCATTCTTATGCTTTTTTATTGAACACTCATGGATATTTTTATATTGGATTATCCATCTTGAAAATGCAGTGAAAAACAGTATGGTATGGGAATAGTGAATTTAATTTACAGAGATATGGAATGGGGAAAATCATAAAAGGCTTTTCACACTGTGAAGAGCACAGAGAAACAGATCAGAAACGGCAGTCCCCGAGGATGCACTGTCATTCTCAGCTGAGGTCACCCAGCCTGTTTGTTTTCACCACAACACCCTTCCCTGAGCATTTCTCCATTTTTGAATTAATCCCTGAGAGAGAAACCCTTAATGTCTTTGTTTTCCCCCTTTTCCCATCCATTTTTTTTTCTCACTGAATCTGGAATTCAGCGTACGTCTACCTTTAGTGACAGATTCCATCCACAGAGGTATCCTTAAAAGAGTGAATACTTAAAGAATTTGTTGAGGAATAACTGAGATGCCAAACAAGACTAGTTCCAGTGATATGAGGCAGGGCTTACTGCAGAGAGTGAGGGGAGAGATTCTTTCAGGTTTTCACTCAGGCCATGTGTCATTTGTGATTATATCAGATATCAAAGCTACACTCAGCTGAGTTGTTCTTGAAAAGAGAGGACTGTCACCTATTTGAAGGAGATGAACAAAAACAAGTCCTTCAAAGCAGGACTTTCCATCTTATCATTTAGATACATTAAATTCTTACTGTATTCAGCGCCACATGGTGGCTTGGTGAATTGCACTGTTGCCTCATAACAATACGAATATTTGCATGTTCTCTCTGTATCTAGATGTGTTTTCTCTCAGTACTTCATTTTCCTTCAACAGTCCAAAAACATGCACTGGTCACCTGTCCAGGGTGTATTTACTCTGACCCCAGTGAAACCAGTGGATTGTACTCAATCCTGTAGATTCATCTTGGCACTGATATACATTTATATTGTAGTACTGCAGTCACTGCATAGGACAACAACAGCAGAATATTTTCGCACACACCTTATACAGTATTACAGTATTTCTACTGCAGGTGTCCTCACATAGCACTGAAATAAAGACTGGTCTTTTCACAGTCATCTTCCAGCCAGCAAAATATTAATGACTCTGTGAAGAGAATTTGAGGAGAAGCATTACTCAGCAGTAGAAGAAGCCCACTGCAGCCTGATAGAGATTGCTGAAAAGCTTGCCAGCCTCTGGCAGCCACCCAACTCATTTTTACAGAATTATTCTGATTGCGGATGATTCTCCTTTTCCGTCTGCCATCGAAAAGCTCAGCTCCCGGTCTGGCCATGGCCGGACCTGACAGCAGGGCACTGCCCAGACCATGGGAGCTGTTGGAGAAACACTCAGCTCATCTAGCAGCCGCATGAGGTTTCACTGAACTTGTCCTGAGGAGACTTGAGTTGGCGTAAGATCTCATTCATTGCTTGTTGGACCGCAGGTTGCAGTTTCTGCCTCCTTGCTAGTACTTTAAAAGCATTTTCATGTTGGGTAAGTTGTTGTCATTATGGATTTTCAATGTCTCTCTCCGGGAGAGTGTTTATGTACACAGAAATTGACAGAAGAAATATTGAAAAGTAACAGAAATTTAAACAAATTTGGACGTTTTAGATGACTGTGGATAAGCACTATTGCCTCACAGCATGAAGGGCTTGGTTTCAACTATGTTAGACTTTTTTTATTTAGTTTGCAAGTACTCTTCAGTACTTATGTGTGTGTGTGTGTGTGTGTGTGTGTGTGTGTGTGTGTGTGTGTGTGTGTGTGTGTGTGTGTGTGTGTGTGTGTGTGTGTGCGTATTTTTTTTTTTACCTTACCTTACACAGGCTAAAAACAGGAATTTAGGCCAACAGGAGAGTGTGAGTACCATTGTGCCAGACTGTGGATTTATCTTTGGTGAAATACACTGAAACCATATGATGAATAGGCTCCATTGGAGTAAGAATCAAAACCCCGAAAGCAAGATCCTGTAATGTCTTACTGACATATTCTATGCTGTAGTGTTTTATGTATGACTTTATTTCACTACAGTCAATGCACTCCTGAAACATGCAGTTCACTCTGTCACTGTGTTGCCGATGATTTATTTAACATTTTGACATATTTTGCTCAAATCTGTGCCTGGCTGACCAGTTTTCCCTGATTCTAATGCGATTACTGCCACCTCAGTGGCCATTTGAGTTGCCAGGGGAGTTGTGAGCCCTGACCTCTCCAGTCAGAGCATGGGTGTGTTTCTAATTAAAGACATGTTCAGAGTGGAGAATAAACAGGGTGATGATGCTGGTGCCTCTATATTATACTGTGAAACCATTCTAAAGCCTGAGTGCATGAGTAGATATGGTTGACTGTGAAATGTTGGAGGCCTTCACACTGATGCTATTTGTGTTGCTTAACGCTGTTGAAGTTGTACACACTTCTGCATACATTTATGAATTATTTATTTACCCTGCTCAACAAAAGGGAAACAGAAAAGATTGGGAACAATGTACCATTCAGAGTGACATATCTTTTTGACTTTTTCCTTTTTTTTTTCTTTGAGAGAGAAAATGCCTTCAGGTGAAAATGTTGGCGTCTCCAATGAAGTAGAGGCCTTAAGCCAAAACGTTTTTAGATAGCTTAGTCCACTTCAGTCCTGCTCTCAGGCAGGCCACTCTGCAGTCCAGTGGGTTTACACAAATTCTACAGTACGTTTTCTTGCGGAGAGTTCATTTTGGGCTCTTCACCTACTGTGTACAAACCGATGGAGCGGAAAGAGCAGCATAAATAGCGCTTCTAAAAATAAAGCGAGTCAATGGATTGGAGGCAGAGCAACTCGTGTCTAAAGCCCCCCGATAAAAACCACAAGTGATATTTGGCTTCGCTTCACGGTAAGATGAGATAAAGTCTGCTCTCTCTCATGTTAAAAGGAGATACTGAAAAGTCCTTTTCATCTCATATTTAATGAGATGAAGATGTTGCAGTAAAAAAAAAAAACATCTCGATTCCTCCTCACAGTTTTGCCATTATCAGTCCAAAGTGCTGATGATTATTGGGATTTTGGAACTGTTGCTGTGGCCGCCCAAAACAACTTTTTGTGTATTGTGTTTCCCTGACTATTTCGTAGTCTAAAATTACTGTATTGCACAGCTATAGGGTTTATTCTGCAATCAGTGCTCTGATGCTTCTTCTACTGTCACGGGCCCAGTCAGAGGAGCCAACAGTGCAGAAAGGTTCTGGGCCGATGAACAGGCACACAGCCCTCTGATTACTGCAACACTGTCTCTATTCAAGCCTTCGTGACACTCAGAGACACAATTAGTCTTGACGAGCAAAGAGTCCTCTTGTGCCTGCCTTTTACCTGCTCCCATTCCTGTCCTCTAATTCAATTTACAAGCAGCAAATATGATTGCTATGTGGATTCCAGACAAAACGGATTCCACCGCTCCTTTGTTGTCTTACTGTAATTGAGTCACAGATGAGTGACTGTCCTCCTCCACACATGTAATGAAGATACACATGAGATACTTGAGGTGCAGCCTGCCTGCAACAACCCAACTACACATCTGTGACAGCGAAGGCTTGTTAATATTTCATTGGCTCTTTTGTTTGTTTGGATGGTAGGTGGCAGGATGGCAAGACGGCGCCAAGAGCTATCAGTTCTCCTCAATTTGTATAGACATGTGACCACGTAGCAGCACCATCATAATGGAAGTTTTCGTCCCATGATAAGCTTGCACTTAACTTGCAGCACACTTTTAAATAATATCATGACTTGAGTCATTTGTTGCAGTTTAAAATGACTATATTGACACATCTCTAAATCATGTAATAATGTCAAAATGGTACCTTTTCCCCATTTAAATTTGCATGAAAAACTATTTTATGTAGATCTATTTCTTTTCGAATTTCTAGGGGTGACAGAAACAGAAACATGCACTCTCCAACCTCAAATCAAATTTACTTTTATAGATTGAATGAAAGTCCTCACCAAAAATATTACAAATATTACAAATACCTGAACAATGTTTGTCTAGTATTATTCATCTGTACAAAGGAAAATCTGTACATTAATCTTTAAGCTTTAACAATGTCACAGGGGCTCCAGCACACATACATACACACTGTGTGGACAGGTTGCCAGTTCATCACAGAGAAATGAATACACCACATATTAAAACACATCTTGGACACATGAACGCTTTTCTATGGTCTGTTACATTTGCATCTCTGCTGTTGGTTGTGTGCATGTGTGCAGTATTTACATAGTTATTAACTCCCTAACCCCTGCTCTTATCAAGCAAAATTAATATTACATTTATTGTATCCATGTTACTTATGTCAAGTGCTTATGTCAAAGGGTTAAACTTAATGCAACAGTATACTTATACAAACACAGAAAATGTAAGCCTGCTATTTAACATTTAAAGTCAACATTGTGGCAATACACTAGTTTCTTACACAAAAGATCTGAGACCCTTTTCTAATTATGGTCAATTATGTCGAGTTAATAAACCATTATGCGCAGCAGCCTCCAGGAAATGGAGGATTTGAGTGTTATCAGTGTTTTAGGGTAATTAGTCTGCTTTTGAGGACTCCGATTCTCGACCCTCACTCTCATCCCAGTCAACTCTCAAAGGAGAGAGCTTGCCAAGTTCTGAGGTCACATAAGAGCACCTGAAACGCCCTTCTTTCTTTCCAGTTTGTTTTGTTCTAGCCCTTCACTGCCTAGGTTTGTATATTGTGTGTTGTCAGGAATACCAGTGCAAAACGCACTCTGAATCCTAAGCCAAACGCACGATTCCATACACATGTGGTGCAATCCTCCTCCAAAGCTTTGATACGAAGCCAAGGTCACTGCTAAAAAACAACAGGGACCCGTGGATTTGCTGGTATGTCAAGCAAGATTTAGAAGATTGTAATAGGCAATTACAGCGAGGTCGCAGAGCTCGGCGAACACAATAAGCCGACACAACCTGATGAGGATTATGATTCCCTAATTTCCATAAATCTGCCATTGCCGCGGCAGGAGGCACGAATGACTGATTGTAATCGCAAAGAATTTGTGACGATTAACAAACCTGCCAGGTCAAAGTGCCAATCAAAATGCACTAACACTGTGGTTTCTCATTACTCCAACTCCCAGCGACTTTGTTGAGATGCAGCTGACACTACGTGACAAGTCTGTCTTTTTTGTTTTTTCCTCCCTGAGCAGCTTTCATAGCTGTGGGGGCACCTCGTGATCTCTCTCCAAAGACGGTTCCTGATCAATCATAATCAGGAGGCCTGTCTCTGTGACACTGACGGGTCGTATCAACCTTGCACCGTAGAGGTGGGCACTTGTTACTGTGCTGTGCATGCAGCAGGAGCAGAGATTGCACCACCGCCGTCCTTCAGCAGTACATGACAGGAAACATTATAAAAGAATGAACAGTGGGTCTCAGGCTGCAACCTGGCACTTGCAAGGATGGATGCAACCACAGTGGTTCAACAAACCCACTGTTACACATATTAGTTGATCGCAGTAATCCATTACACCATGACACGATTTTACTACATGAAAAGGTTAACCCAGTAGATAAATGTGGTGGAGTTATGCATTGGACAAACACTGACCCCGGCAAGTTAATGTTTACCATCCTCCTTTACTCCCAAAAACAGGTGTTTTTATCCACGCATTTGTCATCGGGGGAGTAAAGTGTGAATAGTGTTGCTGGGGGGAAGGCGACAAAAGATTACATGTATCACACTGAGACAGCCAAGCCAATAGATTAATTAACCATGCTGAGTCTGCTCTGTGAACAAATGCTGTTCCTAGGTGCCAAAACCATCAGAATCCAGTTAAAAATCAATCTTGATTTTTTTTTTTCCTTAATGCTTTGAGCTAAACCAAGATTAGTGATAAATTAATGTAATGTGGTTTGCTCAGGCCAGCTGTTGCACGACGCTTAAACTCTCTGGGACATTGCCCGTGCTGGTTAACACCATTACCGTACGGTGCTGAGCACCTGTCTGAAAGGATACTCCCCCATGTTGATTCTCTCGGATGCTAACCCAGCAAAGATAATGGGATTGTAGGCTGTCGTGCGTCAAAGGAAAATGCTCGGTTCACGTTTTGCTGGTCTTCTATTTTGCAGCATTTGTCTTTCTCTCTCTCTCAAGCTCTGACTTCTATTCTAATGGGTACTAGCGCTGCAATTTCTATGACAAACGATGAATCGAGAAGACGTGAAATGGTCTATGCATGTACAGTATGAAGGCTGAGATGCAAGTTAGGGAGGAAGGCAATGTTTCTGCTCGTTTGATATTCAGTCTTGAATGATGACAGATTTGGGGGGGCGAGATCATGACTTATATACAGACAGTGCTGCACTTTGCCCACGCAACTGGATACAATACGCTACACATATCTGTTCATCAGACAAGAAGCGGTCTGTTATTGCACGGCACTTGTATTTTTCACTCACACAGCAGCATAAAAGATTGAGCTGTGACACAGAATAAGACTTATGGATGTAGATCAGACTAATAAATACTGTCCAGCAGCAGAAAGGAGACGGGTGCATTAGTTTAATTCACTTACAGTACATAATGCAAAGGAGGCTCTCAGTGCCAAAAGCTGTGTCAGTCTACAACTTCCGAGACAGTCGCTGCACAATGGAGCCATTTTTTGGTGCGGCCGAAGATGCTAAACATCTTGTTTCGCAATTGGACAAAATTCAAGCCGTGTTTCAGAGAAATTAATCTGTTAAGATGTTATAATTCAGTCACAAATCAAATCAAATTCCAGTATGTTGTAGATAATACTTCACTCCGGCCTTTTCAAACATTATAAATATCCTGCAAAAAGCAGAAACTAACCCTCACAAAAAGGAATCCTCCACGAAAACACATCGCCAGCTGTGAGCTGCAGAAAGTCGTCACCTTTGTTTTATGGTCCAACTGGCACATCTCTGGACCTGCATGTCAATATACCCCGTTGAATCTGTCTTCACAGCGATAAACAAAATTATCTGTGTCAGACGTGCAGGTTTGGGCTACATGTGAAATCAGTTCTGCTCCATACGCAACATGAAAAACTCTAAGTAGAACAATGTCCTTGTTCATGCATTGTGATTGATGAGGACTCCTCAGAGAAAATTGAGGGGGGCCTGACACTGCATGTGCATCAACCAGACCTGTGTATATATATATATATATATATATATATATATACACACACACACACACACACACGTATATGTATATATATAGAGATTTTTTTTTATGCGTGTGCATGTGGAAAAATAAAAGTCAATGTCACATATAGTCAGCCTTGTGTGTTATGAAAGGCATCACCATACAGTAGGATAGAAGCCCTCGGCGAGGCGTCCAAGACCACACGTTCATGCAAACAAAATGTGCACACTTATTTTCCACTGCCCTTCAGGGCTCAATTTACCACATCACTGTGTTAGAAAATGCATGCTTTTTGCCTTGGGCCTGTGACAAACTGACAAACGGGTAAGAGAGCAATAGAATCAGCACTGACGTCTGCATGTTACACGATTCTGAGAAATTACATTCACACCAGACGGCCTCCATGCATCTCGGCTAAATAAATATTTGCCTAGACAGAGACACACTTTGCGTGCACTTGAAAAGTAAGCACGCGAAAAGAGTGTCTTGAAACGTGAAGATTTTAGCGTGCGACTAATCGACCTTGTTCAGCTGATTTGTGTGAATGCTTGTGTTGATGATAACTGAAGTATAAACAAGCTTTGATCACACTTCAGTACAGGCCGAGTGGGGTGGACTTGCACATGGTCACGCATAGCGTCCATACATGCTGCCATCTGGGGTCTGCTGAGGCATTTTACACAATTGCATGGCAAAACAAGTCATTAGCTTCCACAACAACAAGATGAAATTATCTTGTTGTTCTTATTTTCCATTTGGTCACAAGTAAAAAAAAAAATACAGTGTAGCCACTTGATAAGAATGAGACCAAAGATGTGAATCATAGCAACACAAGTGCTCAGTTTGCTTTTTCCAGTGCGTGTACATTACATTTACATCTCATTCATTTAGCAGATGCTTTAATCTGTAGAGATTTACACAGGAGGAAAATACGTTCAGCTACATCACAGCCGAGACTGTCATATTTACAGCATGTACAGATGGATAGCAGTGTGCTCAGAGCAGCGGCATAAAGAAGGTCAGCGTGGACCTTTATATGGGCAAAATGACTACATTTAGATCACATGGGAACCCACGTAGCCTCAGGTCCTTTCAGATGTAGCAAGTGCATTGGTGTAATGTACCCATCACCTTCAAATCTCCATGCGCTACGGGAATACTGTGATTCTATATGGTTCATATGTGGTTTCTAACAGCTTACACTGCTCACAATAAAAAGGATTATGGCTGCCATAGATTATTAGTGTGTTGGATAAAGCTGGAAAAAACTGTGCTGTGCTCCTCATACATTGCATAGAGAGACAATTTAAAGCACCTACAGTGAAGTTGCTTAGCATTCAGTCAACAATATATTTTTTTAAGAAATGACAATTGGCACCACTGTCGGAGTTAAGTTGTAGATATGGTGTAGATACATATATGTAGATATATTACAAGTCTCTCAAGGAGAAAGAACTCATACCATTGAAGAAATCATTGCATTGGTTTGATTTATTTGTCTGTAAAATACTTGCCGAGATGAGCAAGTTCATGTTCTGGAAATGACAATGCAGGTGAAAACTGATAGCAGCATTTGGCAGTCACTCTCTTTTCTTATCCATTTATTTATTCATTTATTTATTCTTTTGCTTTTGGCTTCATGGGATGTGTTTTCTGCATGGTAAAACATAGCATGTGATTCCTAATGTTAATTGAACAGTTGTTCCTCACTGCCAGCTTGTTTCATTCGGACAAAACCCAAAGTAGTTGAGCCTCCCTGGAGCAAATATGTGAACCTAAAGCAAAAAAGAAAATTACTTATATTTGGTGTGTGTGTGCGTGGGTGTACGTATGGTGCTACATCATGGCATATTTGCATATCTATTTATGTCATTGCCATTGATGGGTTTGTTTAGGGATGTGCTCAAGAGGAGGTACATGTCTCATAGGTCAAATCTAGCAGTGTGTATTCCATCCATCCATCCATCCATCTGTTATGTTGCCCTATCAGTGATGTTGATAAAGCACGGAATACACCCCCAACAGGTCTTTAGTCAATCTCAGGCCACACAGCAAGCCCGCACACATATACCATCCACTCTCATACTCACACCTACTGTAGGGGCAATTAAGAGTCTCCAGTTGACCTAAACGCACATTTTAAGATGGTGAGAGGAAACCAGAGCACCGGGAGAAAACCCACACAGACAAGGGGAGAACATCCAAACTCTGCACAGGCAGGACACTGTTTGTTGTCAAAGTTTTATGTTCTTGCATTTCATACAGTACAGATGCACAGCAGTTTCTGATATCTCGTCAAAGAAATTACCCCTAAGCAGCATCTGGAGTTCAACCACCACTCTTTTATCCTAACAGTAGGGTTTGTGAAAATAACAAAGCCGCAACGACACGCAAGACTCTGCGCTCTTATTCCTAACTTGACGAGTCAGCAACAAAATCCAACTTCAGTTTCACCCACATGTTGTATCTCGACAAGGTGGTTATTCCTACTGATGTTTGGTCGAGCTTTCTGGCAATTAGCGCTTCCACAAAGTTTCCACTGCCTTGTCAGCAGGCTTCCCCTCCCAATTACCGCCACTGCAGAGGCTCCAGCTATGCACTCTGATTCAGCAATTAATGCTCTGCACCAGCGTTCTGGACAGTGACCCACTATCTACCCCTGCTGTCTCCCTATAGCCTCTTCAGGTTTCTGGCTATGTATGGAGGGGACTTTAGATGCATTTGGAGCCGGACCAGAACCATAGCAAATATTTTCCATCGCCAGCGATTGTTCACCAAGAAGCATTTTCCCTCCATAAAAAGGCGCCAAGTGTTGCAGGTGATGGATGTGATATGGTTGCCCAAGGAGAAAAGGAAGAAAAAAAAGAATAGACCCTGTTGTTATCTGTCTTGTTTTTTTTCTTGCGCACTCTGGTTGAAGGTGCATTGTTCTGCAAAGTTATGTGCTAAAATGTGATATTCTTGTTAAAGCCGAGACGACTGTCATGGATGAAAAGAGCTCTTGTCACATCTCATCATGTGCGATGACAAAGTAAAGGAACGATAGGAGGAAGAGTGCACCGCCTTTGTGCAGTCATCATATTTCAAACTCATCGACCCCAGAAGAGTCACCTCAGTCAATTATTCAGTCCCAGATATGAATCCATCATCATTTGAAAAGCTGGTTGCCAGTGACGTTTCCGATGAAATAGGACTCGAAGTCGCCATTGTATTTGCAAGGCTATTTAAAGGTGGTCATAGAAGGTTGTTTATCGAGTCCCTTCACACTCTGCTAAACTGGCAATGACTTTGAGCAGTCCCATTTGTTCTGCTCGCTGCACAGGAAAAGTATTTAAAAATGCACAGTATACATGTACATCTGCTCTGGGCATGTAGATATGAATATTTTATTCCGTGGCTCCATTTTATAGCCTGCTCTCAGACAGACCGCACGGTATTCTAAGAGATGTGTTCAAGAGCATCAACAGCCTTTACTCCAAAAAAGACATTTGAAGGCTTTTGTTCTTTGTTTTGTCTGGTTCCTCTTTGGACCCCTGTTACCTTATCACTGATGCAACTATAGTGCGCTGCCCTATGAATATGAACTTCAAATTTTAAGAAAACGTTTCCAGTCAAGGATATAACTAAATGACACTGATTGTGAGGTAAAAGTTCTTAAAAAAAACATGTCTCAGTTTGTCCCATTCTATTATTTTCATCTGTAAAGGTCTCCTGTGAAAGCTGCCCTAGTCCTTCACTTGTCTGTTTCAATCTGAAGCCAGCGCTCAAAAGTCCTCAGAGCTGTAAAACTCTAGTTACACCTACGGCAAATGCTGAACTTTGGAAAACTTCCTCTCACTCCTTTGCATGTTATTTCAACAGGATGAATTACACAATCACTTTTAACTTTTTAATCTTTTTTCGGATGCTGTTTGTGTGCTTTTGTTTGTCTCATCGTGTTTGCTTACTCTTTATCCACTGTGCCCAGGCCCCTATTGCAAAATAGATCTTGAACACAGTGAGACTGCAAAATAAAAGAAAGGCTCTATGCCACAATATTTTGTCTGGTAATACATTTTTTTTCTTTCCATAATGTTGAGCCAGGGACAATCGTACAGAAGTATCCATTAGCTGAGATGAAGAATCACACAAATTGCATCTAATCAAATATATAATGGTCAAAAGCCAACTGCATCTTTGTCAGGGTAATGTCAAATAAATTTGACTAGAAATGTTGAACATTTGTAGAATATTTTGGAAAACTTTTCTCCATACTTAAAGCCCTTACTCTGACTGGTGTTTGAACCAGGGACCTTTTTTTGCAGTGATGGGATAATGCTACAGTGTCATACATGGTAAAGATGCTAAAAAATAAAAAAAATCTGCACTTATGTAGACTGACTTGGCAGAACACCAATTGTTAAAGGCACAAGAAGAGGACACAGCCTTATGGAGGCTGCAGCTTTTTTAGGCAGAGAACTCAACATCGCAAGATGTTTTGTTCCATCTTTAGTGTCAGGTAAGTTGAGCATTTATTACAGGCAGTTCACACCCCTCTGTGTGTGTCAGACCTAAACACAGTTATAATATAAGTTGTAGTACATAAATAAGTCTCTTTTGTGGCTGAAATGAATGTTGTCAGGGCCACTGCTGACTTCACTATTCCATGTAAACACGAAGAGGCTCTTTAGCATTAACTAATACAATTACAACCTTAGATGGGTGTTTACATGACACCCCATTTTACCCTGCTCGATAGTAATTTAACTCAGGAGATCTCTAGGTAATTCAATGTGCTTTGCTTGTTGCATAAAAATTTCAGGTTGCTGCAATTGGAAAGTTCCATCTGTTACAGTCTGTCATATCTTTGGTGGTCCCATAACAAACATTGCAAATAGTGTGCAACATTCCACAGCCTGTCTTTCTTCTTTTTTTCCAAAAAAAGAAGGGAATCCATGTTGCCCTTTCAACATACATTCTTGGATGTAAATTGCAATTTGTGTAATATATGTGTAAAAAGCAACATAATTTAGCGAATGTTTTTGTTTTTGTGACTGTAATGTGTCACTGAGGGCCTCGGTGGATTCATATTTTAATCTGGCTCCACCCCATAAAAACAACCTCTGGAAAATTACCTATTTTTTACAGCCATTTTTGTCGCTGCAGTTTTGGCTTCTGGCAAACCAGAATAGGAGGCAACACTATTAAGCTTGGTTGACAACTAAATACAGAATAGAGCCTGGCATCAATAATTTATTCATGCTCCTATTCCTAGCACACGCATCACATGAGATAGTAGGGTAAAATACACTGCATGCACTGAAAGGATGGTGACAAGCAGGATGACTGCGCTTCAAATGGAGTGTGGTCTCACAGGAATGGAGCCCGGGGCCATGGCATCCATCAGACCACAGATGAATTACCCTGGCATATACTCTTCAAAGCGTGCAGCTTGTAAACAGAGCAACACCGCACCAATCTAGCTCTATGTGTCCGCAAACACATGGGGATTTTGTGTTGTTAAGTGCCCTGTGAATGAAAAGAATTATGGATTCCAGTGTCTAAAATATATGAGCAAAATGTGTTTTTATTCCACGTGGGGCTAGGTACTTTGCTTCCCATCCCTGTGTGTATGTGTGCATGCAGTACACAGTAGGCGTAAGTAAGTGCTTGCCTCAATACACACTCCTTGGTGGAAAAGGTTGGTTGAAGACGCTGTGTTCTGTTAGTCCAAACATTGATTTGATTGTGGTAATATGCCAGTCTCTGCTGTACCTACGTGATCAAATTAATTTGTCACTCCTCCTGTTTGCTTGGCAAGAGTAGCGCTGCTAACCGGGAGGGACAGCGTGCGGCCGATCTGAGCGGGTTTCCTTCAAGCCGGGCCCACAGACAGAGACGTGGGTTCTGGACCATCAGGTCGAGTTAATGTGTGGAGGAGCCACTGACATTTAGTAGCTTTGTTTCTGAGGCTCAGTTAGTTTGTGGGTGCAGCACTGAAAGCATGTAGGTGTGTGTGTGTGTGTGTGTGTGTGTGTCTGTGTGTGTGTGTATGGGATGTAACGCTGTGAAAATGCAAGCCTGACTCGAGCACAAAAACCTATCTCTCTGTCATTCTGCCTGCAGTGAAAGAATTGTGTTAAATTCTTCATTAAGATGAAAAAGAAATGTGAGTGCACTTCTCCAAAGGTCCTCCAAAGGTGAACTAAGATATACAGTCTGACATCCATAGAAAGGCTAGGGCTATGGAGGAAAATGTGTTGAATAGGTTTTGCTGAAAATGTTGTGATTAAAAAGATGATGTTAGATATTAAATTGATGAATTATTTGCAGATTTTCATAATCAGTCGATAAATTATTGATTGGGCTTATGTTTGAAACAGAAAATTTCAAAATTAAGGAAATTTATCATGGTTTATTATCTTTGCTGCATAATTTACCTTTATTTATTCTTGAGAGCATGTTCTGCTCCAAAGAAAACAACTGTTTACAAGATGAGAAAACCAACAACGATATCAATGCATCTTTTGAAAAAGCAGAACAAGCTTTTTTAACCCCCACTTTGCAAAAGTTCATGTTACCTTGGGTGTGAAGCAGTGAATAATTGTAAACAGCTATACTGTATCAACAAAGGGAGAATAAAGTCCAGCAGTAGTTCGCCACACAAGTAGTCAATACACCACTCACACACACACACACACACACACACACACACACACACACACACACACACACACACACACGCACATTGATTTCTACCTCCTTTATTAATTGTAAGGCTTAGCAGCAATTTGTATGTCTGTTTTAACACACCTATTTGAGCTACCAATTAAAAGAAAATAATGTTAATATTATCGGTGCCAACAGTGACAAAATTACTAGTACTCTTGTGTCCTTCCATTGTCCAAAACAAGCATGTTTAGGTCGATTGGAGACAAAACTGGCCTTAGGTGAGACTGTCTCTTTGAGTGTGTGTGGGTGTGTGAGACGAGACTGCTGTAAAGCCATTGGCTATAAAGCAGGTGAGATAATGAATGGCTTCACAGCCACCCTGCAGTTCTTCTGCTGATATTTAAAGATACACACAGCAGATTTAATCGCTTGGTATTGATGTTATACACATGGATGACGCAAGCAGGCAGACTGCTGTGAATGTTTTAAAGGTGAAAACGAAAGGAGGCAGAATCTCATGTAAGGTCTCAGCAATGAATATAAAATTCTGTGGTTAGGTTATGTATTATGCACATTAGGTTCTCCTAAACTGTGAGCAAATTGCGAACCTGCCAAGTGTGATATAAAAGAAACAGTAATTAAGGAATCGCGGTGACACATTGAGCATTCTGTGGTTCTTTGACTATTTATAGGAAATGTTTTTTTGCTTCATTATCCCTTTCCTACTTGTGGAGAGAAAGAGTATTTCCACCCCTGACAACCACTTTCCTGCTTTCATGGAGCAGTGCAGATGAACTTCCCAGAGAATCATTCTGGTGCATAAAGGATGCCGCCTCATGATGAATGTAAGAGCCCTGAATGTTCGAGCAGAGCACTGTGATCACTTATTGAAACAGGATGGGCGCTTGTATCTGTCACTGGTTCGAATAACTGGCAAGGTTTGGGGAACCAGCAATCAAACCATGATTTATACAATGTTTTATTACATCTTTGGACCAAAGTTTAGTTACTACATTTAAGCCAGTACTTATTATTATTGTTGGATGCATAAATTTATACAAATTTGTGAGAAATGGAGTCATTTAGTCACAGCAATATACTGTATTTGTGAAATGGTTGACTCTTAAGTTTGGTCTGTTGTAATAATTTAGGATGATATACTAGGTACGAAAGGGTATGTGACGGATGTGATGGATTAAAAAAAAAAGCTCATTTGAATGTTCTTGATTCAAAGCCGTAATACACAGTGAATCGGCCTGTGTCTGCACGGTCTTTCTTTAGTTACTGCAGTTACCTTCCACAATCAAAAAGCGTGCATGTTTTGTCCGACTGGAGACTCTAAATTGCCCTTGAGTGCGAGTGTGAGGGTGACTGATGTGTATGTCCTATCATGGCCTGGAGATACTTCTGTGCTGGAGATACACAGCAGGTATTATTGTTAAACAAACAACCATTAACTGGATGATGCACTGCACATCTTATCAAGAGCATGCATGCCATTTTGTCAGGAGAGAAAATGTGAGCACTGTGCTCTGCTTTACACAGAGTTGTACCCTTGAGTCAATGAGACTTATTTCTGCTATGTTGCACTGTTTATAATGATACTATCATCTTAATTTAGCCAAAGCTCTTTAAATCCTTGTATATGGTTCTGGATGTTTATGCAGTTTCACACAATATGCAATATCAAGTACACCAACTGAAACTCTTTTTTCCCGCTCAGAGTCTGATCCCTTAAGTCCTGCATTCAGCATAATGTTTCAATTGATACATTTTATATTCTGGAAGCGGGTGCTTTCCTTCTTTTTTTTGTCTTTTTTTTTTCAAAATAAATGTACACACACAGCTTAACATCTCTGTAGAATATCCATTTATATAAATTCCTAACATGGATTAACTTTTTGAGCTCGACTAAACTCACCAAAAAGTCATACAATCTCTGCGTTTGTTAGCCCTGTCAACGTGTAAAATACTGTATTGCACTCAAATGTCAGAGTCAACAAAAATGTATTTCCTCTTGTGCTGAAAGAAGAAACCTTTTTGAAACCATTATTTCAGAGCAAGAAACCATAAGATAAGCATTGAAATTCCATCCTTGCTCTTTGCCTGCACATCTGCATGAAACATCTTCGTATGGCGCACTTGAGGATTATTCAGTGGAACAGACACAAGCGACGTGGCATCATTTCTGCCTTCACACAACCTTTACCGGCGGGCAGCACAGCAATAGCTGTAAGCTGCTTTCCATGGTGTCTGACTCAGTCAGACTGTGTTGGACAGGCGAACACTTATAAGGACATCAGTTTCTGAGGCTTAAGCTTCACACAGATTTCCTTTAGCTTCTTTTATCTCACCTCTCTTTGTCCCCTTGGAGACTTACCAGGGCTAAGCTATTTGCTGTCATGGTTGTCTGTGCTGTGACATCTAAATCTTACAGCATTGTGTCACACGCTCTGAGCTCAGCGCGGAAAGCTACCATCTGTAAATTGTGGCATGTTTTAGAGTGAGAAGCACAGATATGGTCAGCCAAACTGGGTGTGTCCCTTAAACCCTGATGAACATTTGCAAGCAGGAAAGAGGAGAATGCCTTCAGTCACTGAAAAAGTAAAATCTTTTTTTTTACTTTAAACACACACTTAACCAGGCATGATTAAATGAAGCAAAAAAAGAAGTTAAACTTGATCAAATTATGTTGTTTCATTTTGTTTAAAAAATTGAGAAGCTTTATTTACTGCATGTGCAATGCCTGTGTGGGCAATCGAACGAAGAATTGAAAAGTGATGCCCCCCCATGTGAACTCTGAAATGGTGGGAGGGTGCATAGTTTTCGGCCTGTTACTATGGAAACACAAAACAAAGCTACTGTATAGTTGGGAGCTGGGAGCTAACATGTTGCTTAATCTCATATAGTAAGTAGCAGCAGTGCTGACATTTTTTCCAGTGTGGTCCAAACAATTCAATTCAACCCCCCCACCCCCAACACCCTCATCTCACCTGAGCCTCCAGGGTCTGCATCCTGAGCTCCGCCTGTGGTCAGAGCCAAAGCTGCAAATCCACATCGGTCAAGGTTAGGCAGCGACTGCAGCTACACTTTAAAGTTAATCAACACGTCATGTCTCCCTCCACTCCCTGTGGACTTTTCTTCTGTATCAAACCAGGACTGTGTTGTTTCCCTCCCGCCTCACTCGAGTGCTGTGAATGCCTAAACGGACGCATAAAAATTCCGGTGACAGCGTCACCTGTGTGTGCCTGTTTGTAAGAAATCTGCACTAACAGGGGGTTCTTGGAGGGCACCTCGATAATGCCAACATGAGGCAACAGTGGCTAAAAGCTGAAAAAGTTCCTCAGTGGATGGAGGTGAAAGAGTCAACTGATATTGAATGAGATTCTCAGTAATCACTAACTCTGATGCAAGCACATACTATAGCTCACTGTGACTGCACGATCAGGATGGACCAGTCTGGCCAGTAATTGATCAGACACACATGGCCTTTGTAAAGTGACAAAGGGAAGCTGGTGGTCTCCTGTCCCGTCTAAGATTTTAATATCTATTAAAGATTATTGGGTAAAGGAAGAACAAAAAAAATCTGCTAAATGATATTTACCAAATAGCATCACTTGAGATTATACCACTACTCAATCCGTACACATAATAGAGCATTTTCACCATAATGTCTTCATTAAAGATGCTCAATATTATTAATAATATTTCTCGGCTTCTCTGGCCTTTATCTTTGTGATGATATCAAGGAAGCACAGAACAGCGTTTGGACTTAGGTGCCCATCATACTGACTGAGTCAATCTACACCTTAAAGATTTTAATATTTATTGAAGATATCTTCTTCTCACACCATGTGCATCATGAGCACAAGGGGAGCAGAGTAGTGCAACAAAACACAGGTAAAGAGGCAAACGAGGCTGTATACTTGAAAAAAAATATCTTCATGTATTTTTTCAGGTTCACCGGTGCAACAGGCCTCCTGGGATTTGTCCCACTCTGTCAGACTGCTGGTACACTACCTCTCTGAAATGGCTTACAAACTATCTGCAATCCACAAATCAGTGATAGGCCAGAATAAACATTCTGTTGCTATCGCCGCTGTGAATTCGTTTTACTGTGTTGACTGCGACTCTGTATTCCGCTCCACACACCTTCGTCTCTCCCCTGTCATCATGCCTGATTAAAACTCTCAGTGTGGCTGCCGGAGCCGTCATTCATGTCATTGCCGAGGACAATCCTGTGATTTCCCAATGGTGTCTGCAGCCGGGGACAATGCTCTACTTAACAATTTCTCAGATGGATCAATTTATCTGTGCAAAACCTGAAATGGTTCCACAAAGCCGAGAAAGTGATTTGGTGCCTGAGAGAACTGACACACCTGCTAGATAAGATATCATAACTGCATGAAATTAGAATTAACCCTTCCCAGACTAAAATGTTGCGTAAATGTTTGTGTTTTCTGTACCACTGAAGCAAACAAATGGAGATTAAATAGATGCCTGTCTGTCTGCAGGCTCATTAGAATCTAAACAGAATGATGATATGGCTGCATTGTGAAACAAATTATACAGCACTTCCAACATGATCTTAATTTCAACATGCAGTAATATTGCATTGAGGACATTCTGAACCCGACCACAATGATTATTGGGCATTTTGTATTTAGAGTAGCTTTCCAACTTAAACTTAATTCAGTACAAGTACTTTTGGCATCTATACAGTATGCAAGATCACACAACTCAGACATCCATCAGCCCATGTTTCAGATTATGTGTTAATGGTCAAAGATTACTGACTTCAGACCATCCACAGAGGAAAAACTGACAGGTACTGGCATGAAGGCAAAGAGGGAAGAGTAGTAGTGCACTCCAGTATTGATGATATGCCTACGCTCGGCCCCAAAGAGATCAGGCCTAAGCATCAGAAATAAACATCAGCATAAATTAAGCCTTCATTTGTGGAGATGAACATGAATAAAAATTGTCATCAAAAGCACTACGGAGTCTTTAATATTTCATCCAGCAGTCATCTTACCCCCTTTATACCTGCTGGTGTCATTGGGATCAAAGGGTGAACACACCCCAGACAGGTCATCGGTCGCCTTTAATACTAATAATACCAAAATAGTTTTGGTTTTACCATCTATTTTCAGTTTGGTTTGATTCCATTGCTATCATCTACCTGGACTCCAGCAGCAACTGACAAATAGTCTGCAGTAAATCTGACACAGACAGAGATGAGCCAAATGAACACGTCCTTTCCAGCCCAATGACATGTTAAAAAAGCAAAGTCAAATAGAGCATTTGTGAGGGGAAGCACTGAAAGAGATCTAAAAGCTGTAAAACATGACTTTGCAGGGCGAGAGAGGAGGCAGGTGTTTGCTGATTAATGGCATTTCAGTCAGAAGAGCGTATTGTCAGAAATAATAATTGCATAATGTTGTGCATCTGTCAGGCGGGTTCGCAGCTCTTCCAGTCTAGCACTCAACAGTGTAGCCTGTCTGTAATTATCAAAACACCTGACGTAACAGACAGAATCATGTTCAAGATTAATGAATCTACCTTCAATACAATTTTGCAAGAGCACAATAACACATCTAGCATCTCATCAGCCTGGATATATAAAATACCATGATGTGTTCACTCACAACAGACAGCAGACTGTCCTATAGCTTGTTCTGCTCAGGATCAGAAGTCCCTTTGAAAACCAGTCTCCTACTGCATCAAGAGAGAAATACTAAATCCACCAGGCCACAGAATATCACAGCCATACCACATCCCTCACACTGGGGCACCACAAATCTTCACACAGTCTATTATTCAAGGCAAGATGTGATAGTTTCTGCTGATCTCTTCAATGTGCAACCTGGAACCAACTCTGTAGTCCACCTCAAGTTGCTGCAATAGTCTTGCAGCAACTTTGTAGCTCTATGCTGCTCTAGCACCAGCACTTTTAGCCTCTAGCATACCATTGTGTACCAGTGCTCATTTACCACTTGGAGCACTAGTGCTATCCATATGAAAACAGTTTCTTTCATGCCTCTTGCACAATATAAATGGAGGTGTCTCAGGTTTCCTACCCCAGAGGTTATCCAATTTGTGTTGCGACCTCCAACGTCTCAGCCATCACAGCAGGAGCTGGAGAAACAGAAGCCCATGTAATATGTATGTATATTCATATGTACAATGTGACCCAGATCCCTAACAACATTATTACTGTTGTTTAAATAAAACATGGCAAATCAATGCCAGCTTGTGAAAATAAATAAATACATAAATATTTTCAAGCTGCTGTTCCGCCATTTTAGTGTCTGACCAGAAGCTGGGATGGTTTACTTGGCTTGGTCAGTGAACATCAATTGTGCATTACTTCACACAACACATTTAAACAATCACTACGAAATAGTGGATTGACCACGTAATGCTCAATGTAGGGAGTAGATATTCTCAGCCACTCATTGTTTCAAACAGTGCCAACATGCTAAGAAAATATTTAGCATCTTATGTGAAACTCCTGCTGGGCCACAATAGGAGATAACCATTGTACCTATTAAACATTTGTAGCCTTTATATTGGTAACATGATATCACAACAGGGTATGTCTCTAAAATTCAAGCGCTTGTTGCCTAATCAACGCATCAAATGTTTCTAATAAACAAATGAAATTGGATTATAAATTGGAATTAAATTAGTTTAGCTGATTAAAGTTTTACATCCCTCAAACCATTAATTTTATTGCAATTGCTCTGTTTGATTAAAATTATAATTGTTTACATTTCGGCTCATTTTTATGGCAGAACATCACACTGGCTTCTTTTTATTCAAGACAAACAAAATTCATTTTCAAGGAAATCGCCTCGAGTGGGATGAATTTTGTCACTGCATCATGAAAATGTGTCTGGTGGCCAAAATCTCCATCCATATGCGTGCCGCTAAATGGCTTTACAGAGCACATTATAACGCTTAACATTTTTATACAGAGGAAACTATGGTATACAGAGCATAGAACAGTGGAGGTGAATACAGCTGAGGCAGCATCCTCTCATAACCCACTGCGCTGCCACAGATAATTGATTATGTAACACAATGAGGCAATCATGCTGCCTGTCTCATATCCCAGGCCTCCTTATAGCCACATCAAACCTTTTCCGTTGTGCACCTCATGGCCCGAACCCCCAGCCTACTGCAATCAGTACACCAAATAATGGAGGTGGCATGTCTACAAATCAAATGCAGTCTGACTGCTCCTCACCTTTCAGAGTGCGCTGTAATTATAATTCAGTGTGATTTCATTTCATCCTGTTACAAATCAATGCCTCTTTCCTGTGACGCCAGTGTTTGTCTTCTTTCGTTCTTACAAAGCTACACCAAAACCCAGACCTGTGCTTAACTGACAGTAATATTGTCTTTGTGGTACAGCCTCAACACAGTAGTCAGTAATGTCGTGCTGATGATAGAGATTATGCTAGGGTGTGAAAAATGTATTTTAGAGAGTGCTTAAAGCTGTCTGGGTCACACGTTGGGCCTTCTGTGTAGAGTTTTCTTGTTCTCCCCTCATGTCTGCATGGGCTTTCCCAGGGGACTCCAGATTCCTCCCACAGTCCAAAGCCAAGTGTATTTAGACTCTGGTGTCTAACAATCCAATGCCATGTCGACCAGCTGAACCTATAACAAGATCCAGGAGCTTGTCTGTGTCCGAGAAGAGGAAATTAGCCAGCAGCTGTCAGGGATTCCATAGTGCACAGGTACGTTCAGCCATTCCTATCGCCATCATATGGATGGTCCTTGTATTACTGGTGTTGGCGGTGCATGTGTGGACAGATGTTAATCAGCTATTTGGTGGGTTGGTGGGCATGTATGAATGGCTAAAATCACTCATGCCTCCAAAGAATTTGCCAGCTGCTGTGTGAAAGAGGCTTAAATTGCCTCCGTGTGTGTGTGTGTGTGTGTGTGTGTGTGTGTGTGTGTGTGTGTGTGTGTGTGAGAGAGTCAGCAGTGTGTGTGTGTGTGTGTGTGCGTGTGTGTTGAGATGGCCTGGTGAGGTGTCGTAGACTCAAGCAGACCCCTGCACACTTTTCAGATACAAAGCTGGAAAGATAAATAATGAATGAATGAGAGTTTTCTGGATAATACAGATATTATGTGCCTGAAACATGTACTTTGAAGTTGACCTGGGTCCCACTCTGAACAACGTTTCATTGCTGTCAAGCCGCGGCCCAAATTAATATCACATAAGACTTGAGATCATTATAAACACACAGGTAGACGCACACAAACGTAGACAGAATGCACATAGATATGGCATAACGAGACAAATTCATTCAAATGAATGATCGAAGTGGTAAAAAAGGAAGAAAAATCCTTGTTGCCCTGACAGGCTGCCCTAAAATTTAATGACATACAGAGCCTGAAGATTTTATCAGGCAAAAATATGCTGCCTGTTCAAGACAGGATGTCATTTTGAGCAAATGAATAAGAATCTGGCCTGAAGCCTTCAGGTGCCATGAGTTCAGACTTAGTTGCAGACCTTAATGCTCTGTTGTCATTATTTGTAATTAACAGTTGAGAATTTATTGAACAGATAAATTAGTCTGAGGCTGAGTCACATTCAAACCATTTCTAATTTCTGAAGCCCATGACCCTTTGCTAACCCAAAACTTTAAGAGGCTTTTATTTATTTATTCATTTATTTATTTATTTTTTCTCTATTATTTGTTGTGCTGTGCACCTTTCCGCTCACAGAGCACAGGACCTAACAAGTGCATAAATCGATACAGTGGTGCTATGACCTTGGGGAAGTACTTTTCTAAATATACTAAAGATCTGTTATTTCACATGATTGGACGGGCCATGGGCAGTATATGCTGCACAGTTGTCCTTGATGTGTCTTCACCCACAGTGAAAATGGAAACAGTGATGGATTTTTCATCAAATGAAAAGGGCACATGTTACTTGAAGAGACATATAAGGAATGCTGGTCATGTGCTCTGGCTCCTTCAAAACATGGAGCAGCTCAATGATCCATGCAGAAGTGCTGGAAGTGCTGCCTCAAATTCATTGCATCTTCATAAATGTGTGCTTACACACAGTGGCTTGGGCCCTGGGCAAAAAAGAATTTAAAAAAATTACCAGGGGCCCCTCCAGCCAGCTTTCCTTAGAATTATGTTACCAATACCAATTCCAACAAAAAATTAAAGGTCACCATTTGTCTATCCATCCATTTACTTAACCCACTTTGTACCTAACTGACATCACAGGGGTCTGCTGGAGCCTACAGCAGCACAAAACAGAGCAGCAGGCACAACATGCAAACTCAGTCCAACTCGGTGCTGTTATATAATACAATATAAATAAATAATGAGGTTCAAAAAGTGTGTCCATTTGTAAACCTCACAATCACCCCTCCTGGCCCGAGGCCCCTAGGCAGACGGCTGCCTTGCCTGTTGCCAAGGGCCGCTTCTTCCTATACAGTACACCACACGCTGGATAAACTGACAAGATTTTACTTCCTAACTCATCTCTCAGATTTCTGTGGCTCAGCATTTTTGCCCCCCATTTGATATTCTGCATGTTTATAGAAACCTGTCTCCAATTAATCATATCCTAAAGCAACCATTCTGCATCAGCAATTTAGCCCTAAGGCAGGGACTGGTGAGATGTTCAGGTGGGGAAATGAGGATGGAAGTCAAGAATCCCGGGAGTGAGAGAGCACCTTCAGACAGTGATGGTCTTTCCTATCCTGCCACTTCTATTATCTATCAAATGTTTAAGGAATGAATTCATACCTATTATCACAGGTTTTGTTATGTACAAGTATGCAGAGTAAACATCCATGAAGACTATATTGTTTTTTGTTTTCATCCAAGGCAATATTCTGAGCAGTCACAGCTCTAAAAGGATAATGATGACTAAACTACTGATTTGATATTCTGCGACTGACACACAAACACTTAAACTGAGAAAAATCCACTTTCAAATTGTTGAGGCCCTTGCGGTAGTTGGTACCCTTTGGTAGCTGGTACAGTTGCCTGACAATAAAAAGTACTTGATTTGATCCCAGGGTGAAATTGCGGAGCTTCCTGGGTGCAGTTTGCATGTTATTTCTCTTGGTATGTTCTGTTCTCTCATGAGTTTTCTCCTGCTACTTTGATCTCCCCCACAGTCTAAAAATATGCCTATAAAACTCAATCTGAGACAAAAATCCCCATAGGGTGTGTGTGTTGGTTCTGTCCAGGGTGTATTCCCTACCATTAAAGAGCCCATGATGCCAGATAGGTGTAAAACATATAAAGAAAATAGATGGATGGATGGATGGATATTGAGTCCCTACAATGACTACTTTATAGACATGGTCTAAAATCATGTGGTTAGGATTACAGTCAAACTATAAATATTTGAGCACTAATATAAGATAGCAATCTAATCCCAGGATCAAATGCTGGAAGGCAAATGATTATTATCACCTTCACCTCTATACCCTCAACTTTTATGCTATGCTGGCATTATCCCTGCCCAGGGTGTTACTATTCATGCATACAGATGTCATTTAGAGGATACTGGCGGTTGCTTCGTGACAATTTAAAGCTCAGTCACACAGGACCTCATCCTCAGCCTTTACTCACCTGGGTCAGACTGGTCCAGGTATGCAGTGACATTTACACCTCCAAATCTGAAATTCACTGACCTGAGGGCACAGAGCTGGTGACACTGCTACGTCACAGGTGGAGAGTCCGGCTGCTCCGGTGATATCAGCCCCTAATTGGTTCAGGAATCCTGCATTTCACTTCTCAATTTAGTCGAGCACTTTGACTTGTGGGGGATGTCATCTAGGATTCAAGCCATGAACCCTATGATTAGTGGACGACCGCACTTGCCTCCTGAGCAGCACTTACCCTAAAGCACAGGATTTCCAATAGAGTTAACTTTGAATTTCAGGGTAGCCAATGTGTCACTGCTTGCCAGGGGTTATTTACTTGGATGAATCTTTGTCACTGCATCGAGAGGAAATAGAACTTGATTGGCCACTGTTTCAGACTAAAAGGTTGAAATTGTCATCTTATCCAAGATTTGAACCCTTGACTTCCTGCAAAGTGAGAATGATCCCTAAGCCATGCCAGCTTTATGCTTAAACTCACAAAATGGATGGCATAGTGTTAACCACTCTGAACACATTTCATGTTTTGGGAGTAGCTAGTGTCATCATGTATCTTAAATTTTCCC
This sequence comes from Karalla daura, assembly GCA_029224185.1. Lineage (NCBI taxonomy): Eukaryota > Metazoa > Chordata > Actinopteri > Chaetodontiformes > Leiognathidae > Karalla > Karalla daura. Next base: position 10,339,134 of record CM055202.1, read on the forward strand.
GCATTAATTCATCTTCAAGGTGCGTGTTTATTTTGCCCTCACAAACTCAAAGAGTGTTTGGAAAAATACAGGAATCGATGTGTTTTTTTTTAGTCTTGTTTTCATGCACGTGTATGTGAGTCTCCTAAAGTCAAATGGTGACAAAGGGCGGTAATGGCCTGTCCAAGCAGATTGCATTACAGTCACACACAAATGACAATGGAGGATATGAGTGGCGAGCAGTGGGCTTCAAATGTCTCTCGACAGATGAATGATTGTTGATGATAATAAATGGTTTGCATTATGAGTTGTTTGTGTGTGAGCTCTATTGTTCCTGTAATTTTGTCAGACTAGGAAGTGAATAGGCTGCGTGTCTGTTGTCGCTGCCAGCAGCCGGGGCTAAACCACAGTCCATTTGTCTTAAATTGGAGCAGGATGAGCCTAAAAGCTGCTACAGCACAAAAAGTAATTGATCCCTTTATTTTTGCTTAAAATGCAACATGCAAGTGGCAGCTGATACACCATCCTACCCTGCTGCTGTTTTCTGATGACTCCACAAAAGAGTCTGAGTTTGTCACTGACGCATTTCTGATTATTTTTTGGCTAATTATAGAGAGGGTATGCGGGGGTACAACATCCTACTGTGCTTCCCTTCAGAGATCTAATCTAATTTGTCTGCCTGTGTGTGAGATCCATGAGGACTCTCCGCCATGACTGATGTGGCCCTGTCACTGTGAAAGGGCAGAAGGATAAGTGAAACTGCCTTGTAGTGTAATGGAGGTTATAAAATGTAAAAGAGTGCTATGATATATTTAACACTGTTCATAAAATAATGTTCCTTAGAGCATAAACTGCAGGGATGGACCAAGGATTGAATGTGTGTGTGTTTTTTCTTTTCTTCTTTTTTTCCAGTCATCATGTCAACATGTGCAAAGTGCTGCGAGCATTGAAGTGACACCAGAGTTAGGACCAGGAACCCAAACACTCATCACAGAGTCATTTGACCTTGAGAAACCATGGGTCAACAAACAGCCTTTCCTCCAATCCTTCAATTACATTTCCATGTGTTTGTGTTATTTAATAAATTATCTGAGACAATATGGTGTAGTGGTGGCAATGACAACAGACCACATTCAATTACCGGTTGTTTATCATAATTAGAGTCAGTGGTCTGAATGCTCCTCTAACTATAATGAATGAGCGGTGCTAAGGGCAGGATGTTGGTCAGCAAATGAACATTCAGCTTCCCTGTTCATAATGTCTGCCATTAATCTTAGTCAGCTCTTGACTGAGTCTGTAATGAAAGGGGTCATTTTCAAGGCATCATTATTACAGACACATCTCAACCACTTTCATGCCTCTTTGTTTTCATTTTCTTATATGATTGAAGTTGCTAAACAGCAGCAGGAACTGCAAATTTGCACCTTGGTGATGAAACGCACATTGACGGCAAGAATGGTAAGATCAGAATGATGAATAAATTAAACAAAACAGAGCAAGATATTTATTCAGCTACAGCATTCAAGATTTCTTTCAGGGGTTTGAGTCTGCAAATCCATTGTGAGTTGATATGGAGACGGTCAAAGCGTCCTTCAATTCCTTCAGTTTAGTCCATTCCAAGTTTATTAGTAGTATCTGCTTGGCTGAGCTGCTGTGATAACAGCTGTAAAATTCTAGTGTGACTCACAACTTTTCAAAGGGCAGTCTGATACTAGTTTCTGTTGTGTTTTCATGGACATCCTTGGTATAAAATGATCCATGTTACATAGAGCACAACACAAATCAGTGAGAATTTGCTTTGTCTAAATGGACACAGCCAGTCTGTCTCTGAATGTTCATCAGTTTTAAGTGCAAAAGAATAGCTTCTCACGTCTCTCTACCACTAACAGCAGTGGAGGCATTCAATAAGGCAAAGGCAGCCTCATCCATCTCCCAAAGGCAGCTCACGTTGGTGGAAGAGCACATAAAACATACATGCAGCGATGCAGTATTGATATGTGCATGACTGAGATTCAGCACCATACCTACTAAATTATATTTGGTTCCACCAACATGACTACAGCAGAGAGGGCTACAACAAGGTCTGAGCTGTGTGTTACATTTGTCTTGGTTTTATTAAGTCTCAGGAACAAGGTCAAGATGTCTCAGACTGTTTTGCACAAATATTCTCAAGTCATCTTTTAATACTGCTGGTTCAGAGCTGATCCATTTCTTCAGCCTTGAAATTTTAATTGTGACTATACTAATCTTTGTTTTGCTGTGCCTAACAATGTATTAAATTGGGCCCAATTGCACCTGAAACATAGACCCAGCACTCAATTTGTGATCGACTTGCTTTGCTCTGGTCTTGGCTTTAGATTTGTGTTTGGTGTCAAAACAAATTTATCAGGAAATAGGTGTTTTGAAAATAAAATTATCAAGAGATAAACCAAATGATTAATGGATGAATTTGAATAAGAAGTGATTACTTTAGGGGTTCACATTAGTCTCCTAGTTTGGCCAGGGGCCCTTCTTATGTGGAGCTTGAATGTTCCCCCAAAGTCCTAAAACATGTATGTTTAGTTGACTTGAATCTCAATTGTTGTTGAGAGTGAACTGGAAGATAGTCAGCATCAGACCCCTGCCACATCATCTGATACAAAGCAAGCACAATAATGGATGGATGAATACAACTTTAAAATGAAAAGAGAAAATTGCAAAAACCATGCTTTTAAGTAAGTTGTCTTCTTCTGACATGCTTATTATCATGGTGTCAACTTGGATGTATTTTAGGAGTAAAATATAGGCCATGTCCTGCACAGGACAGACAACTGAAAAGATCCGTAATAGCACAGTGTCTGGTTTAGTTATTTGAGATTATATTGGATAAGAATTGCCACAAGAAGTGAAGGCCAGTTCTCTGCTTCCAAACAGAAAAGCGATGATGAGTAGCGGCGCCTCAGGCGGCGTGACTGTCTCATTGACAGACTCAATAGATTTTAGTGGGTCACTATTAGAAGAAAAAAAGAAAAGAAAAAAACAACATGGTCAAACAAATCACCTCACATTAATGGCCTCTTTTTCCAGAAAAGAAATGAGACCTATTTGTATGTTGTTCTGCCGCCTCAGTTGTTGATGGAAGTTCAAGCACATAACGCTTTATCATGGTAATTTATTTTAAAAAAAGAGAGAAAATATCAGCGCTTCTAATAATTTTGCTGTAGTATAACATTTCACTTAAATATTTATGTGCAATAAACAACCTGAACATATGTATTTACAATATTATACTGTCCATGGTGTGCATAGTCTTCATACATTGCAGAAAAAAAAAAGCCCACATAAATGCCAAGAAGATACATGATATCAGCAGCAAATTGCTTCTTTGATGACCTTCAATTATTAAAGTGATGAAATAATAATGCCGCTGATCCGAGAATAATACGCAAGATATGTGTGTGTTTGTGTTTCTCTATAATTTCCCAGTGCAGGTCACTGGTAGTTCACACCGCTCTCCGTCTACTGATTTAAATAATACACGCTTGTTGGTCTAATAAACTATGGGTTGTTTTGAGAAGGAGGAACAGGATTAACATGTATTATCCCATTTTCAGCTTCCATTCTCTATTATTAGAATATGATTTACAAGACGACAGTGATATAAAAAGAAAAACCTGGTGGTAGTATTAAATCAACCCTTTTTATTTTCATCTCATCTCATTTGCTGGTCAAGTGCTGATATGAGCATAGTCACTTGTGGTGAGAGATGAAACCACCACACAAAATCCATGACTTAACTTTTGTTGATGTGTTCATCAAATTATTGAACTACTAATGATTTAAATGATTAAGGCTTTAAGACTGTGACCAGATTAGAGTTAAAACTGCAAAAAAAACAGCAAATATTGCAGGCTTGCAGTACCTGTCAGGAATTTGATTTTGGCATGCCTTGTTTATTTTCTCCCAGAGTGGCTAGATGGCATAAGTGCCCAACAATCATTACAAGAGGGATGTTATAAGGGAGGGAGGGAAGTAACCCCTCTTATGATGTCTAAAATAATGGAAAAGTCAGATTGTCCAGGCAGGCTGTGGTCTAGCATAGCAAGAATAAATATGTTTCCATTTACCATTATACATAGCCTAAAACAATGGCTACCAGTCATTGTTATAGGCATTGCAGGACTAATGCTAAGAAGTAGATGGAAAGTTAGGTTCCCAAAACAGACACTGGACATACTTGTCCGTGCTTCCAGATGAAGTAGGCTTTTAACCCTTGTAGTTCAGCTATAAAAGTTCAACACAGTTATATGAAAGGTGACAGTGATGGGGTACAATAAAAGGAGTCTGAGTTTTCAACAGAACGCATCCTGACCTGGAGTCAAATGCACTTCATTATTCACCATCACTTGAAATCAACCTGTGCCCTTAAATTGTGTGTATGTTGTTCTTCCTGCCTCATTAACAAGCTCAAACTGAAATCATAACAGGAACAGGAGAGTGTTTAAGAGAATAACCCATATAGAAGCACTATACCTTAACATACCCAGTTTTAACCCAACGCTGTCACAGGTACATTTGGTGAAGGCCTAGGGGCAATCCATGCAGACAGGTGGAGAATATACAATCTCCATACAGAAATGTCCTTGATCCTTCGCAGATCATCCTCTCTGTGAAAATTTTGCTTGCCATTCACCAAACCACTAAAACGCCCGATTTTCCAACCATTTACTATTTATTTCAGCCCTCCTGAGGGCACCCATTTTGGAGTGAAGGTGTTCTGGTTGTATCTTGACAAAAGAAACAGAAATAAACACATCTCTATGTTTTCTCTATTACAAACTAACACTAACACTACTGATATTTATTCTTTTTTAATCATTCACTACTCAGCCGTAGCTCTGTTAAGTTGCAGATATCAGATCACCAGACTGACTTAATCATTCAAGGGTGGAGAAATGAAAAATGTCTCATTGCATCCCGGAGTTGTTTGTAATGGGAGCCACACACACACACACACACACACACACACACACACACACACACACACACACACACACGTGACTGTCTCTCATTTAGAAGACTGAGCTGTCTAATGGGTGGCCATTTGTCTAGAGATGCTGGATGGGACCTAATGGGCACAGGATGTGAATTAATAAACAACGCCCCATGGTACATGTGTGGAGAATTAATAGTGCTTAACGAGAAAGAAGATGGATGACTGGGGAATTTGGGTGGTGGTGATGGAGCCCGGTCGAACAAAGTTGGGGCAAATCCTCTGTCGCCCTGTTAAGAGAGTTAAGTTATGTGGGGGGAATCTGAGACAGAAAGCTTTTAATCATATAGGGGAAGCCTGCTTAAAGTCAAACACAACTCATTACTCTCGTACTTATTTGCATTATGACATATTGTTGTATTTTATCTTACAGTGCCATTGGTTGCACTTTAATGCGCCATTTTGTGTCAATAACCATTCTAATCAGGGGCATGACTGGGTTGTGTAAGGCACAGCACTCATGTGTCCACCCAGCAGACCTTTTTTGAGTTGAACAGAACAAATACAACAGCCTACATGAAGGCTAAAAATCTTGGTGTGGGCAGTAAATGTAGCACCATCACAATCATTAGTCATTCTGTGCCGTGTAAAACGAAACAGCGCTTCAAATGTCTTCCTGAGCTTTTTATGACATCTGCTCTGATATATAAGTTTTACTGCTTGTTTCATTATACATTGAACTTGCTTTCCCTCTCTACATGCTGCAAAGTTTAAGCTTTTGTTTGTCACGATTGATGAAGTTTGCTTTTTGTCTTGCAAAGCAGAGGAAAAGTTTGAGGAGTTGGGCAGTGTGGAGGCCCATTCATATTCATAGAGCAGAGTGAAGGGAAGAGCATTACAAAACATGGAGCCCATTCCGAGATGGGTGATTCAGCACTCAGGCGTGTCTCTATCAGATAAGATGACAGACTAATATTGATGGACCTTGTCCTTGCTGGAGCTGATACTGTATGGTGTACACATATGCGGGCCGCACCGTTCCCCAGGGCTTCCCCTTGGCTTTGCAGCACAGCCAGAGTGACAGACAACTGCTCCAGGTGGATAATCCTCTGAGGTAAAGGACAGAATTGGTAATGAGAGTCTCAGCGAGTGATGTGGCTGCTGTATTTGAAGCAATGAATAGCAAGCACACATTTTCAATTATTGACAAAATGCCCTTTACCTGACGAGGTCCAGGAACAGTGCCTGGGCCTGAGATGAGTCACTGTTTAATGCAAAAAAGGAGCATTCATCGAACAGGTGCTAGCAGTGATTATATTTCCTCGGTTTTTATCTGCACATTGAATGGACTGTATTTGAAATTCATATTTATCTTTCTGTACAAAAGAGACTTGATAAAAGCATGACACGTTTGGCACACTGTATTTATCTGGTCAAGTTTTTAAACTTTTGAATGCAACCTTGGCTGTTAAATACAGGGAGTATACTTAATTTTGAAAGTCTAGTCCGTAGTATTTGACAATTAACCAATTACCTGATTGAATCAGAGATGGCTGCACAAATATGCTGATTGAGTAACAGTTTAATGTGTCTAAAGCGGCATTTGAAACTGTGAGCTGTGATTCAGCTTCTACTATCTTAAAGCTAGTGGCAAGGTGTAGCACAGAGTCCAATATGTCTTCCAATAAGTTCCACTGAAAAGCCATTAGACCCACCGTTCTCCTTCCATTGAAAACCCTAATGGCCTTCTGCTTGGGACAGGTGCTCCACAAATTGCTTCCTCTAAATGATTAATGAGCAAAGATTTATAAGTTGGGCAGCCCAACTGTGTGGACTATGTGTGTGACAAGTGTGTGAGTGTGTGCACATGGATGTGGGTAGCAGCTGTTGAGTCGTGGAGGAGTGCAGGACAGTGCTGAAAGTCTATAAAAAGTCTATTTTTTTCTGCTCATTGATTCATTTTCACACCATGTTGCATAACCCCGTCAATTCACATTATCACAGGAAGAACAATTTGATCCTGATTCCAGGGAAACCAACAGTGGCCCTGGGGGCTCAAGTCAATGCAGCTCATGGCTTTACATAAAGAGACACCGGCAGGAACAAAACATTTTGATCATTTGATCGACACAACAAAATCAATGGGATATATATGTGGACAACAGAAGCGAAACACTATTTACATATATTTGACCTGAGTTACTTCAAGGATCTTGAAGACTATGTCAAAATATGTCCCAGTTCTGTGCAGAAATTGATGGAAACTGAGTTGTTTTTGAGGTATTATCTTGGTATTAATCAAAGGTATTATACAAACAGATGGTGATTAAAGCATAGTGCTCTTGGTAGAGATAAGATATAGATCAGATATTATTCTATCAAGCTTTTCATTATAGAATCATTTCAATAAAATATGCAATATAAAATATTCTGATTAATCCAGCGTTTCATTAAAATACATATCTGTGTTGTTAAGAGGTTGGATATTACTGCAATTTGCAAATGATATGGACAACTTGGCTACACAGACACTGACCTGTGATCCACAGATGCCTTAGAAATATTCTTTTTGTAAACTTGGACCAGTCGCATTATTGATTCTTAGCAAAGAGGGAGAGAGACAAGAAAGAAAGGGAGGGAGAAAATGAGGAAATGATAGAGTCTAGGGTTTATATCACAGTTAATAAAATGTTTAATTTTTAATAATTTTACAGAGGGAGACTGTGAAATATCTCAACAGAGTTTCATCTTCCGAGAAACCTTTGGAGCAACTGAGTTTCCTCTGCAGAGGAGCAGAAGCCTGCAAATTCACCTTGAAAAGGACAACACATTTTCATTAATTCACTATCTTTTTTGTATTTGTTTATTAATGACACAGCTGAGATGTGGGCAGAGTCGTTCTGACACACGATCCACGCAGAAATGCCATGGCAAGGGCATCTCTGCAGCAGCACGTTAATGTCACCTGACAGACATTTTGTCTCAGGGAATTTAGCGGAGAGCTATTCCTTAATGTGCACGCTTCCCATTCAGAGCGTATGACAGACGCTGCTTGTGACTAAGACTTCTTTCTCTCTGAAAAATAGGACACCCCGCTGTGAAACTGAATGAGGGAAGAAGTCTCCTTCAAGCTGAAGCCTCACTGCACTGTATGTGTGTGTGTGTGTGTGTGTGTGTGTAAGTGTGTCTGTGTGTAAGTGTGTGTGTGTATGTGGTTGTCTTTGTTGCCCAGGCACAGGCTGTTAGGCAGCAATGATTAAATTTAGAAATTGGTGGGCTTATTCTGCTATGGGTGTTCACATTACAATGCTGCTCATTTGGAAAATAAATAAATAAATAAATAATGCTTTGAAAGACCAAATACAAAATAGTGCTTTTCCTCACCATTCCTCAACAGCCATTTGAAGCCTCTTCAGAGGCAGAAATGTGGATTGCTGACGGTTGTCAGTATTATCTCGGCACAATATGGCCGTAATTATCTTGACCTACTGTCCTCCTGCTCAGTCGTTTTTTCGGCGCAGCAACACGGAGCCGTGGTAATGGCTCTCGAATCATTTTCACCTTCACCACCGCCACACTGAGAATTCAAATCACACAAAGAAAGCCGAGGCACAGATTGGCTCTGAGATTAGCTGCTTATCCCTATATCTTCCAAGCTGCCACCAAGGGCACCAATCGGTGAGGAAAAAAAAATAATAATCACATTTTTTCTCAGTCCTACGCTATAATATGTTGTCAATTCTGGTTGACATTAGGTTATAAAAAGAAAAGATCAATGAAAGTGGAAATTCTATCTGTGGACATTTTTGGTGATATGCAACAGTGGCTGATTTGGATGCATCTGAATTTAGCCCAAAGCTCTGCCATTGTTGCCCCTCTAATTCCTGCACAGACTTTTAGGATAACATTGCTGTTTCCTTCTAAACATCTGAAGGACTGCATGATCACACTGGGCTCTGTATACAGAAAATTAACAATTAAGACTTTTTAAACTTTTCCCAGAAATCAGTCAACCATTTGATTCTCGGAGATTGTATAATTAAATGTTTGCGGATACTTATTTGAAAATTAGTCATGTGTATTATTGTGGAATCCCCTTTTCTAACTCACCATACAGAAAAGAATGTAAATAGTTACCGTTTGGGAAATGGAAGTTTTTCCTACAGCTTTTCCATTTTTTTCCTTTTTTGTGACTACTTTAAATGAAAGAATGGAGTTAATTACACATCTCAGTGGTTTCTGCTCTGTACCTTATGGTTTCCTATTAGGAAAAATCCAAAGCGTGTGCACAGTTTACTTATCAAGTCTGTTTGTGTTTACAGGTCTCAATTTTCTGTATACAAAGTTCAATCTACCCAGTGGCTGATCAGCCAACTGCATGTCCTAGCTGGACTCTTGTCTTTGCTAATGGTTTCAGTAGATTATGATTGATCAGACATCTATAACCAATTGCTTGGCACCAAAAGCAGGAAACAATCAAACAGGGAGATCTGCCAGATCGACACAACATCAGCTCCTCATCTCTCCGCGAGGTTAGGCGGTTATTAATCTGCCTGTAAACACCAATGGGTCCATTTGCTGCTTCTTCCTCTGGCTGTCATAAACTCATTAGACCTCTCTGAGACTGAGGGCATCCGGACTCTCACTGAGAGAAAACACTCGGCCACCCCGTAACTTCTATAGCCTGTTTAAGCATCCTGTTACTGACAGGCAATGGAGACAAACAGAGGAATGTGAGCGAGATCCTTTGAATCATTTATAGAGAAAGGTTGCATTGAGTTTGCCATCTTAGATTGTATTTAAAGGTCTGTAATGCTTCTTCTGTAAATACTGTCGGACAATATCCGCATAAACGCTTATATGAATGAGAGCGCCTTGTAATAAAAATGGTAACATGGTAGAATTCATTTTAATTATCCAGAGACAGGATGGCACATTTGTTTGGAGGTTGGCATTGTCACCTCAAAGCAAGAGAGACATGGGTTTGCAAGGAGGACATGCATGTTTAAGTTGATTATGTGCTCTAAATTGCCCTTATGTTTTAGAGTAAAGAATGTGTGTACCCTGTAATGGACTAACAACCTAAGCAGGGCGTATTCCCATTCAATGCCATATGTGTGCTGGGAGAGGCTCCAGTAGACCATTGCAACACCATTAAGGTACAAAGTGGTTAAGACAATAGATGGATGATGGATCCGGAGATTAAAGTGTGAAGGAATGCATAAACTAAAAAACAAACAGCTGCTGTGTGAATGCCCTCACAATGAGCGTGTGAAAAGAGCTTCACGGTGTGCAGGAACAGAGGGTCAATAGCTCTTTCTGCTGTGTGGAAAGACTGAGGTAATTAATGAGGAAGCCTGCGGTGTGTCGACATATGTTCATGCATCAAAAAGCAGGAGACTGAGGATGCATCACTCACGCTCCTCCTGCTGATGCCTATTTAAACAGAACTTGACAAACTGTGGAGAGGTCTGAGTGAGCACCAGCCCACAAAATGTTAACCATGCTCGCTGGATGTTCTGAGCAGATGGTAAAACCAGTACATTTAATTGATTGACTTTTGCACAAACACATGTGCATGGCAGGGAAACATTACAGTGATGGTTTAACAGCATTGCGGTGATTTACTGGGGAGTATAATGTGGCAATGCAAGGCAGAGAGGAAAACAGCCAACATGCATGTGAAAACATTTTTGAAGAGCAGCATTTACATTTGACAGTGTGAGGTGCAAACCCCCACAGATACACACACCAAAAAAATAGCTGAATGTAAACAAAATTTTGTATAAATATTTTCAAAAAACCCAGCAACAATAAAGATGGACGGGAGAAAATATCAAACTCTCTGGACTCTGAGCAAATCACTAAACCTAATCACTATAATCTGTTTATAAAATATTTAAACTCTCTGCATCCTCCCAAGGAGGCTTTGACTGAGTGAGCAAGGGGCTAATCCAGTTTAATAGTTTTATAGAGACTCTGGGATTATGACCTTTTTAGTTACTCGCCTCTCTGGCTGCACACTGGTAAGATACACATTAGTCTTTTAAGAGAAGCTTGGGATTCAGTGTTTATCTCCTCTGGATCTTCACCCCATCCTGCTATGTTGTCCATTTAAGCTCCAGTTCCACTAAATTATCACTGAAAAAGGAGCATCAAATAAAGACCATAAACATTTGCATTGTGGTTTCTATTTTGTTATTCTTCCCTTTAATCTTTTGTAAAGACTTTAAAATGGAGGGTTATTTTGTTTCAGTGCCGGGTGGGCCAGGTGATGTATCCATACATAATGGATTCAAAGTAGTGTAATGTCGACATATGGGTGCCTTCAGCACCGCAGAGGTCTGATTGAATGCATTTGATAGTCCCTATTGATTTTGCAATAGTGGGGCTGTTTTATCAAAAGACAAATTGCTTGAGCAGACAAGCTCGGGGACTCAGACATGACGGCAGGCTCAAGGGCAGCCCCAGACTCACCTGTTACTATTCCACCCACCTACAGCCTCCCAACATCTTCTAATATTTTCACTGGAGACTAATTGTGGTATACGCTTATATGACAATGTTAATCAAGCATCCTGGTGTGAGCCCAGTGTCTATCTGAACATCAGTGAAAGAGGACGGAGACAGAGGTACAGGCGAGTAAGAAATCAAACTTAAGCGAGCGGAGGGAAAGCCTCTGTTGTTAATCATCGACAAATATCTTCAAAGATCCCAAACTCTGAACCGTGAGAAAAATAATAATGATCAGCAAGCACATGCTGTAAGGGAAATTAAGAGATACAAAACAGACTTCTAAACAATTAGGAATACTCAGGGGGGCTGCATAAGGATGCCCTGCTGTTCTGCAACTTCAAACCCAAGCGCACACAGACACCCAAACAAAGCGAAATCTCCAGGAGAAACTTTACATCTCATTCCCTGAACGATGATGTTAAGATAACACAGACAAAAATAATCCTGCTGAATCAAAGTTGACATACATTAACTCTCGTTCTCAAAAGCAACCAGCACTACTCTCCCCATGCCTTTCACTTTCGTGCTCAACAATGAACTGGAAGCAGATGGTGAGGGAGCAGAGCATCGGGCTGGATTTTCTGCCACTTCAGCTTAGCATTTCTGCCTGAGAATTAAGAGCTGCCATAGAATTGATGCTATAGAGTCACTCAGTGGATGAGGCTTAACCCTTGGTGTGTCCAGCACAGACAGTATAGGGTGACCTGATGCTATGTTTGTTTAAGAAACATCATATTTATCTTCATTCCGAGTAACAGTATCTGTCCGTGACTATCCGCAGCATCGCTTCTCCATCTCACAGGTTTAAATTCATACACTGGCAGCGTCCTCCTCCCATCTGTGGTGACTACAAAGGTAAACAAAGCAGTGGGAGCTGTAGGCCGGGTACTCGACAACAGGAAAATAAATGAACATATTTGCAACTGCCACCCTCCCACACTGTGGGCAGGCAAACGTTTATAAGAGACACCAAACAACCCTGTTGCACTCAGAACTAGTGGATTTTCTGGCTTTATTTATTTCTTTATTCATTTTGATCATACTGTAGTGGGATTATTGCTTCACTACTGTTTTGTGAGTGCCATGAGCAGTATTTTGACCTTGAGGCTTTCAAATTTGTGCTTTTATTGTATCAACGGGATTCCCACAGCTCCTCTTACTAGAACTCAACATAAAAGCAAGTAAATCAATATCATAAATGGTCTTTAAATGACCATTAATCTACTGCAGCTATTGCACTTGCACATGACATGTTCAGGGATGATAGGAAGTGCCCTAAAACGTAATAACATGTATTTGTTTAAAGACAATGAGAGACTCAGCGACCACTTGCAATACAAGAAAATCATGCACTTCTTTCTCCTGCAAGGAAGCTGCTTTAAGACTGATATGAAAGTTCCAAATTTATTTTTTGCACATATAGTTAGAATGTAGTATGTATACCTTTGGTCGTTTTGTAAACATACAAAAATATAGAGATAAAAGGCAAAAAAAAGAACTTTAAATAAAACACAATGGTACGTATGTATACGTAAATGTAATGTAAAAGTAAATAAATTCAAAAAAGTGCGGTAGTGTTCAGTTCAACAGTCTAGCAGTGGGATGAGAGAAGGAGCTCCTAATCGTCTCCATGTTGGCCTCCAGCTTCAGTGAATATTTAAAAATATATACTCATATATATATTAATACATTTATTCCCTTAATTGTCCCACAATGGTGATATTTCCAATACCAGAGCAGCCGGTGTGCAATTGGGATAGTGTACCTTGCTAAGGGGCACTTCAACCTTGTGGGAAAGTGAAACCTGAGACCTTTGGGTTACAAGTTAAGATTCTTATTAAGCTGTAGACCAGGGCTGAGGACAACACGGTGAATTACTGTCGCCTCACTGGAAGAAGGCCCCTTGTTGGAATCACAGTTGAGGCAAGGTCCCTTCTTGCTATGAAAATCTTGATTTTCAAGTTTTGTTTTTTTTTTCTTTCAAAAAAATTGTTTCAATATCCTTTGGGTTTTAGATTACTTTTGTTGTGTTCTTCTTCTTACAAAGACTATTTTTAACAAAAAAAAAATCTTTTTCATACTTTGTTCAAGAAACCATGAATAAAGCCTGTGTGCGCAGTGTGTGTCTTTGTGCACGTACCAACAGCTGCTCAGTCCAGAATACGAAAGGTCTCTCAGACATCGTGGGATGATTCATACACCAACACACGAATAAGATGCGGATGATTCATAGTCATTTACATCCATTAGCACCCTTGGCTCTTCCTGCTCACTGAGAGCTGCTGGTACGCTCAGACTTAGAGGTTCAGTTTCTCAACCTTTGAGTCGTACTCATTTAGAAGTATATTATCTACCATACATCTTTTTTTTTTCCTTTTACCTCGCCAGACTGTGCAGTTGCTGCTATCTGCAGCTGCCGTCATTGCATTAGTATTAATAGATTAGATATCACAGACAGTGCAAAAGTGTGTCTGTGAAAATGAAACATTTTTCAAACATATTAAGATTCAAATCTTCTTTTTTCTTTGTTCATGTTAGATAAGCCCCTATACTTTTTCATTCATTTTTGACTTTTTGTCTTTTCAGTCCAATGTTTTTTGTAGCACATTCAGGATGCGTTGGAAAACTGAACAAATCTGAGTTTCCAAGAGAGTAAATTCACATGAATACCCAGTAAATTTGAGTGAAATTTGAATGAACAGACTTGTTTACTTTGGCTTAGAGGTAATATTTGGTGAATTCATATCAGTTTAGAGAGCATATAATTTTAACTGCTCACATGAATCCATTGTCTTTGCCACTTTGCACCAACTGGTGTTGCAGGGGTTTTGCCATTTCATCGCAGGGCACATATTCACTACTCATCCTCACACTCACACCTAGAAACCACTGAACACAGGCACATGCAAACTCCATTCAGAGAGATAAAGAGCTTCAAACTGGGGACCTTCTTGCTGTGAAGCAATTGTGCAGTCTACCTATGTACATTGTCACTGTAGCACTGTCACCCAGCAATGTGCGTGTCATTCATAGTGTGGTCACAGATTATGGATGAGTTGCGAAAGTTATTTCTAAGCAACGTTAGCATTTACATGGATGTTCTTTCAACACTATGAAGCAAGATCAAATTGGAAACCCAACCATTTGACCACCTCGCAAGAAAAATTCCTCATGAGGCAAGAAAGGTTTCAGCTATTTTCTTGCTCATGCAGCAGAGGTTATGCCCAGTGACCCTGGGAAGTAGAGCAATGCATCCGCCCACACCAGCTCTTAATTCATGGACAGGCATTTTCTACATGGTTGTCAGAGTATATGTTGTTGTGCTTGACATCGGGAAGGGTAAGATAAAGTGGCCAGAGCACTCAGACAAAACACTGAGTGGCATTCACTGGCAGCACAAACCGTAAAGAGGTGAGAAGGACAATTACTGTGCAGAATCACAGGTTTCCTGCTCTGAGACAGCAGACAAATTAACCAATTAAAGATTCAGCAGATTAATTGGGCAAATAATTAACTCAGGGTCGATTATTTGTTAAAACTTTAAAAGACATTTTTTTGATTTTTAAAAGACCCGCAGATGTGCTTCACACTAACAGCAGCACTTCATCTGTCGTCACGCAGCTGTAATCATCTTGAAGATTGTTCATTCTTTTTGCCAAGAAAATTAGAGCACAGAGGAAGAGCTTAAAACATAGGAAACACAGTGTCCCTTTTCATGTCCATCGAAGCCTGCTCTGACAATTCTTCTGGAGCTTTCATTATCTGCTGACAAATATGTCTTTCCCATTCTGACTGATGGATCATTGCGTGTCAGAAGACAGAGTGAACTGGAGGTTGTGGGGAGAGTGATGCCTTTTAAAGGATCATAAAGAACCTCTAGGGGACAGGTCT
The DNA here is from genome assembly GCA_029224185.1 of Karalla daura. Taxonomy (NCBI): domain Eukaryota; kingdom Metazoa; phylum Chordata; class Actinopteri; order Chaetodontiformes; family Leiognathidae; genus Karalla; species Karalla daura. Next base: position 10,354,492 of record CM055202.1, read on the forward strand.
GAAGAGGATTATTCAAAAGCGTTTTAATTTATTGAGTAATTCTAAGGGAAGGGCTCCCTTATCAATGAAATGGCTTCAGTCTGAATGTGAGTCCTCTGACATTTAATTTGGTTCTCCCTGAGCTCCTGGTTTTAAATAAGAGCAGTCACAGACCTCCCCAATGGACGCCATTACCAGCAACATCGCAACATCATCACACATACCCAGCAGATTGAACACCTAGAAAGGTTCAGATTTTAAAATGATAAATCAAGTACCTTTTTTTTTTTCTTTTTTCTTTTTTTTCTGACCTGTCATCCTCGGACATCAATCTCATTTACAGCCATATTACACAAGCCTGTTGCTTTGATCTCAGTCTGCCACCTCCATTAAAAATGAGCCGAATTAGAAGGTCATGGGCTTGGGAGCTGTTCCTACTCAGTAGTTAGCATCAAATACTTTGATTATACAACAGGATTATCAACTATAATTAAGTTTATATTATGAGATTTTTGTATCGGGGTGAGGTCTGGAGAGTGTGTAGATGTGGGACAGAGCAATGAACCCTTGAACCTGCACATCAAGCCTTGCCAAATGCACAAGAGGAGAACAACATTTCATGTTCAGCACAATTTAAACACAACACAGGCCAGAAGATTGCCGTTATTATTTTTCAAAATACAAGATAAGTACAGCCTTATCTTTCATGACCCTTCAGCTCTCTTAAGACAGCCTTCAGTTGCAGTTTGTATTTTTCAGCATGGAGACGTTGTCAGGCTTGCATCCAGATCTAGACAAAACTCAGCCACACAGTTGCTGTGGGGCCGCCTCGGTTTTCCATAATTACAAGATCTTTGTGTTCTGAAATGAGGGGATTTGATCCATTTTCCAAAGTTGTTTGTCCAAGTGATTGTGTTTCTGTCTGGCAGCACATGACAAATAAGGCAAATCACATCTGAGATTTAAATATTGCTAAAATAAAGTGCACTTGAGTGAGAAATTGGCAACTTTGCAAAGACAAATTCTAAATCTCTCGAAAAGTTTTTAACAAATGCTCAAGCTTCTTTGGCTGTCAAATGCACCTTGCTATAGTCTTCAGATCATTTTGTCCAAGCTGGCTTAGTTGATTTCATTGTATAAGGACCTTCTGTCAGTAGCCTATGTTAGCTATTGTTTCACTATGTCTATACATCTTTATCCACTATCCACTTGAAAATCAAAAGTTTCATAGCTTTTACAGTATTCTATCAACCCACACAATTTGCATTGAATACAAATGTTATGATTTTCCGGCTCACAGGCGTGCACAGTACAATTTTAGATATGCTATGTAAATGATGTCATTATGGCTTGCATGTGAAATCCTTTACTTCACTGGTGCCAGCAGGTGAGTCTTCAAGTCTAACCAATGTAGACATAAAACAAAGTGACATGTACTGTGATGTTGAATGAAGCAGTAAAAGACTAAATCAGGTCTATGAAAGCGTGGTGCTCAGCATGTAATATGGCAAATTGCTACTGCTTCCCAAATTAGGGAATAGGGATTTTGCTGACTTTCAAACACATTTTTCCTCACTCTGTAGTACTTCTGTGTCCAGCGCAGCATGTGTAGTGCAAAGGTGGGAGGAAAGACAGGGAAGAGGTAGGGTAAGGTGGTGAGGTGAGGTGATATTTTGGAAAAAAAAATTGCTCTTTGAATGTCTGGAACGTGGTGACTGTCATCGCCTTCTTCCCAGACTGTCACAGAGCTATATTGCTCCTACCTCATTAATATTTGATATTCTATCTGTCAATCACACATTAAAAAGGTGAGAGAACGACCTGCCAGTGATGTCATGCTAAATATGTCTTAAGTGTCATGAACGCTCTAATAATCAGTGGATGAGTGACAGTGACCTTGAGCTGGAACTATTTCTAACATTTCTAACATTTCTAACTGACCAGTCTGAAGGAGAGAACTGGTGGATAAATGCACCCAGTGCCTGGGCACACAGTGAGACAAGCATTACTTTCCATTACTCAAGGTCGTTCCTGCACTGGCCTTTATCCTTCCTTATCTACAGTCAGGTAATGGACCATATTCACATGGCGGTCATTTTCCCCTAACGGTGCACTAACGTTCAAGTGCCGTTAAAATGTCGTGCTGCTCTGCTACTGCTTACAAGTCACAGAAGCGAAGGGAAGCTGACAACCAGGTATCATTTGGGTCCCCATGCTGAGCTCGTGACATCAGAGGAAAATATGAGCATGGGCCACTGCTGGTTTTCGATAGCTATAATGGTGCGGGAGGAAAAGTGAAATATACAAACTTAAAGGGAGCTTTAATGTGCTCATGTTTAACCCTGAGGCAGCACGCAAATGAACCTGTTTGCTGATGTGTTTGCCTGTTGGATTTGCCTAGTAGGCAATTAAATAGAAGGATATTAAAAAGATTTAGATGAACTCCATCCATTCATTATCTTAACCACATTCTGCAACAATATTGTGGGAGTCTGCTAGTACCCAACCCTAGTTCACACAGGGTGAGGAATACATTATTTGCATGGCACACACACATATCATTCACCCTTACACCTCAGGGCTGTTAAGAGCTTCCAATTGACTTAAACACACATGTTTTTGGACTGTGGGGGAAAGCAGAGTAACCCCATGCTGACAGTGAGAACATGGCCACAGCCCTCATCTGGACCAGGATTTGAACCAGGCACCCTGTGGATGTGAGACAGTGCTAACCACCCATATGCTGTAGTGCCTTTTGGTGCAGAAATGTGTTTGCATCTCCATGACACATCTTTTGTCGAAATGGTCGTAACACTATCCAATGTGTTGTTTATGATAATTGGCAATTTTGTTGTAATTAATAGAGGACGGGGTTGAAATTCATTAACAATAATGCGATACATTACTAAACTTAATTTTGTCTTCATTAGCAATTCACTTGTTAGATCAAACTGTTAAACAATTATACAATAATTGAAAACAAGGGCAGGACCAAAAAAAAAACACTGATCTCAGATCAGAATTATTAATAGTTCATCACCCCCACCTTAAACAATGTAAATTTCTGGGAACGTGTCAGCGCATGACTCCTCTCCAACTAGGTCTCCATTTTCAGTCTTTCTCTGCATTTTCTCGGCACAGCTTCGACCTGCAGAGATCTCAGAGAGATGAGTGCAGTCTTTCACTCGAAAAAGGCATCAGCACCGGCACAGCAGGCAGGGACTGCCACGGGGCAAAGGCTGACAAGAGAAACAAGCCCCAGAGCTTGAGGGATGAAAGCGAGCTGGGATTAATGAGCAGGTAGCTGGCTTTCCTGCAAATACTGAGCTCACACAAGTTGTAAGTTTATGTTTGTGCGACCCCACCCCTCACTGCCTCACAAAGGGAGGCCGGGGAATGACTGCGGAGGTTCCCTGGTCGACTAAACAAAGTCAAACGTGGCGCCTCGTCACTAGCTCAGCCCAACACACTGAGTAAAAATATGAATCTGAATGCATAATGTGGTTTGGTGAATCTTATCCAAAATGAAAATTATGTTCACCTCCAGACATATGTCATCCTATATTGTGAAAAACAAGGAGGCTATAAATGACTGAAAACAATGGCATAATGAAAAAAAGAAAAAAAAGGAGCTTTGTAATTATGGCTGGAGATTCCAGTATGCTTGAAGATAATTGCATAATTAATCCTCCATCGCTGTCAAGTGAGCTTTGCTTTCTCTCTCTCTCTCTCTGCCTACAATTCACGCTGGGGCTTTGTCCAAAAAGACATTAGCGCTGCATGGCAGTGAAACACAGACCTTTCATTCATTTTTACTGTACAAGTACACAGAGTTGGCACAGTGAAGATGCAGAGAGACGAAAAATGTCAGTCTGGCTCAGTTTTTGCTGTGCTGTCATACAGTAATGTCCGGCAAAGCCTCAAATCCATAGAGCTAAATAATAGAAAAGTTTTCTAATATAACTTCAGCCTTCTACACTTTTTTTTCTCTTGGTTTCTTGGTCCACCATGGATCCTATTTTTGATCACCCCCATTATTAGATACTGCAGCAAACCTCCTAGGGCAAACCTCCTAGGCTCAGATGTGCTTTCAAGAAGCTCTACAACTTCACACCTTTGTCATGATTACTTCCTTCTCAGTGTGACTGAACAAATAACTGTTAGAATACAACAGGTTGACTGTTCTGGACAAATGGCCTTTCTGTGTGGAGTTTGCATGTTCCTCCTGTGTCTAGGAGAGTTTTTTTATTTCGGTTTCAGTCCAAAAACATGCAGACATGTAGAGGCAGACTTGAGACTCTAAATTGCTCCTAAGCATCAGTGTCAAAATGAATGGTTTGGTGACATATGACTTCACTGGTGACTTCACTCAGGCACCCACAGATCCTATGACACCCTATTAGGTATGAAGCCGTTAAGAAAACAGATGGATGTTGTTCATGATCAGAAAAAGTAAGTTGTTTTTAGAACATCCAACTCAAATATTGTCCCTGTTTTCTTAGGAAACACAATGCTGACAGAGTATACTGTGTCCAGAGCAAAATCCTCAGGGAAGATGACTAAAAAATAAACAGAAGTGTAGTAGGTAACAAGGTTCACCGGGGATAAAGTCGAAGCACAGAATAAGACACTAACAAACAGGCTGGACTGTATAAAAAATGACTTGGTAAAGCGGGAGTCGAAAACTTGACTGTAACACAATAAAAACCAACAAGGGAACAAGGTGCAGGTGAGGACGATCATCTGAGGAGCGTGGGAAAGGAGCAGATTGGCTGGGAACTCAGTGAGAGCAGGGTAAATGAGGGCAGGCCAGCATAAAGGAATAAATGAGACAAACAGAAACCCAAAAAACAACAAATCTGGACAGGACTGCAACAAGGCCATGTCAGGGTGTACTGTTCGACAAGAAGAAAAGAAACTGAATAACCGCTCAAGCTGCAACAGTCTGGCATTACTCCTGAACAGCACTGAATTATTTCCACGATCCACAAAAATCCACCTTGAGCAACTGAAAAGGTGTTGAATGGCTGTCAGAGCAAACCTGAACATTAGGCATCACTTTAAAAATAGCCACTGAAAGGAACAGTTCTGTTCTATTCTTGATATACATATTCAAGTTACCTTTGAGAAATAAACCACTGTGTAAACTGTGCATTTGTACTGTGCATCTCTTACAGTGGCAGAAGTTGCCACAGAGCCAAACATCACCTGCTGTGAGATCATGAAAATCAATGACGGAATCAATAGATCATCAATGAAATCAAGATGTTGAATATGTAGCATTGCTTTTAATTGGAATCAATCTCAATTTATTGCACCTTTACAAATACTTCTTAGGCCTTATGCTGGTGCCTCATTGTAGTACTAGAACTATAATATGAAAGTAGCTTGAACATGCAGGTTTGCCAACTAATCATTGCTTTTTTGGTGACCAGGGTTGTAAATGAGTTTTAACTACATGCTATTTGCCTGCAGGATAACAAGATCAGCAGATGGAGACAGGCCAGATTCAACAATGTTCACTCATACCAGCTCCTCCGAAGCAGCAATTCAGTCTGCTGTGTAGGAGAGTCCAGGGCATCATGTGAGATGCAGAAGGTAATGGAGAGGAGGCCTCAAAATATATAGTAAAAGAAGATTATTAAACATTTTCATCTCCAGATATAAACTTGAGTTACTAGATACAACACTGAGGCAGTCGACAGATTACAGTGTTACCCGTAAACAGTCCAGACAATGCAACATAAATGTTTTTATTACCCAAGGTAAAAGTAAGACTGTAAATGTGAGCATGCATTCCTCCAACTGAAGCACCAACTTTGTATTTCTGCAATTTCACGGCAAAATTGCACTGCACGATCTGACTCAGCTGCACCTCGGCCAGAGTTGCTTTGCAGAAGAAGCCATGAAATTACACAACAGCCATGACAGCTGAAATTCAGATTCATATGACAGAAATGCTGCTTTGACTGTAGATGCCATTAGCTAGATTTCAATCCAGGTATTCATTGGAGTGAAGTCTGCTTATCGCTCCAAGCAGCTCTTCTCGGTTTTTATTTCGCATCATTGGGTGTTTAAGGTCACATGCCTCATTCACTCGTTGGCTTTCCCAAAAATATGTTTCTTACGGTATTTCAAACTTAAGGAAATTTTGGTCTATCCTCACAGGTTCCGAGGTGGTTGGTAACCCTCCTATATGATCACTATCTGAATTTGCCACTCCCGGTGGTCTAGTCCTGTGTGTAAGCAGCATAAACTTGAGACAAGACTTGCTCATTTATATTTCCCTTTACATACTAATTAATTAATGCAAAGTAAGCCCTTAAAACAGTGCTCAGTGAGTTGCTGGTCTCTGGAAACTGCTAAAATAAATGAGAAAAATAAAAGAGATACAAATGGTGAAAGGTTTTCATGACTTCCAAAAGCTATTTGAAACCAAAGTACAGCTGAGGAAAAGCTAACGTGATGGACACAGTGTAGACATTAAAAGTAAAAAAGGAGATACTGGCAAATGTGAGCTGCAGATCAATAAGGTAATGACTTAATCCTGGCTACAAATCCATTGACATATGACATGCACCACTGTGGCCACATACACATCCTCCCATTCTGTCTCGTTACAAATGTGTTGCTGTGTTGACGATCGATCGTTTGTGCAAAATGGCCTCTGCATTATTTTGGTGTCCCTCCCTAACAGTCTCATCCATCTCCTCTTTAAGCTGGTTGGAGGACATGAGCTTGGAGCCTGTTTTTATCCATTGATCCATGACCCTTTTGAAGCCCCTCGAGATGGCAACTAAAGAACAACTATCTCGATTCCTCTCCTCGGCTGATACTGTGGGTAAAACGGATAATGCGCTCTGACATAATGACATAATGCTCACTGATTGTGGCGCTCTCTGCGGTACAATGATTGGCACGTGCATGTGTCTCAGTCAGGCTGTTAGCTGAGCTTCTCCTCGCATCCAGCTGTACGCATGGATGTCCAGGGGGCATTCAGAGGCTGTGGCTTGTTTATGTATTCATGTCAAAGTTGTTTAGCCCTTTCTGATGATGAATAGCTGGAATTGATTTTTTTTTCTTCTGGCACACTGAGTCTACAGTAATGTCGACATTATCATAAAAACTTTATTGAAAATTCCAGTAAAATTAATTTTTGAAGGTAACGTGACAGTCTGCTCAAAATAGGAAACATTGAAGCTCAACCAGCAGAGAAATTCAATATTTAAGTTCAATATGGTTCATATGTATGAGACAAATCTTTATGTAAATAGATTTCGTGAGGTCTTTCATTATACAACCATTTACTGTTTGTGTGCTCTATGATAGCCTCTCCTCAACCAACTCTGATTCACACAGGTCAAAGGCACTGATTACACAATGGACAGCACCATTCACTCTCACACTCACACCTAGATGCAATACTATAAGGCATGGTATATTTAAAAAGCCCTACGCTGTTTGAAGGCAAGAGTCTTACTCTAATGTTTTCTTCTTTTACTTAACTCATCCACCACAGACACACCCCCGAGGCTCTACGTATTCATTTGGCAATGAGGGCAGTCCCATAGTGGCCACCTCTCTGAGCACTTTGTGACACTCCCCAAAGGCTACAGGCCAGCTTCCGGTGAAAATTTTAGAGCAACGGGTAGAGTTGAGTTCAACTAAAGCTGCTGACCTCAGCTCTATAACCTTCCCCATTAGCAGCCCAGATATTTCTTTGCATTTACCATGCAGCAGCTAGCTCCAGGGTTGGTGCATAAATTTAGCGATGGTGGATGTTTGTTCTAATTAGATTTATGGGTAGGAAATGTTTGGAGGAGCAAGACAGCAGTGTTTTATTATTAAGCTCAGAATCAGGTCAGATGAAAAGAGCAGCAATGAAATGCACTTTGATATTTATGAGCTGTGAAAGCGAAACAACGTACCCAGCTGTAAAAACTGGGGTACACAGTCATTTTTCAGGGCGAATAAGGAATTGATTGTAAAACTTTTTGTTTGTAAAAAGCGGGGAGTATATTCTGATTTATGGCCATTAATTTTTGACACTTTAAGTCAAATGAGTCAAAAACTCAGTGAGGAAAAAAAGTTGTAGTTTTGTACAAGTTTTGTAGTTGGAACAAGTTCAATAAATACATTTCCATAGATATATGTGGAAAAAGTTCCCCTTGCCAACTTGGACACGTTGGTAGACCATATTGATCCGTCAGAGTTAAATAGGATTTACCATACATGCTGTCTGCCTGCTTTTGGAGTATGTGTGCTGCGATAATCCATTGCAGATCCCCACGGTACTAAGTTGGGAACTATAATGGATGGATGTTGTCTGATACGCATCAGTAATATATGAAAACCTCTAGAAAAAGATGCTTCCGGGTGACGTTGATCCTGCACTGATCTGTGATTGACAGTTTAATAAAACCATGAATAAAGGGATGTACAAAGAAAATGTGACATATCTATTCTTCAAAATATCGTGCATATGTGTTTGTCTGCACCTCATGAACATCCAAGTCATCATTGCATAAAGGAATAATCTGTATTATGGCTATATGTTGGCTATATTCAAAAATAAAACTTAAAAGCCAATTGTAGCATTTGTTTTTTTTTTGTTTGTTTGTTTTACAGATACTGTATTAGCATCAGAGTTTATAAACGGGAAATGCATATTCAATATGCACTATGGCTAATGTGCAGGGAATGGATGATGCCAGCAGTTCACCTTGTGTGTTCCACAGATATCCATTCAATTACTCATGTAACACACAAAATATGACTTGATGACTTTTGGCCTTTTATTTGCATTTCCTGGGATCACACAATTTTTCAGCTATAAAAAATCTGTCAGAATGAAATGTGCTGTTTGCAGGCATTCAAGAGTTCCCACACATCTTGGTCTTATCTAGTGTACCTTCTGTCCGGTAATAAATTCTTGGTGCGATCAGACCTCCTGATAGGGACTAAACTCACTGGAGAGGCTTGTCATGCTCTGTCGCTTCTTGTGACACCTCAGTGAAAGTAGAAGATCTATGGGAAGATGGCTTAAACACAATTATTTTCAACAGGGCCACCGCAGCAATCAGTCATCAACTTCCTGTCAAGCTTTACATCTCGAGACCAACAGCGTATTACTTGCAAAAACACTCTTTGGAAATAGAGCTTTAAATTTCACTCTGACAATCTACTGTAATCACGAAAGTTAGAACGGGGGAGACAATGTCAGAAACGATTAATTAAAAATATTGTAAAACTTATAATTTGGCCATAACACAGTCACTGTGTGCAGCGCTGTTTGCTGGAGAAGGTTGCAATAGAATTACAAGTGTCCCACCTGGCTGCCGCGAGACTCCGAGGAGTCAGCTAATTGAATAAACCAAACACCACAATTGAGTCTTGCAATGTGACCTCATACAGTCTGCGGCACATCCATTTAGATTCCATCTGCTCCGCATTAAGGATGTGCACATTCTCATTTCTGTCCCTGCTGCTGTGAGCAAAAACAACCGTCGTTGATCAGAATCACATAAGTGCTGCCAGCAGCCTGCATGTGATGGAAACAGCTGCCAGGGAGTTGCAGGTGGAATCAAACTGCATTATGGAGTTTTAGATAGCGGTGCAACTATTAATATTGAGCTTTAAGTGCCATCTGTCACTCAGTACAATGCGGTGGGGTATTCCTTAAAGGCTTATGAAATCAAGTTAAGGAAACAGATTCGATTTCTCATATTTATAAACAGCAGTTGCTAAAGGCGATATGGTACCCTGGTGGATGGTTCTCTTTCTTATTTCTTTTTTTAGCAACGAAGTAAAGGGGATTTAAACCTTTCTGTGTGGTCCTCCTGTGTCTGTGTCCGTTTCCTCCATGTAATGAATGGACAACCTGTCCAGGGTAGTCCCTGCATTTGCCTACATGACACTGTCGTGGGGAAGATTATGAATGAATGTGTAAAAGTCACTTTAAGAGGGGACCTAAAGGAAGCCTGCTCAATACGGCTTAAAACAATCAAGATTAGGTCTAATATATTCAGACACTTTTCTTCATATCAATAAGGATCACTCTAACCAGTCAAGCATGACTTTTAAACAAGCTATTGATCGGCTTGCCTGTTACAAGTCTCAGTATAATCACTTCCTGTCATTTTTCAGCTTCTTTCAGAATTCAGCATTCAAAAGTCCATTTGTGCTCATCAGGTAAAATCTCCCATTACCAACACGAGTCACTAGCAAAAGTTTGACAGACTGACAAAGATTCACTGCAGCTTTAGGAAAATACATCATTAGCTCCAACATCATAAACTCCATCAGCTCTCTTGAGATGCGTCAACTGGTCGACGCCATGGCCAACTGGTACATTTATTCGAAGCAGGCGATCATGTCTCTATCCAACTGAGAGTGTCACACTCTTGACTTTAGCACCGGAATTTAGTTTCTTCCTCTTGCAGCTGAGTGCACAAAGCCTTGTTAGCATTACAGCATGAATTATGAATGACCAGAGAGCTCTATATAAAGGCTTATGTTATTCGTGTGCTGTATTATTAAACAGAAAACTGCTTTCCATGCCACACTGGAGAAAGAGTGGCTGATTGTTTTAAGTCTCACCATAAACCTGGATAAATATATATATATATATATATATATATATATACACACACACACACATATAGGATGTGCATGTGAACATAATGAGGATACACCACATTTACTGTTAACCAAATTATATTCATTTTGCATAAGTTCCAGTCAGTTACTAAATTAAGAACACAGTTGTGCTTGAGGGTGGATGACACAGCACTGTCAGACACTCTGTGGGGCTACCTCCCATGAGAATATGCCCTCGCAGACGGTCAAATGACCAAGTTTCAGAGCAGCCACTTTAGTTTATTAGTTGTATTCTGCTGAGTACACTTAAGGTGGTCAGCCCAATTAAACATGTCCACCACTTCCCTAGCCTCAGTGTGGGATCGTTGCAGTCATTTTTCATGCTAATGTAAACAAGAGGGGACATGTTCATGCTTATATTTTTTGCTTACATTTTAGAAATTACTTGACATTATATTTAATTAAAGGAAACAGGCCTCTCCAGCATCTAAAGGCAAACTTCACAGAGCCAAACATTACCTTAATTCACAGCTACCTGAGCCAACTGAGATGCATGGTCACTTATGTTAAGAGCTCAAGAAATCATTAAGTTTGAGTGAAAATAAATTGAGTTTTTTGGGGGGGATTTCTGGTATAAATAGTCCCTCTCAGAGGCTCGTCTCCACAATTAGGCTTAAAAGCACTTGGTAAATTTTAAGTTGCTGCATTAAATAGTTTTTCTCTTTGTTTTTTTTCCAGGTTTGCTTTGATATACCAGAGTCTTTAAATATATCTGAAAAATCTTAGCAAAGCCCCCAATGATGTGTGGAGCGTCTGCACAACAAATGAAGCTGTTGTCAGACAGAAGCAGAGTGAGAAAGATGGAAAGTGGAGATGGAAACTGGGCTGGAGTTGTCATTCTATGCACTACGCTCCGGTTCAAAGTCCACACCCCTGCTCACTTCATTCAGTAACACGTTGAGTCTGAGAGAGGCCACCCACTTACTCATTTTGTAATTGGGAGCAGAGAGAGTAGACGCCTCTTTGACATATCTCTGTCTGTTCTGCAGGGCAGCGAGGTCTGTCAGCCTCTTCATCACCACCTACAACCATGGTCATGCAAATTCAGAGCCTTAAGCATGCGGACACTTGGATAAGTAGAACCGAAAATGGCTTTTACTGTGGTTTCCTTCAGTTCTATCACTCTCTTGCTCCCTTGTGACCAGACAAAGAAGGAAGCAGGACAGTGATGTATATTTGAAAGCCTTCAGCACCAATGTGCCTAAATGACTGTGCCTTTGCAGTCAGAGGTGTGTGTTGATGTGAACAAAGGATGATCAATGGCATTAATATTTCTCAGAATCCTTCATACATGTTTTATAGAAGCAGTGAGTCCTCCAACACATTTTCATTCCCAACTTGTCACCTATACTTGGTCAGTATTTGCAGCATTGGAAACCAGTTATGTCCAAAGGGCAAATTTCTGTCTTAATATGTGTGAAAAGAAACACTTCTATTTATTACACTATTACATTTATTACACCTTTCTTGACAATATGAAACACTTTTGGATTTGGACTCTTGGACTTTGCTGACTGAAACTTCAGACCACTCCAGCATTCACTTCTCTAAATCTCTTAATCTAATTTTTCCCTTCCTACCCTCCATCATTTCTGAAAACGGGCTGTTTGTAGATCTCTGTTGGACTTTGCTGCAGGGTGAAAAGTTGCTAAAAGATGTCTTTTCCAAAAATACCTGCAAAAGCCAATAACTCAGTCTTTTTTTTTAATTATGTTTATCTAATGTGTAGCACCACCTGCATTTTTATTTATGGCCCTGGGGCAACGATGGCTACCTAATGTAACATGCTAGACATTACTCAGAAACTGAGTAAAACAAAAGAGGCATGACCGCCACCACACGGTGATAGTCGTTAATTACTTAAGACGGGATGTTAAATTACCCTGCACAGAGCAAGGAGCCTCTACTCAGGAGACAGAATAGCATGAATAGATAGTCTCATCAGGTCTGATGCATGACTGTAATAATGTGGATTCTCCGTTGTGTCTCATACTGAAAATGCCAGTGGGTTAGGGAGGTCATACCAAAGCCAGCAGACTATGAAACAGCATAATTCCAACTGCTCCATTTCAAAGAAAGACCGGTTTTGATGACAACAAAGCCTGAACAATGGCAGTTACATTTCAGTAACACTGTGGATAATCACAGACACAGCCAGACACTTCAACAAGCAAGGCAAATACATCGACTGGGAGGAGTTTAAGGGCAGCTGCAAGGCAGATGTTCCTGTGATTTAGAGTCTGGCAAGAAGAAGCACATTGACTGCAATGCATCCTATGGCTTAAAGAGTTTTCCCTTTGCGAGGATTTAGATTCAGAAAACGTTATTTACCCCTGTGGGGCAATTAAGGAGATATGCCACTAAGCTTTTTCTAGGTTACGTAAAGGTGAATGCGGAGTAGCAGAAGAAGAACTTGAATGACGAGAGGCTTTGTACCCCATGCAGAATGGCAAGATGGCAGCCTTTATCATTTACACTTGACTAAACTATGTGTGAAGTGTGAAGCGTTCTGGGTATGAATGACTGGTTTGAAAATCATTTCCCAATATGAAAAATAAGACCTGCGATTAAATTCTATCCCAGTCATTAAGTCTTCTCTATTAGTTCTACTTAAAAGCCCTGTGACAGGGATTTTTGATTGGCTTTTTGATTGAAGCAGGTAAAATGAGCACTGGCGTTATCAAGACTTAATGAAATGAAGGCGTGTATACAGCAGCTCCGTGTCATTAAAACTCAGCGCAGGTCAATTCTACACAGTGTTCTTCAGGCTGATTAAAAAAGACCTGACTACATTTGCATGATGATTAAAAACTTGGGATCAAATGGAGAACCAATATTCTTAGCTACTGGTTAAACGCTGTTAAAGTGATGACCTCCCGGATAGCATGAGAAGCTTAAAGGTTTGATGAATTTGTTGTGGCCAAGCATATGTGGAAATATAGTGTAGTGAATGCAAAATTTAAGGTGTATGTTAGCATTGTCCACAAATGCAAAATTACATTGGACAACGCAGCAGCAAACAACATTGCAAATGAAAAAAAAGAGGGCCCAGAAGTAACCCTGGGGCACTCCATCTCTATTCTTGACTTATTGAGGGACAGCTGAGTTCAGATATAAAAATGAAAACAACGTATGATTTAGACTTAACTGAAAATAACACATTCCAATTTCCTCATTCAGGCACAGGTTTGATCAATGTAGTGTGCACACCTATCACATAAATATAATTCAGAATTATGAAGAGAGGAATCTGCAGTGTTCGAGAAATAAAGAACTATAGCAGGAATCATTAAAAACTGGTGTGATCAAAACTGAGGAAACTAGAAGAGATTTTAATTTATGACACAAAATCAAATGTAAGTGTAAAGTGGTGAGAGAATAAAAATAACAGTGTCCAGCTGAGGGCTGCTGATGGCAGAGGTAGAAATGATTGGACCTATGGACAATTGAATTGCTTCTATAAAAAGCAATTTATAAGCTCTTGCAGCAGAAGCTCTGGAAGCAGAAATAACCGATGAGGGCAGAGGTTGACTGTATTACCAGCAGTGTAAAATAAAATTACTGTGTTGAAGGGACTGGCAGCAACAAGCTCAGAGAGCAATTATGAAGCAAGGCATATGCAATGACAGATTGCCTCATTCATGGAAAGGTCTAGTGAGTAGGATTTAGCATCTCCAGCAGCGGAAATAGAATTAAAACTCATACTTATGTTTCTTATCAGTGTTTACTCAAGAATGGTATTTTTGTTGGTTTAGAAACAGCTCTTTGTGTCGATTTTGGGGTGCAGGGAAAGCCATAGTCCTTGGAGAAAGCCCAGACAGACATGGTGAGAACATCTAAACTGCACAGAAAGTCCGACGGTCCAAGGGTTTCTACCCGTCTCGCTGTGAGGCAACAGGCATAATATTGTTTCTTTACTCTGCAGTTTTTAGATTAATGGAAGCATACATTTTCACATTGCTCAGTCATCTGGGGCAAAGTGCTGACATTTGGACAAATTTTGGATCACATCTCTGCAGATTGCTTCCCCGTGGCTGCACATTGCCCATCACACCAGAGATAGCTTAGTGTGGATTGAGCAATGTATTATAGAGGTAAGGCTGCACACAAAGTTGCAAGAAATGCAGAATTTTACATACAGAGGGATCATCAGGTGCCAGGACCCATGGGCAGGAGGGATTCTGCCTTCACAGCATTTCCCCAATATCCATCTCGTATGCAGCAAAAGTTGTATCAAAAAGTGCCCATCATTTCTCACTGCACGATTACATCACAGTTTTGAAAACACTCGGTAGTATCACTACACACAGTGCACATGTTGAACACAGCACAGAAAAGAATAGTGTTCATACCATATGCAATTTTAGCACTGCAATCACTGAAGCTCTCCTTATCTCAATCTGTGTATATTTTCACAGCATTAATACTGTGTGATTTCACCACTGCCTGCTGTGGTTTGTATGCAGCCGCACTTCGTTCTGATCACCAGACTTTAATCCAAATACTGTTTTAGAGGCACCGAGGCGTCTCGGACCCTGAGTAGAACAAACAGCGGAGGAATCAGATGGCTGGTGGCACTCTGAATCTCAAACGCTGCTGAGGAAATGTCACTGCAGCTGAAATTACACATGATCTGATATATGGAGCTGCTTTGTTGACATGTGTCACTTATTTTGTTTTTCTTTTCTTTTTTCCCACCCCCAACAAATCTAACACCACAAGGTTGGGTTGTTTGGGGGGATTGGTTTGGTAATTCTAGTAAACCCATTATGAGTGTGTGTGTGTGTCTAGCTCACCTTCATGGGCAGTGAGTTGGAATGCATCATTGATTGAATTTATGTCGTTCCACATAAGCTTCATTCTCCTCAGTGACAATAGCCTCTGAGAAAGAGAATTTATTTTAGAAGAGGATAAAATATCAGACAGTAAAAATGTCTTGGACTGATTTGAGAGATTTTTCTGGGTGTGTTCGGAGAGTTCAGCACATTTGATGAAGAGCAAAAGTTGAATACTTAGCTTTTCTTCCAGAAAGCGCATGAGATGTCACACGTCTGGTTGTCTGGGCCTCACTGCACACACTGGCTGTTGATTAACATGACTCGTTGGCTGTGTATAATTGGTGTCATTTAAGATTGTGCACAGCGTGCATCATTATTGTGGATCATTAAAATGTGAAAATGATCTTGGAAATGTTTGTGAATGCATGTGACTGACAGCGAAATGACCACTGAGTGAAAGCCTGACATGACAGAGGAAAAGCTGTCGGTGTTTACAAAAATTGTGAGTTTCATGAATGTCATGGAGGTGAGAAGAGCGGCTGATTCATTATTTGGTTGGATCTGCAACTGGGAAAATGTGCCCACAGTAATGACTCCTGCTATTAAATGATTAAAGGAAGCAACCTGAACAGCAAAAAGTCCGACATGTATGGCAGAAAATCAACATCCAGTTAAAAAAAGTCATTCACACAGCAAAAATCACCAAAATAATAATAACGCTTTATCTTTGCAGTGTATTGTCATTTTTCATCGCACTGCTCTATTATTAACACAAATAGGGGCTTTGGAGTGAAATATACAGGACATAAAACCCCATATGTACTTGGAAAACGTAATTCCAGGCAGTGGTATTGACCCGTGAATGTCTCTTAGACAGAAATAGGCCACCATATTCTGTTCCCTCTTTTAATTACTTAGAAAAAGAGTCATCTTTTTAAAAAATGGAAAGTGATGTATTGCTCCAGTACTCTCCCTCCCATTGTTTTGAAATGAAAAGCCAAAGAGGAAACTTGTGGTTTTGATGCATTTGTAAGAGCACTATCCTCACCTGCTATTCATATAACACTGACCTGTGGCTTGGGCTTGATTGCTCTCTTTGTTTGACTGTGTCTCTTGATCTGCCATTATCTATTGTTGAATACAAAGTCACCACAGGTTCCCAGCAGGAACGGGGAAAAAAAAATCAGAGCCGATGTGGCCAGCTACTCATTATCCTGTGATTACTAGTACAAGTAAAATTTAATAATAAATTGTAACCCTGTACACGCACATACACAAATACACACAGGTGCACACACACGCACACACATAGGAATAATTACCAGTGACGTGGAAGACATTACACTGAAACACATCAGTATTATCATTTCGGCTGAGCCTGTTGTATTGTCTATTTCTGACCTCCTCTGACAAGAAATGTGCATGAGTAAAGTGTGGAGGTACATCTGCTTCTAAAAGGTCTGCTGATGCAGCAAGTGCAGTTGATTCTGGTCTAAATATCAACTGGAAATAGACTTCAATGGTAATAATGATGATTCTGATGACAACTGTGATGATGATTGTTATGATGACAGTGATGATGGGAGTGCAGGTTCAGCTGTGACTCCCACTAATCCTAAACGCAATTTGAGAGTGATTATACGATACAGTCGGGATGTAGCGCACAGCGGTTTTCCTGCTTCGCTGACTTGTATTTGTCTTAATGTGCCCGCCTCCCAGCACAGATCCTTCAGACCACTCAGCATGTGCTTAATAGCGTTTGCGAGGGAAGGAAATAGATGGAAAATAATAAGAAACAGACAAAGAAAAACAATGTGCACCCGAGTCAACATTTCTAGACGACTTCACAACATCCATTACTGAAAAAGGAACAGCTGTCTGTCAAAGACCCTTCCCAAGGTCTTATATCTTCAGGTAAATTATCAGATATATTTCATACTCCCCTTTTAGGGTTTTTGGCAAAGGAGACGACCAGCCTTACAGCCAGCCCATCTAAGGGACAGAGTGAGTCATTGGAATGACATTCCCTACGTAAGTGTGGGTCAGTGGACTGTAAGGCCTTATTGTATGTAGGTTATTAGGACCCTTGAGCATAATGGAGATGATTAGCAGGTTTGACAAGTCATTTTTGCAAGGTATTTCCTTCAAAAACCATTTCAATTAATGTTTCTGACAACTCCCAATCAGAGTAATACAGTATTTCCAAAAGGACGTAAAGTAACTCCATTCTGATGGGTTTTTCTTCATGGCAACAAGGATTCTGCATAAACCTGCAAATAACTGTCATTCGTTATGTTAGAGGGAAAAGAAAGAAAGACAGAAAATAAAACCCTTTTTATTGCCTGAAACAAACCTTTATGTATACTCTGTATGTTTAATACCTCATTAATTCCTCAATAATTTTACACAAAAAAGCCAAATCAGGATTTTTTTTTTGTCACTAGGGAAGTACATCCTCTTTACTGGGCAGCAGTGAGTTTTACATCCTGTGGTTTCCCCATCTCATTATCATAAACCCTGCAATCGCCTCTATTACATGTTTATGACAAGCCAAACAGGCTTTGGTGGAACAAAATATTGTGTTTCCTGTAGCAAACTGTCCACATAACAATGTCAATATAGCAGTCGTTAGAGAGAATGAATACCGGCCGGCCACGGACATGCTGGGGAGAACTCTGGTGTGACCGGAGCAAACTGTGTCGACAGCATGTGTCTGTGAGATAAAACCCTTGCCACAGAAGAATAGCAGCATTTACAAAGCCCTCACATTGGAGCGCAGACGTACACATAAAAAAGGGTAATGGTCAGAGTCTGCCCTCTTGTTACTGCAGAAATGGAAGTGTTGAGGACAGCAGGGGGTGACAGCTACTTGATAGGAGACATCACCTCAGCTCTTGAAATATAATGGTAGAATACAGATGTGATATACCCTTGAAAGACAGTACAAGGATGTCTGAGGGCAAACTGCTCTAGGTGAAAAAACTATTGAGAGCATGTCAGGAAATCTTCTGGTTGTTTGATGGAGAGTGGTAAATAGACTGATTCTTATATGGTGTTTCTCTAGTCTGAATGACCAAGTGTACTTCAACATGTAGGCGGAAGCAGACTGATCGAACCTCTCATGTCCCGATCCATGAACGATCCATTGAATGTGCGTGCACATCCTTGCGCCACCATCAAACTAGAGTTATGATGTGAATGAATTGTACTGTACATGTAAAATGCTCTCAGTCCCACTTTGGAATCCAGTCAAAGCAACATAATTTGTCCATTGCCTTGAAGACCTGACATGTCACTGTCATGCCAATATTATACGAATGGCAAATAGCAAATTACAAATCTTACATGATTACATTACATTATTACATTCTGTTGCAAAAGTGACCATAAATGACGTCTGTTGCAATTTGCTGCTGAGTCTACAAAACCATCACACGTCTTTCTGGCACTGGGTCACATTGGTAGGGATACACTGGGTTAGGATTAAATTTCTTGACATTATATTAAACTGCTGTGGTTTATACTGTATGTACTAATTAGCCAGCTTATTTTAAATTAAATGCTGTGACCTTGGTGCATTACAGTCTTCAAGCAGCACAGGCCCACTGCTCTTACAGTTCGTATCTGGTAGCCTGAGTCAATTAGCCTACGATGATCAGCCAGAGATTGCTTTATGCGCATCTAATGATCCCCAAAGCTTGTATTAACAGTGAAAAGAAAGTAATTTTCTCCTTTGAGGTCTTAGTTTTTCATCATCTGCATGTTTAATCTAAAGCTCCAACTTTTGTGCTCCACAGCCTTCAGTCTAATCCTCGACGTGGACAGAGCTTCCCACATTAATCATTGAGGAGAGGCAATTTGCACAGCACCTGTCACAAGCAGGAGAGCTATTAAGGCCTCGGTGGAAGAGGAACCATGGTTGAGGAGAAAAGCTCATTTCCAAAATATAGCTTTCCTTGGACTGCTTGATGGGTCAGAGCTCAGCTGTGGGGCAGTTTTCTTGTGGAGGAGTTTGGATGCATTCAGTCAGTGCCCTCGGATGTGAAATCCTCAAGTAAAGCATTTGCTTAGTCAAGGAACGCTGATTGTGATTAATGTTTGTTTCTTCTCCTTTGCACCGCCTCAAAGTCTGAATATGGATTGCCCTCTTGAAAAAGAATGTACATTTAGATCTAAGTTTCGTAATGATGAAGATGTTTTCAAAGGTAAAATTTAAGGATGGCAAAGTTCTAATAACACTGAGTGTTAACACTGGCTCAGTGGTTAGTGATGTTGAAGGTCACCTGATCACATCCTGGTCAGACCAAAGGCCTTTTTGTGTGAGTTTTCTCTCCGCATGCTTTCAGATTTTCACTGGGTTCTCCCATTCCTTTCACTCCATCTCCCACAAGCATGTTTCAGCCGATTGGCGACTTTAAAACTGCCCCGAGGTGTAAGTGTGATGACCTAGTAACCTGTCCAGGGTGCATTCTGTGCCTTTACCCTGTGTGCACTTAAGATAGACATCAGCAGGGATTCCCGTGACACCAATGGTTACAAAGCAGGTAAGATGATGCCTGGATGGATGGATAACACTGGGGGAAAGCATCTTTATATTCCTTTCCACCTCACTGCAGTCCAACCACCTGTTGCGTGCATCGAGCCAAGTAAGAGAAGCCAGGCAGTTGATTCGGGATTATGTCACTACGACGCTACCCCAAGGACTGTTAGGAGCATGTTCCCAGTGGTCAGAAGAGACACACTTCTGTGCTCACCACAATCCCACAGTGCGGCACTCTGACTGGCCCTTTGCTGTCTGAGCTTTGAGCTTTTCAGCTGTGATGATCACGGCAAGAATTGCAGCAGGGTCCACCAGACATCCCTCCCTCGAGGGTTCAGTCAGTAAATCTTATAAAAGGGCTTCACTCTGAAGAGGTCGAGTTGAGTTTGGAGCTGCGGCACTAAAATGTTACAGCGAAAATCGACACAGTGTTGTGTATGAAAAATGTAAGGCAATCTGCTCTACATTGTCTCTCAAGAACAATAGACAAGAAAGTAAAAACAAAACCACTCGGGCCACTTTTTTTGTCTCTCATTGTTAAGTCAATGTCAATTACTTCTTTGTGACACAGAGCTTCTCAGCCCTCTCACTCAAATCAATAGCATTATCGATGACACACCCAGAGACGACACTTTGTGCGGGAAATGAGTGGTCCTCACTTTGGGCTCATTTTGAGTAACAGTCTTCAGTGGAGCCACAACATTTAGCAATTAATATTTTCATTGTCCACAAGATGACAAAAGGGGAGAGAAGCTCCCAGCTACTAATAGGAAGATAACTTGCATGACCAGCATCCTCAATTGAATTGTCTGGAACTTATTGTATATTACATGCACCATCATGTTTGCAACATGAAGCTCCTAGATTAAATTCGTAATTGACTTTCCAGCCTGAAATCAAGTACCAAAGATTTTGCTGACTTGGTAATTGAAGGAGACACTTTCAGAAATAAGCCTGCGACGACTGGTGACATAGGCAGAGATAATTAAAGACATTGCCTCACTCTGTTGAGGTGTGCTGTACAGTATATACAGTCATATGAATTTTCAGTGTATTCACCAAATACAATAAGTGGTAACACAAAAGACGAAGACAATGAAGTCTCCCTCTTCTACCTCATTGTCTGGCACTTTTGAGTTTAGTTAGTGCTTCAGACTACAGTCCACTAATTGAGTTCAGTAATCACAGTCCAGTGACTACTGTGCTATAAAGCACAAATGGAGAACTTGAATTTGCCAGTGGGTCCAATACACATGCAATTTAAGGAATGTGTGTTGTACAAAATGGGGGAAAAAATAGATGTTATCCACACTGTTATCAACAGATTTTGTTTCCCAATTTGTCTTCATAACTGGCTGTAATAAAGCTATACTGCATAAAAATTAATCAGACACCTTTATTTCTAAGTTTCTGGCTTCTGCTGCGTGCAGAAGCCAGGAACCTTAATTAAATAGTATTTGCCATAATTAAAACTATGGACTTTAATTCAGAGGTTGTAATCTTTAATTGTGTACTTTGGAAACATGAGTAATAATATAATAGTTACACCTGATGGAGTTTTGTTTTTCCTGTTTTATGTGGAGTTAACAAAAATAGCCAGGATGAGGAGTATCACTGCTGTTGAGCCAGATTAGTAAACAAAATAGTCAATGAAAAACAAGTCTCCTTCTTCTCCTCTAGGCCGTATTGACATGACAATGTTTCATGCATTATTAATTAAAAAGGCAATTACTACTGACTTTTGCCTCTGCAGAATACCAAAACCCCTCATCAACCCCAAAAGAGGGTCATAAAGGAGTTTTCCCAAGCTTGGCAATAACAAAAGAGATGCTCTGAAAGAATGATTAAATAGGGTTATTAGGGAAATGGACAATGAATGTGGACTAAAGACTGAAAAGCTTGTAAAAAGACTTTGTGAGGCTCCCCGCAGTGTCTCACTGTTACCAAAGTAATGGGCTTTCTCTCTCTCAAACCCTGATTGTTTCGCACAATGCCCAAATCTCACACAACACTGCTGGCCAGCTCGCCAACACAGAAAAACTGAACTCTGTACACAGTGCCGAGATAAACTAAACAAAACAGCTCGACCCCATAGAGCTTCCATTACACAACCATCCAAACACGTGTGTATTTGTTATTCAACACCAAGTAATGATGCACTAATGCACTTTCTTAGTCACACCAAACCCTTTCTTGACATGTGCAAACGGCTGCTGAGTGCTCTGCTGCTGTGCATATACAACGCAGACATCAGAGCAAATTGAGCTTTTGTCAGACATTAACAGTTAATGTGTAGTTGATGGTGTCAAATTTTCAGGGATGTCCCTGTCTGCAGAGCCGGACATATCATCTGTCTGCCAGACAGGAGCTGGACAGAGCCCAGAGGAATGTGAACACTAATTTGCCAGCCAATGCACTGCCAAGCTGTTATTAATCTCCATGCAGCGACAATCCTTTGGTATTAAACATTTATTTCCATTTGCATACAAATCAGAATCCAAAAGAAATGTTACGTCAAAACTGAAGCCTGGCTAAAAAACTTTTCTTTAAATATCCTTGTGGGACTGATGTGTGGCTCATTCAGCCCAGGCAGTGATTGGGAATGAGGTCAGAGCATCGTCTTGTTATGTGAAACCCCGAACCCCCACTGGCCATCAGTCGGCAGATAATGAAGCAGCCCTGCTTAAAATAATCACATTAAAATGCAGAATTTTGTCTATTGTGTTACTAATGGGATTCACGACATGCAGCACATTAAGAGGCATAGTATGTTTTGTTCATTAGTCCATTAGTATAACTTCGAGTCACATTCGTCAGTTAATGCATGTTAATGTTGCACCTCCACCAACCACTTAATATGCAGTTCTTTACATTTTATTTCCTTCAGACAGACAGGCAAATAGATTGATAGACAGACAAACAACCGGCAGATTAACCATTACCCAATGACACCAGTGGGTATGAAGCAGGTAAGATAAGGCATGGATGGATGGCTAGTGCTCCTGTCCCTACTTGTCCCTGAAATAATTATGGTTTTATGCATGTGTGTAGTGACATCCTCCTTGATTAATGATGTGTAAGTGGCAGTTAACGTGGCTGCAAGAGCCACCCGGCTGGCAGTGGGTTGAGTCCCACAGGTCTCTCAAGTATGTTCACAGCTCAGGTCAACTGCAGTCATCCCTAAAGGTTGGTCTGTAAGCAGTGGCCTGGCCACTGGAGATAAGGGTGACAAACACAGAGGCCACCATTGGGGGAAAATTGCACAAACACAGCAGGGCAAACAGAGGGCAAAAAGGCTGTGGCACTTCTGTGTTGCACTGAAATGAAGGGGCAGCGACCCTTACGAATTGGATATGCTGCTCTCCAAAGCTTTAAAGAAGTGTAGTGCTTTTGGCTCAGTGAATTGGTAAAAGGATGAAAAAATGTTGTGTTTGCTCGATGCCTTTTAGCTGCAACTGCGCTCAAACATAGTAATGCCTTCTGGAGCATGCCGGGAGGTTCAACTTATGCAATGAGACAATGTTTTGTTTAGAGTTTAGATATATCAGATAGTGATATATCAGAATTGATCAATCAGAAGTGAAAGAGCAGCTGTCTTCTACTGTTCTTCCTGTTCATACTACAAAAATATTTAGTGTGGACAAGCACAGGTTAAAGGGAGACACACCTTGACTGTGGAGGCATCCTGACAGAGAGCCATGTCCTCAGTAACCAGACTTTTTAAATCCATCCATCCTATCTCAATTGCCATTAGAATAGATTCATTTGAACTTGATTTAACAGCCAATGTGAGGAAAGAGAACTGTAGCATATTCACCACGACACAGCGGGCTCCCCAGAAATAGTAATGCATAGCAGCTCCTTCCTTACAGGTTTTGTTTGCACACTGACCAGATGCAGAGCTCCTCTCATGCTCTTTCCGTGTGCCACACATGTCCAGTACACTGGGTTACATGATAGGCTGATTGAGGCAACCCAGCTCAGCTGCATTGGACCCTATCAGTCCATCTGCCCCCCTGCCTCTGAGAGGCCATCACGCCCATATACCGACCTCGCCAGATTTAGGCTAGGGAGTTACCTGGCCTAACTAACTAGCCCAGGCATTGTGCCGATGGCTCCCAGTCTTCTGGGTCAGCTTCTCCTCCAGCTGTTTCTGCTACTGCTTTGCAATGTCTGCTGGACCCCATATTCACCGCTACACTGTGGCTTGCCCAGGGACAGCCTCCTGAGAGGCTGGCACTGCCCAAACTACGGCCACAGGTAGATTTTAGGAATCCTTTTTTTCCCTTCAGCTACAGGGTAACCACCATTAGAAAATCCTGTAAGCAGTCCACTGTGTCAAAATTTGCCAATAATTTGTGATTTGAGTTGTGAAGGTCTTGGTGGCATGAACACTTCTAGAAAAAGTAAAAAAAAAAAAGTGAATGCATCACTCAAGGAACTTTGCATTCATGTCCCTGCTTTGTGTTCCATTTACCAAGTACACATGGCTGTTGTCAAGGATTTCCAAGGATTTTAGAATTAAAGAACGAGGTCCTGTAGTGTGTACACAACACGTGGATAGATCATCAGATGGCTTAGCACACTTTGACAGGTGAGGCGAAGCTGAATACACAAGCAGAGACCTGGAAGGTGCACACAGATTCCTTAAAGTTACACCAACACAGAGCTGCACTGCAGCACCAGCAGGAAAGTCTGGGAGTGAATAAAGGATTGGCACTAAGAAGGATTTTACTGTATTGTACTTAACTGCACCTTACTCTGCTATCAAATACTACATACTATGCTACATTGTATAGTATATTATACCATATATAGTATATAGTATACCATACTGCATTCCACCATAGCGTACTATACTATAACATATGTACTATATTAAAACTTTACTTTATTGTACCATATCCTGTTACACTGTACCTTACCGTGTACTGTGTTGTTCTACACTGTATTTTACTATGACATACTATAATGTTACATACCATACTATACATAATATACCATAACAAACTGTAATATACTGTGCTATACCATAATGTAGTATACTGTGTTGCACCATGTTGCATAACTGTATACTGCATTATTATGTAATGAACAATGCCTTACTTTACCCTAACACTAGTATACTAATTAGTCATGCACTCGTATGTGTTATACTCTGGAGCTATAGAATATACTATATCACTTCATATTATACTATTACTACACGTTTTTTTCTTTTTTTTTCCTTAAACACTGCATAATTCCTACACTAATATGCTATGGCACCACATGCAACATATGTGGCCTAATAACTGCACATGTAAAATTGGTGCAAGAGCAGTACTGTGATCGGAGGGTCATCTATCGGAGGTGAGGTCACTGTTCATATGTGATGAGTTGGAAGCAAGGATGGGTTGATATTTCAAGGTAAATATCAAGAGAAAGTAAACAAACTGACCCAAAATAAAAAATAAGAGAATTCTCATCACTGACACCACGGAGAAACTGAGATGGAACATCAATGGAGCGTCAATACAAACCAGATCTGGATAATTAACTCTCAGAGGCATCAGATACGAGGAGACTCTCCCCTGTCATCTCATTTAGTGTTGATATAAAAAATATTCCTGATTACACCTTTAAAATAGTCTCTTTTTGTAGTGCTTACGAATGCATCCTACAGTTTAAAACCACTCTATCTGGAGAGAGATGCTGTCTTCTTTTAGTTTTGTTTTCCGAAGAAGCTAGACAATGTCGAGCTTCTTTGTGTGTTTAAAATGTATATTACCGTTTTTTAAACCACTAACTGTCTCTATAAAGATGTGTAATTTCCTAAATACAGGATGTGTCACATATAGTAATATAGTAGTAATAACTTTGAATAGATTTTTAAAAAGAGATGAACCAAAGTAATTTCATCCTCAGTTCCCTCTCATCAGTGTTTTAATCAGGATGTGATAATGAACGTAGAAGGGTGCAGAAAGTCATGGAGACATTTTATCGAACCTCCAAACAGCAGCAGTACTAGTTTTAAGTAATATATTTTTGGACCAAAAGACATAACAGTCTTAAGTGTAAAACTAGTGACAAATATCTTTTGAGTGACTTGAAAAGAAATAAAACGCACACACTACGATTTTTGGAAATCGTAGTGTGTGCTCTTCTTGGTAAATTACCCATTTTCAGGTGCTGCAGATCTTTTCTGTGTTGGCAAGGTTAGCAAAAACCTTCAGGCAGAACAAAAATTTGAGGAATTAAACAGGAGTTCATACATAATGCACACGTTCAGTCTCGTCATTTGAAATTTAGACTTACACCACTGCTCAATAGTAATGAGACATCTCCAGAAACTCATCTAATGAGGGTAAAAAAATGCATTGTTGCCCACTGAAATATTTTGTTTCTTGGTAATGGCACATGCATATTATGGCAATAGAAATTCATAAATCTGAAGCACTCACACACTTCTTGATGATTCAAGTAATTTATAAATCTCCAAGAGTGAAAAGATCATTTTGAATAACCTTAGCCTCAGTATTATATTCATTCATATGCCTGCAATTGTCTGGAAATAATGTATGTATGAGGTGCTTTGGCGGGACCAGAATACAAAATATTGAAATACTTGCAACACAAAGGTCTTCAATGAAAATCACAGTGGGATGGAGCAGTTACAGAACCACAGTGATGGGACTTCTAATAAGGGCTGCATTAAGTCGGCTCCACACTCTCTGCGGAGTCATTTTATGAGAACACAAAGTAGCTCTGACACAAAATAAACAAGGTGATTTTCATCTTCACGTGATTCATCAATCAGGATGAGTGCTTGTCTTTACAGATTTTCATATCTAATGTGTTTAAAGACAATTTATTCAAATGGAGGTTTACACCATACGTGCTTTGCAAATTTCTTGCTCTATGTAAGGGACATTTTGTGGCTACAAGAAAATTCTTGCACGGCCACATGTAGCAACTGTAATTTCATGCTTACTGTTTATCTTCTCATAACTCAGAGGCTTTTCGGGCTTTATAATGCAAAATAAACCCACAAACACTTCTGCTCACTGATGGCTCATCCACAGGCTATCGTGTTTGTCTGATATGAGCATGCTGGTATTAGTATATTTACTTTTTGACCCGTGACTCAGATGAAGACAAAACTGCGTAAAATAAATCTCTGAATGCAGGAGAGGGTTAACCCTAAAATAACTACGCACTTTACCCATTTCTGCCTCTTTGCTGTATTTCTTCAACTGATTTTGGAAGTTTTTGGTCATTTTTAATCTTGGACTCATTCACATGGAGCTGAGAATGGCCAATGACCAAAAGCGAAAGAAAGTGCTTGCGCATCCTCTATCTTCAAGCCAGATGGAACTGATTGTGCATTTGACTGAAAACAAGGATATGCTGCATCAGTGGTTAATTAAAAGACAGATAAAGAAATTCTGTGTGTGTGTGTGTGTGTGTGTGTGTGTGTGTGTGTGTGTGTGTGTGTGTGTGTGTGTGTGTGTGTGTGTGTGTGTGTGTCGTGTCTGTGTCTGTGTCTGTTTTTGATTCTTTGACTGAAAGAGAGAATATGGATATTAGTCACTAGGGTGACCAGACATCCCAGATTTCAGGGGACGCTCAACGGCCGCTCTTTTCCATTTAAACTGTCCTGTCCAAGGTTTCGAATGGGAGAGAAGAAAGTTGTTTAGCACATAGAGAGAGAGAGAGAGAGAGAGAGAGAGAGAGAGAGAGAGAGAGAGAGAAAGAAAAAGAGATAGCAAGGGTTAGGGAGCAAGCAAGCAGCGCAGAAACATCCTCAGCAGCAAACGGGTCTGAGGCAGTAGCGCCCCGATGATTGACTACCGTCAGACCCCCCTTCCTACAATGACATAGCAGTACCATAGTATCTTAAAGTGCATTCCCCAACTGAGAATGGGGTCTCCTCAATTTCTTAATCCACTCTATACCTAAAAGGTGATGTGGGGCTCTATTGTAGAGCATAGAGTAGCACAAAGGCAGGGAATACACCCCGGACAGGCTGGTCAATTATATGTCGCAAACACAATTTGCTCTCACACTCACACCTGGGCGCAATTTAGAGTCCCCAAGTGGCCTGAGCATGCATGTTTTTGGACTGAGGGACAAACTGGAGCACCCAGAGAGCACTACCAATGCTGGCTAGAACAGTTAGCATAGCAATTCTTGGAATGTTGATTGTTCTTTTGTTTGTCCCACTTAGAGATGACAACACTCAAGAGCATACAAAGACATGGCGAACAGATTTTCAGAACATGTGCCAGGAAAGAGACTTTGAGCCTCCATCCAAGTGGATGATGTTGACTATTGTTGAATGGGAAAATCCAGGAAGGATCCAGAACACCTGCACCCAGGTGCTCCAACACAAAAATCAAGTGGCCATCTAAAATGATTCAAGCTCTGCCAAGATTTTAAAACAGGTGTAAGCTCAGTGTTGGAAGTGAGAAACCTCTTTGAGCACTGTTTTTACAAACAGCATTACAAAAGCAGCCAAATGGCCTTTTACAAGTGTGCTCTCAAGCAAAGTAATGCTTTCTCTAGAAAAGTGATAGAAACCTTATTTTGTACATATAATTATTACTCCTAGATCATGACACCAGTCACAGCACAGTACTATTGCTTTCGTATGCATTTAATTATGACTTAGGACTGGTGTGAATAATGGAATTGCGAACCATCTATTCATTGCTGGGCAGTCCTGCTGACAGAACTGCAGGAGTGCGATTGGCATCTATTCATTTCCTCTGAACTGGGAACAAGCTGAATCAGAGTCAATCATTGACCCTTTGAGACAGATACCAAGGACTGAATGATGCAGAGGATTAGCTGTCTCAGCCATTGCCTTGTTTACTTCCTGCATTTGTGAGCCAGAAAATTGCTGCACAAATTGCACAAAACCATTAATCACGGCATACAATTTTCTCTCCTACTGTAACCCCTTACCATGCAAAGTTTTTCATTTCCTGTTCAATCTCTTGACAAAATCCAATCAACAATGGATCATAATTTATTCACACTTGGTGAGAGAATTCACTTCAAGTGTATGAAGACATCTCATTATTTTAACACATACACATCAGACATAACCAACATTGTTGTTTTAGCAGGTAGTAAAAAGGGAATTGTGTTTTCAATTTGATTGAAACAGAGAAGATAGAACCTTAAGTAAATATTATTGAGTTTTCTTTGTGATAAAAAAGAAATGTCTACAATAAATAAGTTACAAAGTAATCTACAGAACTTATTTTATTATAATATTATAACCCAATACAAGTGGAAGGATTCTCTAACATTGACATTCATTTAGAAGAGTGACATTAAACTCTTTCTAAAGTGACACTCACGACTCCCATCCAATCATCTGTGTATGAGGGGTCGATATAACCAATGTGGCCTCACTGAATGATGATTTAAAGTTAACTGTCAATCGAAAAATTGTCTGCCTTTTCCATTAATGCTATTTTTGATGTTTAAGTGAAAGTGGTTTAGGGTACAGAGGACAGGGTAGTTAGCATAATAGCCTCAAGCACAGCGGTGAATGATTGGTCTGCAAGGTATTTTTAACAGAGTGGTAATGATTTGCTGGAGGTGAAGATGTGCTCACCCTCAGGAACAATGTGTCATGGACATTGTGCTTAAAATATGTCAAAAAGTCAAAACTAGACATTGCTTATTTCACTTTTGTTCTCATATAAAATTTGTTATCATATAAAAGTTTTTTTTTCAGTACATTTAATTACATCTATAAGCATTTCTGTGTGGAGTTCTTATATTCGTCCCATGCCTGTGGGAGTTTTCTCTAAGAACCCTGGTTTTGTCTCATTGTCCAAAATCATACATTTTCAGGTCAACGGTAGACTTAAATTGTCCCTAGATTTAAGTGAATATTGTGTCTGTGTGTGTGTGCCCTATGACGCCTGGTCACCCGTCCAAGGTGTATACCATGCCTTTGACTGTTGGGGACAGTAGTTGGCATGGTAATGGATGGATGGATGGATGGATGGATGGATGGATGGATGGATGGATGGATGGATGGATGGATGGATGGATGGATGGATGGATGGATGGATGGATGGGTGGATGGATGGAGGGACCTTACAAATGGTCAAAAGTTTGTACACACCTTCCCATTGACTTGAATGGGAAAGTGTCCAAACATTTAACCAGTCATGTATTTCTTTCATCATGACAAAATACAAGAGAATGTGTGATGTAAGAAGGCTAAAACAGCACTTAGTGAATTTAGTCTGAACAGTTTCTGCAAACTTCAGGCATAACGTTTTTGATTTCGATTACTACGATGCATTCTCTCATGGAAAACTAAGACTGAGTAGATCACATTTATGTTTATGTATTAGCATCATTTAAAATGGATAACTCTCTAAATGTCATGCAAAGGTAAAATCTTCCCTGGCTGAGATGTTAAATCGTTGTGCATGAGATAAGCAGATGCTAAGAAAGACTTTTTTTGGTCTTCTTTATCGTATCTCCCTACAGTACAGGTTGTTCCTGAGCTGCAGTAGTAATCATGTAAATGTAAGAGTGTTTGATAAGTGCCTTTACTGCACCCCTGGAATTAAAAAAATCAAGCGATGCATGTAATAAACAAAAGGGCACTATGATACGGCTTCTCTCGCCAAATAATTACCAGGCAATGAAATGCTGCATTCATAATCACAGTGATGCCAGCACCCATCACTAACCTTGCACCTTAAACTCCCCACAACTTATCAAGAGTCTAAATGTATTCACCGCTTGTGTGAGTAGGGGGGACTCGGGTGGACCCGAGAGATCCTTTGTTCAGAATTATTTGCCGTTCAGTTGCCCAGTAAATCATTCTACAATACTGTACCCAGACCATAATAATAAGAAAAATACGTGCAGTATGATAAGCATAATTGAGGAGTGACACATGTGCTTCCCACGGTTTATGATATAATTCAGTTAATTGTGGTCCAGTTAAAGACTTTGCCAATCACACCCAGAAATATGAAGGTTTTATGCAGCCAATTTATGCACAAAGGGGATATGTCTCGTTGCACTGCCAACAATATTAGCACAGTATATTGTGCAGTGTGAGGCAGTGGCTCCACAATTGAATTGGGTTTCTCTTCTGAGCTATGACACAGTGAGAAAGGAGACTGAAAACAGTTTAAACTCACACCTCTATTGATTTATCCTTTATTGCTCCAGATTTATGAATTATTGTAAATCTGATGGTGTCTCTCATAATACTGCCACAGGCTTTTTAAATCATGCTGACAGGCTTATTATTGAGCTCCAGCAGAGGAGGCAGCGTAGCATGGGGGAAGAGTACCATCCGTGATCCAGGAGGAGGAAATATTACGCCGCACTCCCCGGTGGTGAGAAGTTGTTGCACCAGAACTACGTCCTCAAACAATTGCCACAGTGCTCTCCATCACTCATGGCAATGAAACAGCATTGGCCTAACAATAATGGGATCTACAGCCGCTCACACTGTAGATCAGTCACACGGGTGGCGACAGTACTGTCTCACTTTGCAGACTGCGGGGCAGATGGGGGAATATGCCTGATGATAATTTATGTGGGTCAAAACAACGCATTAATAATAGATGCAAACCATGAGGGGAACAAAGTAATAGGCAATGTGTGCGGCCAGGGCAACTTTTTTACCTGTACCTGGACGTCACAAATGGAAAAAAACACAGGAAGAGAGTCACCTAACCAGCAGCGCTCTGCAGAGGATGAAATGGAGTAGATAGTAAAACTCGATGCTTCTCCATGTAAAAAAAACGAGAAGAAAAGTTTTGTCGAGACAGGGAGAATATGAATGCTGATAACAATACATAGAATCACTATCAGTGTTTTCACAAGAGAAGGATCTCAACGGTAACTCTTTTACACAGCCCATTGTGCTACAGCCTAAGTTATATGCCTCATGAATAAAACTGAGGTCTTTAAAATGCCCTTCTCTCTCGCTGCTCTCCGTCCTACCACTCTGTATTTCATGAAGTACTGTATTTTTAAAGCTGCCATTACGCTGAAGTAGGGGGAATATGCCTTGGTTCCTAATGCACCAAATCTACTCGATATGCCGTATCGCAGATTCATCTCTGGCAACGAGAAAAATGAAAATGTGTCTGTATTTTGGTGAGCTGCCACTCAGTTTTATCAGAGCCACTCAGCAGTCCCCACAACACTCCAGCCTCTTCTATTCTGTTTTCCCCTTTTTCTCGGTTCTAATTTATGAGCTCTGGCCGAAATTAAACGGATTGAAATTGTCAAAAATGCGTATTCCATTTGAGGAGACGCTGCAGATAAGAAAAGACAAGGGGAGGAAAATATGGTTAGACAGTTTGGACAAAGCAGAGAACTCGTGTTTTTTGTTTTTTTTCCACTGAAAGCTGCCGAGGCTTGACATGGCACACGGGTGACTTTTCAATCCATTTCTGAAACACAAAATGGCTGTGCAGGTTCATCTGAAACAATTACAGCAAGAATGATAAATTCTCACAGCTGGAAACATTTATATTCAGAGATAAGAGCGGCAGTTTTGATAAATGCCGCGTTCCATTCAGGTCTGTGGTGTCAGTGCTTTGCACTGTGGCTTGAACTATTAGTAGATTAGATTACGACTGTATATCTGTAGAGACTCGCTGTTGTCCACCTGGCAGGCTACAAAGCTGTCAGACGGAGATGCTCAGAAGGCCCGGGTGGTTTCCTCCAGATGGATCAACAAGCATGCAAATCAATCATTTGTCATGCTGATAACATCACTGAAGAGATTTCTCCCCATGCCTTTGTCATTTCATTCCACTGACATTTGTGGACTATTTGATTCATGATCCGTTGGAAATTTCACCACGGTCTATTGCAAATATATTCTTCTTTTCATCTTATGTTGAGGTTTGATTTTGTCCTTGACTCTGCTCTTTTGACCATCATCAGGCATTCATTGAATTTGTCACCCATATCAGAATGGGATTGTGGCCGCAGCTTGGGCAGTCTCAGTCTTTCAGGAGGCGGGGCCAGGCCAGGCCAGGCACAGCCAGTGCCAGGTGGGCTGATTGAGCTCAGCTCAGCCCATCATAAAGCTCAGTGTCCTCGCTGTGCAGGGGAGGACCAATGGAAAAGACTCAGGAGAGAGAGAGTGCTGCTGCCAGAGTAATAATAAAGGCTGAAAGTGAGAGCTGTTGTGTCCTATGTGTTTTTAATCCATGGGGGTCTGCTACAAGGATGGTCCATCATTTTTACCAAGCTTGAAATATCTCAACATCTTTAGGATGGATTGCACCTAGATTTCATCCAGACATTAATTATTCTCATCTGATGAATTGATTTAAGAGATCGCCTGATTTTTTTTACATCCCTCCTTCTATTAAATCTCTTGATGACTATTATTTTTTCTCACATTTGTTTAACATTTGCTACATTTGTCTTTTGATGACTATTAAGTTTTCTCACATTTGTTTAACAGCCACACCAGTTTACCAAATATCAATCCCGATCAGACTCTATTCAGAACAGGGGCCGTTGCACAAAACTAGGATAAGGGATTAAGCCGGGATATGTTGGTTATCCTGGCTCAACTTATCCATGATCTAGTTGCACAAAAGCCAGATAGGGGGGTGTAGGATATGTTATGCTATAAGTTACTATGGGGATTTATTCTGTGGAGCTAGCCTGCTCCAGACCAGGCTAAGCTCTAGAATCTATTTAATCTCATCCCTTATCTCAGTCACCACAAATGGAAACCAGTAGTTATTCCACTGCCCACTACACATTATCACAAATAACTAGACCCACTCATTATTTGAATGTTTGTGATTAATAATTTCAATCATTTTGGATAAATGATTTTAGATGCTTTTGCAATCATTTGATAATGTACAGTTTCCCATAGACTCTGTGTATAAATATATGAATATGAATATTATGGCCCAGACTTGCCAATCACGTTGAATACACATTCAAAAGGTCTGTATATAATACACCCTGCATGTCTGCACACTGAAATAAATGCAGGACAAATCCAAACACATCAAATGAACAGACAAATGAATGGATGCAGCAGCCTCCCTGCAAGCTTACACAAAGTAAACAACACAATCATAAGAGGCCAAATCATTTAAATTAAATAAAAAGACACAAATTCCTATGCCGGTGCAGGACATATTTAACTGAAATTCACAGACTGCATATTAACTACAATAATTCAACACACATTTGTCGCTCAGCCGCCGACCACTGTCATCATCAGGGGAGACTGCAGGATTGTCCCAGTCTATGGCTGGTGGCACTCTGGGGTCCCTCTTCTTCCTCAGGCAGGCCATATTGTGGAGGACAGCACAGGCCACAGTAATGTCACATGCCCTCAAAGGGCTGACCCTTAATATCTGAAGACACCAAAACTGTGCCTTCAGGAGGTCAAACGTCATCTCAGCTCTGGCCCTGGTAATGGCATGGGCATGATTGTAGGCGTGATGTCCTTCCTGGTGTCTGTGTATGGTGTCAGGAAAAAAGGCTGGCAGGCAGACCCCCTGTCCCCCAACAACACACCAGAGAATTCACCTGTCAACACATCTCTTCATTACAACCTCACAAACAGAGTGACATTCTTGATACAGCCATGATGTAAACAGTGGTTAGTAATAGGAGTTGTGTGGCTCACCTTGTGATAGGTGCTGATAGATTTCAGAGGTCTGGAAGACTCTGGAAGTCATGGACTATCAGCATTGCAGACCATCTGAAATCATAGGATAACTTAATCCTAGGACCCATCACTCTGCACAGATACCTGATTTCATCTGCAGGAACCTGTACCTCTCATATACCATGTCCGTTCTGGCCCAGTCATGTTTAATCTACATTACACACACACGTAGAGCAAACATTAGAAAAGAAAAACTTTATCACCAACAGGAAATTCATTAAAGTCAGTGAGCTAGTGACCTTATTATTATAATTATTATTTTTAGCTCATCTATTTATCAAAGAGTTATACAGTCTGATGGAGTTATATTTACACAATTTCACCCATATCTGCAGTTCATTTCAATTAAAAACTGAACAGATTCATAATCAGAGTACAACTGTATTTTTGGAGATGTGAATAAAATATTTGGATTGTAATTGTGATGTTTCAGCAGAATGGGGAGTGTGTAATTGAGCACTACTGATGCATTCAGGTAGTCAGTAATGTTCTGCCACGCTGTTCCTCTTTGTTTTATCACCGTGGCGATGTTTCCTTTCTTTTTAATTATATCTTTCACCTCCTCGTATGCCTACATAAGGATTTCTGCCTCCGCCGGGGAAAAGTCTGCTGTACTGACCATGGTGAATCAGTGGATCTGTGATCAGTTGGCGGGGTCTGTCTGAGAGAACCGTGAGTTAGAACTTTTTCGAGGTTTAGTTTTACCTGGCTTGATGAGTCTGTGTCTGCTCATCCTTTCTTGGTCTTTGTGCAACCAATTAAGCCTGGACTCTCTTGCTCTGGATTCATTGAACTTGGCTCAGACGCTTATCCTGGATATCTTAATCCTTCTTTTGTGCAACAGGCCCCAGGATGAACATTAAACCAGCAGCAGGTTTGCATTGTCAAACGCACTTGAGTGCAGCCTTACAGAGCTGCTGGCGAGGCCTCAGAGCCATGCCGCCTTTGCTGCCAAGTTAAGTTACGCTTAACAATAATTACAATAATTTCACATGCCATGCATCTATTTAGCACTCTTTTAGATAGCATGCATGAATCCTTGTGATAAATACAGCTGTGCCACTTCGTATACGAAGTTGTTTTCTTTTCCGGAAAGTGAGTCAGACCACCACCAGCATCAAGTACAATATGTCACCGTTTTATTTTTAATGAGGTGTAATTGCACCGAGTGCGAGTGCTGGAAAAATAGATTTCCAAGTGAGTCTGGTAACCTCCCTCCTCGCATAGGAAATGATATAAGAAATGTCGACATCATTATTGAAAGGCCTTTTGCGTGCATCAGTGATCGCTCCGTGCCTTTTTTTTTTCCCTGGTTCAGCGACATCGTTGGGGGTAAAGCCACTGAATGCTGATGGGACTCAAAGCAGTGGCCACAATCCCATTTGAGCAGCCACTGGTGCTTTGCCTTAAATGCTTTTCAATCTGCTGGAGATCACATTAGGCGGCTCCTTCTTATCGACTCATCTAAAGAGTTTATGTCTTCATCTAATTAAGGACAGTACTTCCTTAATAGCTCAATGCTTAGACTGAGTTATTTCATAAGTGTGGGGTTTGTCTATCAGTCCACGCTGTGCTCCTCCACTGTCAGCATTAAATTATGCTTTTAATACAACTCCTCTTATGTCCTGTCCAACATTAACATAGAGAGTTTTTTAAACAATGCTATCTGTTAATTTTAGGGTGCTTCATTCTATTCTGTTTCTGTATGTTTTCAAGGCTCACAGTGTCACTCTTTTGATGTATGGCATCCTCTCGCTGGGAGAGGACCGTAGTTCAGGCAGATATGAGATGGGTCCAAGGTGTCCGCTGCCAGGGCCTGCCAGCTCAGCCTGTTTCCAGGCTGCTCTGTATATCACGAGGTCAAGCCTCCTATTTAGACAAGGGAATGAAGGATTGGGCTGAGATGTATTATGCATGTGAATGCAGGGGAGGCTGGCAGCTGCGCTAACAAGTCAAGTCACTTCCACAGGGCAGTGCACCAGCTTGTCTGCTCCCCACGCATATATAGACTGAACTACTGCAGCTAATGTGACTGATTCCTATGGGATGCTGCAAGAAACACTTTTTTTAATTTATGCTTGGAAAATATCCATTAAATATTCATATTCAGTACTCTTTTGTAACCAATTAACACAAGAGGTGAGTCAACTTTGAGACATCCAAGGTAGTTATTTTATTTGAGATGTTTCTACAAAGAAACAGTACTCGAAAACATTTAAAATAGCATGGGAAACAGGTCTCAAATGTTGTTACCTATCATAATTTAGGCTCAGATTCACTATCTAGGGTGTTTTGCCACCTTTACCTTATGTGTGTCTGGAGATACACCTCTAGGCACAAGGCAGTTTAGTGAAGGGATGGATGGGTGAATATTGACATTTGAAGTTAAGTTCAAGAACCATTTCTTGTTTTCAAAACGTTTACTCTTGCTCACCCACTCTCCGCAAATACAACAAAATACAAAAGCAGCATGAACCAAAAGTTTTGTTTATTTATTTTTTTCTTGGCTCACTGTTCCATGCCAAAACAATGTTTTAATCATGAAAAATTCATTCACAAAATTAAAAATACAGAAGACGCCCATGTACTACAGAAATATTTCTGGTTGTGAGCACCTCGACATGCAACCAAACAAAGAAATGCTGTGCCGCATATGCATATTGGAATATAATTAGTAGGCCTATAGAGAAAAGGTGTGAACCTGGGCCACCGCATGATGACAAACAATTAAAAACGTTGTGTAAAGTAGCTGGTGTTTCACAGTTCATTATCAGTTATTGAGTTTCCTCACTGAGTCACTCCAACATTACATTTACATTAATTTACTGAGCTCTGCATGTTTGAAGCATATTCTGTAATCCCAATTTCAGGATATATCATTTACCCATTACCACTTTTTGAAGCCCTTACGAGATGTCTGTTCTACCACTTTAGTGGCACCAAGGGGGTCATAGCCCTATCCGTCTCTCAGGATGGGATGATTCATCTGTATCTCACACAAAAAAACGATTTAATCGATGAGCTCAGAGCCAAACAGGTGACACATCCCAAAAAAACATCTACATTTTGCTAACGTGTTTGTACTCTGTCCTGGTCGTCAGCCATCAATAAACAATTTCTGAACAATTTCCAGGAGGGCAATTTGTAATCAAATGGGTTTAATAAATAGCCCTTCAACTGGACCGTATTAAGTGGCAGAAAATGGCCACGACCCAAAGAAGGTTGTTTAGAAATAAAAGGGGGTAATAAAGCGGCCAGTGTGTCATTAAGGGATTGTTCAGCAGAGGAGCCAATCTTCTCCCTCTGTTTGTTGTTTTGATGAGCCTGTTGCTCGTGTTGTGTTCTGGCTGTCCTTTGTGACTGCAGATCAGCCTCTGTCCGGCCATGCTCTCATTTCAGCGATCCTCCTCTGTCTGGGTCAATATTAAAATAGAGGTGAGCTATGCTAGGGAACAGCACAATGCCGTTCCCTAGCACAGCCAAAATCTATCTTAACCAACAGGTCGAAAGTAGTTTAACGCTCCTGAATGGTCACATCGTGCGGTCATCATGTTCTCTTTCCAGTTGTCATGGATACAGATAAACTTGTGAGATGAACCTTACAGAATAAAATCAGTGACGTGGATATATCACACATGCTGCTGAGACTAAGTGATAAATGATAGTTTATGGCTTATTATTTTGTTTAAACTATCTCTGAGACATTTGCAAGTGTTCTCTTTATGTTTTGCTATACATGTAGACAGTTGTTGCTCTGATGTGCCTCGATGCTCCAAAGAGCATAATATATTCATTTCAGATCTTAATAACTATAGAGAAGGAGCAGGGAGCGCTTTATTCCATTAGGGTGATACACTTCTGAATAATTAAGGAGCCAGGCTGGCTTTAGTAAACATGAAGTCTCAATTCAACTGACTTCAAAACATTAGACTGGCCCTATTCACAGGCAGACTACATATTAGGATCTGTTAATGGTTCTGCATCAAATTATTCAGAACAAACAGAAGAGCTGTGGAATGGCAAAATAGGAATTAAGAATTAATTTGTAGGATAATTGTGATGCAAATGAAGGCAACTGTCTACTCCAAAACCAAATTCACATTTACTATTCTTGTGATCTTGGGGCAGTATTTAAATTGCCATGGGAGATATATTCTATGCCTAATGGAAACATCTATCAGAGTGTAAAAGCAGTGGTTATTTGGGATATTTGCGAGCATTTTGTGGAATGGGTCAATTCCAGATAGGAAAAGCTTTGACTGAGAAACAGACCCCCACAGCTCAGATAACCACAGAATAAGATAAAACATATTTTGAGGTGGATGAGCCAATTAATATTCCTGGATTGAGAGCAGGTCTTTCTCCCTCACATGGTATTAGTATTCTTATCATGCGTGCAAAATACACCACAGGAGACAGCATTAGGAGTTTATTGTACAGCCAAGTGAAAAATTAAAATCCATGTCCACTCTGTTAGCTGTTGTATTAATGGATACAAACACATTTATTGAACAAACAGCATCAATCAATGCTATCTGTTGTCTCTGCATTGTGTGGTAATCTAAGTGGAACATGTATTTTGTAAATGGCTGATTAGGAGCGGCTGCTGTTGTTCAGTGAACAAAATCAGGAACCTGCTGCCAAATGTCTAAGAAATTCTCCATAAGCATGCATGCATGCGTAAGCAGCTCTTGGAAGCCACATTCAGGATTCATGTATATGACATCCATCGAGCTAAGAATACACCTGGGTTTTCCCTGAATATCCTCTCACCTCACATTAAGACTGAAATCCCGTAATCACAGTCAAAAGTAGAGATGAAGGTCAAGGACTGTTGAAGTACACTGCCTCACATGGGAACAGTGCAGGCATAGTGATGTAGTGCCATGTCTTCATTTTAAGGATTTATAAAATAATTATTTATTAAACTTATATCAAAATAATTTACGTGTGCCTACAACAGCAGGAAATGAAGACAGTTTACTACAAAAAACATTATTGTGCATTATCTATGGACTGCACACATATTTTCTCCCGGAGAATTTACCATCTACTAAATGTAATGTGAATATTGAATCAGTATTGTATATGTATTGTATAAGACGTCCTATAATGGAAGATGTCATTGAAAATATGACAAAAACCCAAGTTTGTGAATTAAACTATTGCGAGATATCGACTCTGCTGAGGCAAATACTGTTATCTTTAACTTAAGTCATAATGTATCCATAATTCATTTTGCACCTTTGAAATGTTCTTTTTTTTTTTTAGTCTAAAGCTTTGTTAAAGTGAGCACACATGAGAAGGTTAAGTATCAGCAGAGGGCAAGATTGACCCCAGCAGAGGTCATAATGATACTGAGAGTTAATGTATGTTTACATTGACAGAGCAAAAAAAAGTCCATTGCCAAACCTGTGACCAAAATCTAACTGGTTGTTCTATATAGAATTTCTAACTTGCAGAATGGCCTGTGGTTTATTGAACCAGTAGTATTGTAATGAAATCAGCTGAATGCAATTACACTTACTGCTGAAATGCTGCTTAAAACGTAATTGTGATTTCTATCAGCTTGAACCACCAGAAAACACAATTAAAACTTCAAGAGCGTACTATGTTAAGAAAAATGAACTGTTATTGCTTGCGTGCAGTGAATGAGTTTAACTTCTCACTTGGACTGCGACATAGTGAGGGTTTTCTGTTATTGAGTAGTAGTAGATTGATCTAAGTGTGCATAAAATAAGGTCTTGAAGAGGTGTCAGTTCTCATTTTTTCAGCTGGAGGGACACGGGTGGATAAAAGCACTCTTTCAAAGGTTATTCTATACTGAAGATTATTTTTAGCCCGGGAACAGGTTGTGTGACAAGGCCATGTCAACTTTAAAACATTCAATCTCCTCTGTAATAGTGTTCGGAATTACTCACTCCAACTCAACTGTTTCTTAGAGTTTATCCATCCATTATGACTAGTGTAATTATTGTGTGTTTTATCATTAAGCATCACTGCAATCTGACTCCCCATTGAGACTTTAGAGAAGCTCTCATGATTATCTCATTCACAAGTGTAAAACGCAAAAAAAAACACCAATGCAAGAATGAATACAGATTAGTATTCAAGACAAAGATCCTGTTTTACCATGTTCTCATTATGAGACACTGACCTTAATTTTTTTTCCTTCCAAGATGCTTGCTCCTTTATCTTCTTTCTTTGTGTCTTTTTTTCTTCTTCTTCTTCGCTCTCTTCTTGTTCTTCTGCTATGATGGCAGCGACACACTGTTGTAATGGACAAACACAGAGCCAAATTTGAAATCTTGCCCTCAGCCATTTGGTCATAATGCAGAGTCTGAAACCTCTCTATGCATTACAGTCAGTTTTGTGCCTTAATGGTGCTATATTTGTTTGTAGCAGCTGAAAAGGACGAAGTAAGAATGTGGAAAGGTTATACATGAATGTGAAGACATGGATGAAGGAATCCACAGAAAGAAAATTACAAATCATAAGTAACCTAGATCTGAATAAAGTGGAGTGAGCATGATCAGAGTAAGATGTGGGGCTCAAATCTTATCTGCATTATCTTATCTGCAAAAACAAGATGGCAACAAGTAAAAAGATGTCACAGGTGGGGTGCAGGGGTGAATTCCTTCTCATTTTTAAGGAATGTTAATATTAATATGAACACCGGATGGCAGAGATTATCATTTTTTTTAGCTTTAACTATCTATCAAAAAAACAAATAAAAATCAGGAATTTCCTGAAGAGCACCTCCCAAAAGGCATCAATACAGTTAATTTTTACCTACCTACAGCACCGGAGTACTGTTTACAGTGACCGGCCTGGTCATGTACCTCTCCCTGGCATCTCTGCTCAGTATTTCTCTATTTGCTTGCTGGTTAAGTGGAGGTTGGATCAATATTATCACATACACATATGTACAAGATACATGAAAGAGAATTCACTGCATTCACTACCCCAAATTTCCACAGGATGCATACTCAGTCAGAAACTCTGAAACTCCAGCGTAAACCCAGTCAAACTGAATTCTGCGCAATTGATCAGTTTCACAAGAAACCTTGTGTGTCCAACAAATCTTTTGGGGTGGATACAGAGTCAGAGGGAGTTGTTACATTTACTAAAGGCCAATACCTATTCCACAGATAAAGAAACTTGTTCTCACTCCCAGTTGTAATAGTATGGAAATGTCTGTATGAAATGTCTTGGCCGGAACAAAGTGCTCTTCTCCTTGCCGCCCTTGTTCTGGGAGCTAGAACAAATTTCTCTGTTCTTGTGGCATATGTATTGGCCGTGAAGTGGATGCTATCAGTTCCATTGACGTAATACTACTGTTTCGAATTCAATGAGCATCCAGCGGAAATTCAGGCCTCATTCCCAGCCAGTTCTCAAACATGTTGACAGGAGCATGAATGGAATATTCTATAAGCAACTCATGCAAATACAATCATTCAATTGTCTTCTTTTGAGTGTAGTCAGTACTTCCCTTCATATAAACCTTGTCACTGTGTCCTCTGACCTGAGCTTTACATACAACAGTGAATGTAACCACCGTTAACTATTCTCATAATAATGGATAAATCGTGATGCTTGTTGACCTTGTTCACTACGCAGATAGTGAATGCTGTGTCTGGGGAAAATCTATTTGTCACATTTCGCTCTGTAGCTCCTGTCACTGCAGATTCAACTGAACAATTAGTCAACAAGTCAGGAATGTGTGTGTTGTTGTTGAGAAAGTACTCTCATGAATGGATAAGGGCATGAATATTAAAAAGCATTCCAGATGCTCTTTTTGCTGCGCCTTCCACACACACTTAACAGTTAAATGGACTTGCATTTCATTTGCAGGCCTGTTTGAAATGCGGTGTCTCTCGTGGAGGAACACCTGGTCTTATTAGTATAGCGCTCAAATCCACATTCTGCCATCTGCAGCAGTGAAGTCAGCACCTCAGCGGGCGACTATTCCCACCTCTACATCTCCCCAAATCACCAGCAATAGATGGAAGAAAGAGAGATGATGAAGAGTGGGATGAGCAGAATGAGAGATGGAGGAGATGAAAATCCCTGCGGCGACAGGGGCTTGATTCTGCTGGAAGCCAGAGTTCCCCTGAGAAACCGTCGCAGAGCTGCCGAGATGGGGAGGATGGAGAGGGGCCATGTGCAGTGACTCCTCTGTATGCCGCTGGCTAATTATCAACCCTACGAGGAACAACCAGCTGTTCACATCCACACACCATTACACTAATATCACACATTATCATGAAGCATAGTCACCTGCAGTCGCAGACAGCAGCACACATCTACCAAGAGTCATTTTATTTTTTCTTATCTTAGCAAGAATCAAAGTAGTTTACTGAATAGACCTATTTTTGGTTCATGTATGAATTGAAAAAAAAACAGTTGCCAGTTGCATGACAGAGTTTTTGTTGATTATCCCAGTCAGTGGAGGATTCAAATTTCTGCCAAAAACTCCTGCATATTAGATTTCATGATAATAAGCCTTCATCACACCAACTGCGGTGGTTTCACAAACTAAAAGCATTTTAGCAGCAGAATCACACGACAATTTTCCATCTCTGAGAGACCTTTTACCATCTATTCAATTTCTCAAGCCTCGTTATTCTGTAGAGGTCTTCTGGAGCCTTCAGTACACACAGGGTGAAGGCAGGGAATACATCCAGGGCACCAGTCCATCACAGGCCACCGTTTCACCATTTTATCTCAAAGCTTGAAACAGCATAAGTTATACAACTTAAAAGATATGATTTAGCCATGCCTCCATGTCTTCTTAACTTCCACCTAAAATCCCATTCTCACTGTGGTAAATGATTGCAGGTACATCTACAGTACTGTATATGAATGCAGTGTTTCAGGTTGCACAACTGTCCAAACAAACAGATAACTGAGTTAAACCATGTTGCAAAGTATACCTCAACAATGCAGTCTGTCTGTCTATCTGCCTGATAGTGAAATATCCTGTTACACAGGAATGTCCTCAGAAGCAATGCTGTCTTTAATCAAGATGTGCACCAAAGTCTCACAGAACAGCAAAGTTATGAGAAAGGAGCTCCCAGAAAAACAGTGTCTACAAGATTTATGCTCTCATGTTCACTCCACCTTCATCCTGTTACCTACATCATGCCACCTTCATCAGAATCTGCCTCACCACCTAGCAACCTGCAGAATGTTT
Organism: Karalla daura; assembly: GCA_029224185.1. Taxonomy (NCBI): domain Eukaryota; kingdom Metazoa; phylum Chordata; class Actinopteri; order Chaetodontiformes; family Leiognathidae; genus Karalla; species Karalla daura. The sequence goes on from CM055202.1 coordinate 10,398,345, forward strand.
CATTCTTCTCTGTGGCTCCCTCAAACCAGTGTGCAGCTGCCTGATAAGGTAACCATCCTTCCAGCACACAATTTATTGCAAACTATAAAGAAAAAATGATGGAGACCATGAAAGGCATAAGTAAAGGATGAGTACACATTTGCAAGACACCATAAGGTCATACAGGCCACAGTACCTTTCCATCAAATGAAATGGAGGTATTTTATTATTTTATCCAACTCCATATATCTATCCATTCATCTATCTATCTACTGGAGGAACCTCTTACCTATTCAGATATAAATCCAGTCTGGCTCAGCCAATCACCATATTTAGCATGTGTTCACAAACCACAGGTCTCTCAGTACTCCACCAACACATGACTTATCAGAGATAATATGGAGCAGAAATCCTCCTAGTCTGCTTATTTGGGGAATTTTATTTCTCCTCACCCAGTTTTTGTCTGGCCTAGTAGAGTGGAACCAAATAACCAAGGTGACAAAGAACCAGCCCCTGACAAGGTAACTCTGGATCAACATCGGGGCAAGGACAGTAAGCTTTAAGTGTGCAACTTTTCTCAGTGAAGCTGCTGTATGTTGCTTGAAGTACAGAGACCATCCCAGCTTGGCAGTACTCTGGATTTGTAGGCCGCTGTGGTGTTGTCTTTAAAGTTTTTCACAGGTTTTCAACCTGACAAAAGCAACACTGATCTTGACCTTTTCTGGTCCTACTTCTGGTCTTCTCCTGACCTGTGGCTGCCTCCCAGCAGAAAACAGTGGGGTAGGTGCTGCAGGTTGGTACTAAAACTGCAGGTATGTAATAAAATATGGGTTAACTTTGGGTTGGTGGAAAATTTTTAGTCACTATGAGATTTTTCTTTTTCTCCATAAATCTGTTGAATCAATTGATTAGTGATGTTTTAGTAAATTGACCTTCAGAAATTCACCCTGGAGACAGGATTTTGAATTTTAACATTTTCTGGTTATTTTCAAGTAAATAAACTCAATTTAACTTTTGTTCTGCAGCCTGAACACCAGTGAACCACCACCAATAGCCACCTGGAAGGCAGACCTCTGCAGGGGCTAGGAGAAGAAGTTAGCCACGAATACTCATTAAAAAAGACACATTGAAAAAGGCACATGAAAAAAGATTCTTGCTGCCCACCTCAAGATGATTAAGACTAAGGGGATCAGGAGTCAGTTTAAAAATGAAAAAAAAACTCATCTCTCATCTATGGTTTGTGAAAACAGCACCAATATGCCAAATGTCGAATATAAAATAAAAAGTTAAAACTTTATAAAGCTTGAGTTATTTTCTTTCAATATGTTGATTTCAGTTTTTGCTGCTTCTTATTGTTCAGATGTTGCAACTACTCATGTAATGATAATGAGTAGATCTTCTGGTCTTCTTCTTCTGACCTTGGTATAGCTGTGTGTGTAACATAGGTTCCTGTATACCTGACAGATTATAGCTGACCTTTAGTCAGCATGTTCAGGATATGGTCTGTGACATTGTTATTCCAATACATATAACATCAAACCTGACAGCTTGTTTCTGATAAAGCCATTTTTGTATTGATATCAATTGTAAATAGTATACAGTCTTCTTTGAATAAAAAAAATGTCAAAAATGAGGATGACAAATATACAGAAATCCCGAAAATGTCATACTTATATGGATGCATATTGTGAAGTAGATATATGATACAGTGAATGTTAACAAAGGTTTTTTGTATAACAGATTCAACACATAAATGGAATGACCAGAGCTCCAGCTCATTATTTGCTAAAGAAACAATAGTGAAAGTTATAACTGTTTCTCAAGGTCAACATGAACATCTCTTTTTTTCTCAACAGTGTCTCTGTATTTCAGATCAATGCATAGGGTTTTAAACCATAGATGGATAGATCCTAAAGGATCGATTTTTGTATTTGCATTGCTGAGTCGTTAATGTAGCCCCTGTGACCAGCTGCTGTTGGTGCTCACATGTCTGTCATTTTATAACAGGACTCATATGGGCTTACAGATTGATCGGTAGTCACTGTCACTGGAAGGTTGCTTACAGTCCCATATGGTGTGTCACGAATTAAAGAATCACAAACAATACATGCTCAAACCAGCACATTAACACAACCCTCTCTCTTAATTACACTAATCAAACATAAAAGATGTTTTGATGTGTGCAGCTTGTGATGCGTCCTTAATAAAGATGATGCGTGAAATTCATAGAAATTCATTCTGGGAAACAAATTGAAGGAAATTACAGCATGAGTAAGTGCAGCCTTTGCAATTGATGTTCTGTGCTTTCAATATATTCTGGTTGCATGTTTTGATTTTCATTTGTTTTGATCGCTGCTCCGTTGCCAAGGCAGCAGTGCACCGTTCGTCTCCTCACCTTTGGTCGGTTTTAATGAGGGTCACACACTGTGCATGAAGACACCATTTTCATCTGCTCAGTCCTCTCGCCTCGAGCGCAGCACTGTCACACACCATACCTGTTTCCATAAGGACTGCATGTAAACAAACATGACAATAAAGGCAGATGGAAGCAGAGGTGGCAGTTCCTGATCATTATCCATGAGCATTACAGTTATTGCTGGGAAGTAAAATCCACAGCTGCCTGTTAACTACCCATCATTAGAGGTGCTGTCTTCCTCTGAAGCGCCTCCTCCTCTGTTTTATCTTTCTGAGAAATACACACAGACTTAATATGAAAATACAGAACATTTTTCCTGTTGAATATGCATTATCATCCTGTTAAATTCTGACAAATGCATATTTGCGAAGACAAGGTCTGAAATGCTGAAAAACTGAACTGCTTAATCATACAATAATTCAGTCAACATTTCAACCACAGGAGTTTCTTACTGCATGTGGATCAGCATTCATAATACGAAGTTGATCTGGGATTAGCAGTGTCAGTTTCCCATTATAGTAGATTTACTGCAGATTTGTTCATTTCAAACTCATTTCATCTCAGTAATTAAGGCCTTGACAACACATGTTGTCAGATACAGATTTTTCCTTAGCTTTTCTTTGCTTTTTCATTTACATGCAAGTTTAAGAGACATTTTCTTGTTTTTTGTGAATATAAATATAGTGAGTGCATTTGGGAAATGATGACACAGTACATTGGTGTGAATAGTGGAGCTTGAGTTTTCATGCTCTCCTCATGTCAGCCAGCACCTAACAACTTTGTGTATCTTAAAGTGTCTTTACTGTTGTTAAGACATTGATTCTGGCATTAATTGCTATTAAAACTATTTGCTTTCCAAACTAATCCCCAGGTGTGGTATTCTCTAGTAGTCACATCTATGGCCTGTGGCTATAGCACCACTTTCACTTGAACAAAACAACAAAGCAGGATCAAAACTTTAGAGTTTGATTCAAATGCCCTCACTGCAGTTAAAACTGATGATTTTTAAAACAAATTAGTAAGATATAAAAATAAGAAAATAAATACATATTTAATTATATCCTTGCAATGTGTCACAGAGAGAGAGAGCGCAGCAGGTGGAGCTCCATGCAACAGATGGCGGGAAACAGGCACAAACACTGAGCTATTACTTAAAATAACAAAACTGAGGCACTTGAAAAACAACAAAAAATGACAACTAGACTAAAACCGAAGTGAAAACTGGACAGAAATTTAAATAAAATTATTTGAGGAATTAGGTACAGGTACAGATTGGCTGGGAAAATGCTTCGAAAAGGGCTTAAAGCTCTGATGCAGGGCTGGTATGGAAGGGGGAAAAAATCCAAGAAAACATGAAGATGAAATTCAATTGAAGAACAAACTGGGAAGACATGAGAAACACAAACAGGAACACTGACAAGAAGCACAAATATCTTATGTTGACAGCCTGACAGTAGAAAAGGGAAACACGCAGACGCACACACACATGCACACACACAAGCATACAACACACAAACACTGGAGGATGATCAACTCACGAAACAGAGGTGATACAGAAAACAGTCCGGAAAAATGCAGAAAGACAAGGTAAAACAACACGACACATGAGGAGGGACTGTCAAAACAGCACAGGAGATAAATAATCTATAACAATGAGCTTTTGTGACAACAAAACGTGAGAATTTTGTCTTGAGACAGTAAAGCCGTCAATTCCGCTTCGCACTTCTCCAGGGGTCGTCGTAATTACCACTGAATTCATTAGGTTCATGAGTGACAGCTTTTGTATGTTGTGACAATCGATCTAATTGGCTGCCAAATGTTGGGAAGCCTCCCTGATGCCAGCGTTGTGAAATTGGAGGAACAACAACACAGAGTGTTAAGCAAACCCAAAACAATCAATAGGTCACTCCTTATTCATCCATCCATCTATCCATCCATCATCTTACCCACGTTGTATCCTAATGGAGTTGCAGGGGTCCATCTCCGATGCACATGGCGCAAAGACTGAGAATACACCCTAGACAGGTCACCAGTCTCCAGTCAGGATGCACACACTACTCCCACAACTAGAGGCAATTAAGAGTCTCCAATCAGCCTGGACTGTGCAAGGAAAGTGGAGTACACACTGAGAGGGATTCAGACCGGATCTTCTTATTATGGGGCAACAGTGGGAGCCCACTCACCCACCGTGATGTCACCACTCCGAATCGTCAGGCCTATCCCTGGCAGCAGTGCTCAGCCTGCACAGTCAGGGGATCCAGGGTTCACCTATGCAAATTGATTCAAATGATTGTCATAAATCACTGGAATGATGCTACACGGACATTGCCTGCATATAAAGTATCAGGAAAGAAACTGTACATAATGAAACAGGGATGACTGTGTCACCGACACCGATAATAATAATAGCAATAATAATAATAACGTTGTAGACAATTTCTATTGACTAAACAACTTCCGCAATAAAAATTTGAGGGCGATAAAACTCTCATTATTCTTATGTGTAGATGGCAGCAATTCAAATCCCAGGCCCTGGTTTTTATGACGGTTACCATCACTTTAATTTATAATGAGATGATTGCACGTGGTTATGAGCCATTAACCATGCACTGATTTTCGCTTCAATATTTGCTTTGCAAAGAGATTAAACAAAGATGAACACACGCCCATCTGGACAGCCTTTTACACTACCAGGTAGCTGATGGTCTTCAAACTGGAAATGCAATGACAGATAAACAAAAATGTGTTCCCAGGGTCAGGGATCAAACAGACAACTGCCATGAGTTGGTAATGAATGTGTTAACCTGAATGAAGTGATATCCTGGAGATTGGCATAATGTTTTGTATAGCTATTTATAACGCTATTATGATTATTATTATTATGCGCTGTGAGGTCAAAAATAATCAACAAATATAAAAAACAGTGAAAAAACAGTGAAACCTTTTGTTGTACTGTTTGTTCACTACCCTGCTTTTAACTTCTCAGGGAACAAGGAGGACATTTTTTTCCTCTCACAAAATAGTTGTCAAAGTCTGTAGCAGTCAAAGTGTCATGGCACATACCATATAACTCCTGCCACCACTGCTATGTACGTATCAGCCTGCTCTGTGACAGTGGCTCATGGTGGCAGATGTCAACTAGCTTTAACTTGCATCACTGAGTCGGTTCAGATTTCTGTCTGCTTTTTGAATTATGTGACTGCAGGTAGCCATATTCTCTAACACCGTTCAATCAAAGTTATATTTTGACAAATGCGAATATGCTTTTCATCACAGAGGTACATTAAGCCTGAAGTTGATGTACAGGCTGTGAGACAGTGGCTTAGCAGAGCTTCTATAGAGTCCATGCAGGAGGGAGCAGCTTGCCTGGACGTGTGTTCATTAGTGAGCTTCAGAGGTGCAGGCAGGCATACTAATTATTTTACCTTTGGACAGACCCAGGGTGTACTTGTTGTATACCTGACAGCCTATACTGCCTCTATTTCTAGTCTGAATGTAAAGCTTAGCTAAAACATCCATCCGTCCATTAGCTTGCTCACTTGCTTTGTAACTGTGTTGTGGGGATGTGCTGGAGCGTTTCCTGGCACTAATGGAACATAGGCAGGGGACCCACCATGGACAGGTTGAGCTAAAACATACTGAGCCCTTACACTAAACCAAGACTGTACAGACAGCAGGCAGAGTAGATTAGAGTTGATTAGCTCATCTAAACCTGAATAAGTCTCTGGCAAAAGCACAAAGTTTAAAAGATTTTAAATAAACAGAATTAAATACATTTGCATTGCTACTGCATTGCTTATTTTGTATTGTGGAAATGTAAATACTTCAAAATGTCTCATTACCATGGGCACACTTTTGCTGTTATTTGCTTTCATTTATTGATTTATTAATTCATAAATGTGTTTGTATCAGGTTTGTCGCATATTACACCGTAGAATCCAATATATTGCTTTTGACTCATCTACCAAATTGTCCCTCTGGGCCTTCTCTCCACTCCAAATCTATTTGCATGTCTAAAGCAGCAGAGTCATTAAGACGCAACCAACCAGAGCGACACAGTCTCAGCGCTCAGCGTCTCCCTGGAGCTGCAGAAGCATCGTCAGCCTTCGGAGGAAGCAAATCACAGAGTCTCCACAGGTCCCCCATGGGAGGAGAAGAGAGCTCTTATTCTAACTCGATGGAAAATGCCAGCACCCACAGGGGCACCGTTACACACAGCTGGGATAGTAAGTATCAGAGGGAGACCTGCCATCCACTGGCAAATGGAGAGCAGAGCATGGATTTCTTCCTCCATTCACCAACGCCACCAAGATGATTCATCCCAAAAAGCCAATGAATCTTTTTTCCTGCGCTTTAGAAGGACTATTTGAATGTCTGGATCAGTGTGCCATGTAATACAGGATGTGGTTTATAGGACTGCGGGGAGAAGGTGGATGGGGTGAAACAGAGACGGGCTATGGATGCATTCTCTGGAAGGCAGGCTTCAATTGAAACACTTAGGCCTATAATCCACACAGCCCACAGTCTGGCTCCCGTCTGAAATTATTACACCATTTAGAAGTTTTTTAAGCGCTTCACATACACTTTCCCCTTCTGTGCCACGTTGGATATCATCCTGTTCTTGTCCCAGTCTGTCTGTCTCGTTGCGTATTTAGATGATGACTAATTCCTACATGTTTCTTTACGTACTGTGCTTCAGTCATCTCTCCATTTGTTACCCGTTTTGTGCCTCAGTAGCGTTGCAGGAGTTCATATAGTGCAAAGACAGGGAATACACCCTGGACAGAGCACATACATCATTCGCACTCACAGGGGCAGTTTGGACTCTCGAATCAGCTTAAACATACTTTGTTTAACATGTTTTCAGATTATGCAAGGAAATGGATTTTGAACAAGGGGCCTTCTCACTAAGTACTACTCACCAAATAGTCACCTTCATTGTACTTAATTTTATACATATTCGACTTCCAATCCTGACCCTCACATTTGCTTAACTGAGGCACTCCTATCATATTCTGATTACATAATTGCCCGATTTTCCCTTTTTGCTGCTCTTGTAAATTGATGCCATATTTTATATACAGTGTGCAGAGTAACATGGGAAGTATCCATAAAATCAAGATGATTTAATTGCAAATAGGTTCAGCACAAGAAGATGACAAAATTACTTATGTGACTCACAGAGACACAATCTGTGAGGATTTTTTTTGTAAGTAGCGCGAGGATCAACCGGAGAGACGTGAATTGCTATTGTTGCACGGTCAGGCAAGGATTGCAGAGGCTCAAGTCATGGATTAAATTTGTCACAGTAAAATTGTACAACTAGTGTTAATTTAAAGGCACGGACAGGATACTTAGGCATAACTGCGCCGTTAAACGTGAATTTCCCTGCTAGAGACATTAGCACGGAGTCACCGCTTTATTAAGCGTAACCCATTTCTTTGGGGTGGGGTGGAGGGGTGTGGGCGGTGGGGGGAGGGGGGGGGGGTGTATGCCTCACTAATACAAAAGTCTTGATTCGCCTGGGGCAGTCCTCCCCTTCTATCTGTTTCGACTTTCTCCTCTCCCTCACTTGCTCTGGCTGCCTCTGCTTTTCTGACTCTCTGCTATTCAGTTTAATAAGTTAGCGTGAATGACTATGGCTGAATATAATGCCCCAGACCTGCTAGCAGGCTATAAATGTAACACTAATGGCAGAAGCATTATAACATTTGGTACAGACTCTGCTGCGATGAATGTGGCGCTGCAGGAAAACGGAGGTGGTGGAAGGCTGGGGGATAAAGAGTTCCCTCTCCATTAGCTGATTGAATTGGAACCAAGTCCTGTGGGCTGGGGATTGTTTGCCTCACATCAAACACAGCTGAGACGTCAACACCTCTGTTAGTGTGCTCAGGAGGATGTCATATGAAAGCCTTGCCCCCCCCCCCACCCAACAAGACCTCTTCCAGCAGTAACACACAGGCATTCTGTTAATAGAGGCGCCTGCTCTGCTACATTTCTCAGTGCCGGTGTTGTTTCGCAGCATCCGCCCCATGTTTTTTGTGAGCTAGAGTGAAGGCCTAATGGACCATGGCGTGCTGGAGTAGACAACACATCTCACATTAAGACCCAAGTGCAATGTCAGATTTAATAAATGATATATATACTTGTTCTGGCTCCATTGCAGAAAGTGGTGTGAGGGGTGGCAGGAAGATGTGCAGCTTTATGAACCATAAGTGCACTCGTCTTTGTAACCAGGTCAGCAGCCAAGATGTTTCTGCACTGAGAGTTCGAGGGGAAGGAGTGCAGGGAGTGTGGAGGAGGATGGGGTGCATGGTTAAGCATGCGATGAAGTACAGGCTGGAAATGTTGGAAAATAGGAGTTGGAGAGGATGACATACACTGGGTGCAAGACAGGCTCTGATAAAGCACATGCGATTGTCAATTCCAACCACATCTGTTTGTGAAGGAGGCACAAAGTCAAAGGGAAAAACTTTCAGACCAGCAAGTCTCGTTAGAGTGAAGCGAGAAAAGCAGCCCACACATGCAAGCAGATGAAGTCAAATGCATTGTGAATGATGAGAGAGACAGTCGTCATTAGGGGCAAGGCAGGGAAACACAAACGAAAACGTAATGAAAACGTTGCACTTCCTCCTCCCCTCCTGTCTCTATTCAGCTGAGGTGAAAAGTTAACGACGTGACCTCACTGTACCCTCGCACGATTGCTCGCTAAATGCTTTGGCTGACACAGTAATTATGCACTTCTCACATGTTACCGAGAATTTGACGAACCCCCATTTGCCACAAGTTTTGTTGTGATTGCAGCCTCGCCAGAATCTGCATTTCAAACACCTGCCACCACTTAAAGATAACTAACCCCCAGCAGTAGGCCCGTCACTGGCGTGGGCTGCACAGTCTCACAACCCAAGACACTGATTTATTTAGTCTAATGATAGAGATCATATGCATATTACCATTGAGATTATTCAGCCTCGAGATTCCCAGGGATTGGGTGAATAATGAGGGGAGTGTAGTGACAGGGAGCTGGTAGACATATTGCTCTTTAGACAGTGTTAGTTACAGAACTTGAATGTCATCAAATTTGGGCTGGATACTAAATTCACCTGACAAATGTTCCCAAAAACGAGAGCTGCTGTTTGCAGCCCAGAGCTGTACTCAGAGGAGAGGAAGTCTGGGATATGCCTGTGCATTAATGAGCATATACGCTGGATATATTTAGGACATCTTCTCCAGGGTGCGCCTGCTTCACAACCCATATCTGAGCTGTCTCAAACACTTACTTACTTACTTACAGTAACGTCATCCTCTAATTTATCCTCTTCTTTCTCTGCATCCATCTAAATGTGTCATTAGTGGAGATTCACTCTGAGAAATCAACAGGAGTAGTGGGTCAGTTCAACTCATTATGCCTTATTTTACATTATATGTATAGTATGGACAGTAAATAAGATGTTCATTGTCCACACCTGCTCAGCAGGGGATGTTGTTGATGTAAGAATTAATCTGTGTACATAAAGCTTTGATTGCATTTTTTTTATGTGGTCTGGCGGAAAATAAATAGAATTAATGCTTGACCCAAAACCATTTCATTAACAAGGCGGTTACTCTGGGATCTGACCTCCCCCAAGGGGTCAAGTGCGCAAGACATGCACTGTTTCTGTATCATGTGCTACGGTGCTGGATTTTCAGTCAGCTTACCCTGGAGGCTGATGCGTTGTAAGGAAAGGAGCCCCTGCAAAATGGCAGGTTTTAATCGTTACTCAGATAAAGACGATGAACACATAGTTATATCAGAACAAGACAGGCCAGGAGGTTGCGGTTGATAAGATGTGCATGATTCCCCCTGGGGATAACCAATTAAGCAGTAGTCTTTGGGGGTCTCACTCAGTCATCTTCTTTGCTCAGACTGAATGTAGTCAGGCAGTGGCCCCTATGGGCTGGCGTCTGTAAAACAAAGCTCACCCTGCTCTGCAAAGCCACACTGTATTTTTCTGTTGTTGGAACAGCTAAGAAGTCTGACTCCCCCATCCCTCTCTTTTCCTTTTTTTTGTTTTTTTTGTGCAGTGCATTGTAGAATACCAATGAGTTTCTGTAAACTATGCTGCAAATAATGAGTGACTCAGGGAAACACGCTGCAGGTCATGTGTGGAGACACCCGTGCACACACACACTGGTAGTGATACCGACATGCAGCCGGCGGGCTTGCAGGGCACATTTTGACACATGTAGCCCACTTTTCGCTGTTTTCTGGACGGTAGAGGGGTTTTGGGTTAGGTGTGGGTAACCTAGGTTGTAACCATCTATGAGGTCACTTAGGTCTGGACCTTGGTATATTTCTCCACAAAATCAGACAGTGAAATCTTATGAGAGACATATTTTATTGTGAAAACTGCTATGAGGTCATCCTAACCCTGACCTACACAGGCCTCTGATTCATTTGGGTTTAGAGGTTAATTTCATTCATACTCTTTGTACCCAAAATGCCGTCAAGGTTCGACTTAGGGGTTGAACCCAGGTCCCACTGCTATCCATTAATCTTAACTTTATCACTGTGTTAGCAGATATCTCACTTTTTATTTGTAGGAGTCGTTTAGGCATAGACATTACATGCCTTAAAATGTCTTAAATACAATATAGATAAAGTAAAACAAATTCTAAACCAGTTATTTGTGGGTGACTGTGGCTCAGGGGCAGTGCGGTCATCAAGTTAGGGTCAGTAGCTCCATCCCAGCCCACGTATATCATCTGTATGTCATAGTGTCCTTGAGAAGCATACTGAGCCCCAAACTGAACGGTTTGTGAATTCTTATAGCTACTGTGTGAGCACGCGGACCATGTAGGGTAGCTTCTGCCACCAGTGTGAATGAGGTGAATGTGACTTGTACTCTAAAGTGTTTTGAGTGGTCAAGCGGACTGGAAAGAACCGGTCCATTTACCATTAAAAAAAATAAATGGCCCAGGGGAAGCGTGGTCATCCACTTACTGGAAGGTCCGATCCCAGCCCCAGCAGCCTACATGTCACAGAGTCCTTGGGAAAGATAGTGAATGCCAAACTGCCCTTGATGCTGCAGTGGTTGAGCAGGCAAACCGTGTACACTAGCCTCGGTCAGTGTGAGCGTGAATGGGGTGAATGTGGGTTGGGTTAATGTGACTCATCAGCAAAGTACTTTTAAGTGGTCATGACAACCAGACAAAAAAAATAGAAAAGCAGGAGTAAGACAGACCACTTTATTTACTAATTCAAAGCAGCTGTCATTAATGCTGTTGCCTCACAGCAATAAGGTATGTATGTTCTCCTCTAGATATGCATTTGTCTTGTATAGGGCATTTAGTGATCTTGAAGTCCTGAGGAGACAAGAAAAGGGCAGTGTAAGAACGAGTCCATTATTTAACATTCACTAAATAGTCAAGAAATACTAATTATTCACAGCAAGAAGGTTGCTGGTTGACATCCAGGTCCTGGCCATTTCTGTGTAGTTTGCATATTCCCCCATGTTCTTTGCCCTATATGTGAGCAAGAGATAGGCACCAGCAGACCCCTGCCGCTCCACTGGGAAGGCGGGTAAGATAAAGGATTAATGGAGGGATCATTTCTAAATCCTGGGTATGCCCCCCCAACTCTGACCGGGGCAGCCGGAGTTTTCCCTGATTGGAGGGATGGATGTGAGCGTTGTTGTGTCTGTGGGTGACGGAGGGGGTGAGGGGGAGGGAGGTGGAGGAGGAGGAGGAGGAGGACGAGGAGGAGAGCGGGTGCAGAGGGAGGAGGGAGCGCAGCTTTGCTTTGCTGTGCAGCGCAGGGCGCAGCAGCAGACAGACACAGTCAGTCGCTCTCCAGTGTGCTGAAAGTCCTCAGTCCCGACGATGCCTGCGACCCCTGCAGAACCCCGACAATCAGACGATGACCAATCCCACCCCATCTGAGTCTCATTTTTTTATATATACTGCAACTTCTGGATTTTTCCGCAAACGCTGGATGTATTCACGTGCAACAAGACTGATTGCTGCTGCTTTCTAATCTGCACCTGGGAAATAATGAATTGAGTCCGGATTCTCAAGGATTTTTTTTCTCTTCTTTTTTTTCCTCAGGATTTTTTTTTCTGTCTCTGCGCACCTCATGCCTTCTGACGTGAACTGTGATACAGTCTCCAAAAAGGTGAGTCCAACGAGGAGGATAACCATGAAGCAGAGCTGCTACTTCTTCTACTGTGTGGATATGGTTTTCCTATGCGCTGGAGAGGGGGATCCATACCTCCAAAAGGCTGTTTTTTAATTGATTTTTAACGCCACCATTGCCACCAGGAGGGAGGATTATAGCGGTTTGTGGAGTGTGGTGAATATACCCGCTGGATAAAGTGAAGTTTCTCCAATAGCGCTGAAAAGGCTGTGTCGGTGATCTGCTCCAGCCCTGAACGCGTTGGACAGCCAGCAGTTTCTGTACGGTGAGTTTGGTGCGTGATTTTAACGCGCAGACAGCCTTTTCAACTCATCTAGAAACCAAATGACTCACAGCCAAAGAAAAAAAGGGCACAGTTTTTTGCACATATCAACTGAAAGGCTGGATTCTGCGCTGGGGTTTTCTCCTCTCTCTCTCTTTCTCCATCCTTGCTGCTGGGGTTGTATCATTGCGCATTTATGATTCGGGACATAAGCATGTTGCATGTTGCGAGAACGGGAAGTTAAAAGGTTTCAGTGGTAAATCTGCAGCATCACTGGGATTATCTTTTTTTTTTAAGAATTAGATCTACCTGTTGTCTGTGGTGGTTTGAAAGAGTTTGAAATGCATCTAAATGGGTGTTGCGTGGATGAAGGATGCTTCCCCCTCCACCCACTTCAAATAATGGATGCTTTAACCATCCACTCTATTGCTGGACGTTCAGAGATTTTAGTGCGTGAAGGAAATCATGACACAGGCGCATCTCGTGTGTTCCCGCAGGAGCCTGTTGAGTGGGCTGCATTGGGGAGTCCCATTTGTCTCTGGACATAGATGAAACAGATGCATGCCTCACATCTGCCTGTCTATGAGGGAAATATAAAGCAGAATAAAAGAAGTGTTTGTGAGGATGCACTGATTCATCATCCCTCAAATCACCTTTTGTTATTTTCTCTCCCTCATTCACTGCAGCTTGTTTCCCTCAAGTGATGATGGTGGTGATGATGATGTTGATGATGATAACCGGAGAGGATACCGGGGGCCTGGGGATGCCATCCCCGCAGTCTTGTTGAATGAGGATCCCGACGGCACGGCCAAGGATGGGCCCTCTGCTCTCCTGCGTCCTCCTGCTGGCCCTGCGGGTTCCCGCCTCCCCGGCCTCGCTGGGAAACCCCGAGGATTATCCCGCGGACGAGGCGGAGAGGACGGCCGGGGACAACATGGTCTTCGACGACTACCGAGGCAAAGGCTGCGTGGACGACAGCGGCTTCGTGTACAAGCTCGGGGAGCGCTTCTACCCGGGACACTCGAACTGTCCGTGCGTGTGCACGGAGGACGGGCCCGTGTGCGACCAGCCCGAGTGCCCAAAGCTGCACCCCAAGTGCACCAAGGTGGAGCACAACGGCTGCTGCCCAGAGTGCAAGGAGGTGAAAAACTTTTGCGAGTACCGCGGGAAAACGTATAAAATACTGGAGGAATTCAAGGTAAGGTTCAGAGTTGTATTAAAGCTGGCCCGACACATGGTTGAATTCTGGTCAGTTTCTGGACACATTTGCTGCTATTTCATGCGTATCTGGCAACCATACATGGACCTTTCACTGAGTTGCTGTCAAGCTACTGCCTCTCACGTGAATGGTCACCTGATTTTACGCTTCTTGCTAAACACTGGTGCTTGTCAACTTGTAACCCCAAACTAAGGAGGTGTGCAGCAACACAGTGATGGAGAGCATACAGATTCAGCATTATTGTACTAAGACAGATTGGAATCATAGCACCTTCATCAAGAACTGCCTCACATACGAGAACGTGTGACTTTACACTCATTGCTATACAACTGAGCTTCACAGTTTTATCAGTGGAGAGTGATTTCTGTTCTGGCACATTTCCATGCTGTAGAATTATTATTTGGCAGTGCTTTGGTCACCTATGTCACAAATGCCAACCTGCATCACAGACTGCATTTTCTTGACAGCTCCGCCCAGTGTAAAAATATCTGCACAGCAGTATCAGCACTTGGTTGGAAAAATCACTATAAGACTCTTGTACCTCATGAATTTAGCTTCCAGTTTACAAAAGCTATTTCACCCAGATAGAAGATGGAGCATTCAGGAGCTTTTGATAATGTTTCTGTATCCCATTACTGACTGTGTGATGATCTTTCTCCTTCCGTGTTAAATAGTTTATAGGTTCTATCTATTCATGGGCTGTAGCCCAAGGGCTACTCATCTCTTGGCTCCATTTTGCCAGGGAGCCTCAGGTGGATCTGGACGACCTAAGCACCTTTTTCTCACGAGACGATGTGGATGAGCTGTCCAGTTGTTTACTGTGTCTAGTCAGGGACAGAAACACCCCAAACTGAATTAGCATTTTATGGATTAGTAACAACTGTCTGTCTGTTGTAACTTGATGGAAGACTGCCCTGACTGATCTTTTAGTTTGAAGTATATAGAAGTATGAGACCAATCACATACTCACAACTTGGGATCCTGCAACTTCATGACAACAGTCAGTGTTATATACTTTATAAATAAAGTGGTAAATCAGCAGTACCAGCCCATGGTGGAGGTTGTAAGGACTGCTGCTTTTCGTGAATTGAGTTCTCATATGTGTGTATTTATCAGTCCTTGGCATACTGTAAAAGTATCATGGAAATGTGTTTATTGGCCAAGGGCACAGAGATGACTGCTTCTCAAAGTCACGTCTCCCACCCTCCCCCTCCCTGCTCGCCCCACCATCAGCTGAACATCCACCCAGCGTCACTAAACTGACAGATGCTGTGACCGTATTTTAATGCTTTGATTTGTGGACACTGAGTCATCGCTGGCACATTCAGTTTCCCTGTGTCTCCTGCAAAAAGGAGAACATGTTTTTCCTCTTTTTTTTTTTTTTTTTTTTTTTGCTCATCAGACCAGTGTCTCAGTGGTTGTTATAGAAGATGGCAGTACTGGCTGATCTGAGATGACACCATGACCATGACAACCACAGTCTGTGCTTAAACTGTTGCTGCCCATGAGGACACTTCCTCATTGAAATTCCCCATAAGTGGACTCAGGCTGTGAATGACTGAGATGTAAAATGACACAATTCAGCCCAGCTCTATTGTTAACCGTGGCTAGTCTTTGCAGATATATGTCTGTAACTGGTGGAAATTTCTATACCTGATACACTTACATCAGACAAATGTGGCAAACCTTCAGTGGAAAGCATCCCACTCTGCTAGATCTGCTGTAGGGATTCAGAATTATTCAGAAATGGAGTTAGGATGGCGACTCTTGCTTGCTCTTCATATCTAGGCATCTGCTTAGTACCCATTACCAGTGGTGTTGCAGGAATCTGCTGGTGTCTATCTCCAGCACATATGGGAGGAGGTCAGGGAATACATCCCAGCCAGGTCACAAATCCATCACAGT
This sequence comes from Karalla daura, assembly GCA_029224185.1. Taxonomy (NCBI): domain Eukaryota; kingdom Metazoa; phylum Chordata; class Actinopteri; order Chaetodontiformes; family Leiognathidae; genus Karalla; species Karalla daura. Next base: position 10,414,300 of record CM055202.1, read on the forward strand.
GCACACACTCACCATTCACTCTCACAGTGACACCTAGGGACCGAAAGATGCAGGTTTTTGGACTGTGGAAGGAAAGCAGCTTACCCAGAGGATCCAAACTCCACACAGGAAGGCATTCGGTCCATTTCGGGCTAGACACTAGGGACCGTCTTGCTGTGAGGTGACAGCATTATTCACCACGCAGCCGTTAAGAATGACACTGCATGACAATTGTTTAAGCAGGCTTCACATTTAAGACAAGTCATCAAAGTAGTAACATGCTGATAGCTTCAATTTAATTGATGATTTTCTTTACAGAAACTGTAGGCAATTGAGCAAGCAATCCCTTTCATATTGTAAATCTGGTATATAGTCATTCATGGTACAAAATATTCATAGATCAGCTTTAAAGAAAGAAAGACATAAAGGCCAACTCATTTCAGCATCAGAGGAACATGAACCTTGGCTGCATGACTAATACCATCTTTTTACAAAGCTTCAAAGAATTGTGCAGAATCACTTCATATGAGCATAATTTGCATTTACACCTTTTGACCAGACACAAATAAGGTTTTACTATGGGCTTTCTTCACAATTACCCTCGCAAAATCCAGGAAAATACAAATAAACAGTTCATTTCCTCTTAGATAAGAATCACAACCTGTCATCGGTGTGAGGAAATGCAGCGTACCTCACCATTTCAACTACTCTGCCTCGCAAGGTCTCTGCAAGATGTTTTGTAATCTGTGGCATGTTTATTTCATTCTGGTTTCATAATGACTTCAAGGCAAAGCGAAGAAACCTCTGCTGGGAGGTGCTGGAACATGTCGCACCTGTGAGTATTAGCATGTCATGTCACTGAAACAAATTGACGCAGGCAGGGGGGCTGCACAGTGAGTTAAGCCAAATAAAATGCAAACAAGCGTCATTATTAACCATTTGGCTCCACTTCCTCTGTATAGAAGCAAATTTGAAAGGGATCAGATGAAACAAAGAATCAGAGGTGGAAAGACCAGGAATTAAATCATCAATGTTAAACTCAGTTTAACTGCTTTTCATTTTCACTTTCTCTATCACATTCAGATGAGCTGCACTCCGGTCATCTATTGTTAACAAGGACTTTTAAGCGTCTAGTAGGGGCTATTATGCAAGCACGGAAATTATTAATTGATCAATTGACCAAAAAATTAAGTACAGTTCAGATTTTGGTTTAGATATACAATTAACCCTCGAGGGAATATATAAAAGCATAGTGTCAATTATTGGATACAACCAATCACATTGCTACTTCACATTATTGTAAATGAAATCTCTTTTGTGATTTCAATTATGAATTAACACAATGGACACTTTGATGATTTATGCCTTAAGCACTAAATTTGTTCAGATTGAACATTTAGCAGATTAATCAAAATATAGCCCTGATAAAAATGTATTCTGAAAGTGATCATATGCTTAGACACAAAAGACAAAAGCGGTGTTCCTTTAAAAGTGTGTATGTGAGGCCGGCTCATTTAAAACCTATGTACTTAATCTGCACTGATTGGTGTGTTTACACGTCAAACAGCATCAGGCTCAGTCCTGCATTGGGATGCAAGCCCACAGGTTTCGTAAGGGCTGCTGTGAGTGCATAAGCCTCGCAGTTTGATGTGAGATCAAGTCTATCAATAGTGCAGCTCGCTCCCCCGCTAACCTTGACTGAAGGGCCCACAGGAGGAAGGACATGTCTTCACGCCCAAGGGAGAGAGAAAAAAAATAACACTCATTCGCTCTTATTGATTATCTCAGTGAAAATGACATGACAGAAATGATTAGAGGATATCAGCTATGCAGCATGGTTCCCATACCTCCTCCCCACAAGCCAAGCCCATAATCTAAGACCACACAAGTAACTCTAATGTCTTGGTCCACATCCTTTAGAAAGGTTGGGTCTCCTCAGCCAGGACATGAAAGCAGAGGAACCCTGCAGCGTTCAAGGAAACCAAAGGTCGTCGCTATCTGCTTTACAGATCCCTGTTTAGTGGGATGCCGACAGGTTAACCTTTGGTGAGGGCCTCATTGGCATTTTCTTTGCTGCGATTGTGCTGCATCGTCCAGGCGTTTGTATTTATATATTCAGAATTAGGACATGGATGAGCAAACTGGGCAGATGAGCTCCAAGTGGAGCTTCTGGGATGTTAAAATGTGAATAGAGGATGGATGGAAGAAAGAAAGCAGTTTGTCATCAACCAACACTTAGTTAATTATCTAAATTAAACCATCCAGTCATCCATCATCTTACCCGCTTCGTACCTTAATGGTGTCACAGGGGTCTGCTGGCATGTATCCCAATGCACATAGGGCAAAAGCAGAAAATACGCCCAAGCCAGGTCGTCAGTCCATCACTGGGCACACACACCATTTACTCTCACCCTCAAACCTAAAGGCACGTTAGAGTCTTTACTTCCCTAAACTGCATGGTGTTGGTGGAAACTAGACTAGAAAATCCACACAAATATAGAAAGAATATGCAGACTCCACCCAGAAAGTCCCTTGATCTGATTCCAAACTCATTATGCTGAAGATACCACCATGCAATAGGTCAGTTATTGTCATGAAAGGAGTCCTGGACTGACTGAAGCAGTGTAACGTCAGCCGGTCATTCAGTGGATCTGATGCTTGTTTAACCAGTGCATCAGCACAAAGGTGAAGACAATGACCACAAAACATTCTACTCTTTTGTTTTCTTGCTCTGAGAGAGAGTCATGCCACTCAACCTCAGTAGGTGTTTCACCTGCAGGGCTTTCCATCAGACAAGGAAGGAGCAGTCGTGAATACTCTACAATTTAGGGGAAAATAATGTTAAGTGTGTAATGTATGAGCCTTAAAAGATAATTTTGGCGCACTTTTCCTTAAATCCCTACCATACAGACTGTGATCTGTTCATTGCTGCGGAGTAAAGGGTTAACAGACAGAGGTAATTTTGTTCACGTAGAAAAACAAAACATTTTCTCTTTATAAATGATAGAAAATGTTTCATAATGCCTCTGCTTCTCATAACTTTTAATTGGTCTCTCACAAAAGCAAAACTTTGCAGAACCTGATGTGTGTAATTATAGAAACGTACACTGGTAACACACGTACAGGTCGTCATCATAGTTAATTTAAAACGGCAGGCACGCACACACACATACACACAACGCACCACGCTGCCCACACATCACGCAAAAACTGTAATTAGTGACTGCGCCTTTCAGCACTGACACCTATGAGACAAAACACCCGTAAAAGCTGTAAAAATGATCACTGAAATTGATTTTCCTATCCAATTTTCCAGGTGCAAGAAGGGTCCTAATTAGAAGAAATTATTAAGCACAAACAATTAGCCTACTTCCAACTTACACTTTCCAACACTTAAAGAACTTTTTGTACAAATAACAAGGGTGTTATTAGCATCCACAGCTCTGCCCTCCTCTTTCTCCCTGTCTCTCGATATATCATCGCTAAGACATTGCATTGGATGAGAGCAGCATGCAGTTTGACCGTCAGCTCATTCCAATCGTTCCTATTAACCGCATGTGTGAGCTCCATATGACCCTGTTGTGCAGCCTCAGAGTATTTGACACAACCATTCACCCCTCTGAAGGTTGTTTGACTATTCATCGCCCCGTCTCCATTTGTCTCAGAGCCGACAGTCGATTCACTCTAATGCCTAGACAATAGGACGGGGACAACAAGAGACGTTTCCTCAAAACACGTCTAAATTTGAGGCTGGTGCTCTGCTTTGTTTTGTGAGCCAATGCGAAGGCTTGACTGATCCTCTTCACAGTAGACCTCACTCAAAAGGACGCAGCGAGAGCACCGGGCACAGCTGAATGCATTGAAGGACTGCACAATGTGTCACAGGCGCTTGGAGTGGTTTTCATTTTTTAAATGACGATTTTAATATACTTGTGCCTATGGGGTGTCCGCGCTAGCAGACTTCCACCTGAGCTGCTTTTCAGGTCAATCTGCCGACAGATGAACCCAGAGAAAAATGACATCTTCTCAAAAAGCCTGTGGTGATAGCTAGCAAACGCCTCTGAAGGTTTCTCCCACAGCCACAAAATTCACTGCACATCGACTTGCAGCTCGGCACAACCGTGGATGTCTCAGGATCGACTCTTGTGGCAGAACACTGACAACACACTTTGTCCCTCATTAAATAATGACTTGAAAACATTAAGAACAGGCAGCAATTAGCCGTATTAGTGCATTTTGTGGCTGTCATTTAGTTATTTAGTTATTTATTTCTATGGATGTCCTGGTCACTGCCATTTGATCATGAGTATCCCAGAGTCCCTTTCCAATACTTTGGCAATGCAGTTAGTTAGCTACACAGAGGAACCCAACCACACAAATATGTAAGGGCCTGTATCAAAGTTGTCACACCACTTGTTCAACATTTTGTCCAAAATCAGTCGCTCTTTTGTTGTTGATTTTTGAGAGAGTAAAAGTGAAAGAAGTAATTTAACACAAAACTGAATGTTCTGGCTAAATGTTCATAGTGGGTTCATAGTTCATAGTGGGTATTTTACCTTAGTAGTATTGGGTACTGTACTGTAGGTGTGGAGATCAAAAAATGTTCTCATCAGTGTCAGTGCTTGGAGAAATACCTGTACTTGAGAAATGCAGAGAGAGGTGAAGGGGTAAGAAGCAGCTTCTCGGTAAGTGCTGTGTCTAATTGTTGCCATTGTTGTGATTTGAACAAATGTTCTCGCTGTATGTTTGGCAGCCAATCAAAAATTAATCAAAAGTGGTCATAGCTGAATCATCCACTTAACTAATGACCCCACTCCCACAGAAAATTTGTATCTGTGGCTTGTTTTTACCCATAATTAGGTATCTCAAGCCAACGAGTAACCGACCATCTGCTCCAAAGTGAAGTCTCTGTTTAAGGGGAGAAATGCTGCTTTGATTTTAATAACTGGATGAAGATTCAGAGAATCAGATGGATGTTTTTGGTCATCAGACACGAGCTGTGCAGAGAGATTCAATTAGCTGCACATTTACATAGACCCAAGTACCCTGGTTTTAAGTCTAATCTGGGCATTGATCATATTCAGGATATGAAAACTGTGCTTGCCTTTTGAAATCCTGTTACTTATCCTCTTTTATACATTATTTCAACAATATCCAGGTTTGTGTTTGTCTGTGCTAAGGCAGGTCTGTCTGAATCCTCCACATCCAGCCTTTCATTTCTGGAACAACTGAGCTCTTTCAGCATTTAGGGAACGAGCCCATTTTTGTTCGTGGCTGCCAGGACTCTGCTGCATTCTGCTTTTCCTGTCTCCATTTTATCAGCAGTAATAAAGGAGGAGTGCGACGCTACAGACTAGGCTCGGCGTCAGAGTGTCAGGATTTCTTGTGATTTCAAAAAACATGACCACCAAAACAGGACGGGGGTAGTTCTGAAAACAACTTGTATTTTTGCTTCTTTTTTTCATATGGGATGACAATGCAGTGACAGCTAAGACGTCGGCTGAAGGTCTGTAGGTGTAAAGGAAGCACAGTCTTAAAATGCAATGCTATTATGGCCATTCAACTTGTCATATCTCTCCAGCCACGTGTAGCTCATTCTTATCATAATGCACATGTTGCAGTGATAAATGGAAAGCTTCAAAGGTGCAGAAATGTCACAGCCATGATTGAGAGAGAACTGAAGCTTAATGTAGCGTTGATACAAAATCCCCTTCATATTAAATGTATGAGAATGTATCATGATTACCTTTATAATTCTTTGTTTGAATAATATGGAGATATTATGGAAAAATAAGTGTCATGTGACCTAATTTTCTGACTACATTATGTGCCAAAAATCACAGTTTGGGACACACCTCGACTTTAATGTCAAGTTTTGGTTCATTTTCAGTACAATAAGGAAACAAAATGCGTAAACCTCATGGTAAAGGGGGTGGAACAAATCCTTGCTGCCAGTTTTTGTCGGGTTGTTGTGGATGAAAGCAGAAGTGAAACGTTCAGAGTGTTCGAAAGGGAGGCCGCTGTTAAGTTGTCTGCCAATCTGTCAGCAAACAAATAAAGAGACACCAGTCAATGCCTCATTCAAGCCACAGTAATCACTAGATAACATGAGGTGAATGTGAATAGAAAATACAAATACATGTACTGCCAAACCCCTACACCATGCATATGATTGTTAATCATTATTTTGAGATTAGATCTTTGTTGATCCTTCTTTTAATCACGTGGAGCTCAAACTACAATTATTTAAAGTTTGGTGAAACTCCATTTTCTCATTTTTTGACTTAATTTTTTCAGAGAGATGAATTGACTTAACGATACCCTACTTGGTGGCTGTGATAATACACAAGGTACTAATTACATAGCCAAGGTTACCTGTACTTACATTATGTTGGTAGATTCACTATAGCTAACAATGTTTCTCAAAATGGATTATTGTGATAACAGAAGCTGTTTACATGTAAAAACACAAGCAGTATGGTGCAGAGTCAACACAGGCAAATTATTGTGCACATAATCTCTGTTTAAAGACCGTAATAAACACAGTATGAAGCTCATTACAGCAAACTCATGTTGCCTCAGTTTCCTGATGAGACATATTTGCTAATACAAATAGGTTCTCTGCTGAACCTGGACCTCTGCTGCTCACAGTCTCAGGTGGAAATCACTGCTGTGTGCTGCCAAAGGTTACGGTGCTTTGTCTTAACTCTGGCCAAAAAGCTCTTGGACTCGGCTAAGTGAGTTTTATAACTCTAATTTCCAGTTTCTAGCGTCAAGATGTAGCCAAATGTCACAACTGGCGACACAAGGCAACCATAAACCTGAAAATGCAGTCATGACATCATGCATGCGACATTTCTGAGCCCGACTTCCACCTCGTCTGCGCCACGACTGACAAAATGCCGCCCACTCTCCGCCATCCAACAGCCTCTCTCTGTTTGATTGGTTCGCTCCTGTGTGTGAGCACTCAAAACGACTGGGAGGGGCAGTGGGAGGTTGGGGTAACTACTACTGTGTGAACATAAAAGGTATTTCTGGGAAAGCTAGAAATTGCAGCCTGCAACATGTACCACTGTACAATGGACTAATGGTGCACCAGCAGTGAGGCATGCACCAAAGCATACCTGTAGGAGAGGGGGACCTGCGTAACCCAGTCTAATTTTAGCGCGTCCATCTTTTCAAGCTCTACATGGGTCACAAGAGCGTGGCGGGTGAGGCGGAGCTCCAGGGACCCGTCATTAAAGGACTCTGTGGAGACATGATGTCTTGGTTTCTCCTATAGTTTTGTCGGTTTATCTGTTTAATACAGGTTGGAAGTGTTTGTTCGTTATTTTACCTTAAATTGAATTTGTAAGTATTGAAATTACACACATCGTCAGCCCTACCTGTTCACGACTATTACACTGTGACAGGACTTAAAAAGCATTTTCTACAAATGTCACATCATAAAAAACAATTCCGATAATCCTTCAGAAAAATGTCTTCTATGTCTGTTTGTTTCAGCATAAAAGCACAAATGTTATTTAGGAATTATGTCATTTGTCTATCTGCGTTTCTGAATGCCATGGGACGATAACAGTATGTCATCATTTTGACGTAAATCACAGCAGATTTATAAAATTCAACTCCATCTTGGTCGACGGTTCCTCCAACTTTTCTTATCAGTTGTTTCTTATCCTGAGAATTATGCCGTACATTGTGTGCAGAATCCTAAAGTGTGACTGAATTTTTGATGGGAATTTCTAATTAAAGTCAAGTTTTAGATGTTTGCATGCCGTCTCTTTGTGTGGACTTAAAAGTCTTTCTCATTTCTGTGCAACTGCACCAGAAAAGAAAAGCCCTTGAGATGTGCTTTACATCAGGGAGCGGCGTCTCTAAAATATGCAACATGCACAATAAATGAGCTGTCAACACTGATTGCCATTAACATCAGGAAGAGTGTGAATGTTTGAGCTGAGAAGTAGAATGATCCATTCGCTCCTCTTTTTTTTTCCTCATCATTGTACCTGCTACACAGTTTCACACACACTTTCTAAACCCACTGACCGGACCTTCAACTATGCACAAGAGCTGTTGTTTTGTCCTTCTGCCTTCATTGTACACAAATGCACACGCTTCCTCATCAGAAACTTTGTCCTTGTTATGCAGACATCAAGATGAGTCACTCAAAACACAAATGACATAGAAAAGAAGCGATCTTTCAGACTTTTCACATAGTCAATGTGGCTGTAGGTGAGAGAGAGCTATAGATCTGGCTTGGTGCTCCTCCACAAAAGAGAGTGCAATCAGTCACTCAATCATCAGGTAACAGCTTTGTCCAGGATGTGCACAAGCCACAATTGGAGCTTCACACTTCTTCTACTTCAAGCAGGGAAAGAGGCTTTAAACTTGCCTACAGAAGCTTTAAACTTGGCTACAGTGAAAAATCTTAGCATCACTTTGCAGTGATCATTCTACATATGGATTGTTTTCAGGTCGGGAAGTATGACTATAACACTCTAATCAGAAAGTAGGTTACGCATTCACTTGCCTTTCTTAGTCATCCTTTGTCTTCATCTGAATCTGTGGCTGTGAGTACATACACATCTCTGTAAATCCATAAAATGCAAGTCATTTCCCATTTGGAGCCATTTAATGCGTCTTGGCAGAATTGACTGATAAAAGTAAAACATGAAAACATCCCTTTATTGACAAAGTCCTTTAACTTCTTTTGACACAAAACTGAGTTAAAAGAACAGTGGAGCGCTTGTTGGTGCTGCAGTTAAATCGTATTGGTGGAAATATCTCACACTGTGTGTAATTGGGACCTTTGATGGCAAAATGAATCTCAATGAGCCAGAATTTTACGGAGTGATCTGACATTTTGGTTAATAGCCTTTTGATCGCTTCCTTGCTGGGACTCAAGAAGCCACATTTGGTGCAGCTATAGTTAGCTAAGCTAAGCAAGAAGACAAGAAACTGGCTAGAAAAGCTTGACATTTTCTCTCTCAAGGTACAAAATAGGTACAGCACCGCGACTTGTTTTGTTTGTTCCATTTAAGTAGGAAAACAAATTGTGCAAAAAGCAGTTTGCTGTTCCAAGGCGAGTGTGTGTCTGTTTGTGTATGTGTGTGTATGTGTAAGTCGGACTGTCTTTGTTTTGACTCTCAGCTTCTTCTGGTTGCCTAGCAACATGACAAACAAGTGATGATGTGTTAATTACCGGATTCTGTGCTTACAACATAGGTGACAGAGTGAGATCGAGCCTCTCCTTCAACCACCATTAAGTGGTGTGTTCCTACAAAATTACAAATGGGTTATAACCCAAAGAATTTAAGTCAGGATTTGTAATGTAAAATATGCAACATTTGTGCAATCTCTAGATTAGTTCAGAGGACCAGGTCACAGGCTGCAGAGGCAATGATGAGAGGCCCTGAGAATACAGTTTACTATGATGAGCAGAGGGGAATATCTAATGTGATGAACAGCTGACCTTTCGAGATTTAGAAACAGTTTGTATTTTTCCACTCCATGTAATTGCATTATAGTTCATTTTCCGGTCAAGAGACTTTGCGAAGATAGAGTCAAGCAAAAAAACGCAGCACAGTGAACTGCAAAGCACTGATTTACATGTTGCAGAGGTGGTAGGATATAAGCCTGCACCCTCTTTCCTGAGGCAGCAGAATGCAGCGAAATACCAAACACTATGTGCACCGTATAGACTGTGTTATTAATTACTTTCTGTGATTATATTAAAAGTCAACCATAGATTTGTTGGTCTGATAAAAGTGGCTTTGTTAATAATTTATCAGCTTGTTTCTTTGTTCATAAAAACGGGAGGTATGGGATGTTTATAACAGGAGCTATTCATTTAATGGGTGAAATTTCCACTGACACATAAACGGGCCATTTCTTCACCTGACCCGCAGCGATCGAGTAGAGCTCAGACACTTCTAAAGGTTAAACCTGAGTCATCTGATCCCGTCTCCCTTCTCTCCTCTGCCCACAGCCGTCACCCTGCGAGTGGTGCCGCTGTGAACCAAATAATGAGGTGCACTGTGTGGTGTCCGACTGCGCCGTCCCAGAGTGTGTCAACCCTGTGTACGAGCCGGAGCAGTGCTGCCCCATCTGTAAAAACGGTAAACACTCGTCTCCCCTGGAATTACACACACATATACACACACACACACGCACAATCATGTAAGAGTCATTAAATTTTCATTAAACTGATGACGGCGAGTTTATCTGTGGTATCGCTGTTTGATGGCCGCACCTTCAGAGGATTAGGATGTAATTGATGTTTTATGAATTAAAATTATTACCTTGGGCCCGTTGGACTCTAATGAGCAGTACTAGTTTTAATTATAAATGACACACTAAGCAGAGTAAACATTAGCCCATTGATTAAAAGCATGGTAGGAGGGACTAATGGGTCCTCTGAGAGCCTTTTATCTCCCAGTGCCCTGACGCCCTTGTCACACAAAGCCAATCCCTAAATTAGAATTATAGGATTCCAATGGTCCATTGGCTATTTACAAGGCATGTTGGGAGATTTCCCCTTGCCAGCACCAATCTGGAGGGACAAATGGAGGTTTACGATCTCAGTACAGTAACTGCACCGATATTCTGACTGGACTGACCAACAGTGCCTGTTTATAATGAAATGCAATATCATCAAAATTCATCCACACACACACACACACACACACACACACAAAAAAAAGTAAGACTCGTTTTGCCTTGAAGCTCAGATGTAAGTTTGAGATAATTTGAGAGCCGGCACGAGAAAGTTTCCCCCCCAACTCAAACAAGAACCTGATTAAGAATAAGATGTTCTCTCGTGATTATATGCCTTGTTATTGCATCGCATTTTTCTCATTATGCTGAGCGTCACGCAAAAAGAGAGAAATTGTGTGTGATTATTTCTTTTATAAGAGGGGCAGAGTAAATATCCTGAAATATTTTCTCCTTTTTTTTCCTCTCAAGCGGCAGTTGACCTATAAATGTGAAGAAAGGAATTTAGTTCGAGGCGGATGCTAAATGGCTATTTCACCGCCACTACCCACATTTTCTTTCACACTTCCTCTCATCTCCTCCTTATCCCCCCTTGGTTTCTTTCTTTTATTCCGACACACAAACACCCACACTAACAAGGCTACAGAAGCTGCTAGGAGAGAGCTAATCCAGGCTGACAGGACACAGTGACACCCTTGGCATTTCAGGGTAGGCCTGCCGTTTCCAGGCTCCCCAAGGGTTCCTGGTCAGGCTCTGGCAGACAGATAAATCTCTATGGGAGTTGAGGGCTGAGGGCTACAGGGAGAGGACAATGAAGAATGCAATTTGGCTCATTTTTGGCCAAAGGACAGGGGACTGTGAAAGAAAGACATCCACTTATGTTGCTGCCGTTAGACATGCAATTAGCGGGAGACAGTCAAGACATTTGTCTTTTAAGTTTCCCTGCTGCGCCCCTTTCAAATAATCATTTGAAAGGGGCGCAAACCTTTTAAAATGTAAATGTGTTTTTTGGTGCCATTCTCCATCAGGAACACTTGGGTGGCCTGTTTCAAAAAACAAAGTACTGATTTCAGTGTCAGTTACGAAATCAAGCATTAGGTTGACATTTTGATAGGTGCTTACCATTAGCATGCTAACAGGCTTGTAAATCTGGGTTTTAGGCAGATTAGGGACAGAAAGAGTACAACAAAGTGGAGAGTAAAAAGACAAAGTCAGAGGTGAAACTTCAAGATTGTCCATTTTCACATATACAATGCTTCCATGTCATAACACATCAGAGGTACAGTCTTGAACTTTTCTTAATATATGGTATTGGTATGATTCTGACACTATTTCCTATGCTGGCCACCTACCTTCTTATTTATTGATTTCACATAGGAGTACTTTAAGGCACTCTTCCAGCATAGCTGCGTAATTTTGGCCCAGACACATTGGTTCAAAAAGCTTTTGGGCTGTCAGCGGCCGGTCTGATTGCAAAATGTTATTCTGGTTTTCTTTGTGGCTAATTATCCACCCAGCCATCATTGATTTGGTGATTGGAGATGAAAGTACCTCATTGGGATGAAATGCAGTTGATGGGTGAACAAGGTTCAAACAGGGTCAATGGCTTCATTTCAGCATTAAAAAAAATAGCTTTCTTTCAACCAAATGTGTTTTGGCTCTGACATGAATGTCTGAGAGTCTTTTGATCTGCAAATCACCAAATCAATGCCAACTTTTTGTTAAAGCTTACCATTGTTGGGATGCAGCACTTAAGAGCTTGTCTGCTTCTTGGTGTTTCACCCTGAAAACGGCGACAGACAAGAAGGCAGCAGACTGAAGCAGCCAGCCAGTGGGAGTGCTTATCTCTGAGCTCCACATTCAACGAGTCCAGCCGATTCAGCTGTAATCTTTATCATGAATTATATACTGTAAATTCATCAGAGGATACATGTAATCACATAAATGAAATAAATGATAATGAGGAGTAGCCTGGAAATGGCCAGTGTTTCCTCAGTAGGATCGGATTAAGCCATTTTTAGATGTGCCAAGTCTCATCTGTCTGAAGCCTGTCATTGTGCCATTTTAACAGACACATCAGAGCACAGTGGTGTCATGGAGTTGGCTACAGTTAGGCCACACATTTGGACTGATGTGTACCTCGGACAAACTGCAGGTTTTTTTTCTTCTGTGCACTAGACCTTTTTTTTCTTTTGGCAGGTGAGTTTTCATCTGACCATGTCTTTCCTCTAGGCAAGAATCATCATCGAATTTGGGCCAAATAGACTGCAACGAATCCTAATGTGCATTCAATCCTCAAGCCGCGGGCTGGGAAAGTATGATGTGCTGAGACGGGTTCTGACACACGACAAGCTTTTTCTGATCCCCTCTAAACTTAACTGGCGTGCGGATTGATCACGGGTGGCGGTGTGTCCTTCGGACGGTGACAGGTAGCTGCAACTGTGTCCTTGTGGCTCCAAATCCATCTGGCTATAAACAATCACACTTGGCAGCAGCGCCAGTCACCCTCTCCCCTCAACAACCTCCACTGAGTTTGTCCTGTAACCTGTGCCAGCTGTCCAGAGGCAGATCAATGAGAGTTAAGACTTGGCAAGCGCTCTCAATGTCTCCTCTAAGCTCCGATCAAAGGGATTTTATCAGGTCCAAATAGAGCATGGGAGTCATCTATGCTGAGGCAAAGGATGGTGATACTCGGCCGCCAACCGCTTCCTTTGTCAGTGTCACATGGATATATTTATGGCCCCCAGCACTTTCGTTTTCACTGCACAAAATTGAACCAAATCCTTTAAACACCTGAAGCAAAAGGTTGCGGAATAGTTGGCGATGCTTGCAAATATCTTTACAGACTTTTCATTTCAGTATTTAACCCAGACTGAGATCTTTGCCGTACAGTCAAGTGCTCTGAGTTGCTATAAAAAAAAAAAACGCTAATCTGTCTTTTTTCACAGAAGACATTTCGACTCGTTGCAGGAGGAAAAGCGCAGGTGTTACTAATAACATCAGCTATGGTTCTGTTCTATTCAAGTGTCCCGGTAAACCATGACAGAGTGACACTAAGCCGCTAAGCATTCACAATGACAGGTTCCTGTAACTTAAAGCAGCTCAATGGAATTAAGTAATCATTAATTCTATTATTTGCAAGACTACGATAGCATTTACTCCTGTGCTTTTCCTCCAGGACCCATAAAGGTCTTTAAGGGCCGGCAGAAATCATGGCTGAGTGCTTTCGATATTTCTTCTGGCCCAAATGTTTTCACTTGTCAGAGCAAGAAAAGCTCAACTGCTGCAACATCCCTAATTTGAAAAGGTTGGGTCGTTGTGTAAAGCATCAATAAAGACAGAATGCAGTGTTTTTCCAAACAGTGCTTTTCACACATAGCAGAATCAATTGTTCGTTATGTGCTTGAAAATTACTGAATCTACCTCCATCTATACGATAGCAGCGCTATTATATAGCGTCTTTAATGGTTGATTGTATATGATCACCTGTTGAAACTGTTTCCCTGTGGAATAATCCAAAGTGTTTTAACAGCATTTTCTTTTGTCTGATTACAAATCAGTGTGTATCAAAAAAGATGAGCCAAATATATATAGATTTTTTACAGTAGCATCCATCAACAGCATTAATCTATTTAAGTCAAGGTGCCACGTGAGCTGTGACAGTGTGACAGTCTGTACAACACGAATGCTCTTAAACTTTATCCATCACTTCCATTCATCTCTTTCATACGTCATAATGCCTTCCCAAGATGAGCAATTGTGCATGGAGATTTGCATGCAGCTGCCCCTTGTCCCCAAATCTACCCCGTGTACCGAACCAAGGTCCCCCAAGTCCACAAACCCGGTTTCACTCTCACACATCATGTTTGCCTGAGTGTAAATCAAACTCACCAGGGATCTAATAGAGTCATGAATATCAGCCGTCAAAGCCCCTGTGTCTTCAAGAGTTATGGGACATATGAGGTTTTTATGACTGCTCGTGGAGGAGCCTTGAATCGAGCAGGTTTTACAGTGTGAGCTTTCCAAAGTCACCGTCACACCAATTGAGCTGCTGATTGCTTCATTTAAATGATTAAAACTGTTGCAAATTCCTGGCACCCCCGGGCTCCTCTGTCACAAGAAGTTGTGGAAGAGACACCGCGCTTCAGATCACCCTGCGGCAAGGGAAGATGTAATAATTTTGTGTGATATTTACCAATAAGGAGTGTGCTACATTCCCTCAAAGGTAACACTGATTGTTGGCTTCCTCGAGTACAGATCCTGAAATGTATCTGAGCTAAAATGATCAAATACCCAGGTATGCGGCGTTGTTCTGCTACACAATCAAACGGGTTTTAGAATTAAAGGAATCTTAGCACCACAATGGGATCCCCACAAGTAAATCGCACTGTGGTTTAAGGATAAATCAGATGTCAAAATAAATCTTTATTGTTTTGAAAGTCAAGACAGAGTCTGTGTGTGTGGAAAGAAACCGCGTCAGGAATTGCTAAGGAGTTCTGTGGCCTTTTCATACAGACTGAAGTGATTAACACCATCCTCCCTGCTGCCTCTCAAAGCAGCTTTCTCTCACTCTCTCTCTCTCTCTCTCTCTGTACTCCAGCCTCTCTGTACTGCCAAGCCAGCGCCTGGCAGGCTTCTCTGCTCGCGGCGCATTAGGATGCAAAGCGCTCCATGTCGAGGGAGAAGGGGAGACTAACAAAAGCGCTTTAGTGTTGCAAAAACAAGCCCATCGGTGCATGCCCGTGAAAAGATCTGTACGTCTGCTCTGACTCCCCCTAACTCCCTGCAGCTCTCTGCATCACTCCACCACCCCTCCGAAAAGAGATGCTCTCCGGAGAACCACATGCATTTCTCGTCGTTCTCATTCCTTCTTTTTTTTTGTCTGCTCCCCCCCCCCACTACCCTCTTCCCTCCTTCCCCTCCTTTCCCATGCGGCAGGTCCAAATTGCTTCGCTGGAACAACGATCATCCCAGCCGGAATTGAAGTAAAGGTGGACGACTGCACCATCTGCCGCTGCCACAACGGGGACTGGTGGAAACCGGCGCAGTGCTTGCGGCGGGAGTGCCTCAACGGCCAGTCGTTGTCGTAGAGAGACTCCACCGGGGATGGTGGAAAAGCTCAGGCAAGGCCCTGCCTACTGCACCATTTTGTATGATTGACAGGGCAGGAGCACAATTCCCAAGCAACCTGAGACGGCATAGAATCGGAGATGCTCTCACAAGCTTCACACAAATACAAATTTAGCCACCGGGAAGAAGACGGAACTTGTCTCACAGCTGTTTCCACCCTCCAGTTTTAACCGTCCTATATATTTTCAGAAGTTGACTTGCTTGACTTGCTGCTCTCACACGAAAAAGTTTCTAAGCTCCTTGAACTCTTTCCTAACCATTGGCAATGTTGAATTGCTCTTGTTGATTTCTCTGTGTATGCCATCTGCTTGTTGTACTCGTCTGTCACAGTCACGCAGGTGTTGTAAAATTCCAACAGCAGGAAAAACAAACCGTAAGCACACTTAACGGCGCTTTTTTCCTTTCTTTTCTTTAATGTCATACGGAGATTGACACTGGTGAAAACACTGCAGAGGTTTGTGCGTGAATATCACGACTTCACTTGAAGAGCTTGTTTACAAGATGCACATCACACATAAATGTTTGTGTCTTCATAAGACTTTAAGACTTTTTATTGCTATGGCAGGAACTCACTTCTAACACTTAGATGATGCTTCTGTCAATTTTATATACTGCTGTAAAACCCCAAGAGGTTGAGATTACTGATCAGCATACCGTGGTTTTGAGCGTCATGTGTCTACATAGTGGCAGCACAGGCAGAGCAAGTTGGTAGTGTGCGATTTGCTGAGAGGCAGGAAAAGTGGTATCCAGCAACTGTGAGAAGGGGAGATGTAAAAACCCGCAATACGGCATCAAAACAACAACTTTTGGCAGCCCCTTTCCGGCTTAATTGTCGTTATTGTTTTCTCTCAGAGGTCCATATCCTCCAAAATATTCCCACTAACGAACTGCTTGAACTTGTTATCAAAGCAATTAGCGGGCCAAGAGCAGCCTGCTTTAATTTCCCTTAATCAAGGAGTATTCTGTGATAAATCATCCAGCTGGGTGCTTGGCGTTGCCGCAGCCTGCATGCTGGGCACACTCGAAGTGAACCGAGCAGACAAAAGGGAGAGGAATCTGCATACGTCTCTGTGTGTTTAAGCAGCATTCACAAGCACGTTCGTCCGTGTGAGCATGTGCAAGGAAGCTACACAATCCCACAATCTCACAGCCTCAGTATGTCGATCTGCCCCCCACCCAAGCTCTTAAACCCGTAAGGCTCGTTAAGATCCAAAGCTGCTACATTATCCCATTGTCGGAGATTATGTAATATATTCTCAGTTCCTGCCCTCCCTGATGTGCTAGAATTGCTCCTCCAGTGCGATGTTGCAGTGGCCAAGGCTATATCATCCCGACAAGCTAATGTATTGCCTTGATATTTTCCCAGACCGGAGTGGTCCTCAAGTGGTCCGGTCTGAAAAGTAAAAGCACCCAACCACGGCCCAAAACACGATATTTTTGAGATGATAAATACCAGTCATTATTTCAAAGGTGAATTCAAGTAAGCTCGTGCCATTCATCACCGGAATTTTTTCCATTTCCAGAAAATCCGTTGCTGTTAACCTTTTAGACCCTATTCCTGGGCGGTGATGGATGGGCTGCTTAATACGAGCTTCCAGCACTCTGTAATGAGACAGAAATGAACATAGGATAAAGAACAATGACTAAGGAGGCAGAATACCTTAAAAAGCACTAAAACAAAAAATTTTCTAAAGGATCTCAGAGTCTGTAAGGTCTGCTGTAGTGTGTTAAGCGGTGGCACATGGGCGAGGGAGGAATCAGTGAAGAGCGTGGGTGGAGTTCAATCACAGGTACGACAGTAGAGTGCGGGTCATTTTCATCATTAAGCTCCAGTGATTTAGTGTCTTTCAATTTGAAAAGACAGACCTCATCTATCCGCCTTGAGGTCTGCAGACTCATAAAGCAAAAGTGACATCTATGGTTTATCAATTACAGTCTCGGTGCTCCAGACATTTTAGGATTAATAAAAAGGAGCTTCATTCATCTTAACTACTTTAAATGCCAAATAATTATTCAGCCCGTACATGTTTCAAAACTGTATTGGAATGACTAGACTGGGTTGCAACGGAGAGCAGAGCGAGTGTGCCAGGGCTCAGAGGCATTGCCGCCACCACCGATGCCTTAATGCTTCTGCTCCAGATAAGATTCACAAAGCTTGGCCTTTGGCTTCATATAGTATGAACAGCCCAGACAGTTTTAAGTGCTTCTTTGTTTGCACTCCTCAGTGCAAGGGTTTACTATGAAAGGATTAAGCAAACCGAGATGTTGTTTTACCCTTTGACATTCCAGCAGGGGGAAGAGTGCGAGGGCAAGGACGAAGATCTCAGCGGGGAAAACATAAAAAGCAAAACAGATCAAGAAATGCTTCAGAAATACTTATGTTTTGTTGTTTTTGTTGAAATTAGAGCTGCAACAACTACTAATCATAGTAATGGACAAATATCTTGATAATCGATTAATCGATCTAAGCATTTGAACATTTCTGGAGAGCGATATCAAGAAAGAAGTCAAAATGATCTGATTTCGACCTCGTAAACATATATACATTTTCTGGTTTCTTCAGTCCTCTATGACAGAAAACTGAACCTCTTTGAGGAGACGACATACGTTTTAAGACCATCTTGGACTTTGTGAAACAGGCAAACAAAAAATTACTGTTCGTTGCAGCCCTAGTTGAAAGGTGTAATGGTTGAAGCAGCAAAAATGGCAGACTGGAGTGTCCGACTTGGATCAGCAGGATGTTGTGACATTGCAATTCACTGTTGTGTATGATTGTTCTGATGCAGATTCCTTTTATACCTCTGAGGTGCGCTGTATTTGTTAAATTAAAGTGGGGCACCATGGCCGCTCATCTCCCTAATTTACAAGCTGCCAACATCAACCAGGAGTGAATGTTAGGAATGCAAGGGGCAAAGTGGTTGTCAACAGAGAATCAAAGCATCCGCAGACCAAGACAAGTTGAAATCCAGGCTGCCGGTGACAGACAGAGCCATGAGAAATCAAATAAGCAAACCGTACCGTATATTGGGAGCTCGCGGTAAAAGTTTAAAGAAATCTCATTTTCACCTCGGCGCATGAGATGCAGACATGTGGCAGGACTGTCTTGGCGGATACGCCGCTGTACGCCTTCACAAGGCTGACTGCTTTAACAGCTTTTAAAGCCCTCGCTGACAACAGGATGAGTCTGGCTCCACATGGACAAGTAGATTTCCGAGCGCTGTTTGAAAGAGTCGGCCGCATTGTGAAACAGAGTGAGAACGGCGTGCACGTGGCACCGATCCACCGCACGCACCTTTAGAGTGAAAAATCTCCGCCTGGGCAAACATCCTTTTCTCCTTGCAAATGTGTAAAAGCGGCACAGTCTCAAGGACAGATCAGATAAGTCTGTCTGCGTTCATTACCTGCCAAGAAACGCAAGTCTTTATGTCTGTCTGAGAATGTCTCCTCAAATGAGCCCATCTGTCCTCCCACCATTCGACCGCAGGCTTGTACATGGGCATTTTGTAATACCATTCGCTCTATCCATGAGACACCAACGTACTGTAGCTGGAAACTATGAAAGATTGTTTTGTTTTTCTTCTTATTATTCTGTTTTTTGTTTTTATGTTGTTTTTTTTTTCAGCAACAAAACTGTTACATAAAGTGTGCCTGAAAACCAACATTGAGTACTATCTGGGATACAAAGAGAGAAACACTGTTATTATACAATCAATTGTATTAGTGTATGGGGGCACCAAGGGTCTGCTCATGACAAATTGGGATTATCTCACTAAAAAAAGAAAACAATTTGTGTTTCAATTTTGAGCAACTTTGATTGTATATGACTACTTGCTCGCATTTGTTCACCCTATGCCCAAACTGGACAAAGGGCGTAGGGTCCAGACTTCCAAGCATTACACAACCCTTGGTGTTCCCCATTTTGTCCATATGTAAATATCTTCAAACGTATACTGTGTATTCTGAAATCTGAGGTGGAGTAAAAAAAAAAAAAAAAAGACATAAGAAATAAGAAAATGTGTATTATTCATTGAGACAGAAACTATTTTGTTAAATAGACTTGAAAAGAAGTGTTATTCGGCAAAAGTGTGTGGATTTGTTTTTGTCCGCTCCAAGTCACGTTAACATGTCTGGGATCTTTGGGGCCGGCGTGAAAACACGACATTCGCAACAATGGAGAAAATGCGGAGCACTTTTCTGCAACGAGCACTGTGGTTTTGGCACCTCGTCCTGGTAGCAGCAGCGTGTGAGGTGAAATTCAATCGAAGCATGGGAGGGGGGGCAGGAGTACTGCAGGACACGTCCTCATCGAATGCAGCCACAGTTTTCATGTTCCAGGAAAAAAGAAAACAGACAACACGGAACGAAACCGCGACCGAATGCGCTGACGCAGGAGCTGGCAAGCGTCCAGGTAACCTTTCCCTATGCAGACAATTCCAGGATGAAAGTACAGTATTTCCCTGGCTCAAGGCTGCGCGAGAAAGTAAATAAGAAGAGGCCGGTGCGTAATGGTTTTGTAATGCTCAGCGAGTTCAAGGGCATTACTCACAGGTTCATCCCTCCGCTCTGTTTCATTACAAGTCGGCCTGGGCTTCTATCTCGTCCGCGCTGCTAATTGCCTTCTCCCACCTCCCGCCCCGGACAAGAAAAGGGAAGCAATTTTATGCAGCACATAGCAATCAATAGCAATTAGGTGCATCCCCGACTAATCCCAAAGAAAATGGCATCTTGGGAGATGGCCAGCGGAAGGCCTCTTAAAGCACACATACCTTGGGTCGGGTTGTTGGTGCTGGTGGCGAGAGACGCACACACTGCATGCAACTAAAAGCTGGGAAGGGAGAGTGCCAGTGCTGCGACACCACAATTAATTGCTTTGTTTTTCCTATCCCACACTTTCTATCGAATCTCCATCGATCCTTTTTTTTTGGGGGGGGGGCCCACTCACTCCATTTGTATCAAATTACAGTAGATAATTGGATAATTATCTCCTTCCTGGTAAAACTATACAGATTATGGGATGCAGTTATATCCTGAGCCCCACTCAAACGCTGCAGCTGATGGAAACAAAACACCACATTAATGTTTGTTGTGTGCCTCTGATAAAACTGTATGAATGTTTCAATGGAGACAGTTTGGTCAAGGGCCAGCTGTAGGTGCTTATGTTTCTCCCAGAAATGCACTTAAACAAATAGTCAGAAAATAGAAAAAAAAAAAAGAATAGAAACAAGGAAACCTCAAATATTGCTTTATCATTTTTACACTCATGAGATGCTTGTTTGGACATGTTAACAGCGTAATGGAAACTTTCTTTGACACACGACCACTTACCTTCAGGCAAGTTGGCGCTGTAAAATCCAATCTACATATACACCAAATCCATCATTGCAGAGTATGGGACAAGATTTCATACAATTCTTGAGATGTTCACATGAACACACAGGAATACACAGGAATCATGGCTTAATATAACCATTTTAATTGCAGAGTTGGTTTCACATAATAGTTTTATTAGCATTGATGTTTTTTGTTTTTTTTAACCACTACACTGATGACTACATATGAAAAAGAACACGTGACATCCAACATCTCAGACGAGTGTGAAATCGTCAGAGACAAAGCTTCAGCAATACACCGTTCAGGCCGACGCTCCGGGCTCCGGCACCGGGAGGAGGCGGAAGGCGGCGATGCAGTTCACCACCCAGGTGGAGGGCGCCGACCACACCTTCCCCCGCCTCAGCACGGCCGGCCTGTGGGGCCCCTGGCCGTCGTAGATGACGTACTGGGTGCAGAGGGCCTGGTCGGAGCCCGGCGGCGCGTGGTAGGCGGCGGCGTCGAGCGTCTGCGTCACGTCGCTGTCGGGCTTGGGCTGCCGGTTCAGCAGCCGGCCCCCGGCCCCGCGCAGCAGCCGCGCCAGCTCGTCCCTGGGGGGCGCCCTGAAGGAGCCCAGCAGGAAGAAGAAGCAGCCGTCGAAGAGCGGAGGGAGCTGCCAGGGGGAGGAAGCGGGAGAGAGCAGACGTCTTGAGTGGGAACGTCTTAATGCCTCGGCGCGCATCAAAAGCGAGAGAGCGGAGACGCGCTTTCTATCGTCCGCCTCCACTGAAACGTGCGAGTCGCTCCGTGCCAGGATCGGGCTAGAAACAGACAGATTAAAGTCTTCCCCTTTTGTTTATGGTGAAGTTAAACACGGAATAACTTTATTGCTCATATCTGTGTGGCTGCTTTGTAGTTACCCCGCCGCAGCAGAGCCAGAAGACATTTTTTTTTTCTTATTTTATTTTTTTCAACCACACTTCTCAAGCCAAACTCTGCAGCTTTAAGCAGCGATGCTAAGTGGTTCAGCGAATTAGGCCACCGGAGACTGTTCTATTCACGGCAACGTTGAACCGTTTCTGGGGTATAAAAAATTTCTAGTAAGAAATTTCCTTCACAAAACTCGTCTGGTCTTCTCTACTTTGGCCCCTTTGCTCATATGCTTGCTCTTAATCTCTGATTATGACTGATCACGATGCCATTATAGAAAGATGATTCAGCTTAAGGGACTTGAAAGCGGGAGGAAAGAGATGGCGTGATTGTATATCCAACCTACTGTTTATTATAATGTGGTTGAGTGTATTCGTCAGGGTCATTTCTCAGAGTGCTTATATCTTTTAGGCGTTTTAGTGTCGACTAAGTGCTCTTTCAAGAAATATCCTCTACCTCTGGGCAGATTTCACTGTGTGACTACATTCAGAAGGTGCATTTAAATAAATTCTAATGTTGGATCATAATCAAATTCATCACAACTATCAGAACTTCAAAAACAGTCACCTATAAGGTGCTGTTTTATTCTCCTTTTTCAGAGAATTACTTGGCTGCTGCCTTCAGCTTGCTGCACAGCCACAAGTGTGTGTGTGTGTGTGTGTGTGTGTGTGTGTGTGTGTGTGTGTGTGTGTGTGTGTGTGTGTGTGTGTGTGTGTGTGTGTGCATCAGCCTTGCCCTCCACGGCTCTGTCAAGTCGGGCGCAGTGAAAGCCCGTTTCGGGCCGAGGACGTGGCAGCGGAGGTGCGTTCATGTTTTCGCTGCTTTGGAGACGACTCATCTGTATCGCTCAGCTCTGCTTAGAGTTGTTGCCCGCCTGGACAATAATCCTCCCCTCAAAATCACCCTTCTCTTGTAGGATTTTGCCGCATTTAGCTGCTCTCACAGCCCATGCAGGGCCTGCGGCAAAAGGAGCGTGCTTGAGAGCGCGAGCCTCATACTGCCAGGCTCCGAGGTGGCGCTGGTGCGTCTCTGTTGACGTTCTCTGTCTGGATAACACTCAACCTTAGCTTGGGCGACTATCCTGAACGCCACCTTCTCTAATTGGCCCTTCTCTGTGCGCGTCTGTGTCCTCCTTCGACAGTCGGTTGCACAACCACAGACAAATGTGTGGCGTGACAAAGACGAGGTGGCAGAGATTTAAACTATTTGCTATCTCTCAATTAGTGTCAAAAAGAGAAAAAAAGGCCCAATTACGCCGTGATTCATACTTTCAAAACAGCGAGCTGGGAAAAAAAAAAATCCAAGGACTGATAATGGCGCTGCTGCCGAACAATAACCGCGTGTCAATCCCTGAAAAAACTCATTCCTCCCAAGGACAGAGGTTCCAGACGATCTATACTCGTCTGTTTTCATGCGTTTGTGTGCCTCTCCGTTACCAGGCTGCATCTGTTGATGCGGCTGCGCTGGGGGCCCTCTCCCGCTTCATGCTCCTTCTCAGGCATCCACTCGCCTGCCTGCAGACATGCCTCCACCCCTGCCATCAGAGAGAGAGAGGGGGAGAGAGAGAGAGAGAGAGAGAGAGAGAGAGGAGTTACAGCTACAGCTAATTATGTTGACATGAAAGAGTGTGACGAGGCAATTGCAGAGGGAGGATGACAAAGCTCTTGTCTGTTTTATCACAGCGAACTGCGAGATTTCGAGTATCGGCGAAGCTGCCGTTGTTGACAGAGAGAGATGCCCACGGCGTGATGGAGTTAATGATGCAGCCCTCGCTTTAAGTGTCCCGGGCTTAAGCAGAATTCCAGCATCTCCTCCTCTTCTCCATCTCACGAGGTTTCTCGCAGTCAAGCCGCGGCTGTGTGACGGCGAGCGTCCCGACGTTTTGGGGAGTGAGGAAGAGTCTTTTGTTCTACTTCCTTAAGAAAAACCATCTCGAAAGAGGGAATGAAAAAAGAAAAAGTTGGGGGGGAAAGTATCGGCAGATGCGGAGGGAGGAAAAGTCACATTTTAATGACCCCTCACTGTCACAGATAAAAAACGCTCTTGAACAGTCTACGGATCATAGTGCTGCCGTTCCCCGTGAGCCCTCACTGAGCGTCACCAGTTGGGGGTCTTTAATAAAAACAAAAACACCCCCATCAAAACTTATTCAAAGTGAATTTTGTTGAGAATAGTTTAGAGACCTGAGCACGATCCCGAGCCTGAAAAGGAAAAGTTGTCAATTACGTGAGTAGCAGGGTTTATACAGGCACGTTGTAACTCTTTGTTGGAGAGACATGAGGAAATATCAGGAATCTGATAATATGCAATAATATGATAGTATAGTATAGAAAGCTTATGTGACCTGTGACCCTGGACTACTCTGTCAGTCACAAACAAGCAAAAGCAAAGCAAAAGCGACAATAAGCAACTGAGGCCAAAGAGAAGAAGATGCGACAACAAGTTAAAAAGCAAATAAAAGCAAATAAATAAATAGAAAAAAAGATGTTTTTAAACTAGAATGGCAGCACAAAGTTCAAGAAAAGGTGGAGGGACGAGACCAAATGTTCTGCAGCGTCTGTGAGAGCGAGGCCAGGACAAACGGCTTGGCCGTGGGGACGATACATCTCCAGTCTAGTGCACCTACAGAACACAGTCGAGGGCCCGTCCGCACAGCAGCAGAGCGCCATGAAACAGCACAGCGATAAGGCAGCCGAGGCCGGAGCAGGCCCGTTCATCTCTGAGTGACATGTGGTGACGACGCTTTGTCGGCTTCTACAGATTTAACGAGAGCTCTTGGAGGACGAGAAGCGCTGCGAGCTTACGCGGTCACAGCGAATTTGGTAAACAACGCGGAAATGCGATTGTGAAGCTGATGACAAAGTGAAGGAACGGCTGGGCCGGGGTTTAATAACGGATGAAACCAAACACTGTGGTAGACAAAAAGCTCATTATGTAATTGAAGTGGAAAAATGAGGACACGGCGGTCTCTTCCTTTCTGCTCATTACACTTAATAAAATACTTTTGTTGGGTGGTTTTTGTCTTTTATTGCTGCGTAAATGACGACTATGACACAGAACTGGTGGCTGTGGTTCAATCCAGCCAGAACTGAACCCTTACAGGATGTTGTGTGTGTTGTTCATTCTTCGTTTTTGATAACTGTGACTGTGCTCATGCACATGGCTTTATATTTGGAAAGATGTGCATTTTTATTTCATTAAGCAATTCCCAGTTTTGCCCCTACATTAAGTCTAACAATGTCGTGCCCATGAAGCACACCAATGAAATCCCTTCAAACTGTTTAGCTGCTATAAAAGCATAATACAAATCATTTATATCAGGGTGTCAATCTGATCTTTTTTGTTAGGGTTCTTTTAACCTAATTTTGCTTTGTAAGAAAAAGTATCCAGAGATTCCGTGTTTGACACGAGCAGAAAAAGTCTGTAAAAAAGTCAAAGTTGCTGTTAATCATTGATATATCCCATGCCGTAATTACACAAAAATAACCATAAAAATAATCTACTTTGTATGTAGTATACTGAAATCATGTCTTCATCTAAAAACATGGCATTAATAGAGTTAAAATCTCCAAAAACCTATGAATATTTGATGTCAATAGTTTGCTCAGATGCAGGTTGAAGGCAGCTCAAAGAAAGAAATTGTCACATGTTCGTGTTTATATTTCATCATGTGCACAATGTTTCTTTCAATGATTCTTTTCACCTTGACTTTTAAGTTATGCTCCCACACAGTTGTTTCCAGCTGGAATATATGGGGACCTTCACTTAGTGGGTAAGTGAGTGTGTGTGTGCAGGTGTGTATACGTGTGCAGGTCTTGCCATAAGACCTTGTCTTGTACCACATCACACATACAGTCCACACAGACACACACACACACACACACACACACACACACACACACACACACACACACACACACACACACACACACCAGAACATGGGATGGAGTGTAATTACATTTCTTTATCCCCCTTAATTACAGCTTTAATTTACTGGGCTTTGGCCAGAGAAGAGGGGAGATACGGGGGTTAATCGCTGCGGCCGATGCCGCTCAGTGCTGAGGAGCCATTAGCATATTTGCTAATTACGCTCACAAAGACTGAATGCGGAAACATCTCAAAACTCCTTCCTTCCTGATCCAGTGAATGAGTCGGCAGCCAGATGAACGCGCTTCCTCCATTCACCATCGGGCCCACTGCGATGGAGCCGTCATTAGGAAGACTGAGGAGACGGGCTACGACGGCTCATTCTTCAGAAGTAGTCGGCGCTCTGAAAGCCGCCGCCGTGCTGCAGGATACGGCGCTAACAAAGGCATTCGAGGGTGTGCAGGTGGCGCGGCTGCAACAGGCCGGCTCCCAGGTGAGACACAGACTCAGCCCCTGACAGAGATGCCTTCAGCAAGAGGGACTTAAAGCTTGGGTCACAAGCAAACAAAAAGCAGAGTGCAGAGAAATGAGTGAATAGAAACAGGGAAATAACAGGGAGGAGGGAGAAAAGGTATAATAAAGGAACAGGTCCACATTGAGAGATACGCTCTCCATCCGGTCCTCATTCTTACCCGCTCAGGGTTAGTTAGTGCATTTCCATTAGTCCTTGAAACTCACACAGTCCAAATATCACAATGAAAAAGTGGCAATGGATACACGTACATTTCAAAAAACCTGTGCAAAGTGGTTTTCATAAAAGTTTAATGCAAAAGTAGAATGAAAACACTTGCATGTCACTGGCCATGACATTAGGCTCACATGACCAATTTGCAAGATGTACGAAACGAGGCTGAACATTAAAATATTCTGGACGTCCATCCTAAGCAAAATGGGGTCTTGCGGGTTTCAATTTTACGAAAATAATGGGATGTCCCAAAAGTGACGGCTTACCCATGAAAACACCTTTCAGTGGAAACACCTCCAGGTACAAGCAGCAATTGTAGTTGATTGAAATTTGTGAAACGGTGCTTTTATTTTGTCAAAAACCTGTAATAGAAACACACAGAGCCACGGGGCCTTGCTGATGTCTATCTCCAGCACACGCAGGCTGAGGAAAGGGAACAAACCCGCTAGTCAATCGCAGTACACACACACATAACTCACTCCAACACTCATGCCTAGGGACAATTTTAAGTCTCCAATCAGCCATAATGATTATCATTTTGACTGTGGAACAAAACGGAAACATGGAACGTGACACGGATAGGCACCCGCCCCGAGTCAGACTGGCAGCGTACTTGTTGTGGGGCGAGAACGTTACTCTCTACTTAAAAGAGTAAGATGATTAGATTAATCACATCAGGGGAACCGTGTCTTAAGCGCTGCCTGACGTCAATAAAACATGCAAGCTCGGTTTGCACGGGGGTCATTTATACGCATGCATTCATTTGGAGGAGACCCAGCTGAGAGGCTGTTGAGGCTGCTCTATTTCAAGGTAAATGTGCAGCATTGGAAGGCAAGGCCGACCAAGAGGTAACCTCTGGCTCGGCCCAGCTGACAGCCCGCGCCACACAAAGGCAGCCTGACAGAGGAACCTCGGCCGCCGGCGCTTACACACACACACACACACACACGCACGCGCGCGCGCGCACACAAAACAAGGACAGAGACAGATAAAATGCCACAGTGATTGTCATGAGGGAGACAAGCTGTGTCAAGTGCTCAGCCTGCGTGGAGAGAAGAGAGGAGGAAAGAGGGTCCGAATGTGGCCCAAACACACACGACATCTCATACAGTGACACAACCACACACCTAAACACACACACACACACACACACTTGAAATGGCTTACTGCAGAGACAAGAGACAGGGAGAGGCGTGTATGCCGCTTTACTTTACACACACACACAGGGGGAGTCTTCCACACACACACACAAACGGGGGGGGGGGGGAGTCTTCGACCCAGACACACACACACACACACACACACACACACACACACACACACACACACACACACACACACACACACACACTGAAGAGATGGAACTGACGGATTCACCAGTCAAGGGCACACCAAGGTGCTGGGAAACTCTTTGACAGCAAGCCTCTCTTTCCTCCCCCCTAAAGCAGACTTCCTCTGAATATCAGCTTGTTGACTTGGTTTAAGGGTGCCAGGGAGACTGGCTCAGAATAGCAAAAAAAAAAGAGAACAAGTTCTCGGCACTCATCTTGGCATAAATCAAAGAGGGAGGGGAAAAGAGAGTTGGCCATCTTTTCATTGCCGGTGATATTGAAGCGCTTATTCCTTCCTCCCCAAGTCACCCAGCTGCTGCTTTTTTGGCTGTCAGGCATGTAGGCAGGTGTGTGTGCATGTGTGCGTGTGTGTGTGTGTGTGTGTGTGTGTGTGTGTGTGTGTGTGTGTGTGTGTGTGTGTGTGTGTGTGTGTGTGTGTGTGTGTGTGTGTGTGTGTGTGTGTGTGTGTGTGTGTGTGTGTGTGTGTGTGAGTGTGTGAGTGTGAGTGTGCATACGCAGGAGCAGGCGCTAACAATTTACCTGAAAATGGCTGGAAATAAAACTCTTCTAATGTTTCCCTGGACGTTGCACGTCTAGCAGAGAATGAAGGAGGCATTCCTATTCTAAACACGGATCCTGATCTCACCTAGCGTCCCATATAAAACGAAAGTAAATGTTGTTGTAGCGAATAGGAAATACCCCTGAAGCCTGAGCAAGACTCCAAGCAGAGACCAGAGAAGCCCAGCTGCCTCTCCTGGCATATGTGTTTAAGTGACATCCCATTCTAATCCATAGGGTCTAATATGGCATTGGTCCGCCCTTTGCAGCTATAACAGCTTCCACTCTTCTGGGGAGGCTTTCCACCAGGTTTAGTAGAGTGTTGATGGGAAGCTGATTTGAGAGGTCACACGCCGAATGTTGGACAGAAAGGCCTGGCTCTCAGCCTCCGCTCCAATTCCTCCCAAAGGTGTCCTATCGGGTTGAGCTCTGGACTCATCCACTTCATCCACTCCAAACTCTCTCTTCCATGTCTTTATGGACCTTGCTCTGAGCACTGGTGCACTGGAAGCATTCAGGGTTCCTTTTACTGGAACCGAGGGACTAAACCCAGCTCCTGAAAAGACAACCTCACGCCACAACCCCCCCTCCACCAAACTTTACGCTTGGCACAATGCAGACAAGTACAGTTCTCCAAGACTTGTCCATCAGATTGCCAGTTGGCACATACAACGCGGAGAGCCAATTGATCTCTATGTTAGGGCAGCAACCAACGATCATCACTACTGATCACTGTTTTGATCAATTATGTTCGGTTATGTCCTCACCTCGGAGGACCTCACCTCACCTTATTTTCTGTCACAGACTAAAGAAACCTTCTCGATCTTGATTAACCAGTCAATTGTTGCAGCTCCACTGCATTGTAGCCTTGTCTGAGAGAGAGGCTGCAGGTAAAAATGTCATGCGAGGTTCAGGGAAGAGCAACAAAACCCATAAACTTACCCCAAACAGCTTGTGCAGAACAATCCATTTGTTCTGCACAGTGGTTCCAAGAGTCCAATATTTACCTCCCAGATTTTTCACTTGTCCTATACTTTGCCTACAGTCAGCTTACTGCAGCGAGCACGACTCCTAATGCAGATAGAAAGGCCATCTCTGCGGTTAGAGCGCCTCCGGATGGCTGAGCCAAACACAAAGAGCCGACCTTGTGCGTCGCACGCAAACACCGTCGTACAACAAAATGAAATCAAACGTGTAGAATAAAAGTCGGTTATCTCGCTGCTCAGAAAGCTGGGCAGTTAACAAAAGCTGGGTTTCTAAACGAGGGCACTGCAAACTCATGACTGCCCAACAGGAAACATGAATGACAGGATCCACCATCATTCTATGTAGCCCAAGTGCTCTGTGTGTGTGTGTGTGTGTGTGCGTGTGTGTGTGTGTGTGTGTGTGTGTGTGTGTGTGTGTGTGTGTGTGTGTGTGTGTGTGTGTGTGTGTGTGTGTGTGTGTGTGTGTGTGATCCGAGGCTGTTTTGATATGAAGGTCAGAACCGCACAGAATCGCAGAGGACACAATTTGGAAGAAGGAAAACCTCAGGTAACAAATGGTACTTAGAATCCGCTCCGGTGCCACTGCAGTAGGAAGCAGTTGCCGGGGCTCTGATAACCACAGTGTTTAACATGACATCTGGAAAATAACACGTTCGGAGGAGTTCATACTCCGTACTCACAGCTGATTCTGACAACCCAGCAGCCGGCAAGAATTCCCAGGAGGGTGGAGTAGGTGTTGGGGAGGTGTCCCTCTGGCACTATGACATGGCTCACTGGAGGAGAAAGACACATATTAGCTTCAAAGCATAAAAACACACAATAAACGCCAAGTATCCGGCTCCTATGGTGTGCGTATGCATGACAGCTCGGTAGCTTAAGTGCTACACAACTGTTGAGAAGTGTAAGTCTTTACACTCCCAACTCAGATACTGGGCTTTTTGACTTATCTCGAAAGGGTTGGATTTCTTCCCTCTGCCCTGGTTCTGTACAAAAATAAAAAAACGAGGCATTCAAACACGTCCAGAGCTGTATGATAAGCAGGATGCCCCGACATGCACTCATTCTGCTGAAGAGAGAGGAGCAGCCCCAAAATGCACAGAGAGGCCGAGATTGGAAATGTGGAGAGCGTGTTTGATGTAAAATATGTGCGGTATTCAATTTATTCCCTTAAATCAAATGCATCGTCTGATCTACTTAAACGCTTTCAACAAGACTGCCGAGGCCCAGGGAGAAGCGGGATCTGGAGGCAACACCCAGGGCAGGGGAGTATGGATGAAACTGATATCAAAACATGAGGAGGTATGAAGTATCAGGAAACAAGATTAAGAGGAAAATGGAGCAAATCCAATGATCTGGCAGGTGTGGCGTCACCACCTTTACAGCTGCAAGTGGAAAACTTTTGGCCAGATTTGTGTCGAAATAACTAAAACAATCCTGCATGAGGTAGGTATTTGATTATCATTATCGTATATCATCTTAACCCAATTACAGACACATATTTATAAAGTTGTTGTCTAGGACAAATTGTGCATTTTTCGTGAAATAATAAACGGTAAGCCTTCACATAACCTGTCAAATACCTCATGGCAACAACAGGAGGCTGACAGCCTGTTTAGGTAAAAAGCTTTATGTGGGGATGCCTAATTACAGGTTGATTAAATTTTAAGCACAAGCTGCCTCTTCATTCAACAAGTGAGTGCGGTTGACAAGCACCGAATGAACATAATTATATCTCCGGGGCGAAACTTTCTTACATTATGCATAGAGTGTGGATTTGTGTGGATTCCAAGCCTTGAGTTAAATAAAAAAAAAAGAAAAAGAAAAAAAAAAATCTGTGAAAGTACCAGAGCTCATCCCTCAGGTCAGAGGAGAGACTTTTTTTTTCATTAATACTTATTCATCACCCTGACAGTACCTCCAAACATTTTATGAGGAATGATTTCAATTACTGTGGCTCTCTGGTGTTCTCCACCCATCACTATGCAACAGCGAGGGGGCCGCTGTGGTGCAACCATGCAGACGGGTTCAGAAAGGTGCACAAGTACTTTCACAAGTGTGCGCAGGTCTGCGGCTACTGTTGAACCTTCAAGAGCAATAATGTTCGAGCACCCGTCTCTGAGAGGTCAGCTTGGCTCTTCAGGACTATGCCGATGAAAAGCCCATACTTTACCTTTTAATCAGCTGCTGATATTTTAGCTATTTAACTTCTCGATCCGATTTGAACTCAACTTGGAGGAAAACATTTAAAGGATTCTTGAGACATGCAACATCCATGCAGGTTAATTGATGCCGTGTGGCAAAACCGAAATTTTACAGGCTTTGTTAGTGGCCTTTGTGTCATTCTCCTGTGAAATATAGCCACACTTTTCAGAGTGGAACCAGTAACTGGAATGGTTAAGTAGAGCTGTAAAAACTGACTGTAAATCCACTACTAATGAACTAGTTAAAAAAAATCCTCCCATTACACTTTCTCATTTGGCACATGCTTTTATCCAAAGCGACTGGCAATTATAATTCACAATGGGCAGCAATTGGGATGAAGTGCCTTGCTCACGGGCGCTAAACACCATGATTGGATTTGAATCTGTGACCTTTGGATTGGTAGATTAAGGTAAGAAACTACACATTTCTACATTCATTTCTGCCTTTGTCTGACTGCATTTTACCTCAGCGCATCCAACATACCAGTCACGACCCAGGTATTCTGCTGAATTGTTGCAGCATCTTGATGTGCAGCCCACAAGTCATAAAGTGTCATTAAAAAGAAATTACAGGCAGCCAGCAGCCTGTAAGGCTCTGAACTTGATCCGGTCTGATTGGTGTTTAACGCCCTGCTGGGAGGGAACCAGTACCTGAGCCAGAGAAGGCCTCGGCCACCTTGCCTTCCAGTAGCTTCCCCAGCTCGGCCAGTCGAAGCTGCTCTGCGTGTGGCAGCTTGCTGGCCAGCAGCACGAGCACTTCATCTCGCCTCGCGCCGTCGTTCACCTGAGCAAAGACATGGGAGCGCCGATTAGAAAGGTCTGGGCAACGGCGGCGATCTGGGCGCTGAGATAATGACGAGGAATGAGTTCAGGCACATCCTGGTGGTGGTGGACTCACCGCTGAGCAACTGGCCGAGGGGCCGGGAGACGCATTAGCATATGGGGCTCCGTCTGAGGCTTCCTGGAAAACCTCCAGCATCTCCTGACTCACTGCGTAATCTATGGGCCGCTTTCCATGCAGGTTACTGCGAGGGAGAGGAAAAAAATAATAAGAGTCAGGAGACAAAGCGTGTCAGCGGTTCACTGTGTGAACATAGTTTGTGTAGTTAAGCATTTGAAGTGACGGCGGCCATCTGGTGAGCGAGAGGACGATCAGACAGGCTGGAAGAGACGAGCGTTCAGTAAACATGACAGCGCGCCGCCACAGACAAGGCAAACAACACAACAATGAGAATAATGATTTAGTAATTAACCCTAACCTTTTCCCTTCGGTTGTTCACAAAGACAACAAAACGCCCCCCCCCCCCCCCCCCCCCCCCCCCCCAAGCCCATTCAGGTGGGTTTCAGATTCAGACGAAGCATGAAACAAGCCTCCCTTCATGTACCGGCTTCTACTCATGCAGAGGCAACTGGCTGACACGGTGGATGAGCGGATAGCACCACTCATAAGAGTTCAGGTTTGAATCCCGGTCGGACCAAGGACCGTCCTGTTTCTCCACTTTCCTCCTACAGTCGTTACAGATCCAGTGAAGACACTGATTCGCAGGGAAGATGACGGATGGGCAACTGAAATTGAAAAACAACCTCAACTTGATACTTATAAACTTATAAAAATATGAAGAAGACATAGACTGTATTACGATAAAAACTGAGCCACAATATGCAAGTGTTTTTTACACTTTCACTTCACACCACGTTACAGTGCTTGAAAGGGAAATCAAAGAGTTGAGTTACAAAGGTGAAATATTCATGAATGTTAAAAGCAAAGGCTTGATCTACCAAATAAACCTTTTTATACTTTGGTGAACACACTGCTTTGAAGAAAATCTGCCCAAGTAGACTCTTTTGGGCACAAATCGCAGCAGTGTTGGACCTTCAAAACTTTATCTTCTTGCTCAGCAAGTAGCTCCGAAAAAAAACAAATGTTCATCCTGAATTCAACTCGTAGTTCTGCTGCAGGTCCGAGCCGACAAAGCTTTCCTCTTGCGCCGCTCCTGAGTGATGACCCCGGAGCAGAAGTCCTCTCCGATCACTCAATTATACCGTCGTATCATTGCGTCACAAGCCAGCCCGGCTCGGGCCCGCGTTCCACTGGCCAAGCTGGACACAAACTAAAAATCTATATTTGTCAGTCCAGCGCTCGGAGGAAAACAATTTGACGTTGTCACACTTCGCTTGCTCTGTGAGGCGGTGCGCCCATGTGTAGCATTCACTTGTTGGAGCATAATTGCTTGATGTGAGGGCGGTTTGAAACCTGTCCTCTGGTTCACTGCTAAGTCATGTCTTAAAACACACACACACACACACACACACACACACACACACACACACACACACACACACACACACACACACACACACACACACACACACACACACACACACACACACACACACACACACACACACACACACTGCATGACAAAGAAAATCTCATGGCTGCATAACAAAAGTGCTGAATTTCCTTTCCTTTTCTTTTCACAGTCCCTGTGCATGACACGCAAGACATAAGCACTGTAATGCACAACACATCTGCTGGTTGAAGCTAGTACGCGTGTTAAAGAAACCCATTGAAAACGCGTTTCTTGAACACGACCTTCGTGAAATAAACCTGCAGTGACCTTGAGGAAAGACGGAGAAGTGAACAGAGCGGAGAAAAGCATAGGCGGATGGAGGAGGAAGAGGAGGAGGAGGAGGAGGAGGAGGAGGAGGAGAGACGGAGAGAAGAACCAAGCCCAGCAGGTCGTCTCCGAAAGATTAGGCGTCAGCAAAGATAACACCTGGGGGACAATTAATAGGTCCACTGGTCCATAAAATATTTCATTTGGATTCATACCCCCCAACCCCGTATACACACACACACACACAAATACAAACAAACATGAAACGTCCCTGACACTTATACACAAGTGCACACACGAGCTGGTTTATGCAGCCACACGTAATACGAATATCTGGGAGAAAGAGAGGGGGGGGGGGGGGGGGCGTGTAAAACTGTACCGGAGCTCAAGGCGCAGACGCTCTCCCGCGAGACTCGGCTCGAGTGCACTAGTGGGAGGAAGGCGGTGGCGAGCGTCTCCGAGAGGAGGCCGCGCTCCATGCGAGTCCGAGTAAAGTTAACACCCACTTGAGTCGGGGGAAAAATGAGTTCATCTCCGTGTCAAAAAACGCACAGGCGGCATCCTCAAGGAGAAGCAGGCAGTGGGATTTGGGAAGGTCACCTCCAAGTTTAGAGCACAGCAGACAGGGCTTTTGAAGTGTGTCAGCTCAGCACTGTGGCTTGAAGGGAGTCGTAAGTTTAATTACGGAGACGCGAGGCGCGCGACCGATGAGGCAGTGGGCGAGGCCCGATGCATTTTTAATCAAAGGGTTCATTAGTTACGTTTCCCTCTTAAATAATCCACTCTCTGCTCCTCGCGACGGCCGGCTCGTCTCGGGCGCCACGGCTCGCAGGGGGCGGCGAGGATGGAGCCGCCAAGCGTGGATGAAAGCAGAGGATGGACGGCGAACGTCCATGACAGGACGCGGGTCAAAGATCAGAGGGGAGGAGGCGTCAGACGGAGACGCGGGAGGACATCGTCTCATCCTGCCAGGAGCACGTTCGCCACAACAGTGAACAGCGTCTGGACCTGAGTGTTTTGCTGGTTTGCATGCGATTATAAACAGAGGTTTCTTCTTAAAATGAATGTGAGAAGTGGGGATGGTTCTGGACCATGTGCTGTAGTGCATCATGAATGTGTATTATTTTGGGTGCGGGACGTCTAAATAAATACAGTACAGTACCATATCATTATTCAGATAGTGAAATGTTCCCACACAAGCAACAGATTTCTTTCTGCAATTATTGTTATCACACTCAGTCAGGCCACTTGCTGGTTTATCTCCGATTTAATCAATAAGAACATAAATCGCATGTGATGTTTCTAGTGGGACTTGTCCCAGTTTTCTACATATATCGCTGGGGATCAGGGCCCAGTTTCCTCCTCGGTCTGTCTGTGTGACCAGGCCGCGTTGGCTAGTGAAAGGCGTGAGAGTGTAAACTCATCAAGGGGCAAGGACTTCATTAAGAGCTGCTCACCGTCTCCTCCCGGTTGAAATCTTTACGAGCTTTCCACTATTTGTCTTGCTCTCGCTCAGACCAGATGGGATTACCCCTGCCGGTTTACCTGTGTGCTTCAGTCCAATTACAGTGGTCCAGGAGCGAAGTTTAAAGCCACTTAAGCGATGACTGGGAGACGCTTGATGCTGCTCGCAGCTCGCCGTGCGGCTCGGGCCTTTACACTTATTTAATTCTCGCTAATTTTCTCTGGGGCTCCGCTCTTTCATGTCAGAGTAATTTCTGGTGTTGAAGAAGAAGAAAAAAAAGAAAAAAAGACCTCCTTATTCTCTCCAATCTCCCCTCCCCCCCTCAACATCTTCATGTTATTAACCTCCAGTACCAGACAGTCGATGGTAAAATCCCTCATGGATACTGAAGCAGTTATCCAGCCTCAGCACTCCTCCTTGTTTGACTCTCAGTACACAGCACCACTGTAGCTTTTGTTTCCCATATGAGGCACAGATGTGATGTTAATTACAGAGCGCATGGATTGCAGCACCTTGTGCTTCAGGTGGCACACAGGTGGCACACCCCCCCCCCATCTCGGCAACACTTTCTACACTGGCTTGACATGAAGTACTACAACGTACATGCGAAGAGGAAAATAATGAACAGCGGCAGCATCGGTTTGTAACATCAGCGAGGATGTATATGTGTGAGGATCAAAAGAGAGTAAACAAAAGTGTGTGAAAAGTAGAAAAACAGGCTATGAGTGCTCTCTACACACCACATGAGAATAAGAAATGGGACACCTAATTATTTCACAGTATTTACCTGTGCGGTGATGAATGATAGGAATCAATAAATTAAGTAACCCAAACCACTGTAACAGAGCCCTGTTTTGTAGGCGATTAATCATGTAATTACTTTCTCCATTATTGATTAGCTGTTCGAAAGAAACTGAAAAAACGAAACTTTTTTAAAGCAATTTAGATATTTTTGAGTTTTTATAAAAATAATGCTTAAAATGTGAAATAATAAATTATATTAATAATTATGACTCTATACTGGAGCCAGTAAGTTGTTAATTTATGCTATAAGATTATCTACCACATGGTAACACACCTGTCTGGTAGATATTTATGCTCACAGGACTCAGTGCCCTGCTGTGTATATGCAGCTTCTCAAAACATGCTGAAAGCTGTTGTTTTCATGATAATGCTGCATTATTTAAAATAAAACATCCACTTGAGCAGAATTTGCCTGTTTTAAGTGAGACGGGAGACGTGGTTCAAACAACTAAGAAAACATTGCCTCGTTTGAATCCTTCCAACCTAAAAAGAGCACACACGTACTGTATGCGTGGGGCGAGCAAACAAAATGTCAAAATCTGTACTTCTCCCAAAATGAGAGCAGCAGCGTCAGTCGGTCCTTCAGGGACGGCATTGGCAGATGTCTTGGTCTGTCTCCTGAGTGCGTGTTTGTGCGGTAAGTGAGGATGCTGGGGCAACGATTGCATTCATCTTGCAGCGTCCTGACAGCCTCGGCTGCTGCCTCTCTCTCTCTCACTTTTTTTCCTTGTTTGCCTTGCAGCGAAAAAGTAAAGAGGGGAAAATTTAAGATCTGACAAGTGGGACTCATCAAAGCAATGAGACAAACAAAATGAATTGGAGCGGGTGAGGGGGGCGGATGATTGGAATGAAATGATGGGCCACAAAAAAAAAAAAAAGAATCGCTCCATCTGACTCAACAAAGTGACCCTGATCAACTCCTCCATTGATCCCAATGATTAACCAGCGTCCCCTGCCTCATTACGGACGTTGTGCTTCGCATCTATCCTGCCTCCGCAGGCCAGAAACGCTGACGCGGCATCGAGTGATTGACCAAGGTCTAATCAGCCTGTGTTGATTTTCTATCCGTCCCACTGTGCGCTGCACTAAGGCACGCCTCTTCTTGACAAAGGCCTGAACGCCTGCTACAATAACTGCCAGACAGGCACACGTCGCTCTATTGATAGGAAATAAGAGCGGCGTCTCTGTGGTGTGACGCCATGAAACACAACAGACATGCATTACATGTTTACACGCTTTGAGGTTACTGCTTAGACCTCCACTTTCATCTGACTTGTAATGTTTTGTCCACCTCACTTATCCCCACATACGGTGGTAATGCATCAGGGGCAGAGTGGAAACTCTGGTCATTACCCTGGAAACTATTTAAACTTCCACAAATCACTTTTTGGTCCCGGGCTTATTGGTCTGCTCCGCAAGGTAGCAGCACACACCACGGAGGCTTTATAGCAACAAAACAAGAATAAGGCTGTTAATCTGCGGTCGGGGCAGAAACACTACGTCCAAGGCTAGAAGTGCTGATTATTTTTCTCACAAACACAGCTGTTTTCAGGTGAGGATGTCTGGTCAGTACTAGAAGACTTCTTTTTTCCTTTTTACAAAAAAGAAGTGGTAACCCCAAAAAAAAACCCTCCTGTGGAGGTAATCACAGCTCTTGTCCAGCGTAGGTTCTTCCTAAAAGCCTGACCCACAAAACACACAAACACATGCATCCCTGATCTCATACTGGGTCGGGGTATGATTTATTAGCCACGTAGGGACTCAAGATGAAACACTACTAGTACTTATTACCTATTGGTGGCATTTTATAGAGCACAGAATAGATCAATAGGGACAGGGGACAGGGAACAGTACAATGCTAGAAAAATGAGCAACAGTGACAAAAAAGAAAGAAAGGAAAGCAGCTTACAGGACGGTCTGCGAGGCTCCGAGCCGCAGCAGCACCCTCACTACGGCCGGGTGTCCGTTCCTCGCGGCGTCGTGGAGCGGGGAGTCGTTTTCATAGCCCGGCGTATTCAACAGGGCTCCCCTGGAGGCCAGCACCTCCACAACTGCCCCGTGACCCAGGTTACACGCCTCGTGCTGCCACAAAAGCACAGTGATGCTCAAGAGTCATTATGCCGGTTATCCTCAAAATAAAACGGTGCTGTTGTCTATTTTAGACACCGTCTGTTTAGACTTGGGTTAAGTTGAAGCTGAAGTTGCATTAAATCCTTAAGAAGTTTGAAATTTATGAGATAATTTTAAACGTTAAATCTCTTCAAGCCAGATTTGGTTTGTGCCACTGGGCGGATGCAGAGAGAACTCTTCGGAGAACACTTAAACATTAGATAACGATTTATACGAGGTTGGATGCACTTACCACTAGTCGCTCATTAGCGTGTGTTGCATAAGAGGAGCAGACTGGGTCTTAATAATAAGTTGGTTGAAAGCACTTGGCTTATTCTAATCAGTTAGGGTATTGATAACAGCCAATAAAGATTCATTAAACACACACAATTTCCTGACACTCACATCATCTAGTGCTATATTAGTCTCCAATCAACCAAAACAAACTTGTTTGAACATTCATGTAGGAACTGGGATTCACACCTTGCTTGCATGCTTATAATTGACTTGTGTTGAATGTTCCTTAATGAACAGTTAGCGGGTATGTTTTTTTTGTCAAATAATTTCTTCATTCTCAATGATTGCAACGACTCCAGTAATCAGGTTTTCCCCCACAGTCTAAAACAATGCATGTTTAGGTCAACAGGAGACTCATGATCCAAGGTGCGAGTGAGTCCTGTGATGGACTGAGACCTGTCTGAGGTGTATTCCCTGCCTTCAACCTATATGTGGTGGGACAGGCACCATTAGACCCCTGCAACACCATTTGGTAAAAAGCAGGTAAGACGTCAGACGGATTGAGGAAGAATCAGGCTTGTTTAACGTGCAATATTATGCAACAACAATGTGAAGGTTTTTTGACAGGCCAAATAACTTTTCATTCAGCTGTGAAATTAAGATCCATTTCACTCTATTCAATACCGCTCTGAAGTTGACAAGTTTATTTGGAGGCCAGCGTTTCCTGCGGCTCAGTTTTCTCTGTGAGCACAGACGAATATTTCCTCAAACTCTGCAACCTCAAGAGTAGCTGAGAAACATATCATGTCTGGGAAAAGTGGCGCAGAAAGTGCAGGGGAAAGCTTCACACAGGGGAGGTCTAGATGATTGTAGCATGTCAGGTTAGACAGCTCCCTCTTCCTCAGATATACACACATACACAGTTCACTGTCAAATAGGAATATGTCATGTTTTAAGCTTATTGGCAGGGATCCGAGATCAGCGGCAAAGCTGTCAAAAGTCAAATTGAAAACGCAAGTTTGAGCAGAGCATCTTGACAGCGAATGGTCGTGTGAAGTGCAGCAATAACATGGCGACAAATCACCCCCCCCCCCATTTGTTCTCAAAGGGGGAAAAAGAAACGTCTCAGACTGCGCTTAAGGATTCTTTTGGTTTGTCGTATGCACGCGACCTGAGGCGAGACTACTGAAAGAGCGCAGGCCGGCACACTTCAGGGACGGCAGGACGAGGCAGACGAGAGAGGAACAGCAAACAGCCATCCCGCTATTATCTTACCGCTCTGCACCCAGAGGTGTCACGGCCGTCTGATGGAAACTACCTCCAGCTCACATAGGGTGAAGGCAGGGAAAGCACGCTGCACAGGTCTCAAGTCCGTCACAGGGTTCACTCTCACAGCGAGGGATGCAGCAGTAACCGCTGTCACGGTAACCACGGCCGCTCAGCGCTAGCTGCAGCACGGCAGCCGCATGCACACCTCCAAACTCACACCAGCCATTTGGGGGTTAATTCTGGCAGATAGTCATTAAAACTTTATCGGCCTTTTGTTTCTCTTGATGTGGTAAATCTATCTATGACCACAGATCCTCTTCTAAAATAAAAAAACCCTTTCACAATGATAAATAATTGCATTTTACGTCTATGCGGCCAGGTTTAATTTGCTCTGTGCAATTTGCAATCTGTGGTCAGTGCAAAAGTTGCACGGCTTTGTTACATTCTTTTATACTTGAAAAGAGAAAGCATTACATTTTCTTTTGTATTTGACTTGGATTTAAAAACATAATAAATCTAGTGACAGAAATTATTGTCACTACAATCATCCCTTCTCACGCCTATGAGCAAATATGAGTCTCCAGTCGACCTTAATCCATGTTTTTAGACTGTTAGGAAACCTGATTACCCACAGAAAACCCTCACAGACACAGAGACAAAATCTCCACACAGAAAGGCCCTCAACCGGGATTCAAACCAGGAACCCTCTCACCTTAAGCGTGACAGTGCTATTCACTGACCCACTGTGTCACCCTAAAGCACTGAAATGCAACACAAAAAAGGACTAGAAGATGACACGTTTATGCCTATACATAACAGCAACTGTGCTGACTCAAGTGCATTCACACGGTAGATATAATATTAAGGGTGACAATGA
The DNA here is from genome assembly GCA_029224185.1 of Karalla daura. NCBI lineage: Eukaryota > Metazoa > Chordata > Actinopteri > Chaetodontiformes > Leiognathidae > Karalla > Karalla daura. Next base: position 10,455,210 of record CM055202.1, read on the forward strand.
AAATGCCGAGTAGAAGAGGAGATAAAACCTCGATGCAGAAATACAGCATGATAAACCACAAAGGCAGCCATGCATCACAGATGAGGCATCTTATCGACACTTCCACACGTCGTTGTGTGTCTTACCAGAGGTGTCCACCCGGCGTTATCCTTCAGGTTGGGGTCAGCTCCCTGGTCCAGCAGCTCTTTGACAGCTTCTACGTCTCCCTGCAGGAGCCAGAGGAAACATCAGGCCCGAGGTCAGAGCTGCACATCGGCAAAACGCAACCCTTCAAACACGAGGACGGATCCCGGCGTTACCACGGCCCTGGTGTTTATCAATCAGGCTCCGCACTGGGCCATTGATTACCTTGTCGGGGATCCAGGAGGGGGATTACGGCTGTGTTTGCAAGGATTACCGCACGACAGTTTATTCTCGACAGACTGGAACATAAGAGCCTGATTATCTGACGACTAATACATTCAACCGAGAGGTGGAAAAAAACCACAGGAGGGGAAGAAAAGGCAGAGCAGATTTATATTAGACTGCTTTTAAGAGATGGTAGAAGATAAACATTAAAAGGACCCAGTTCGGATTATCATTTCAACGCCTTTGGAAATCTTTTGAGTGATAAATTGACGGTGTACACAACATTTTTTTTTCTTATTTCAGAGGGATTTTAACAAGTTGCCAACAACTCAACGGATAATCAGATTAGAGTGCTGTTTCTAGAAACGGTGTCGTAGTCTAAACGAAGTGTGTGAGGTAAGCGAGGTGAATCATTGAGGGGCTTCTGGACCTTGATGGCAGCGAGGTGCAGCGGGGACTCTCCCTTGTGGTTCCTCTTTGCGACTGCGGGGCTCCCTGAGGAGGCTCGCCCGGCAGATGCGCGACGGGAGCCGGGAGATTTCCTGCCCGCCGAGCCCGAGACAGACGGGCTGTCTCCTGGTTCCAGTCCAGGAGGTTCTGGGCTCCCGTCACACCTCGGCTTAGCCGGAGACGGCGAGTTGAGGACAGCTGGGGATCCCTGCAGTTTCCTCCTCCTGCCTGGAGAAGCCCTGGGCCTTTTTGGAGTGGTCTCCAAAGAGGAGACTTTCTCCTCCGCTGCGGATCTTTTGGAGGAGCGCTTTGTCGGGGTGGCGCCGGGCTGCTTGTCGGGATTAACAATGGCGGCGGGGTCGTTTGTCGCCCGTTTGTCATGCTCCAAAACGCTGTCCGACACGCTTTCCTCCGGCTGGGTTCGGTCCTTCGCTGCGGTCCTGCCTCCTGAGAGCTTCTCCGTCATGGTGCTGGAGCCGGGGCAGAGTTCATTACTCCCCTGCTGCACTTGCTGCTGCAGCCCGTCAGACGTGGCGGCAGAGTTCAGGAAGGAGACCCTCCTCCCAGACCTCCTCGCCCCCTCAGCTCGCGGACGCTCCTCTTCCTTCTCCTCGCTGATGCCCCACTGCTGGTTGATGGCCTCCAGCCTCTTCTGCTTGGCGCTTCGCTGCGTCTGCTTCTGCGCGGTCCGCGTGACCCTCTGCGGCTTCCTGCTGTCGTGAACCTTCTTCGTTGACCTCTTCTTCGTCTTTGCGCTTTGACGTGTGCATCTTTGCGGGGAGCCGGAGTCTTGGGAGGACGAGGCGAAATTGAAAACTGACAGGTTTCTGTCTTCAGGAGTAGTGGCGTCGGGCTGAGCTGCTGCTGTCTGCGTAGAGGACGTGCTCCCTGCTCTGACCACCTCTGAATCCATGTCGACCGCACAGCGAAGCTTGCGGCTGCGCGGGCTGAACTGCATCTTGAAGTTTCTCTTGTGTTTAAAGATGGGACTGCCAGGTTGTGTTTGAGCCCCTGCAACGAAAAGTGGGAAAAGACAAATTCAAAGATTTTTTTGATGCTAATGTTTGTCCTCACCTCGACGACATACAATTATCTGTCCTCGAGGACTAAAGAAGCCAGAAAATCTTCACATTTATGAAGCTGAGAGGATATAGATATTTCTTTAAAATCACACTTTAATCTTTTCAATACATAAAATGAGAAATCAATTAATAAAATTAAAATTAGATAAATAAAAGACGATTATTACAAAAAGAGAGCACCAACCAATCAGCTTCTTTGAGCTATGTCTGTGTAAATTTTGACACCAAGAATCTGCAGATTTGTTCACATTTTAACTACAGGGATCTGAAAGTTGCCCCATCATTCCTTCTGAAAGTCGAGATCTACTCGCCAACTTAACACTGCCATGGTTAATTGCGCTGCATAATTACAGTCATTAACGGGGATGCTGGATGGGCGATGAAGATAATACACCACAGGAACAAGCCTCTAATACCGCAGTTCAGCGATTAGATTGGCGGCAAAACATGTTTAATGTGACAACTGACAGAAGAGGGTGTGGGCAGAGGAGATAAAACATAAGACGCAGGGATTTGAGAATATTAGGCATTTATGACTGGTGCCACGGCTAACATGTTACCTGGTTGCTCTGTGGGTCTGAACAGGGACTCCAGCCCTGAGAACAGTTGTATGATGCCATTGAGCTGCCTGTTGATCTGGATGTCCTTCACCCAGGCCGGACTGTGACACACCACACAGCCGTCCCCTGCCCGCGGGCCGGCACAGGTCCTGAGCAATAGATAAGTCTTAGATTAGGGATTTGCTTCACGCTTAAGTAGGAAGAAATACAATAAGCGTATTGATATACCTCTTAAGACCACTCAGTCATGAAAGGAAGGAGTAAAAACTGAGACAACAGTTTGTTCCCACAGGGACATTTAAGTGCCTCTCAGACTTTCAACACTGTAAACCATACACTGCCAGATAACTACTGTATTGCCACAGATGTGTAGTATTTTCCAAATAAGCATCAATACAAGATGAATTTGACTGGGACGTTTCTTCAACTTCCTCTAAAATAGCAATGAAAACACATTGCCATTTATATTGTCTCAGAATATTGACCTACACAGTCACATTACCGCTAAAACAATTACTAATGCTTGCACAGAGCAGTTGTAATCTGCATATCCCACATATTTCAAATAAAATGATCTTAAAAATGAAAATAATAGTTTTCCTTCATTCCCCCTTAGTGTGCACAATCGCAGAGCACTGGCAGCAGAACACCTGGGTGGACTGCAGCCGTGATTAAGATTATTAGTTGCACCTGTGCTTGACAAATAAAAATCTCCCCCAAGTGAACGTCCTATTTTTAGCGAGCATGTCGGTGGAAAACTCATTTAGCCAAGGGTACATTACCTGCACAGCATATGCTCACACATTCCTAGACACACGGGTTCCTTCATTACATTCGAGCTGAAAGAAACAAAGGATAGAAACATATGAGTTTTGTTAAAATAAACCAACAGTGAGATAATTTGAAATATTTCATCCTTTTAAGACTAAACAACACACACAAAAAAACAGAGATAGGTAAGGCCTCTGTACTCAATTTACTGACAGAACATATTTGCCAGAACACAACCCGTTTGCACATTATGTAAATCCTGACAGCACATCAACTCTTGTTCTTATTTATAAATGTTCCCACTACTTGCACTAAACTCGTTGTTGCATTCACTTCACATCCATGTCACTTTAAATCCCATGCAAATTTACAACTCTGTATGAAATGTCTGTCGCTATCTTTTTGATCTATTTTGATTGTGTATGCTGAATGTGCCGAGAATTGCCCTCGGGTACAAATTAAGTTCCTTGAACTGAATAGAAGAATCTTCATGATTTTTGATATATCAGTAAACAAGAAACTATCCATAACATGTCTGTCTAATCTAATCTTATGCCAGTGTTTTGCATGTTCATTCCTTGGGTTTTGCTATTTAGCTCCAAACAAAGAATGTGTCTGACGCTCTACAGTCAGAATTTTTATAGGCTATATTTATTTTCACAAAGGTTTGGGATATAAAAACCAACAGTGAAAATGTAAAAAAAAGAGATGTGCGGGAGAAGAAGAAATCCCAAAAGGCTTATACACACAAAGGCTCCTCACCACTCTTTCTGCTTTGTTAAAATCATATTAAATCACACAAGACAATACGACTGCAACCAAGTGAAAACAACAAACAAGACTAACAAGACAAACTCAATGTGTATTGTGATAAAGAAATAGTAGAATACAAATGCCTCAAATGTGCACGAGTCAAAGATAAAAGAAACACAGTAGACAACATGAACCCTATATGAAGGACCCATAAGAGTCCCTTCATTGTGGCTACACAAACTCTCCTCTCTCCTGCCGTTTAGCTGAAAGTACTGGAACATCCCTGCACTCAGGCTGTGCAACTTTAACATCCTTTTCCTCCACACTGTCACGTACAACACTGAGCTGTGTCCAAACACTACGCTAAACTAAACCAACCCGCATACCCTCCAAATCACACACGCCATCAACCGCACCATCTTACACGGCTTAATGTATTTATTTTCACACTGTGTAGGACTCTGGCTGGGAAATATGTACAATCATAATCCGATTCTGAAGTGCCGTTTCTGTAACTGTGTAAGTGCATGTACATTGATTTTACTTTTTGTCACACCCTCATATCCATCCGAGATCTTATTGTGTGTAGCATATATTGATATGTGTCCTCATATAATGACGCATTGCCATGCTTTCCCGTATTGTTGAAAAATGGCTCAACTATGTGGCACGCGTACTGTATATGTATGAACGGACTTTATATAAAATGACTGTTACAAGTATTTAGCTTCAAAGAAGAGTAGAGATCAAAATATAACACCTCGATCCGACTGGATCTAAACCTTCTCATTTCATCTGCTCATTATTTATTCTGTAGTTAAGTTACACAAGGCAGGCATGTAACTTCTGTTTACATCAGTACTCTACCAGAAAACAGCTACGCTGACTTTACTCAGTCATTTTTCACGTGAATTAACACGTTTTTTTTTTCAAACAAAAACTAAGACCATCGTTTCACAGTCACACAAAACAAACCCAGGTTAGGTGTCGCGTTCATAAACATAAGGTTTATGTTACATTCAAAACGTACTTCACACAACAAAGTGTGCGCATTTCCACACGCATTAACTCACCATTTGGAGCAAAGTAAAAGTCGGCGAAACTTTGCCACCGATTCTTTAGTCTTCTTCCAGTCATTTGTATCCACAAGATGATCGTTATTCATATTTTTTCCAAAAGGATTGTTATCCGTGTTTACGGTTGTTCTGTTTTCGACGATCAGCGTTGCAACATAATCTTACGAAACATACTTCCTGGATCCTCGGATCTCCCGCCAAGAAGCCCCGGACGTGACGTTCGACAGCAAGTCTTGCGTCATTAACATAAGACTATTTGAAGAACACGTAAAAGTCAAAGTTTTAATTCACTGTACTGTTCAATAATACTACATTTTCTTTTAAAAAGGGCTCAAACAATCAAATTCGACGATAAATCAGCTTCTGGGTGATTTTAAAGGCTTGTACAACGCACAGAACAGCAGCTGCATTTGAAAATAGCTTTATTTGAATAATAAAAAATAGACTTGATACATTCAAGGCAACTGGAACTGGTCCATAAGTGGGGAAAGATCCATTAAATATTCAGCGCATTTGTTTTAAAAGTTAGAAATGCCCTTGGAGGAAGTGTTAATGAGTATGGGCCAGAAAGTGCATCTTGAGTCACATTGAGACTGTAAGTGTTTTCTTTTTGTCAGGTATTGCACAGTTTTTGTTGTTGTTGTTGTTGTTGTTTTGTTGTTTTTTAAGACCTCTCAAAAATGGTGATTAGTGCATGAGGGTTTTTTCACATTTTGCTACAATTAAAGTCAAATTAAAGGGAATTTACACCTCTGTAGTGTTTTTGACAATGCTGTAATGTACTAATAAACAGTTCCCCTACCACAAAGAGAAATTAACAGTATACATGATTAAGTTTGTCCTTCATAAATAATGAGTTCCAGACAAGGTAAACAGGCCCAGGAAAGGGCCAATTAACACAATATTTCAAATGTACTTTTTTCAACTATAGTTGTATAAAAATTTGCAGGTTCTAACATTATTGTAACAAAAGTTGCAAGGACAGACACATAAGGTACCCTTCATATGATTGTTCAATATACATCAAAGAAATGATCAGTACTTATAAGACATGATTTTTGTCACACAGAAATGGTGCATTAAGGGCAGATTTTTTCATTGTTAATGTGTTTCAGTTCACAGTGGACATGGACTAAATGGCAAAGAGATGGCAGTCAGTTCTATGTTTCAATTGCTTTGATGGATCCCAAGTCGTCACCATCTTCGTTGTCGATGCTGATGGTTTCCATTCCAACGTTTCCCATCGCAAAGTTGATGAAGACCTGTTGAAGGTTCAGTAACAGTTAAAACACCAACAAAAAACTGTTTTTTGTTCATAGTTGTCAGTTATTCTGTTGGTCACTGTCCTTCCCAAGCACCCCTTCTCTGTAGTCTGCTTTTGGTATCTTCCAATCCCAGTGCCCCAGAAGGGCAGAGTGGTTGAAGAATATCAGCACTGGCTGCATAAAAAGCTCATGGATTTTCTCCCTAACTCATATTCCATTTATTTTCCCTCAGGCGTACCCTCTGTCAGTTTTCCTCTGCCTCTTTTAAACTTTCTCAACTCACTCTTTCACTCCCACTCAGCTTTCTTCTGCCCCTGCCCCCTCCTACCCTCTCTCCTCTCATCTCCTATCCCTTTTTTTCTGTCCCCTATTGCCATCTACCCACCACCTATAAAACCTCACTCCTCTCTCTCTCTCTCTCTTTCTTGCTCTCTGTTTATGCCCTGTCTCTTTTTCTCACCTCATCCAGTGTGGTCTGGCTCACAGAGAAGTGTTTGATCTGCAGAGCATTCTTGTTGGACTCCAGCTGGTCAAAGATGTCAGCCACTCCTCCTGGAGCCACTGGTACATGGTACTCTGCCATGGTGGAGTGCTGGTCCTGTGTGTTGAGAGAGAAGGCACAAGCAGAAGGTTGGATATTATGTGTTATGTTATTACAATTATAACAATTATAATCTAAAATCACCCCTGTCATGGGGGCTTATTTCTGTTTGTGCAACTGTCTGTTAGTTGGCAGGATTACGGCAGTACAACTAAGCCAATTTCCGCAAAACTTGGTGGAGGAATGAAGCATTGGCCAAAATTAAACCCATCCAATTCAGAGACAAATCCAAACTATGTGCACTCAGAGAGCTCATACCTTGGCAGAGATATGCTCCATCTTAAAACAATCTAAATGCTATTTGCTGGAGGGAAAATTATTTCTCACCGTTGTCTTTCTACACTGTATATATGTGTAGATATACTGTAGATAGGTAGATAGCAATATAGGGTAAGTAATGGAATCTTGAGCATGCCCACATACAAAGTTTTTAATGACAACATCACATCATTAATTTTATATGTACAGTTGAGCATTACCATAACAATATATCCAATAAATATGTATATGTAATATGCAAAAGGGATCACTGTAAATATACAGATAATTATTCTTCAACTCTGCAATTCCACCCAGGTCTATTGTGGTTTTATTCAATAGGAACTTTAAGTTTATTGTTTCATTTCTACAGCCCACACAGTAGCTGTTTTGGATCTGTCTCTTCAACATGCTGCTGCTGAAATCTCGCCCAGCCCGACAGCAAACAAGTGAAAGACTAAAACAGTGACTTGCTTGTAAACTTGGTGGAGCATTTAGCCGCAAAAGAGTCAGACATTTCCCTCAGGCGCTGGTGAAAACCAAAGCAGGGTGCAATAGAGGTAAATGTTGGACCTATGTTAGACAGGTGAGCAGAATGTTGCTCTACTGCTGCTGGATGTCTAAACAGGCAGGTGTTGTCCAACACATGCACCACATACTGGCTTGTTTCACAACTCCCATATGGTGAAATAGATTGATCTCATGCTGCTTTAAAACAAATAGCAGCCAGTTACATAAAGGTGCTTACGACCCACCTGGGACTTCAGTATAATAAATGAATGCATGACAGACCTGTTGGCAATAACGGATCACACATATAACTACAGTGCATCTACAGATGCAGTAGTTGCTCAGTTTATGCTTTTCGTTCTATTCGACCAAGACCTTTTGACTTCTTTGGATAGCTGCTGAATCTCACCTTGAGATAAGTGCTGGGGAATCTGCGCTGCATGAAGCTGGTGATTGCTTCTGTGTCACAGGAGGCCTCGGCCAAGTACATCTTCACCGTGAACCCGCTGCCGAACCTGCGAAGGGGAGATTTTACAAACAAAGCGTTTTCATTACCCGTCTGAGAATTGAGAGTTGAGGTGGTGCAGGGGCAAGGGTACGCTGTTCTTACAAGTAAAATTGAGCATTCAGGTGCACAAAGGGCCACAGGGGGTATGGGATACTGTGGAGGATGGAAGGTGGGGGTGGTGGGGGTTGAACAGTGCTGGGTGGACTGGAGGATGATGAGCAGAGGCCACTAACCTGTTCTTAATGTGCTGCAGGGAGCCCAGGCAGCGGAACTGTCCTTTCACCATGATGGCAAGACGGCTGCACAGAGCCTCGCACTCCTCCATGCTAAGATTCACAGACAAAGAGATAAGACAAAAGGTCAAACCAAAAGACTTTGACCTTATAGTAATTAGTCATCCTTGCGGTTAAAAATAATAGAGACTTGATACTTGTTCTGGTTCACATTTATGGTATACTAAGGAGCAGACTCAGGTTACAATGTCGCCCTAATCAACACAAAATACTAGAATTCAGCAACATATGCACATGTCTATAAAAATATGTTGATCAAAGCTTTCTTCTTATATGTTTATAAATACAGCTTGTAGCAGGTGTGCACATTTGATAGTCTTCTAACCTGTGAGAGGTGAGGACCACAGCACATTTTCCTTTCACTTCCTCTGAGATGATTTTCCACAGGTGCCGCTTGGTGCGGGGATCCATGCCAGAGCTGGGCTCATCCTGCAGGGAGAGGAGGAAAGAGAAAAGGGTTTCAAGATGCATGGAAGAAACACGGGAGGGAGGGGGAGCGGAAATCGAGGCAGAGAGATCACAGTACAAAACAAGGAGTTATTTGAAGAAGGGATTCTGTTGCAAACAGCGTGCGGTGCATAGAGAAGGTGAAGGAAAAAACAAGGGCAGAGCGAATGAGAAAGCTTTAGCAGAAATGCATAATATAAAAAAAGAGACAGCAGTTAATGTTGACAACGAGGAGAGAGGACATATGGGAGGAGAGAAAGGGAGAATTTGATAGAGACATAAGGTAAAAACAGAGTTGAAAGTTACAGGAAAGACTACCCTCGGGTCAGCCTGGAAAAGCAAACTAATCACCTATATGAGATCTGCCCGGTCCGGGAGATCAATATCTACTTTACCTCAAAGAGCCTTTCAGGAGGAACGGTAGTGTATGGTTTAATATTTGTTGTATGGTGGCCAGTAAGGCAATTAAATAGGCAGCAGCACAAGCAGATGTGTCCTCACCAGGAGCAGGATTTGCGGATGGCCAATGAGAGCCAGCGCAGTGGAGAGCTTCCTGCGTGTGCCGCAGCTGTAGCCATCGGTAATGATGTTTCTGTGGTAGTTCAGTTCCAGCCTCCTCAGTAGGTACTTTACCACCTTAAAAGGCGACATTGAAGAGAGTTTAAAAGTGGAGCAAAAAACAAACAAACAACAAACAGCATTTCACAATTTGCAAAATGCGAATCATACCGAGTCGAGTTTTATTTAACTGAGGCCAATTGGAGCTAGGTGTAAAAGTGATATGGTTTTCAAAACAGTATCAGGCATCAGGTGAACAGTTCATTACTGCATATCAGGCAACCTCCCTGCTTAATGATAAGCATGATAACAGTACATGATGAACACTGGTTCATGTCTGCCGCATTCACAAATGAAAGCCATTACAATGCAGCACTGCTCTGTCTTCTTATAAAGGTTTACGCAGGTTTACAACCCGTGTCTACTGCTAATCACTGCGGAAGATGTAATGGCCTTGAAGTCATGGAGTGGTAGTCGATAGCTTTAATGATTGCCATGCACAGCTATACGACCGTAAAGGACTGGGAGACAATTTCATGTATGCTGTGGTACAACATCGAGCCCCAGCTGCGGCTCAAAAACACAAGACCTTTACTGGAAGTTGATTTTCCATGCCATTAATCTATCATTTGTCCACTGAGGCCTTGCCTTTGGGTAGAAAGTCCAATAACCACCTACACACAATTCCAGACCCGATTACAGTGAGGAAAGGTCTTTTCACAGGTTTGCCTTTTCCTAGTGCAAAGGTCAATCCTACATTTTATTGGCTACTTGATATCCATTTATGTTACTGCCTTCTTTTACGCAATCCACTACAGCTGCACTATAAATAACTGTTCATCTATCAGCCCCTCTCCCATGCATATTTGATTTTGTTTGTACAACAGCCATGGCTCTTCTTTGACATTATTCTAGCTACACTTCACACTCCCAAGGCTACAGCCTCAGAGAACAGCGACGCATTGAAATAAAGAACGAGAAAGCCTGTAAACGCTCATAACCATTCCAGTCACTTAAAAATCTCTGCACTTGTCTATTAATCTCACGAAATAGTATGCTGTAAATACCAGTTCATTTTCAAATAGCAAGAGGTGATTTCCCTTCGGTACGCTTAAGCCTTTTCCCCCATCAGTTTGCAAGTTTGGAGACCAGATCAATGAAGCAAGCCAGTGCAGTAGATAGCGTTCTCTGCCTCTTCAATGTAAGAGGATTTGCCTTTCGTGTTGATTTTTCCATATGATTCTGAGTTCACTGATCCAGGCTGTTGGACGCCGTAGGACATTACATACTCTGAGCGCATGCACAGAGTCGGCAGATAGTTTTGAATGATTAACACTGGCAGCATTGCATATACTGTACCTGACTGGCTCAGATCATAATATGATGCCTTTTTATGTTCTCAAATAAAAGCTTCTTTCTATCACCTTTGATGTAACAGCTCATTAAGCCTGACAAAACCATGTCAATGCGAAATGACCCCATTAAGGCTTGTCTCATTATCCAGAGCTGGGGGACTGTCAGTGGGAGACAACATAAGAGGGCCTCTATATATAACCTCAACTTTGTGAATTAGCCCGGCACCAGTGCTGCTGCCATTATAAACATTGCTGTCACTGTCCTGACCAAAGAAGAGGAGCTGCTAACAACAGCAGTGATGGCGATTACAGCCAGACAGATCAATTTCTGTGCTTCAAATTATGTGTATGTGTGTCTATGTGCATCCTGGTTAATGTGTGCCTTTACATCTGTTTGTAACGTGACTGAGATTGCCAGAGACAATCAGTGTCTTGTGCTTCCTGCAGCCAAGATGGTAAAATGATGTAGAGACAGCGACAAACACAGATAGATGCTTTTCTCTATACAATTCTGATTTGTTGTGATGTTTTCTATCCATTTCTCTGCACCTCAGAGCTGTGTCTCTCCTGTTTGTTGTTTTTTCTCTTTTTACATCAAGATGGAAAATCAGAAAACGCATCATCTTGTTGATTGGTTGCTGTGCAGATTCATCTCCTGTCAGCAGAAGCGGCGGCGGTGAAAGACAGGCACACTCGGTAATCACCACAGAAGCAAGATTGATTAGTCCTCCGAAAGATAAATGGGAAGAATGGAGCTAAAGTGACGTGTCAAATGAGATCGTCTCATCAAAGTATCGTTTCGATGTAAATTTGCCTGCAGTGAAGCATACAGCGTTGGTTTAATTCCGAAGTTTGTATTGCAGGAGCTGACAACAAAAGCTTTTCCATTTTGCCCCAGATAGCAGAGCTTTCAGCACACGTCACTCAACACTTAACATGATCTGCCTCAGCATGCACCGGCAGATACACGTCCTGCATTGGGAGTGCACCTTTTGAACCGATATCAGATCCTGTGTCATTTCTGGCATGGTCTTGTCGCTACCTGCAGCGTTGAAAAGTCTCTGCAGCTCTCTCTTACCCCATCTAGCTCCCTCTTTGATATGCCTCGAATGCGACCGTAGAAGTACAAGTGCTCTTCCCCAGTGAGCAGATTGTCCAGCGCATCCACCTGGGGACAGTAGCCGATGTTAATTCCCTGGTTACGGCACTCCATGATGTCTACCAAGCGCCTGGAGGGGAGGAGGAGAAGACAAAGAAAACACATAGTCTCTTAAATGGCATTCACCACATGGTTTCGGGCAGATAGACACAAGGGGCCCTGCTGTCTGTTGTGCGCTGGGCTGGGAATATACACCGAACAGCTTATCAAGAAAGCTGTAACAGGGAGCCTGTGGGGGGTTTATTCCTGTCCAGCGCAGGAGAGTCTGAGAAGCAGCTGCTACTTGCTAAATCCCAAACCATTTAGGTTCAAATTTTCTCTGATGCGAGGCAATAACATCCCTCATTTGTGGATATTTGTGTTGTGCAAATTGAATCTAACTCAGATTCATTAGACTGCAGTTCACAAACAAAAATTCAAGATCTGTGTCTTTCGCCTACAAAGATTTTGAGTAAATGGTCTTAAGTATACAGGAATAATGTACATATACCAATACTGGTGTATTTACCAGTAAAAACTGCTGGAAAATGAAATGTAGAAAATGCCACCATTGTGTTTACCGTACATGCTGTAGATAAATAGATTAGAGGACATCTCACCCGTCCCAGTCCCTGATCTGAGCTGTGCCATCAGTGGGGCTAACGTCTCCCGTCAGCATCTTGAAGGTGGTGGTTTTTCCTGCTCCGTTCACTCCCAGCAGACCAAAGCACTGTAAGCAAACACTCACTGCTTAGTAATCCTGAAGCATTCCTCCACTTTGCTCCACTATAATGCCATGATGAGCTTTTTCTAGGATTACAGAGATGTAATGTCTACTTAAATCGTTACTACTCGGTCACACAAAGTGGACAGTTCCACCCTTTTGGCAACATCGGCTACTTTGTGATCATGCTGTACATAAGAGTGAGAGTGTGGTCAGACATTATTCTTTTTGTTTGCCCATTGGCTTAATTAACTCTTTCTTCTGGGAAAGGCTCACCTCTCCTGCTGGAATGCCCACAGAGATCCTCTTGACAGCGTGGATCTTCCTCTTCAGGTGTTGGTAGACCTTGGTGAGCTGGCTGACCTGCAGGACGTCTGAGCTGGCCGCTCCACTAGACACCCGCAGCTGCTCAGCTGCCACGTCTTCATCCTCATCCTCAGGGGCCACCTGAGGCACCATCTTTCTGCCAAATATCAGACGTCTGCAGAGGGTGGAAAAAGAGCAATTTTCACCAGACTTATTAGATTCTGAGGTTTAGTTTATAACCAGGCCAAAACGCTTTTGATATTTTTCAGTATTTTCTTTCTCTCAAGATAAAAGCAAGAAAAGAAAAAGGACATTTGTTGTTTTCATCTAAGTCATTTTAGATTACTGAAGGGATGCATATTTAACTAATTTGAGATTTTATGCATGAATGAGATGACACTAAATATATCATATATTTTCTGTCATCGCATTCATATTCTGAGCTGCAAGAGAATAAAAGGCAATGATTATTGCTGCAAACACAATGCTTAGACCGAAGGCCAATACACACTCTGCAAGAACAGATACATTTGTTCCTGTTCTCAAGCAGAAGTTCATTCTTGCCAGGACACTTCATGCTTTGGAATTGCAGAACTCAAATTTCAGACTAATCGCACAATAGTTCTTGGATACTACTGTGTGCAAGAGAAATGTTCTGTACAGATGATGTGCTGAGAACAAGATGTGCGAACAGAATAATGTCATTCTGTCCTCACAGCCCTGGGAGCAAGAAGACAATTCTCTGTACTGGTGGACTATGTATCTGCATTAAGGGGTGATTCCATAGTTATTACACTGAAAATCCCATCCCATGGCTGTTCACCTCATCCCTACAAAGCTCTTATTCCTTACCTGACTTTGCGCAAGAGGAACTTGTTGAGTAGGAGACGCAGGGTGAAGAAGAACAGGCCCAGGATGAAGGAGGAGATGAACATCCAGCCTAGCATGTCCAGGGAGAATGGGTTCTGGTAGGCATCAACACCGTAGCCGCTGAGGAGCTGCACCTCGATGTTCTTCCTGGCCAGGTGCATCATGCCGTTCCCAAAGTTGAACTGGGGGAAGATGTAGAAGGCGTAGCTCAGCTTCTGGAGGATATCCTGGATGGCCTGTAGAGGAGAGAGGGACACAGCATAAGAGATTGAGGGAAAACTGACACCTCATCCTCTTGTCACTGGATATGTGAGGAACATTTGCTTATCTCAGTTTTCTGCAACTCTCTGTCACTGTAGCAACAGAAATCGACTGCGGCTCACTCAACGGTTAATACACAGACTTAACTCTAGCATCAGAGTCATATTGTAGAACGGTATTAGAAGATGCAAACAGGAACATAAGACGGTGCCTTCAACTACATCCACCATATATGCTCACCTCAGCATTTCCTTGTGAAATCTGACCCAGGAAGAAAAGAACAGAGGTGGACAAGATGGTGTTGATACTGATGAAGAGGTTGATGCACACGTAGGTGATGAAGGCCATCTCGGCATCCCTAAAGATGCCTGCCAGCAGATACATCCAGGGGAAGGTAGCGAACCTGAGGAATTGACAATGACAGGGCACTTTAAATGCAGCATCAAATAAATATAACTCTGCACATGCACCCGAAAATAGCCTCACTGTGATCTGGCTCAGCTGGTACCAAATACAGAAAACCCACAAATGCTCAAAGTGGATGCTGGAAAATTTAAGGAGTCTGCCTCATCTTGCAAGATGGCATGACCTTGCTTTTTTTTTCCAACTAAAGTGGTTCAAGCCTTTAGCAGACTGAGCAGAGAGGCCGTGAGTCTGATGAAAATAGGCATCAAAGAACACAGAAAAAGGAAAGAGGAAAAATACCTCACCATGAGGAGGGTAAACATTCAGTCATGATGCTAAAAGAGAGGAAGATAAATTACTTCTCCCTTTATTCCCCTGATGGCAAAACATCCTTTTCCCCTCTTTTTGGCTCTCTCTTTTCTTTCACATAATCGGCTTGTTCATTTGATTGGGGTGCCAGGGTCAGCAAGACAGGGAGGAGGGAGGGAGGAAGAGAGAGATGAAGATGAAAAAAAAAAACTAGGGTTGGGCAAAAAGAGAGACAGACACAAACAGAGCCAGACAGAGACAAAGCATCTGCGTGCTGTGCCCTAAAAAGAAAAAAAAAGGTGCTGGGTAGGCAGACTGTGGGTGCCAAACCATGACAAGGAACAGAAGCAAGAAGGCTGCGGACCAGACCAGGTGGGTGCAGTCTGACAGATGGAGCTCTGTGATTATTCATTGCTTGGGAGGGAGACATCTGTCTGATAAATGAGGAGCAGAGTGCTGACTTGGCCTCCCAAGATCTGGGGCTCAGGACGAGGCCTGCGACAGCAACAGGAAACGCAGAAGGCTGAGCTTTAGCTACATCTGGGGAACGATGTTAACACCTTCAGTCATCCAGATGTGGGAAAACATGGCATGTCATGCTTCAAAAAACGCTTTTGAATAAATATCAAAATCAAATTTTCAGACTGATTTCAATACTTTGGTATCCGGAGACACTGGCTGGCTGGTCGTACTGTTGTTGCTTTGAGCCTTGTCTCTGTATTCTTTGGCTTGAAGAGGACAAACAGGTTTTTTTTAGTCGTTCCACCATCTGCCTTTGCGAGGAGTTCTGAAAAGTTGAGCTGTGTTTTGCATCGGAGGAACAACAGTCTCCTTATGCTCACTGTTGTACAATCCATCCCGATGGCACACAAAGTGACACGCAGCGCGGCTTGGAAAACACAGGACACGTGAGGACATTTGGACCAAAAACCACTGAGGTCGGTCGGATGGAGCTTTAGAAAACAGGCGTCGATGCATTCGCCTGGATCAGAGTACACATATTTTGGGATATTTTGCAGTCGTTATGCTGCTGCCTTCAGCAGCGAAACCACTGGTTCACTGGTGGATTTACTGGCAGGTGTGCACGCCCTCCACCTCCAACATATTTTAGAGATGTATTATTGCCCTTTGGCTGGTGTTTTTCATGGTTCATTGTTCTTTACAGCAGAATGCACCTTGGTGGTGAAAGATACAGTTTCCCATCGTTTGGTTTTCGGCCCATCAGATCCATGAGTTATGGAAGAAGTTTCCTCAATAAAACTTGTCAAAGTGAGAACTTGAGAACATGTCTTCACCGCTATAAACATTGCCTAATAATGGGTTAGAAAGTACAAGAAGTCAGGTTTGACAAAAAGCCCAAGTACTGACCTACTTGCACTTTTACTGCAGTTTCACTGCAAAATGCTACAAACTTGTGAAATTGACAGCTGTTTTGTGATTGAATATTTATTTAGTGAACACTGGTGGGTGTACTGAAGGAGGACACTGTATCCTTAAGCACATCATTAGCCCCTCGAAGGAAGCATATATATGTCTGTCAATGTACAATATAGAAGTCAGAAAAGGCAAGAAGTTCTACTTTTGGACTAAAGTTTAGTACTTATGACAGGTTTTTTTATTTTATTTTAGTTAGTTTTGTTCTTATTTGTTTTCTTCGCTCTTGTGTAATCCAGGTTGGGGAGAGGGAGAGCGATGAAGAGAAACCAGCAGATCCATTTTTAGTAATGTCACTGCCTTTTCAGATCTTAGCAACTGGTGAGTTCAGTGTTATGAAAACTGAAAATAATACAGCATGAAGCAAACCTCCCCTGTCTTTGTCTATGAATGTTTGACATTTCTGCTTGTCAAATCACTTTTGGTTAGTATCGAAAGCAATAGAAGAAGCAGAAGGACCAACATTGTCATCACTGGGAGCACATTATGAGAACTGATGATTACTCACCCGAAGAGCACGAGGAGAAGGGCCATGGCGCCCAAATTCTGCCGATCTGTGAAAGCTGGAATCTGGAAGGCTGCGATCACGGCGATAGTCAGCGTCACCGGGATCAGATACATGGCCTGTGAGAAGAGACGGGATGTCATGCAACAGCCTGGAGGGGTGACACAGAAGCACTCAACTACCAGATCGTGATCATTTACCATGTCGTAGAGGAAGTTCACAGCCCAGTAGAAGGGCTCGCTGATGCCAGAGATGTGCTGCAACCTCTTGGAGCCGCTGTGGTGCTCGCTGACTTCGTAGATGGCGAAGCTGGCCGTGGTGATTGAGTAACCTGTCAGCACGCACATTACCACCAGGATCTGGAGCATTCCTTGGATACTGTGGGGGAAAAGAATAGGAACAATAAGACAGCGCTGGCGTCACTGATTATCAATCATGTCCAATATAAGTGAATTATTTAACTGCTTGATTAAGGCTCATTGAATCCCTGGACACTAAACCATCCTGTTACAAGCTGCTTTAAATTTCTAGTTTTGTGTCTGAATAATACTATCTGTTCAGCAAAGATTCACATGTATGCCATAAAGTCAAATGACTTAAGGTTCGTATAAGCTAAACTGCATTGTTTTTTGCTTTTTTACCAAACTAGACGGTAGCTGGAGCATTACAGCTACAGACCATTTCCACAACCAGCCTCATGTTTGAGCCAGAATGGAAGAAGGAATAAATAATCAGATGTTGAGGAAGAGCCAGGAATGCATTTTTTCACCAGATTGGTTTCACTTGTACAGCTGAAAGGAGGTGAGTACATGCATCCATTTTGGATGTGCGGGATGATATGTTTTATGTCACATTCTGCCTTGATTTGCATGTTTTCTAACTTTCATATCAAACTGTACCATACACGTACATGAACGAGGACATCTTTGGCTATTTCCTTCAACAACGACGAAGCACAGTAAAAGTGGTTTGTCATTCTAGCTCCCCTTGCTGTTGCTTTAGATCAAAAGTTTAAAAAAAGCGCCCAAATGAGTCAGTATACTGTACTCCGGAGTGCTGAGTCACTTTGAATGAGGCAACCAGGTGCAGGTTTTTTTGTTTTTTTTTCCTGAGAACAATGACCCATTTCAAAGTCCTCTCACAAACGATCACTTTGCTCCCTGCAGGGACCTGACTCATGGACTGCTAAAGTACCTCGCCATAATTGGAAAAGCATCAATAACTAAACTGTTTCGCTGAAAGAGCTGATCGTGTCGGGCCTCTGACACGATAGCAACTGCAAGAAAAAAAAAAAAAGACCAAAACAAAAACAAAAGACAACTTCACGTGGAGAACAACTCTGTGCAGTTATGCTGCGTTGTGCTGCGGCCAGCTGTGCTGCTGCTGCTGCTGTGGACACCACCACCCAGCCTGGACGAGTGACTGAGGCTTTGATCCTCCCGCTGCTCCTCACCAGTTCATCCACTACCGCTACCTGTTCATCTCCCATGCTCTCTTTTGCCACTCCACCGCTTTTATCTCTTGCCTTTTGCAGGGGCACAACGCATCGAGCAAAGAGAATAAGCTGCATGAGGCTGGGGGAAAAAAAAAAAAAGAGTGGAGGGATGAGGGTAAGGAGGAGGGGGGAGGGGGTGAGGGGTTGACGATGAATCTGGCAGAATGACAGAGTGGGAGAGAGAACAGCAGAGAGTGGGAGTTTTGGGGCGGCACTAACTAGAGAGGATAGCCAGCAGCAGCAGCAGCTACAGAACAGGCTTGTTATCAGTCCGGCCAAGATCGCCTCAGAAATTTCCCACTGACCACATTGCGAGACTGAAAACATTCAGAGTAATAACTCGATTGTGTCTTTACCAAAGAGGACGATTACCCCTCCCTCCCACCGGCTGTGGGAGGGAGGGGTAATTGTGCACTTGAAGCCGCTACAGTATCTCTATCAGCTGTGTCGACGCCAGCCTCATAAAGAGACGTGTGCGGAGTGTGAAGAAACGGAGAAGGCGGTAAACACAGGGAAGGGTTAGTGCTCATTAGGCTCCGGAGAAGATGGACAGTCAGAAGGGCCGCAGCTCCAGCTAGACCCAATCCTGGAATGATTTATTTGATTTGATCCTCCGGAGCACAGGCACGTATGCTCCCATACATACATGCATGATACATGCTGCAGTCTCTAAAGCAGAACGTGGAGTATTTTAAATAAACTCATTTTGGGAAGTGGGGTAGAATCAATCCACCTCTGTGCCACCTTCAGGGTAAACACTCATTATATTGGGACGCTGATCAATAGTGCAGGCTCAGGGAAATCCATTTAGAAAATCAAATATGGGTAAATACTGCTGTCATGTAGCTCACTGCCCCGAGTCCACCCTGACTTTGACGTCCTGCATTGAAAAGTGGGACACTTCCATAATTTATTGTGCGCTCAGCCAAACAACAGCCAATCATTTTCAGCGTGACTTGACTTATTTCAGGATATTTTCATCCATTTGAATGCTAATTGCCATGTTTTTTTTTTTCCCCTCTGCAACTTCAGCCATCGATGTAGCTGAATAGTTGCAGTTTCAGCAGAGTGGAGAGTTTAAAATGTCATCCTTACATCGTGTCTTCATCATCCTCCCGGCCGAAATAGGGCTGACTGGAAACCGAGATGCCTGTAATAAGGAGAAAGGAGAGTATTGTCTTAGCGATAGAGCAACAACAGCATGCATGCTATTTTTCAGCACAGAAACCAAATGAGCAATGATATTCTCTTAGCCTGGGATACGCTTAATTGAAAAAATATAGTGCAAGATGATTTCATTTGCCAGAGCGCACAGAGGAAATTGAATTTTCCTTTTATCATTCTTTCCGGTCTTCCAGATCCACGCAGACATGAACTGCTCCCCCACATGCCTCCACATTTCTAGAGACAGGAGGATTCCCCCAAAGTAGGGCGGCCCACGACTCAGTGCAGAGCTCAAGGGCACTTTGGTGGAACTGATGGGCTCCCCTCACTATGGATTATAGAATTGACAAATCCCCTCTGCTGTTTCTCAGAGTCAAATTCCACATTGCTTGTTTTGTTTGCCTCAAATGAGCAGTATTAAACATCACAGCAGTCTAAGAAAGAAAAAAAAACAAACAGAAAATCTTCACATTTTGAGAATCCGGAACCAAAGAAAATACATAATGTAAAAATTACATGGAAATTAGCAGATCACTTATGTTGGAACAGCTTGTCCCTTAATTGCCCAATTAATTAATTGACCTAATTAGAAGAACAGTTCATGATTTCTACCATTTTTAGTACATTCCGGTACTTTTAAATTGCCGCTACTGTGTAATCAGGTCTCTTTTCATTTCACGTCCTCTAAAGGTGGATTATTAGGCAGCTGAATGCCTGCAGATTTTCTCGGCAGAATGAAACAGGCTTTCAATACAAAACACTGCTGCATGTGGGAGTAATAAGAATCTGCAGTGTGGACAGCGGTACATCTGTGGCAGCGGGTACAATCCTGCGGGAGAGACTGCTGAGGCAGACCTCTAAAGACTCCCTGGAGCTGCTGCAACAGTTCCCAATGTGCAGATGTGGGGGGCAGGAGGTGAGAGGTTGAGGGGGGAGGGAGGGAGAGGGCCTCAGGTTTGACAGATAAACCATCACCTTGAAAAGTAATCTCCCTGGATCTCCACCTGTCAGACTCCCCCTCACCACCGCTGTGAGTTTGCAGGTAACACTTAAATGATCACACTACCCACGAGCGCCTTGATCATCCTGCGAGAGGAAAGAAATGCATGTACTTCTGTGCACGCTTTGTGCGATTTCTTTGTGTGTGTGTATGAGAGAAAGAGAGGGAGAGAGAGAGCATGTGTATGTGTGCTCCTGCTGGAAGGCAGATGGTCAGGGCGATGCTCGGTGCAGAGACAGTCCAGAAAACGTGGCCCAGCCTCGTTCTCTTTAGCACAGCTCCCCAGCGAGCTGCACTCATCAGTATTCAACGCACATAACGATGTGAGTCTAAGGACACACAGCACCCCCTGGCTTTAATCCAGTGAAATGAACCGTGGGTAAACACACTGTTTACAGCTCTCTTTATATTTAGTACACAAAACACACTGGGAGCTCAATCAGGGGCACCTTCCTTGACAGATAGATTTTTCCTTATGCTGCTGTGTGCATCCCATCTGCACAGACCTTCATTATCCTCAGCTTATCTTTAACAATGAGCATAACTTTGGAAAAAGAAGGCACAATTAAGACATAACATCACACAAGTAGCAAGGAAATAAATAATGTTTTTTATCTGTAGCTGCAAAAATTCAACTCACCATATTTCTGTGGATCCTTGTCTGCTGGAAGATTGGAGCGTAGGATGAAGTTGTTGAGGCTGTTTAAGTATGCTGGCATCGTGTGGTGGCCCTCGGGGTTGAACCAGACCTAAACCCATGCATGCACAAACATAGACATGCAGAGAACCTGTCAATCACTGTGCTACAGTCCGGGCCTGCGACTGCCATATCTCTACAATACATGATCGCAATGTTTAGAGGCGCAGTAAATGTAAACGCCATCATCTGAGGGAAGTTAAACAGCTAAACAGCAGCACAATCTCTGCAGTAAAGCATATTTACGATGACAGTGATGGTGTAACGATGCAGCTCCGTCTGCGAGCCTCAATCTCACAGCAGAACAACTTTAGAGCAGGTGATCTGTTTTAACTTTCGGCGACTCATCAGTGATAATCAGACAGACAGCAGGGCGGGCGAGGCAGACACACTTACCTTTGACAGTGTTCGGTTTTGGGGCACGGCTGTTATGTCCATTTTCAAGTCAGGAGGGAGCGGCATGCCAAAAGCAAAGCCACCGTACCTGATGGGAGCAAGCATACATCAGTCTAAACACAGAGCTTGCGACGTTGCTGAGAAATGAGATGTGACACAAAGTGTTTTTGGCTTGTTTGGTTTTTCTTTCCATTTCAGCAAATGTTCAGCTGCAGACGACAAGCAAAAGCTGGGGCTGTTTTCTCTCCGTAGAACACTTTGTAACCTTGGTCACCTTGCTACATAAATAAAGTTTAGTACTATTATCGCTGCTATAAAAGTATGACGACCATGACTGATATGGTCCATTGGTGTTAAGATGAACAAAGCTTTTTGGTGGGGAATGAATTCCAAAGCAACCGACGGTTAATTAGATTTCAGCACATCCTTATTTGTATACAGTGAAGTTCCTTTCCATTGTCAGTTTTAATTATGCAAAGCCTCCTGGCTGTCTGACATACATTATTTAAAAGACTGAGAGGGACAAGAAGTCTTTTAAAGGACAGTTGAAGAACGAGTGCATTTCTGTGTTTGGGTCAGTTTCTCGTCTGACTCATTGAAGCTGAGAGAAAAAAAAAAGATTCCCATGCGTCACTTGCAAAACCGTCTCAGCATAATGATGTAATAATATGAAATGTAGTCGCTAATTAGGAAATGATATGTGATTGCACTGCTTGGATTTCCTTTGGATCAGTGCTGCACACTATAAATAACCATGGGTGGCTTTAACTCTAAATGTAGCCTCATTAGCCAGGTGTGAACGCCGGTGGCGCTCACCTGTTCCTGATGAAGTCATCGGCTGTGTACATCAGGTAGTTCTCCACGTTGAGGCCGCTCAGGTTGTACACGATCTGCGACGAAGGGCTCGTCTTGTGTGGCGGCTGGAAGCTGTTCCCCTCACAAACCTGCAGAACATTAAACAGATAAAGGCATAAGGTTTGCCCTTTCCCTGTGCACACATGAGCCCGGGACACATTCATGTGCAGAGCACGAGAACACAGAAAGTCACTCACCCACACACACACACACACACAACCACACACACACACACACAACCACACACACACACACACGCACACACACACACATACCCTTGCTTGCTCACTCACTCACACACAGTTCTCGGTGACCTAGTCTCACCTGTTTCCCGCCGGTGCATTTACAGCCACTAAATGCTTTGGAGCTGTTCCCACTGGAGGTCCACTTGTTTGTGCTTCTCGTGCAGGCCCTTCAAAAGAAACGTTCACAAAGTGAAATGGTGTGTGTGTGTGTGTGTGTGTGTGTGTGTGTGTGTGTGTGTGTGTGTGTGTGTGTGTGTGTGTGTGTGTGTGTGTGTGACAGGCAGGTCTGCAACACAGGATGCTCCCTGGATGCGCTGCACGACACATCCTGAAACTGATTTGATATGATGGCCCACTAACAACCTGGCTTCAGGTCGAGGCAAGAGGCAGTGAAACAGCAGAAATCTGCAGCCACTCATCCCCGTAGCTGTGAGCTTAGACTTTTAGATAGATCAGAAGCTACTTTTTTTTTCTCGTGATATCAAAGCTTTTTAATCAGTGCTGTGATATCATAATGTCTGATGTTAAGCTCACCTACACTTTTGTTTTCTACCAAATGCTTTCAGGGATGTTTTGTACTGGCCAAAAAAAAATAATAGATTGCAGAGTAACATGTGTCTTGACACACCTGTTACCACTGTCAGGGAAGCATATAGTGCCAGCTACATCCCTGCTGCAGTCGCTGCCCTGCTAATCTAGTCTGTTTGTATGAGCAACACATGCAGTCTCTTTTGCACCACAGGATGTTTCCCTCCCCTATGTCTATCTCCCTCTCTATCTCTTTTTGGAGAGAATTTTAAAATGCATCCGAGGTCTGGTTCATGAGTGCCAACATTGATTTGAGTGCCTGTAAGGGCAAAATTTCCCCGATAAACACGGGGTGTTTATGGAATACAAATGATCCCCTGACATCGCAGAGTCCTGCTGCAGGCTTTCAGCCACATACATCGAGATGAGCAGCAGTAAAACAGAGGGGAGGGACATGAGAGAGACGAGAGAGAGTGAGAGAGAGAGAGAGAGAGAGAGAGAGAGAGAGAGAGAGAGAGAGAGAGAGAGAGAGAGAGGGAATCGGAGGGAGACAGACTAGTAAAATGAAACAAGGTGAAGGGAGAGGCGTGAAAAGAATGACAATGAGGGAAACATGGGAATGCTGCATATGTGGAAAAGGAAAGGATACAGACAGGCATCCAGTGGATGACTGACTGATGTTGGAAAAAAAAAAAGAATAAACGTGGGGACATACGGGTTATCGGAATTGTCGAGGCAGGCATTATCGATCCCTGGGAATGACATCATGGTGTCCGCCAGCTGGCTGGAGCTCGGGTTTTCGTTGCTGTGAAAGACAGAAGACAAATAGTCAGCGTCAACCCAGAGACAGTCAGTGAATCGCATCATAATTAACAGTGACAATAAGGACACAAAACAAATGTAAAATAAGTCTCTGAATCATTACGGAGTTGTTGATATGGAGTTTTTGCAGTTAATGGTTGCCGTTCATTAAGGTTTTATGAGCAGAAAGACTGGTCCGAGATCAGTTTTGCGACTTATAACATTATCGTGGACATCTTTAAGACGTATGATTTGCTGCTTTACATTGCGCCGGACGTCTTTATTAGAGCCGTCTGCCGCCTTTAAAAGCATGGCGAGTTGCACTCATAAATAAACATTCAGATGGAGTGAGAGTGCAGCACGCTGAGAAAGTTCATAAAACCTGACATCGTATATACTCTAATCAGGGAGGAGTGAAATGGTCAGAGTGAGAGTCAGAGCGAAACAGGTTCTGAGGACCAGAGAGGGATGCATCAAGTGTATGTTCAACTCAATCAAAAAAAACACTTTATTCGTCCCGGGGGGGGGGACATGAAAGTAGCTCTAAGGGCAGCACATGTCACAGACTTAAAAGATAGCAGTCAGACATAAAAAAACAGTTCACGGTAAAGTGCTAAGTGTAGAGCAATTGTAAAGTGCTTATGTGCCTCAGGGTTCAGAAGTTGGATTTACATTCAAATTCTATCTTTATCTATCTATCTATCTATCTATCTATCTATCTATCTATCTATCTATCTATCTATCTATCTATCTATCTATCTAGCTATCTATCTAGCTATCTAGCTATCTAGCTATCTAGCTATCTATCTATTTTCACTGATTATTTCTGATCATTTGAGCCCAAGCCTTTACACTCATCTCATGAAAAATGAATAAATATACTTTTTTGTTCTTTTTCCTCTGTATATCAGGTTGGAGAGGACTGAGGAGAGCATCTGCGAGACTCTCAATATGGTTCGGCACCTCAGTATTTTCTCCCCTGCAACGTATCCCCTTGATCAAACAACAGCACTTCTCCAGAATGAAGACATTCATCGCAACCTCCTGACGCCCTTAATCTCCCTCGCTTTGATCTCGCATCTCAGCCGTCTTCATCACAATCATCCTTCCCTCATGTTTCTTTTTTTTTTCGCTCGACGCCTCTCCTAAAGGTCTATCTGCCCTTCAACAAACTGCGGCCCAAAATTCGTCTGCTGGAGCGAGACGCGCCGTCCATCTCAAACTCAGGAGGGGGAGAGGAAGCTCGAGTGAAGTGGGGAGACGCATCGTCGATGATTTGCAACTTACTCAGACACAGCGAGAGAGAAATATCACTCGAGACGCACTCAGCATAAAAGCCTGATATCGTTTACCACATTTAGACAGTACTTTAAAACCACGCGTAGGTGCTGTGCGTGGTCATTTGTTGCCTCCTGAGGCTCAGAGGCCTCGCTCTGACCTTTTCCAAATGAATTGGAATAAAAGAGCAAAGCTTTGGGGTTCGGTTGAGCTGCTCCGGGCATGCTTGCCATAAAAGCACTCTGATTAGCCTCATTTACTTCTGTGCACTCCCCTCCCAGGGCTTCCTTTTCCTTTCCTCCATTTCTTTTTGTCCTCTTTATGCCGTGGAGACTTACCTGAAGAAGGAGTAGCTGGGTTTGAATCTGTATAGTGCGGGGCTGAGCTTCAGCTCGGGATAGTGCCGCACGTCGCTTCGGATGGAGCCCAGGGCCATGGCAAAGATCATGAAGAGAACAGGGAGCAGTATCTGGGCGATCAGGCCCTTCCAGTCCCTGCGGCTGTGGTGAAACCTCTTAATCAACATGGCTGACATCTGCTGCCAGGCCAGGGCCATGCCTTGTACCACGGATGAACCGGTAAGGTCTAGAGGAAGGGAAAAAAGAGAAGAAGAAAAACAGAGACAAGATTTTACTTTTTTTAAACTGTCGAACAGCCGTGAAGCTTCCTGCGTTTACTCTCTAAGGCATTGCGAGCTAAAGGTGGAGTGTATCACAAAAGATGGCAGTGTAATCCATCAAAGTGGGCGTTCCAAGTGTGGAAGTTGTTAAACTAGGTCGGCTGAAGTGTTTCTGAAAATATTTTATGGTCTGAAAATGTGAAACAGAGGAAAACCTTCATCAGATAGATAACTGTGGTGATCACTACTGTCAGTTTCAATGCAGAAATGCATTTAATCATCATCCTGAATGAAGCAGACACAAGTACACTCAATAAACATGTATAAACATGATTCTGACTCTGATTCTAGTTTCTATATAAATCATTTTGATCATTTGCACCATTTGAGCTGCATGCACATGTGATGACTCACTGATCTTGTCGCCGCTACTGCAGCCGATGTCTGACGGGAAGCTGTCGATGGATCCAGCATCAGAAACCGTCTCTGAGATAGACGGGATGGCTTCTTCAGAGCAAGTGTCAGCGTGGCCTTGAGTCAGTTGGAGGAACACCTGCGCAGGTGAACAGAAACCATGAGCTTATGTGCATGCAAAAAAACCTGTTGGTATAATTGAACAACCTGGATGTGTTCAGTTTTATGAGCTCTCTCACTATAGTGACTGTGTTGTCTGTGCGTGGGCATGTGTGAGCTCACCTCCTCCAAGGTGGTGTCGGAGATGCCGTAGCCGCCCAGCTGCAGGTCTTCCAGATTTGAGTCCAGCGCAGTCAGGAGGGAGCGGTAGGAGGAGGCGTTGGACGAGTTGAAGGGGGGCAGCGAGTAGACCAGGTCGCCTCCCTGCGCCTCCTTCATACGCGCCTCGGGTACATGAGCTTGGATGAAAGACTTCAGCTCAGAGGTGTCAATCTGCTCAGACTCCAGACTCTGGGTCTGGGGACAGAAAAGAGTTAACATGAACATGAGTTCACAAAGGTACAGATAAAACGGGTCCTATTCTTTCTTTTGGTAGCTTTAGCATTTAGTGACTTCTAGTTCTGCCATTTTGCCCTACTGACGTCATCCGTCACTGGCTTTATGGATATGTTGAGTGGAAAAATGTCACATTTTGGCAACGTTCAGAGCCAAAAATATGATCACACCAGTCACAAATGTAAAACAGGAGAAATGATATATTAAGCATAAGAATACTGTTTGCTTTTGTGCATAGTATTTAAAAATGGGGCGCTTTTGTTGTTTTAGACTGACAAAACACAGCTGGAGCACCTCCAGCATGCAGACATGCTGTTTTTAATTAAATACTGCTACTGCTCTTTATTAATGCATTGCTCAAACAAGTCAAATTAGTCATCTGATTGAGCTTAAACGGGTAAAAAGACATTAAAGGCATAAAAAGACATTTTTGTATGGAACTGCTTAGATTATTTAAAGGGGGTTTCCTGCCACAGTCCAAAAATGTGCATGAAGGTCATTTGGAGACTCCAGATAGGTGTGAATGAGAGAGTGAATGGTATGTGTGTCCTGCCCAGGATGTATTCCCTGCCTTTTGCCCTGTGTTTGCTGGAGAGAGGCACCAGCAGACTCCCACAACACCACTGCATATGAAGATAAATTAATGAATTATTTAAAGGAGCTCAACATGGAAACTGTGCTTCACACGGCCTTAAACAGATGTAAGGACAGCCAGAAGACAGAACACTGAAGGACCTATAGATGGGCCTGGAACATGGGGTAGTGGGATAATTTACTAATTCACCAAGACATAAGAAAGGTGCTTTGAAGAGCAGCATTGGGGAAGCAGCTGAAGATAAAGCGGTCAGAGATAAATTATGACTGTGTTTGCAGCAGGCAGCAGGGCACTATTTGTCCTGGATTTAGCCCATTTAGCAGCTTTTCAGTGCATCTGGAACAAGTCATATCACTGCAGTATGGATTTGAGTGCAAGTCTAGTAAAACTTGTGATTTATTTCCACCTGAAGAGGTCAGCTCATCTATCATGACGTCGTGTGTAATGTTACTGTTCATGCTGGCTGTGCATTATCCAAAATGTGTGACTGGGTAAAAAATAATGAATGCATCAGTGATTTGTCATTACCTATTCAAAGATTAATGTTGCTCAGACCATTCAATTCACCTGTACTAGTGTCTAAATAGGCTCCTTGAATATTATAAATGCTATCCTTGATTACCGGTGTTAACATAGGAGTAATGAAACATTGATTTTAGACAGTTGGTTGGAAGTATCTCACAGGCTATATGACAACATATTTTAATATCCTATTATACACCTTACTGTACATATGACTTTAGTGACGATTTCCCATTTCATATGCACAATGCCAGTAAAAAGTGGTGTGAGGATGTGCACCTTCTTGGTGAGAGTGAGTTTGTAGCCTTGACCCAGTTTGTCCTTCAGGTGGAAGGGGGAGCCGCAGCATTTCAGCCCGCCTCTCTCCAGGAAGGCGATGCGGTCACTCAGGACTTCAGCCTCGTCCAGGTGGTGAGTGGACATGATAATGGTGCGATCTGAAAGGGCACGCACACGCACACACACACACACAAAACAGTCTGTATTAGGTCTGCACACAGTATCATACAGAAGCTGTGAAAACTGTAAATTGAAGCTAGAGGGGGAAATAGTTTATCAGAAATACATTTCTCAAACACAGTGAGAATATTTACCAGTTGAGATAAAGGTTTAGAGAAAGGTGAGAGAACATCACAGAATTACATGCAGATTGTCCTGTCTTTGTAAGTGCATGTTTTTGGTCTTTCAAGTGCAGCTGCCAACACACACACACACACAGAGTACCGAAATACACAACAAAACACCAGACATTACCAAGACAAAGCAATACACGAGTTGTGTCACACACAAACACATCATCAAAGGAGAAGACGCAAACGATGCAGAAACTTTGCTTTGAGACGGATTCCCGCGGCACAGAAATCTCCCCAACATCTAAGACAGGGCCAATTACACAGGATATTTTCCGCATCTACAGCTCCGTGACATTTAGCCGTCTTTCTGCCATAACTGCTGCTACTCGCAGAGAAGCCTAAAGAAAGAGAATACTTCTGGATTCCTCTTAGATTAATTATATGCTAAATTTAAAGTCAGAAGAAGCCTGAACGGCGGGAAAACCCTCCAGGGCCGGCTCCAGATTTCACTGCTCTTTCCTGCTCCTCTTCCCGCTCGGTGGAAGTGTCTTCGGAGGGAAACACTAGAGCGAGACTGTGAATTTGTTTGATGCATATGAGAGCATGCACCAGAGAATGAGAGTATGTTGCAGCCCAGATTAACAGGCTGAAAACAATTGTAAACAATGCTTATATGTACACCTGTATACCTCACTGTTGCAATTTAGCCAATTACAGGTTTAACTGCACAACCCACTTGTGGCCTTGAATCAAGACACACAGGCTGAATACACTGCATCTCTCTACAACCATCACTATCTGCACTATCGTACACCCTGTTAATCCTGGACACTTCTGTATATATATTCTTTATTCTCTTATTTTCTATAATCCGCATCTTGTTGCCTTGTACCTGTAACATGCAGTGACAATCAAGTTGAATGTAATATAATCTTATACTAGTTACAAATAATAACATATAATAGTAATAAACATAACAACAATAATGATAATAATAATATTTTCTTTTTGGAACAACATCAGAAGATCTTAGTAGTCATAATAATAATGGTAAAAATAGTAATAATCATTAGTGTTAGTAGTAAGTACTCTGTCTTGCAGGTATTTTTATCAAATCAACAGGAATACTTATACTGCGTGTGTGTGTGCGTGTGTGTGTGTGTGCCTGAGACACTCACTTTTCTTGTGCTGGATAACAATGTCCCAGATGCTGCGCCTGGAGCAGGGATCGACTCCTGTGGTGGGCTCATCCAGAACCACCAGGCGCGAGCCCCCTATGAAGGCGATGGAGATTGACAACTTGCGCTTCATGCCGCCAGACAGGGTGCCCACCCGTTTGTGTCTGTGGGCATACATCCCCGTCTCCTCCAGGATCCTGTCAGCGACGTGAGTGAAGAGCATTTAACATGGAGGCTCATGTTAACACACTTTCTTTCCACATTACAACACCGGTTCGCAAGCTACAGCTCCATCAGTTCCAGCAGCTGCCCAGCAGGGGGTTTCTGAACTGCAGGAACCAGAGGAGAGCCTCGGCCTGTTGCCTCTGGGGTCAGACTTGTTACTGCTCCTCCTGCCTTGCAGAAACTCTCTAGAAATGCTCTCATGATGCAACCGAAGGGTTCAAGGCACAGTTCACTGATGTAGAAAACTGATCTTTCTGATGAAAGCTTCTATAGGTTTATCCATGATGTTAAATGAGAAAGAAATAGGGGAAAAGGCAAAATAACAAAAATTATTACGCAACAACCTTGTTCAAACAAGTGATGTAATTATTTTGTCATCACCACAGAAAAAACATCTTGCACCTAGGCCTTATATGACCTGTAATTTACAATAAGCATATCCATTACCTGTTTGATTGATCTGATTATTTTTACTTCTATTTCATCCCGAGTTTCTTCGGCTCACTTTCTATTCTTGATAGGAGCGACTGTATTCGCATCTGTAAGCATGAACACCAGTGTAACGCAAGAACTCACGTTCGGACTTGCTCCCGCAGCTCCCTCTGTGACCAGTGTGGCGCCTTGATCTGTCCGTAGAGCAGCAGGTGCTCCTTGGTGGTCATCTGGTCGAAGAGGACGTCGTACTGCATGCACACCCCGAGGTCTCGGCGCACGTCGTCGATGTTGGCCTGCATGTCTCTGCCGTACACCTCGATGGAGCCCGAGGACGGGGCGAAGAGGCCAGTCAGGAGGGACCTGAGAAGGGCACATAGTCATTTATCATGCTCAAACACTGAAATGGAGTCTATTCTGGTTAAACAGGTTGTTTTATCCATTGTCATCTTTGAGTAGTTTTTTGTTTGTGGTCATTTCTTCTTTATGGAAAGTTGCACAATTTCAATTACTTTGGTCCAGATTTGTTACGTAGAGTAAAAAATGACACCCTTTGGTTTTCTCCCATTAGCTTTTTTTTCTGTACTTCTGCACAATTTTTTTCTCAAACCAAGATTTATTGGTCATAGGATTAATATAGGACATGAAATCCTGGCTCGGCTTCATTTTTGTTTTTCATGTCGTTGAATCTCACTCCAATGCTGCATTCATTGCGCGTCTCTCGGGATAACAGCATCAGCGAAATGAGTCACATTTAAAATGTAAATGCAAGTGCTCCAGTTGATGAAGCCACGTCAGGCTAATCTCAACCACGCTGCATTTGCTGTGCCAGATTTGGACAATACAATCCCCCTGTCAGCAGCAGGCCCTTGAGATGATTAAAGGGATGCACAAATCAAATTAAAAAGACACCACATACTGTACACCAACGGTCAAAACCCATTTGTTTCCAGCTTAGGAGATGCTGATGCGGTAAAAAACCGAGAGGCCGGTGTCACACATACATGGTGGTGGTCTTGCCGGCTCCGTTGTGACCCAGCAGCGAGGTGACGTGTCCCTCATAGAAGGACACGTTGAGGTTTTCGATCGCCACCCGGTCGCCGTAGATCTTGGTGAGACCGTGCAGGTCGACGCCGACTGGGAGGTCTGAGAAATCCTCACCGCTCTGACTGGACAGGTTTCTCTGACCTGAGAGAAGCAGACAGAGGTTAAATGTAGACTGAGAACAAGGTGAGAGAGAGAGAGAGAGAGAGGGGACATCATGTTCATCTGCTCTCTACCTTTTCCCTTATCGTCAGACAGGACGGCAGGGTTCTTCTGCATGATGTTGGCGAAGAAGAGGCCTCTGCCCGTCTTACTGCTCGACCTCTTGCAGCAACACAGCTCAGCCCAGAAGGAGGCCTTGAAGGGGAAGTACCATGGGGCAGGGATGCCGTACTTTCCTGAAGGGTAAAAAAGAAAAGAACAAGAAACTTCTCGTGACTGCATTAAAGATTATTCAGAAACAACTCAGCTAAAAAAAAAAACTGCTGCGTCTGCTTCAAGTAGGGGTCGTTAACGCCACTGAAAAAAATTATTAAACAGCTCAGGCCCGTTGATTGTGATTGGTCGAGCCATGTTCTTCATCAGTGTTGCTGCAGCAAACAAGATGAGATGTGCATGTCCAGCAGTGGGGAAATTTGCATTATCACTGTTTAGTCAGTGAGATGAGTAGAAGAAGAAGAGGATAATTAATAGTATGTACACACGTGCACACACACTATATTGCACAGGAATAATGAAAGTATGAAAGTATGTTGCACATGAACTGAACTGAAATCCGTTAACTGAAAATGACAGAAAATATTAACAAGACAGAAACAAAGAATCAGGATTCTTCCGCGTACAAGCTGCTCGATGCTCAATCAGAGGGTGATTTTGCAGTTTTACCTGGGAAGACCATGCGGATGTAAACCCCGATGAAGAAGTAGAGCAGGGAGTCGATGAGCATCAGCCAGCACATCCAACCAAACGAGGCCGTGTCTCCAGCCATGGGCGAGGTGTACGAGTTGTACCACTGAATGCCTGAAAGAGACGACGGCGGGAACATTTCATTTTGCTTTAATTAAAAACAAAAACGAAAACAAAACAAACAGCTATTTGATGCGAGTCGGATGTTTGAGATGTGTGCACCTTCTCCTTGGGCCTCGTAGCGAGAGACGTATTGACTGGCGTAGCTGAAACAGGTCGGGGAAAACAAACCCTGCAAAGAAATGAGAGACAAATTAGACAGGACACAACAAAAGCAGCAAAGAAAAAAAAAGACCTTGTGAGTGTATCTGCTATTTTTACACACTGCCTTTCTGTTATTCATCTCTTTTGTTCTCTTAACAGCTTTGCAGTTGGTATTAAGGGATACTTCAAAAGCCTCTCTCGACATGAAATGGAGACTTTTGTCCGAGGCTAACAAGACTTTGATGTACACAGTGACACCACGCATGAAAACAACCCACGACAACCGATGATAAGGCAGCGAACACACAAGTCATTATTTTTCTTTTTTAAATTTCCACAAAAAAAAAAAAATCGGATTACGTCAATGTGCAAAATGAATGTCAGCAAAACATTGCAGAAAACCGTGCCCGGCTGCATACGGAGAAATCTTCCACTGGATCCCTGCATAATTACTGTCAAAGCTGAAAAATCGCAATAAAATCTCAGAACTGGAGGCAAACACCAAACAGTTGATTCAGACATTTTCAGCAAGCACTTAGCTCCATATTAACAAATCTTGAATCATGACGTTGGTTAGATTGTTTCCTAATTTTGGGACAAACTGAAAATAAGGGCATGATTTGTTGAGTGTTTCCTCACCAGTGCGCTCTTCTGGGAAAAGCTGAGATTTGACTCCACGGCCATGACCACGATGTAGGGGAAGAAGAAGAGGATGTAAATGAGGCTTCCGCTGAGTCCAGCGATGTAGGTCTTGTCGAAGAAGGAGCTGATGAGGTAGCTGAAGGCCAGGACGCTCAGACCATAGTCGCAGAGGTACAGGAAGAGGACGAAGCCGTCGCTGTGGGGCAGGATGTCGCCGTACTTCAGCACCAGCGTGAGGATGATGATGGTCAGCACCAGGTAGGCGGCACACTCCAGGAACCAGGCGAAGAAGTGGCTGAGTGGGTTCACCCCCATCATTTTCATGTACTGCAGGAAAAGATACAGAGAGAGAGAGAGAGCCGGAGGTCAGACAAAAAAGCTCATCACAAAAAAACATTTCTCTATTGCTAAAGGTGACCTTGAATAGTTGACTCAGTCATTTAACCTTATTCTCTGGTGTTAACATAGCTTTAGTAACCTTTTACATTGCTATTTTTAGGTGTGGCAATATTACAGTCCATTTCTGCACAGATCTGGCAAACACACCACGTGCAGGCTTTACACTGTCTTTCAGATATGACTTTTATGTCCCTTCCTTCCTGTTCCTTCCTGAACTTTTTCCTGAAGTCGTATCTGGAATGATGCAGCTTTGGAGCATATACTCATCCTCCCTCATATGTGAGCCAGAATCAGAGGAAGAATAAGACATTGAGGAGCATCTGAGATGAGATATACCGAGAGCATACTGAGTATCTGAAGTGATGTGGGTATAAGCAAATTATTTGGGGGGCATTCGTATGTTATGCAACATTTTGTATTTTTTTTAACCTGTCGTACATTTTGTCTTATCCCCATTCAACAAAGCCAAGGTAAAAATGTTTTTTTTATTCTATGTCTCCTTTAAGAGAGAAAAAAAAAACTGCATCATCGCAGGACATCTTGGAAAGCTTTGAAACACAGTGGCAGGTTGGATCGCTCTTCAAGTACAAGAAAACATTACCTCGTGCAACCTCAGCTCTCTCTCCTGCACCAGCTTCTTCACAAAGTCTGCCACGAACAGCACCCAGGCCATCATCAGCATGAGTGGGAAGACAAAAGAGATGGCCTCCAGATACCTGGGGAATACAGAGATGCCAGCTGTCAGTCAGAAACACTGGAAAACCTAACGTCCAATCACTGTCAACAGCAGCAGATGAGAGGGCCTATCATTCAGTCTCTGGCTTGACAGAGAGTCAAAGATGCTGAGAGTTGTGGAGCAAGATCGGAGAAGGGGTTTGGTGGAATCATTTTTTTTTCGTGTTGCGATGCTCTTATTATATCCTCAAAATAAAAGCTTCTCAATTTTATTCATTCGCTTTTTTTTCTTAGCTAATTATATCTGGGGTCTGAGACATAGGATTTGAAGTGTTTCATATTTTTCACGTGACGCGGCTATATCTCACAGCCATCGTGTCAGGCGTCGCCTTGTCGAGTAATAAATCACGACAATGCAGCGCCGAGGATCATCATATCTTACAGTGGGAGTCGGGGACGGAAGCCCGACGGCGCCTTTACATGAGATATCAGCACGGTCGTGGCACGGACCCCAGGGCAGGCGAGAACACAGGCGAGGGTGTTCGAGCATGATTTATTGAAAACAATGTATTGTGTCGAAGCACAAAGTAAATGCCAGTACCATGTTGCACTTGAAACATTCCGCGGAGATGAGTGGTGTTCTTTACTGATCGGTATTAAAGGCCTGAAGGACATCTAAGCGTGCGTGTGTGTGTGTGTGTGTGTGTGTGTGTGCATCTGTGAATGCACAATATCAGTGAATATTCATGCACATGGTGCAGAGCTAATTATAAAGTGAAAGGCTGCTGTGAGTGACTACTTACTGTCAGTCCCAAGTGGCAAATGAATAATGAGAACGCATGCATTATTCCACATCGGTCCCCCGAGAGCGGGCTCTGTGTACTTTCATGATTCCACACTCGGATCCATAAGGGAGCATGTTTATACAGCACCGGGTGGATGTGTACTTAACGTCATGCGCGTGTTCAGCGGAGCAGTGCAAAACTCAGAGTTGAACTATGAATGAATCTTGAATTTTAATTCGGGTCTTGAACAGGACTGCTGGAGACTATTTCAGCGCATACTGTATAGAACACACCCAGCAGTCCACTTCAGGGCACACACACACACATCTTTTATTCTCTCACTCACAGGTAGGGGCTATTTTAGATTCTTAAATTGACTAAAAAACATGCATGTTTTTGGACTGTGGGAAGAAACGTGGAGAACATGCAAACTCTGAAAATCCCGTCTCATCTTCTCTAATCTTCAGTATTGTGGGACATGATTTTTGCTGAAGCCAATGCTGAGCTCTTTGTGTTCAAATCAAACACCAATTGAACTTCCATTAAGCCAATACGGCTGAATCTGGCATTGGGGGAACTCACTCGTCTCGAAGGTGGCAGGGGTAAGGGAAGGGCTGCAGCTGCACAGCCGGCTCTGTGACCTTCTGTCCGGTCTGGGCCTCGATGATGGCCCGGTCGATGCTCTCCTGCAGGTAGATGAACCCCCGGTTGTAACGCATGGTCATCCTGGCCGAGATGTGTGGCTCCTTGACAAAATACGGGTCCCGGACTCTGTCTGTGCGCATGACGTTGTCCATGTGCATGCGGATGGTGTAGCTGACTTCAGGAGGCAGGGAGGATGAAGAGGAGGAGGAAGACCTGGCCTCACGTTTCCTGGACGAGTTCCCGTCTTTGGGGAGGTTGAAGATGACACCTTGGAGACAGCATCAAGGTCTTACTATGTGCAGTGGCTGATTACATATTATATCTATATCTATTACACATCCCTCTAATCTGCCCCCAGCTTCTACTCACTTGCGTAGAGGTCACGGTTTTGGGCGAGTTCAGCAGCCACGGTGTTCAGCTCCTCGGAGGAGTCGAAGGCTCGGTAGCGGTCGAACTTGATGCAGGAGGAGAGGTCCACCATGAGCCTGGACAGGGTGGTGATCTGGTCCAGCATGTGCTTGTTCTTGTCTAGCAAGATCGTCATGTTGGCTGAGGGGAAGAAAAAGACGAGAGTGAGTTGAAGTAGCTCAAAATGATTATTTGTGTGTGTTTACAGCCATATCCTGTGGACTCTAAGGAAATTCTTGCAAAATCACAGCAATGAGAAACGGGCAGTCTGCTCACAGCATTCAGCAGGCCTATTATATAGACAGTAAGAGAGGGAGGAATGGCAGGGCGAGGCTGGCGTCTGCAGCTCACAAAAGCAAGACCTTCAAAAGCTCACTCACAGAAGTTGCTGAGCGTCTCCTTCATTTTGCCGACATCGATGTCAGTCTGCATCTCAATGAAGTTCCTCACAAAGGAATTGCTGAGGGAATTCTGACAGGACGACAGGGAGAGCGAAAGAGACAATGCACAGCATCAAGATTCAGCTGCCGGAACCCGTCATCGAAGACCACCGCAAAGTTTATCTGCAAACTTTCAGACGACAAACGGAGCTGGCTAGAATAATCAGATACACAGGAGACTTCTTGGAGTTTTCCTACCTGGAGCATGGGCAAAGTTTGGTTGAGCATTTGGGCAGAGTTTACGATGTAGTTGGAGGATTCGATCCACTCCTCAGAGTGCTTCCTCAGATTTGCAAACTCCTGCAAGGTGGAATTGGCCTGCGCAAGGATAGGACAAGGACGAGAGTGTGTGAAACAGTTGGGTATCAGCAAGACTCTTCACATCCTGCTGTGCTGTGTTTGTGTGTGTGTGTGTGTGTGTGTGTGTGTGGTGGTCTGAGTCTGCAGAGGCAGCAGAATACTAAAAACAAAGTCAAACTGGCCCAAAATAGAACCACAGTAGAAGATGGTGCTGCATACAAATATGCGCACACGGCCTGTGACCGTGTAGTGCTTGTTTGCTACATGCAGCTTAGAGAAGAGGTGAAAACAGCAGAGGCAAAAAAAAAAAACTACAACAAAGTCTATCGTGCTGGGAAAACATTGGCGGATTTAAGGGGGAAAAGTCCACAAAGGTCGGGAAGGTGCTGACGCCCCACTCGAACCAACTGTGACATGTTGGAGATGAAGAACGAGGGAAATGAAGCAGAAAATAAAGCAGCCCCCCAACAATCACACAGACTGGTGAGTGGGCCAATAATAATACTAAGCAAATTCAGTTGTTACCAAAACCAACTTTTAACTTTCTTTTGCTGTTTTCACTGTCATGCCGACTTTGTTTTACAGTCAGTTTTATCGTTACTTAGTTTTATCGTTTCATATTTAGATTTTATATTGGTGTTTCTGAACTGCTTTTGTATTTATTTATTATTTTAAGTTCATTATACTTGTATACTATACAGAAATTATTGCCTTTTATTATGCTTTATGAAATGTTTTAGTTTTCAGTTTATGTAGTTAGAGTTTATTCTATTCTCTGGTGGTCCTTGCTACAAATTGCTGAGTATCTACATCTACATGCCCGAAACTGTGAATCTATGTGATATATATATATATATATATATGTTTGATATGATTTCATTTGATATGGAGTAAAGGGCTGAGCCTGCTTGCCCTGAGTGTACCTTCTCCATGATGTCCCTGGTGAGTGGTGTGTCGGGGCTGTACAGAATCTGTCCCATCAACATGGGTTTGAGGAAGGCCCAGGCGATGGCTCCACCCGTGGTGTTGACCATGTCCAGGTACATGTTTGTACAGAAGGGAGCTGCAACACACAGACACACACAAGGAGAGGCATCAGACACTCTGAGGGAAGTTTGATAATCATTTGTGAGGCCGAGCTTCCAGCTCACAGACCAGTGCCTGGAGCACCCTGGCCCAAGGCCACCCGATCCTTAAAGAGGGACGCAGATGTGGATTTATGCCACAATTCTCTGCTGCTTTTCTGCAGTCCAGAAATGCAGTCAGTCTACTTTCAAAACTGAAATGACTGCCCTTAACGAGTTTGGAGAAAACGCACGGCGAGAAAAAAGATTTCATAGTCATAGTTTCATTGTCCATCTTGCTGTAGTGGGATTGTATGCATAAGTTTGGACCACATTATGTTCCACAGAAATGCTTTGTCAAATGATGCATTTTAGATGTGAATATCTTCCTTTCAAAAAAAAAAAAAAGAAATGTAGCTTCACCATGAAAGGGGGAAAAAATCCAATAATAGTCACACAAATCTGATAATTCTCTAATATTCTGCTGCTACCTTGTGTTTGCAAAATCCTCCAGTTGCACTTACCTGGTGATAACATTGGTGGAAACAAATGGGAAAATTCAGAATTAACATTAATGAAGTTCACAAGGAACCTGCAACATGTATCTGAACATGCATATCAGAAAAGATGATGTCACATTTTCATGAAAAGCCAGCTCATATTCATGCTGTGGAGACAAGCGCCCACACTTTTCTGGCACTTTCTTTACATAACCAATTCAGTATGTGTTGGAGTGGTTTTTGTTCTTCTTTTCTTTTTAGCTCTGGACTTTTCTTGAGCTGACGCTGAGCAAAAAAACAGTGATTTAAGCTGAGAGGGAAAACGCAGAAGCAGTGCTTAGAGAAGCCAGGAAAATGTCTCTTTGATCTGACTTCTCTTTGGCTGTATATATTCCGTCTCTACGAGGGCTAATCCCATGGAATAACAGGCGAACAACAACACCAAGGTGTTGGCGAGAATTACGGCATTGACGTATACATGATAAACAAGATTACAAAAGAGGGTGGTCCTGACATACTCGCGTTCCGCGGGATCTTGAACCTCTCGATCATCTCCTCCCTCTGGCTGTCGGGGAAGGAAGGGCTGTTTTCCTCCACCAAGGGCATCTGGGCGATGCCAAACAGAGCCAGGATACCTTTACTGCACAGGGCCCGTGAGAGGGTGACAAAGGTGGCTTTGGTGGAGATGCTGGTCCTCAGACCTCTCGCCATCTGGGGGAAAAAATGTAGAGAGGGGAAACCTGTTTGCACCACTGTACAAAAGAAACTGTGAGGGAATATTTTGAGCTTCGAAGAATCATTCTTGTGTTCACCAGGGATGCACCAAGAATGTACCAAGGTATATATAGAAAAAAGTAATAAAAAGGTGTTATAATTCAGCTTGTTTTCATTTGTTATTTTACTTTAAACTACAAAGCAGCAACAAAGTCGTGAAATGAT
This sequence comes from Karalla daura, assembly GCA_029224185.1. Taxonomy (NCBI): domain Eukaryota; kingdom Metazoa; phylum Chordata; class Actinopteri; order Chaetodontiformes; family Leiognathidae; genus Karalla; species Karalla daura. The sequence goes on from CM055202.1 coordinate 10,494,579, forward strand.
CTTGTCACATGGCCAGATCATTTCAATTATTGAATTAAGTGTTTTTATCTTGTTTTTAGACACTTCTTTTTTTACAGTGTAGGAAACTCAAGATCCAGGGTTCAAATCCAGGTCGAAATAAGGACTTCTCTGTATGGAGTTTGCATATTCTGTGTGAATTTTCTCCATATACTCTGGTTTCCTCGCACAGTCTAAAAAAACATTCATGTTTAGGTTGGAACCTCTAAATTGCCCCTAAGTGTGTGTGAGATTGAAAAGTGCGGTGGACTGGTGACCACCCTGTGGGATGAAGCCAATTCAATTCAGATTCCAATTCCTGAATTGAGTAGTGACCATTTCTGAGACGCCACAGCCCTGTTGTTCACGCTGAAGTACTCTGGAGTAGAGTGCACACCTCGCTGAATTCGTTGCTGGCCCCCAGGTTGAGGTCGCTGATCATCATCATGTATCCCTGCAGCTGACTGATGGCTGGAAGGAAGCTGTTCATCATGTTGCTGAGAACCTTGGTCACCTGGAGCATGACTCCCACCATGGTCTGCATCTCGTCTGACAGCACCATCTGAAAGAGAGAGAGAGAGAGAGAGAGGACAAGCCTTCAAATGTGTTCCTTCGATCACTGTCTTTACATTCATCAGAGTGCGCAACTTTGTTCCATGCTTCCGGGAAATATATTTTCCTTTGCCAGGCACTGCTTTAAAATGCTGATCTTTTCTGAAGGCTAGACAGAGAGTGTGCTGTGAAAGGAAAGAAACTATGCTCTCACACCAACTTCAATGAAAGTCATTAAGTTGCGGAGGCTATTCCTCAAAACAAAACAAAACAAAAAAAGAGATGAGAATATCTCAGAAAGGTTTCATTCCACCAGGAAGCCTAAGTGTCACATTTTGCTTTTGAGCATCCTGAGGCATTCATCACTTTTTTTTTCCGCTCTCTGGTCTTGTTTCTCACTTCATTCCGCCTCTCAGACTCAGATTAAATCGTCAGTTTGATTCAGCCAAAGCAACAAGATAAGAGGTATAAGAAAAGTGAGATCCGGCTTATAGGTTAAGCAGCCGCATATATCTTCTACTCAATTAGTTTAGAGGCTTTTAGAAACCAACAGATGTCTTTTCCTCAAACGCTTTCCCTGAAATCTGTAAACACCAGCCTCAACCCCATGGCCTGAAGCCGCTCTATCGCACAGACTCACTTTTATTTCACAGTGGCGTGTAATTAGAGGGCAAAAAGCTCTGTGAAGCTCCTCAACACGCAAGCGCTTACAGGCTATAGCTCCCCTGGTCTCATCTCTGGTCTGTGCTGTGTTACATTAATCTGTTTTGCTGCTTCTGTACCCATCCAGCCGACACAGAGAAAACACGCACATGTGGAGAATGTAAATCTAATATTCATTTCGCTTTTACCTCAGTTTTGGCCTTCACCTGCTTCTGAGGGGAAGTTAGCCAGCACGTTTTCTATCTGCTGTTTGTTCCTGAGCAGGCGGTACATAGAAATCTTTTATCTCTGTCAACCATGTCAAATTAAGTGTTGAAGTGAACTGAAAATAATAATGCAGCGCAGCAAATGACACCCGTTGCATTGCCCGTCTGCTGATCTATTGAGATCATAAAAACAGTGATTAGAGCGTCTTCCCATCCAGCCGGGAATCAGGGATGAAAGGTAACAAACACAGTGAAATATGTGTCTTTATACGTGCTGAATAATTAAATGTGAATGTAGGAAAAGGGTGCGGCCATTTGAGCTCCATTTGCAACTCGACTGTGCTGGAAGGACTCCACACAGACATGTGAGCATTCAGGTTTGGTTTTGTCAATGAGTAAATTAAACAGTATCAAACGGTCCTCACTGCCAAGTAGATTATGTTCTTCTACGAGCGTTTGAACTATAGAGAAGATAGAAAAATGTAAACAAATCAAAACCTCAGCTAAATATACAAAAAAAGAAGTTTTTACAGTCAAACAAAATACAAATTGTGATTATTATGTGTGTCTGTAACTGACTGAGTGCATGTGCTATGAATCTTCACATGTTCACCAAGACTCATCTTCAAATATTGATGATCAGTTGTAGCTTTGGTAGATGGATGATGTTTGTTTTCTCAGATCAAATGGAAAAAACAAACAACAGCTACAACACTTATCTAAAAACAACATGTGAGGCAGACACAGCTTCATTCAGGGGAACAAATATTTTCGTACACAAAAGCAAATTTCTCCCAGACAAAGCAAATTGTAGATTGAAGTTTTTCTTTTCTTCTCTTTTTTTTCCAGGCAAACAACAAAAATGGTTTCTTTATCCGTTCAGTCGTTATAGGAGAACAGGCAATTTTCACACACACATGAAAAAATGACAAAATAAAATCATTCACTGGGAGAACAATGCAGCGTGTTGCGGTGCTTTGGACAAAAGACTCACTCTGTAGAGGACTTTCTCCACGTTGGCGTGGCGAGCCATCAGCAGGGAGAAGCTGTACCACTGTTTGACTGACATGGAGCAGAAGGTCTCAGAGATGGCTGCGTCATTGCCTTTCATCCGGGTCCATGCCGAGGAGTTGCAGTGACGCAGGTTGGCAAACCAGGAGAGGATCTGTTAGAAAATCATGGAGATGCTACGTGAGCAGGCGGATATTGGCACCAGGGGGCGCCATACACTGCATCGGAGGCTACCTTGAATCACACTCTCCTTCCTTATTCTAAATCGGACTATGGCGTTTACATGAGTTGGTTAGGATTGTAGATTCCTGAATTTGGACCGAAGGCTTTTTTTGTGTCTACATGTTTACTTTCAAACCTTAAGACTTGTAGCTTGATATCATTAAAAAAAAATCATTTTACTTTGATTTACTAAAAGCATGACATATTCAGGCACAATCATAGTCTGATCAGAAATCGTGGCAAAGAGAAAAACAAATGACTCCAGTAGCAGCTGTTGACTCACAGTCTCTTGCAATATAGCGCAGCAGTGACCCTGATGGCAGTCACTTTATCACGTCTACAGTGGATAATTGTACAGTGGTCAGTGAATAGAAATAGGCCTTCTAATGGCCTACTGTTGTGTTTGCATCTAATTGATTCACAAAGTGCACCTTCTGTGCCTTTAGCTGAAGGTTACTGGGTTAAGCATCAACAAGAACAAAGTTGCAGTCACTAAGTAAGTATGTAAGTAGGTAGGTTAAGCATGTAGCAGCAGCCATGGGCTAAAGAGGCCAATTTGAAAAGCAATGGTGACTGACAGTGCTGAGATGTAATGATTTACTCAAGCACTTAAACACACATTTCCATGTTATGCTACAATGTTAATTTTCCTCCCACGACATTCACTTGTCAGTAATACTTAGAGGTTGCTTTGCAGATAAGTCATGTAAATCATGAATATAACTCAAAACATTGTTGTTGTTGCTGCTTATCCGTAATTGTTGTTGTTGCTGCTTATCTGTGATTCTGCTACTTCAGGTATATTTTGATGTTGATAAAAGAATATTTCCACACAAGTATCGCACTTTTGATATAAATAATTCTCTCAACACTGGATTAAAACACAGATTTGAGAGTATGTGAAGGAAAATGTACGATAAACAGACACCGAAACCACAAATGAGGACAAAAAGGAGCAGGATCTTCACTGAATTCAGAGAAATGGTGTGCGGGTCCTCTGTAAAATGTAATACACCACATGAGGCGGTGATTAAATGACAGCCTGCATATCATAACACATACTGTACTGGGAATGCCCCTGACTCACCACTAAATTGTTATTTGGTAGAGTGGTTTCCATCAGGAGTCGGAGGGATTCTGGATCCAAACCCACGTGTTTCTGAACCTCCTCCATGAAGGCACTTCTATTCCTCAGCACCTCACCCACCGTCACCTCTCCTGGGAAATGAACTCATATAAGGGCCGTTGCAACAACGAACAAGAAGTTTTCACATCTAATGGTGTAAAATCTCACAACTTTGCTTCCTGTTGCCTTTTTCCATTACTTTCTTTTTTTTGTAGGTTTCTTGTAAATTAGGTCTGAATGTAATAATGTGTCCTGATTGCATCGGAGTAAGATTGTGTAACAGTTGCCTCAGGGTATATCCCCAGTTTATTTTTATTGCTGTTTTGCATTATCTGATTTGTAAAAGTGCAGTTTTGTATGACATTATCAATTTGGCATCACAATGAAGAAATAACGACTTTAAGGCATAAAAAAGCTGGTGCAGTGCAGCAGAGGAGTATCTGAAGGGGAGCAGTCGATCTTGCAGGCTTCTGTACATCTTTCTTTTCATTCACCTCCCTGCAGTTCACTTTGACGGCTCAGGCTAACATGTTTTGGATGCTACATTGCGGAAAAAAAAGAAAGAAAAAGAAAGAAAAGAAAAGAAAAGAAAAGAAAAGAAAAGAAAAGAAAAGAAAAGAAAAGAAAAGAAAAGAAAAGAAAAGAAAAGAAAAGAAAAGAAATGAAAAGAAAAGAAAAGAAAGAAAACCCCAAAGGTCTCAAAAGGTCTCACCTGGGGATGTGATGTTGATCTTGAGGGAGTCGAGGCTGCTGGTGTTAAAGCTCAAACCTTCAGTGAAAACCGAGGACCTGACAATCACACACACACACACACATACATGTATGAAAATACACACACATAGACACAGGCACAAGCTCAAACAGACAAATGCCCTTTAGTCAAGAAAAAAAATGAATATAAAACTTTCAGAAGGAGCTTTGCCTTCATTTCAAATAGAATAAAACCCTGCCAGGCGTCCTGCAGGCTAAATGAACTAAGGTGAAAATTCAGTCCATCCAGCACAAGAAAACTTTACTTATTGATGCCAAACAGCCATAAAAAACTAAGTGTGGGAATTTGATTTCAATACCCACAAATCCTGATATGAGTACTGTAAAGCCTGGACCACTGTGGTTCCTTTTTCTAGGACTTAATATGCATCCAGTGGAAATATGGAGCACCAGCTACGTCAGAGACTGGAGCTGGGGTTATTGAGACAGCAAAAACACCAAGTCTGTGACTGGTTTGCACCTTGTACTGGCTCCAAACCAGCACTAGAGCCGGCAAATTGTACAAATGGGATAGTTACAGTAGCAGCTTATTTCATTTAAACATGACCAGAGAAATTCTAGACGAAAACAAAGCCGTACCAGTCCGATTGGATGTCATAGGTCATGGGGTCCCCGATAACCTCCTCAAAGACAATGTTGCTCAGAGTGGTGGTGTTCATCATCAGACTCTTGACCAGCATCTCCAGGCTCGGCATCACAGAGTGACACAGCTGACCGGGCTCCACAGAGAGGAACCACATCAAGGTGCGCACGGTTTCTGTTTGTTCCACGACGCAAACCTATGACAGTTAAACTCAGGTGAGCTCTACATGACTCCGTTGTGCCTCAGAATCATAGGAACATGCAGACTAGTTCAGCTGGTCCTCACTGTGGTCACTCACTCCAGCTCAGGAATCTGATTAAAATGAAAAGCTTTGCTGCTGTGTGCAAAACACTGACTACATTGTCTGATTTATGACAAAATGTTTGAACAGTAACCAGGTCAAAATTGACTGATGGTGACCATCAAACACTACGCCAACAGGAGACCTGTGCTCACACGTGTAAGTACATCACTTAAGGAAGCCCGTCAGTGTTTCACACACAGTCTGGAATACTATCACTGAATGTGTGAAAGACCTGAGATCTCAGACTGCTGAGCTGCTTCAGGAATGCCGGGTCCATCAGGTTGGTCTGCAGGAGCTGTGCAACAGTTTCGAAGGTCTGTTTCATGAGCGCCAGGTTGTCTGCGAAAGGGGCGGTAGAAAAGCAGAGGGGGGAGGGAAAAAAATGAGCGTGAGAGAGAGGTTATTAGAGTTAGACAGGAGGATGGGATGGGAGAGGGGAAAGAGGCCAATAAGGTCTGTAAGGTGACAGAATAACATGGCGTCCCACTGGGCTTCATTACGACTCGCACCATTACGGGGCGGCGGCGTCAGGCAGCGAGCAGCAAATGATGTGCTTAAAGTGAAGCCCTGCACGGGACTGATGGGGCCAGAGGGGCCGGCAGTACTGGATGCTGTCGTGCATTAAAACACATCTGACAAGCCCTGAGAAAGGCGAAACCTCAGGCAACAAGATGTGATGACAGAATATTTAATTAGGCCAAAATTAGACAATGGTGATGTTAAATCTCGGGGTGCTCCACACCTAGAGGCCTTTGCAATTACAACAGTTCACTCTTTGCGCATGTGTATGTCTGTGTGTGTGTGTGAGGAATATGAGCGAGTGGGGTTACTGGAGAAGTAATGCTGCTGCTTACAAAGGGATCACGTGCGCTAAAAACATTATCACACGAGCCCAGATGCCAATTAAGAGGAGGTCATAGATGTCCACTTGTGCGAGTGCGAGGGGAGGCGTTTAGCGAGGGCGGATGGGATAAGTGATTGAATTCTACTTTGCTAATGAGATTTAAAAAGGTGCTGAGTGGCGTTCTGCTGGAGAAGGGCCATATGGCCTTGGGCTCTTTGGGAGCCGCAGCTAAGCTGATGTGAAGCCTTATTCCTTATATCTCCAGAATGAATTATGCCATGCCATAATCGCGTACACAACAACAGCAAGCATTAACAAAACATTCTGAAGTGTCCCAGTGGTTCCAATGACCGTGACGGTCAATGAAGAAGAGGCGCAATGTCATTTCTTAATGGCTCGTCCATGCATTCTCTCACAGCAGGTATGTAAACGTGAACCATAGGGTTGGCGTGAGCTCTTTAGCACTGTAACAATTATGAGTAGGAGGGAATTCGCCGAGGAGTCGGTAGGTAAAGTTAATTGGCAGAAACTAAAAGGATAACATCATTCATTCGGGGATTCTCCATTTAACTAATGAGTGCACACGTCTCATTATGAAGCCGCCCTTGGCCCAAGAAGCCTTTAACTGTCCGGACTGAGTGCGAGAGAAGCGTGAACTGGACTGTAAAGTTACCTTGAGATTCGCTTGCAAGCACTCTAGTGATATTCTTAATCATTGCAGCGAATGGGAAGCCATCAGGAAGCGTATTAGCAGCATGCATCAGGAGATCCATTGATGACCTGGAGAAGAACAAACAAGAACTGTTTATGAAACAGGACTCGGCAGAGCAACAAAACAGTGAAGAGGATGCCAGAAGAAGTTTTAAGTTGTTTTCTTTTTCTTCTTTTAGCCTTTTGTGGCAGACTTGTCTCTGAAGCTACAAAAGTGCTTTGTTTTTCTAATTTCTAGAGCCGTATTTGGGCCAGTACTAAAAAATATTGCTTACATCTGAAACACATCGGGGAGGGTGAGGAAAGAAAGCGTCCCGAGGACTGCGTCGATGGTGTCTTCCCGCGAGGCGTTCAAGGCCCAGGGCATGTTGCTTGTGGCTCCCTTCACAACAATGTTGAGGTCGGGATTGGCAAAGAAGAAGTGGGCGGTCTCCAGAACTTCCGATGTGGACACAGGGACGGCGAGGGCTTTGAACATGGTGGGGTAGTCGATGTAGAGCAGGTCTATGAAGTCATCCATGGGGCCCCTCACCGGCATCTGCGGGGCCTCCCGCCTGTGTCGGGCTCTCACAGTGTGGTTACTGCCAGTCATTTTGTTTGGAAGCAGTCTGGGATTGTAGTCCATGGAGGACAGGAGGCCACTGTTCAGCAGCTCCTTCAGCATCGTCATTATGTTTTCAGCAATGTCCCCGAACATCTTCAAGCCATCTGCTACGTCCTCGTCGATCCGGCTCAGGGGGCCCAGCAGAGGCTCGAGGACATGGTGGATTCTGAGCAGAGCCTGACTCAGCAGGTCAAGACCAGACTCTTCTGCATAGGCCAGCCACGTGAACATCTCCATCGCCCTCTGCAACATCACGCTCGTGTTGTTGGACGCCAGCAAAATCTCCAAGGCTTCGTAGACCATAGGATCTCTGCCAAACACCTCCAACTGCTTCATCATATTGACAGCCTCCCTCATTATGGGGATCACAAACGCCAGATCGGGACCGGAGAAATTTCCCCACATCATGGGGAGTATGTCCTCGGTGATGTTGAAGGGGCTCAGGAGGATCATGGCTGCCTCTGTGAAGACGGCCTGGCTCGAGCTGCTGTCACCAAGTTGCTGGTAGTTGGTGGCGATGTGACTAAGTGCTTTCTCAGTGGCTTCGATGTGAGGCTGGAGGTACGGGGCCATGGGCAGCAGCTGCTCTGAGATCATTCTGATGGCAGACAAACTGGAGAGTGGACGCTCAGGTTAATATTGTCTCATTCAAATCAGCATATATTAGAAGAAACTGCAAGACACAGGGTAGAAGACTCTCTCTCCCAAATCATGTTTCTGATTCAGTTTTTAGTTTCTCCTTTTTGACCAGGAACATTGTTCCTCTTTTAAATTTATTGGCAGTTTCCCCATTTCTTTTTCAATACAGACCCAGGACTCTCACATCCTGGGTCTGATTGATTCCCTGAGATATGCAAAAAGCTATCCATATCACCATGCCAGGCTCATTATTGCAGCTGGCATATAAAGGGAAATCAATTTCAAGGGGATGTCGCGGCAGGCTGAATCATGGTTAAGCCACTATCTGCGCAGGCCTGCCTGTTTGCAGACAGACTCGCATTAAATTAATCAAGCTGGATGTAAATGTGATCACTTTCATTTCCTCGTGTGATTATGCATGAATCAAGCTGGCCTGACTGGCACATAGTGAATCACCCAGAAACAAACAAAATGCACCGGGGAGTCCATGTATAGATGAGTATGGTGAAGAGATGCAACTGATTATTCCACCTTCAGCAAAACCTCAGTTAGACAAGATCCGACTACAATATGCAGTGAGTGTTGCTTCATGGCTCTATCACATTGTGCTATGAATGAATTGCACTGTGCTCATATCCTGTGGCTTCAGTGCGGTCTGGGCCGTCTGATCCTGTTCTGATGAAAAAAATCAGGGATGAAAGCATGCTGTGATGGATTCCTCCAAATGTGACTTTTGAAAAAAAATAGTTGTTTTTTTCTGCCTTTTTTTTGTACTCCCACTGCACAGATTGTTCTCAAGCAGCTTTTCAATGTCAATTTGATGTGATGTCTGATCAATAATCACACAATGATCACACAGGCCGCATGCACTACAAACAATTATGGTTCACGGTTGAGTTTCTCGGCCAGACTCGTAAATCGGGAGTGCCACGCCGTGAAATTCAGATCACACCGCAGCGTAACCTGATTATGGTTGTAGATGTTCACCTGTTTTGCAGATGCATGTCGTCGAGCTGTCTGAGCAAGTGATGCAGGGCCTCAGGCCTCAGCTCCTGGCCTGCTAGCGAGGAGAGCTGCATGTACAAAGCTGTTATAGACTCTTCTGTTATGTGTGTGTGGTTGACTTCGACTTGATAGAGAGAGCGTATAGCCTTAGCCATCCTGGCAGCTGCTGCATCCACAGTCTCTGGACCCACACCCATGTGCTGTGCAGACAACATAGAACAGAGATGCACCATGAGCGGTCTTGCCAGCTTTCTCTGTGTGTCAACACTGCCACCAGGTGGAAAAACGGTGAGCTACATTTACATTTAGTCGGACGTTTTTGTCCAAAGCCACTTACAAAAGGGAAAAATAATAATAATAAATTAAAGGTACATCACAACACAATTACACACATTACACACATCTGTCTATTCAGTTTGTTTGGTCCTATGTAGTGCTGCTTTAGTTTACTCACACTCATGCCCAGGTGGGTGTAGACAGAGTCTGCAGAGCTATAGGCATCTGAAAGAGGCTGCAGGCTGATTTTGCACCACATCTCTAAAGCAGCAAGGCTGAGGCCCGCCGCCTCTCTTACAGGCTCCCATACTGTGAGAACTCCCTTGCAATCCAGTGTGCCATTAGCCTAGGGGACAACATGTCAGCAAAGAGACAAGTGTTATTGTGTTTCACGTGCATTGTTCTTCAAAAACCAGTTCAGTTAGCGAGACAGAGATGGAAAAAGAACAAAGTGCCCAAGAGACAAAAGATATGAGCAATACGTTATCTATCTGTTTGAGCAGGTCACAGAGGAGCTAAGAAAAGGGCAGAAGTCTCACACAGGTATCGGGGTTTCTTGGTGCCAGGTACACACCCACACACGCAGTGGTATATCAGACAGGCTGTATATGTGTTACCTTAAAGGCATACACGCTATCCAAGAAAGGCACTTTAACAATGTTTGGCTACACAGAATAGCTACATCATGTGATGGTATGAGCTTGAATTATGTCAGTGCATGTAGGTACTTCTAAATACTTGTTGTCAGCTGTAATATTATTCAACCATCAACGTAGCTGTAACTGCAATTCATGCATTTTGAACAGCCAGAAGAAGAAATTAAATTTGCACTTGAAGTCATCGACAAAAGATATGACTTGTAAACTGAAATATTATATATATATATATATATATATATATATATATGTGTGTGTGTATATATATATATATATATATATATATATATATATTATAGAAAAGTAACCAGTTCTCAAGAACAGCTGCATGATAGAATATAATCAAACAGCCCTGCTGCAAATCTGAGGAGTGTAAAGTGACGGCATAGTGTTTGTATTTCTTTATGGATATCTTTTGTGTGTATATTTTATTTTCTTTTTATGAAGAATTGCTTCAGTTGTTGGAATCTGAGCACAGAAGCTGACACGCTTTGATTTTGTTTGTTACACAATGAGCGTGTCATCATGTTGTATTGCAGATCAGATATACTATCAGCTCCGCTACTTTGTAGTGGATGAGGTGTATATCACGTAAAAACCCCACCCAGAAAACCAGTGATGTCATTTTCAGTGTTAAACATATCAGCATGTTACGTGACATGGAGTAACTAAGAGAAAAGCCTTGTTGAAGGACAAACAACCCCACAAAATACCAAAGCAGACAGGTGGAACAGACGGATTCCAGACATACAAATAACAGAATAGCCTCGGCGTGCGCTTACATCAGAGACAGGTACTGACTGACACATACTGAGAGATGACCATTGTTAAGTGCAGTAACGCGTGGAGATAAATGCAATTATACAATAACTATAAATAGGCCTGCACTGCACACTGTCTCTGTCTCTTTACATGCACATTCACAACAACAGCAAATGCAACGGCAAATGACTGTGAGGACAAACTGCGATATGGGACGGAGTGCACAGATAGTTATCAACGGTGAGACAACAGTTGTGGTCGAACCTGCTCAGCTGCCTGCACAGTTTGTTCAATGGCGAGTTGCATTTTTTCTGAGACCTGCGCCACATTGAAGTGGCTGTTGTTCAAAGAACGTGCAATTTCTGTTATCAGGGTCTCCACAGGGGTCTGAAGACTTTGTAATAACACTGGAAGGAAGAAAAGAGAGGATATTACAACCATGAATAACTGTGAAACAATCATTTGTGTTATGTTTACTCTGGGAAAGATGTTTTAAAGATCAGTGGTATTGTCAGAGGATGTCAGGCTGTGGCGCAATACGTGTCATCAAATTATGTAGACAATTGACACCTGTATTAAATTACAACACTTCCCAGTGCTTTTCTCTCACTTCTCTCTGCACCATCTCTGGGAAAACAGTTTAGGTGGGTTCTTACCATTCTCTGCTTGCATGGTGTTCACCATACTTCCTATGACTCTTTCAAGCTGTGGGACCACAGCGGTGACGTTGTCCCACAGCCCTGCTTCACTGAGGGTGGACAGCAGGACTTCCAGCATCTTTTCAAGTCTGTAACAAAACAAATGCTGAAAAAGGTGTACAAAATTGAAGTGATGACTTGTTTGGTATGTTTTCATCCACTTACTTGATCCATGTGTCTTGGTTGGCCTTCTCTGTCATTAACTGCTCCAGGACTGAGGGGAGATGAGCGAAGGCTTCCAGAGCTGGAGCACTTGTATCTGGGCCCATGAACAGTGGCCAGAATTTGCTAAGGACTCTGCTCATCTGATGTGCCAAAAAATGAAAAACACAAAGAATGCCCATGATTCAAAGCATAACCTTAACTTTGAGTACTATGTGCCACTGGATTAAAAAAATATGTGGGAAACATGACGCACATGCTACACAATTGTGAGAAAGATCATGTGTGTTTTGTTTTCCTGTGATAACAAATGGCTCTGCTTCTCAGTACCTAACCAGCTTAACTGGTTGTATGTTATTTTAAAGTTTGGCATATAGAGCTTCACACTACAAAAGGTAAATACATTTGTTTCAATAAGAAACTAGGTTTTCATGAACAACTTTTAACCATTACCTGGCTGAAAATCAGCGACAAATTTTCTAATGATGCCTGCTCAAACGTCGCCCAGAGACTCGTGTTGCCTGAAATCAAAAGAGATATTTTTCACAATGCACTTCAATCTCTCAAAAAATACAAATAATGTTCTGTGAGAAACATGGAACGAAATGTTTCATACAGCAGACAAGAGAAATATTATGCAGTATTGATCCACAGCTCTTGGGCTGTCTGACATTAATGCTTGGATAATGAAGTACACAATGTGATCTGCACTCTATCAGAGTTCATCAGGATTCAACATGTGGTGCACCTGCAGTGACACAGAGAAGCTGACTTGCCTTGGCCGGAGTCCAGGATGAAGTGAGTGATGTCAATGAGGACAGAGACATAGAACTGGGCTGTGCTGTTTGCCGGCAGGAGCCTCCTGACCGTCTCCATCTCGTTCAGAATCCTTGCGAAACAAAGGGCATCAATAATTCACATCAGAACATGCGTCATCAAAAGGTCATCAAAGCTCTGAAGACATTTATGCACTCCATAGTTCTGTTTGGTTTAAATGATCCATCTGGAGCACTGATTGTGAATTCTTTAACACCGGGTTGCAGATGCCTGTTGGTTATCTATTGTTTATATGTATTCTTTCTGACATGAAAGATGAGAGATCAAAGCCTCTGTTTTCTGTTGTTGGTCAGCCTGAAAGGTCAACATTGAGAACTTGATGACTGAAGCTTGATCTTTTTAACAGAAATGGAAACTACAATAGTCTACAATATTCTAATTTAACCAGGTCCTGAACAAGTACACTTTGAAATATTCTGCTATAACTTTGTAGTTAAATTGTTGAAAAAGAAAAATGGCAAGGTGAGATGCTAACATGGTGCTTTAAAAGCATATATTTTTCTCACCGACCTTAATCTTCAGTGAGTGGGTAAAAATAACTTTAAAATATATTTTCATACTCTAGTTGTTGTCTACTGTTTCAATTATTTTTGTAATTTCATACATTATTGCAACTGTGGATTTGTAATTATAATAATGATGTTAATTCTTTCATTTTTCGGGTGTTAATTGTGATAAGCAGGCTGTTTATGAGAGAGAGAAAAAAAACAATTTGAGAAAATTGTAGAATTACTCACAGCTGATTCCAACTGTTTTGTCCACCAACTCCAGCGAACGTCTCAAAATACGTGGTCGCCACTTTGAGTCCGGGAAGCAGGTACTGTAAGAACATCTCTGGGACCAGCTCTCTGGTGATGCTCTCAGCCCTCGCAAGGATGATGAGGGAGATGTTACGCGATGAGTCGAAATTCATGCTTGGTTGGACAAAGAGCTGAAGTGAGTACTGTACAAACTCCAGGATGTCCTGCTGCGTGGAGGTTTGCAAGGGCCCTGTGACTCCAGTGAGGAGATGCATGGCAGTTTTGACTGCTTCTGTGATGGCATCTATCAAACGGTGTCCCTGCAGGCTGCCTGGTTCCTCTACCGCCTTTAGGGCTTCTTTCAGGGACTGGGTCACATTCTGGATGATAGACAGATACTGCAGCTGATCCTCACTGAGAACAGAAACCATCGTCTGCAGCAGGTGCTGGATGTCTGTCACAGGGGTGGAGATATTCATGGAGGAGTTTCCCCATTGGAGCATGCTAGTGAGAATCACAGGGACCTGGGGCTGTTTCATCCAGCCTTGTATGAGGTGGAGGTACAGGTTAACTTGAGTCTCGGCAGCATGTAGAAGGGTGGTGTTGAACATTGGCTCAGAGCCTGGGATATTGTTCTGAGTCTCAAGGTTGAGCTTTATGACTTCAAACAGACGCCGCAAAATTTCAACTGTCCCCTGGCCAATTTGACTTAACCCAGTGCCATCTATTGGGTACTGGAGGGTTTTCATCCAGTGTTCAACCTTGCTGCTGACGAATGAACTGAAATTGGTCTGTGCCAGCTCTAACGTCACTTGCATTTGTGTCAGGTAGAAGAAAGGATGGAGGAGCTCTGAGGCAGAGCTGCTGCTGGTGATGTTCTCCAGCCTTTTGAGGTACCAGCCTATAATGGTCAGGTATACCCTCTGAGCCTGCATGGGGTCCATTGTCATTGCAGCATTGAAGAGCTGAATTGGTTCTTGATTAGTAGCTAAATGTATGAGACCCTCCAGCACTTTGATTTCATTCATGATTTCTGGCGTGTTCAGGTGGTTCTGCTGGAGGCTCATCTTGATATTGGCCAGAGTGCTGTTCAGGACATGAACGATGACCATGTCTGGATTGGAGCTGAAATTGGTCTGGAGGACATCATTGATCGTGCTGTTGATGACTACTGGGATGAGGGAGAGGATGGCTGTCTCATTACGGAGGGCAGGGACATTCACCAGGAAGTTTCCGACCCCATCTATCAGTCCCTTAACACAGTGGGCAGTCACCATTGGGTTATCCTGTGGTCCAAAGCATGCTTGTATATTGATTATCTGCATCATATTTCTTATCAAATCATTCACATTGGCAGCACCAGCCAGTGCAGCAATGTTTTTCAGCTCCTCGAGAGTCAGGTTTGAATGTCTCAGTGCGTTCTGGGCGTCTGACACAGTGATACCCGGTGTGGTCAGGATTTGCTTGATGAATTGAAGAGTCTGTCTGAATGTTTGCACATAAGTTGCATCATTTGAGGACAGGAGGAGTGAGAAGAACAGGCATGACACTTGCTCGTCTTCTGAACTCCAGATATAAAAGTCGCTTGCCAAGTTGATGGTGACGTTGCCCTCAGCCGAAAGCATCTGTTCAGCGATCTGATCCACGAACATGAAGATTTTTAAGATTCCAGTCAAACAGTTCTGTCCTGCCGTGCAATTGCTGATGTGATGCTGCAGAGCTTTGAAGTTATTGAGAAAATGAGCAGCTTCTGCTTGGAACTGACTTGGTAGGAATGCTACAAATTTCTTGATAACAATGTCCTGGGCAGCATCTGGTCCTATCTGAGTCAGGTTCTGGAGACCTTCAGGGGTGAGAAGGCTGAGAAAGTCATTGGAAAGCGTGTGAAGGTCAGTGACCTGCACAGGGCTAAGCGCTCCACTTGGTGACATATATTGTGTGATTCTTCGCAGCCTAAACAGGGACATCACAAACTCTTGGAGCTGGTGTATATAGCCTAGAACGACGTTGGTAGGGTCTGGAGAATCCATCACTGTCTGCAGTAGCTCCATAGCACTGAGGATGGCCTCTACACTGCCAGCTGAGGTCTGCCGGGTGTAAGGATAGAGGGCGGCTCTGAGAGAGACCACATCTTCAGGGTTAAATTCCTGTGAGTAGGTGAGCAGAGTGTGCCCCATGATTTGGGAGAGAGACATGGTAAGGTTGTTCTGCGAAGACAGGAACAGCATGATCAGCTGCTCCAGTTTGGGCAATGCTGGGTCTGACTCATTGAAGACAAAAATGTTCTGGTTGTGCCTGCCAATTGTTGTGGCAGCCTGAAGCACAGCAGAGGCATTGAGGGGACCATCACCAAAGAGCAGAGGCTGCAGTGGGGACAAGCCCGTGCTCAGTAGGAGTTTTTCTACGAGGGGTTGCATGACTTCAGGGTTGGAGATGTCACGGTCAGAAAGTGTGGAGATGTGCTGGACAAAGCTGTCCAGCTGCAGCATCAGCTTAGTTAGGTATTCTGAGAGAGGATGTCCACCTTGGATCATCCCTAAGCTTTGTTGGGCGTAATACCTGTAGAAGTCACCATACACATGATCCAGCAGATTCACAGTTCCTTTGAGGCAGCTGGGGAAGGCAAGAAGGAGGAAATGTGTTATTTTTGGCATATTACAATGAATTCTACTGTCACTGCTATTGCCACCTCTGAATTTCTTCAGCCCTGAAATCCAGCCTTTGCACTTACTTCACCAAGACGTCTTGATTTGCTGACATCACAGCACCTTGCAATGCTTTCGTAAAATCAACCCAGTTGAAACCGGTATCACAGTGAAGGTCGAAGGTCTCATTGCTGAGTGAACCTAAAAGGAAAAGAAAATACTTGACATTCTTAGGTCAACTGTGCTTTTGTTATTTATTGTTATATTGTTATATTTCTAAGAATGGACACATACAGTTTGTTGGCAGTTTGGTGATGCCAGGTTTGTAGTTCAAAATCCAGTAAGCCAAGTGGAAATAGGTCTTTGCCTGGGGCCACAGTGAACTCTTCTCAATCTTTCCACCAAAATCCTCCACAGCCCGGAACACACTGCAAAGCAAAAGAAACAGCAAAAAAATGCTTAACCATTGACATGAGGTAAAAGGAAAACTAAGTGCAGATTTCATAAAACGTCTTGGAATAAAGTCACCATACCATTCTAGAAATAAATTTCAAGCCTTTGATCACTTAAGTAATGAGTTTTAACTTTGTAATATTTAAAAAGCAGAGGAGAAAAACATGGATATGACAGCCTGCATCAATCATCAGATGCTTGTATGGGTTGAGGAATGAAACCAAACAGGTGTGTTTTCATGACATTTCTCAGTACCTTTGTTGAAGATACACTGCCACATCAAAGGTGCTGTTCTCTGGCATCCAGTTCATCCAGTACTCTCCACCCAGCTCTGTGCCAAGCCTGCCCAAAGACTCTCCTAGTTGTAGACTGCCATTGTACAACCTGTGCCACTCAGACAGGATCATGGGAAGTGTTATGTTGTAGTCTGAGTGGCCTACGATGGTGCCATACAATTCTTGTGCCTGCAGAAACAAAATATAAAACATGCAGATAAGATTGAGGGAATTTAGGGACATGGGCTCATTGTACGCATTTGCCCAATGTTAAATACATCTAAATCAAGTTAGTAGCATCCCAACAGATTTGAACATTTTCATGCAGTTAAATGCCCTATTTTATACCTTGTGAATCAATTCCATCCAATCCATCAAAACAGCTTGCTGCAGCATGGAGCTGTTCTGGCAGATCGCTGATCTCCACATCTCCAAGTTCAAGGTCTTGATCTCCAAGAGCCATTCAAAGGGACCCAAGACATCCTCACAGGTCACATGCCCAGCTGACAGAAACTAGTAAAACCAGGAAAACTAAATTACTGCTTTCCTTAAATACATCAAAAATAGGTCATTCAATTCACTCTGGTTTCCAGACTCTCAGGACTTACAAGACCACAGTTGTTTGACACTTTGTGGGTTGATAATAACACTTGTTAAATTTAATACAAAACTCTGTTTGGTTTGTTCAAGACATTGATGACAAACATCATTGAACACAATCAGAATCTTTTGAGAGATGAAATACCTTCATTGTCACTTCGAACACGCCATCCAGGATGTGAGCCATCCAAATACTAGACTGAGACTGATTGGTAAACAATGTTTGAAAAGCCGTCCGGGTCTGAATCGCATCGTGGCGCACATTTGCCATTATTTCTGCAAAAAAGGCACGGTGAAGACAATTAATGCTCAACAAAGATGAAGCCACTGCTATAAACTTAACAAAACTACATTTTCAACTTAAAAAAAAAATAGTTTGGAACTTTTGTGAAACTTTTTGTTTCACATCCAAGTTTTTTATTATGCTAGAATTTTCCGCCTGTACGTGTATGTGCGTGTGTGTGTGTGTATTAAGCACCTCCTCTAGACCTAGTTTTGCGCTGATACTTTCTTTCTTTCATCAGTCCCCAGAGACCTGGTGTGAACTTGTTCTATTCACATGTAGGTTACTTAGCACAGATAACTCAAATGAGTCATTCACCTTAGAATGAACCAATCATCATTGTCATTGTCATTGTCACTGACACAGAAAGCTTATGTTTCCTTTGCGTCTTTCTACAGCTCTGCTTCACAAATGCCCAAATTCACTTTCATTATATTTATATATCAGTACTGAGACATATAAGCTTGTGATGTTTTTTTTGCGTTCTTACCGTCTACAGTTTCTAGGGTCACAGTCACTGTATTGATGGACTGAAAACCAGTCCCAATCATGGCCTGGACAACTGCTTCCACGTCTGGCACAATTTCTAGAATGTCCAACAACACTTTGCCCACCTCCAAAAACCTTGGAGGAGGCAGAGATAATAAAAAACAATTGTCATTTCAAAGTAAAAGGAAGGAATGTGCTTATCAGGCTGTAAAACAAGAACCTGAAAGAACCCATGTCAATGGATCCATCTCTCAAACAACCCTTCATCTAGTCTACAGATCATATTCAGTCAATATGGTGTAGAGTTTCTATACATAGCCCTTAACTGTTGCCAAAAAGTTCAACCATCAAAAATTTGAGTGGTCTCTGGATGGATTTCCTTCGCAGCTGAGTACAGCATGGAAAACACAGTGTACTTACAGCTCCTCCTCGATGTTTTGCGGAGGTGTATCTACACTACGCCGATGCCTCTTTGTGTTGGAGTTTTCGTGTCCACCAGAAGCTGAAACTCCCATCAGACTGTGAAGAAGACCTTTGACGAAGGACACATCGTGGCTGGCGACATTTTTACTCCATGCCAGAAGAACCTGGGTGTTCATGAGACAAGAGAATAATCACAACCCAAAAGACTTCCGCAGAACATTGTTTCGAGGCATGTGAGTAGGGGACTGCTAATTCATGGCAGGCAAAGTGTTTGAGCAAGCGTGGTGAGTAATGACAGTCTTCTGACAGGGAATTATTTCATCAAAACACCTCCACCGCAGTGGCAGCGCTAATTGGATTTCTTTGAGACCTCTGCTCCCCAGGTGCGACCTGGGAGTTGCATGTTGCTATGGTCAACAGCTCTCTTACAGTCAGAGGCTAATTATTAGCTCTGAATCTCTCTGAAGATGAATACAGACAAGCAAGTAAACCACACGCCACGGAGCAGCACGTGATTTTGTTAACTGGGATGACATTCAAGTCAGTCTGACCAACCTGTTTTGCGATCTTGTCCTGGCTGATCCAGCCCATTATTGTGTCTACAAGGCCGGTGCCGCACACAGCTGTTACCCACATCTCACCCTTACTGTTGTTACACAAGTGTTGATGCACCAGGTCTCTGTCCCACGCCAGGGCGACAGCCTGAAGAAGATGGTTACAGTACAGTTAATGAGACCATGATGCAGCACTTTTTAATGCTAATGCTAAGGATCATTAGTAACACAAATGGACAGACAGTAGCAAAAGCACTTCTCAACAAAGGAACTTGTTGACACTTACACATACACTTAAGACTATTTGCACTCTTACATATGACACTATGGCGAGATCATAGACAAAGTATCATAAGATGACGTCTGTTATGAATTGGCACTTAAAATAAATAAAGTAGCTTGAGTTGACATGATTGCTTTACCTTTGCTTTGATTAAAACAGAGTATCTGTTTACCTATACTCACAGTTTCATGACATTCAGGTTCTTTCTTAAACTGGTCGGACTCTACAGAAGATTGCAAGTAAGCACAATGACTGCTTCTTTTTTGTTTGTGTGTTTGTTTTTTTTCCTTACACCTGCAAATTCATTTTCACTCTCCCATTTCAAATCTGTTTTCTTAATCAAGACTGATCCTCAATGGTGGAATGAGGCCTGTGCTGGCAGAGTGGAAATGAATTAGTCTGTACAGTTGCTGTGCTTTCAACTTTAATCTTGAAATTTCAGTATGTCAACAGAATTGTAGAAAGATAACAAAATAAGATGCTTAAACTGATCACTATGAATCTAACTGCATGTGGATGAAGTATATGATGACCTTGGTGAACTCATACCTGGTAAAGTGGTATTTGGACTTCTTGCAAAGCATGTTTCACCACATCACCCACTAGTGAGTTATTCGGCCACGTGAGGACATCTCCAAGGGAAATGTAGGTATCTATGCAAAAATCAAATCAGATGGCAAACCCTGTTTGTTCACAGCACAAAACCGGACCAATGACATTTTCCTTAGGTTTTGATATCATAACAAAGTTGAACTCCATTGTCTAAAGGAGCAGTTCATTCCTTTGCCATGATTCACCATATTGAGAAATGAAACTTACACAGGGCATCTCAAACAACAAAGCATATTAAAAAAAAAACATCTAGTGGGCATTTGAAGTTACCTTTGCCAGGCCAGTTTTCAACATACTGCACCAGGTTGATGCCTCCAGCAAGCAGTGGATGCACTGAGGAAAGTGAGCCGTTGACTTCGGGAAAATTGCTCTGGATGAATTGTAGAGCCCTACAGAAACCACAGGAGGATGGGATTTAATGGTGAAAACAAGAAAGAATCTGCAGTAAAACCTGAACAGAAGCACACTATAATATGACTCTTGAACAAGAAAGTACCTTGGTGACTCACATACTCACAAAATCATTCATTAAGACATCCCGGAATTACTCATTTGTAATTGCGAGATGGGAAAATATGAACCATAAAAGCATTATTGAAAACTAATTAAGGGATTAATAGTGGATTCAATTGTAGAAATTGTTAAGGGACCATTTCAGAGGTAAAATTTCTACTTTTCCAGCACCTTGCAGCTGTGATAAATTAGACAATCATGCCATTATACACAGTACACATGCTGTAAACAACCTTGGCAAATGAGGCACAGGAAAATGCATTTTTTTATTTTAGGCTCCCCAAATTATTGAATCTTTTTTTCCATGTTGATTGTTCAGTTGTAAAATTGTAAAAGTGTAAACATGAAAAAAGTTCCTGCATTTTTGTTAAATGCAGGAACTTTTTTCATGTTTACACTCAAGCATTTTCAAACGTTTCAAGCACTCGTGTGGACCTTGATTGTTGTTATGAATAGATAAAAAGCTTCCAGCCACTCATTAGGCATTGTTTATTGCTGACAGCGCATTACCTCTGTATGTCGATCAGTAGGGTGCCTGTGCTGTGCAGCAGCTCCTCGAAACCACCAGAGGTGAGGAGTCGGGGAATGTCCAGTAACGTGTCCCACAGTGAGCTCTGATTCTGCAGCGCGTCGAACCCCATCACCATCAACTCAGCCCATTTCATCAACTCTTCTGGTTCTGACATCATCAGCTTCGTCAGGATCTGAAAATGATGTATACACAAAATGGTCATGTGAGTCCAGAACAGAAGAGAAAGTTGTCACTGTCCACATGCTGTGTATATACTGTAAAGAAAAATGCATAGATGTTTCAAACCTCGTTCAGTGTGAGGAGTGACACTTCTAACACAGTGTCATTGGAGTGGCAGAAGTTGAGCACAGTATAAGAGAAAGCGCTGGGCGTGGTGTTGTTTATCATGGGCAGTGTCATGGTACAGATGGCTCTTTTCAGCAGGTTCAAGGACTCTAGCATTTTGTTCAAGCTTTCCTGCACAGGGGATAATGGATGTGGGTTTAGATCATTACAGTTAAACACTGAGAGAAGATATTGGTTCTAAGTGCTATCATTCAAGATTGTATGATTTTCAGACACATTTGGTGGCTTACACTTCCTGCAGTCATTACTCAACAAATCTTAGTATTACAAACTATAATAAAAACGGACGGATATTTTTAATCTATTAATCTATTTAACATGTTGTTAAATAGATTAATAGATGTTGTGGATATGCCTGTGAAATTTTGTGCCTTTATCATGCAGTACAACTTGCCAGTTTAGCCTTGGCCTTTGTGTAAAATAAGTAGAAGTCTTGTTATCTTAGATTGCTTTGATTTTTGCTTTGGCCTGGCCGAATACATTTTTTGATGTGGTTTTATGACTAAAATATATTCAAATACTGGTCACATATTTGACAGCAGAGTGTTAGATAACTCCATATTCAATTTCTCTGAAAGAATTCATCTGCGCATAGGAGATTAAGTAGGTTCCAGTGCTGTGACATTTGAGGAAAGAAGACTTTCCTTTCACTCAAGCAGTTTTGTCCTTGCTATTATATTTTAACAATACTCACCTGGTCTCCCAGAGGTGTGGTGCCATTGATGTAAATAAGAGAGACATTATAAGCAGCTCCACGGTGAGTGGGACCTTCAACACAAAAGTACATTGTATAGCAGTCAGGTGAAATCGTCATTCAACATGAGAAGGGGGGTTTTCTTATTATGACCAAATTGCCAATAAATCTGTGGCTCTTGTTTATTCATTTGCTATTTTTCAAGGGTTGCCATTAATTTATGTACAAACCATGACTGAACTACTCCTCTAAATAGCTCCCTATTTCCAAAATATCTTCAGACCATTTTAAATAAATTGTTCATGAGACTTCACAAGACCGACATACCCAAAATGTTGTTCCAGATCTCAAACAGTGCTTCAGGGTCATTGTCCGGGTCCTTCGGTAAAACAACTTTTAAACTATCCCCCTGAATCAGGCTCGCCAGTGGGGAACTTTTCAGGAGGTTTGACCTGTCATGCAGCATTAAAAGAAACAGATGAGACATCTAAAAGGCCCGGCATCTGTGAAATATTAAACAGACTCTTGGGTTTAAAGAAAAGCTGAACCAATATTTGTGCTCAAATAGCTGAAATTGGAATTTATGTCACCATACAGTCTCTGTAAAATGTGTATCTTATTGTGTTTTCTTGTATTTTGTGCAAAAATATGTGATTCTTTGACATACATAATTAATCAAACCAGTTGCAAAATGCTGAGAAAGGTAAGGTAAAAGGCGAGGCCAAACCAGTTCAACAAAACCAAACAAAAGCTTGACCAAAAATAGCTGAGCCGGAGGTTTGCACAAACCAGCATCCATCATTGGGGTAAAGGTTGTAAAAACAGGTCTCAATATCAGCCTTCTTCATGACTACAATTAAAATTTCACAAGCAGCTTGACAGCTCAGGTGACAGAAGCACATTTCCACCAACTGCAGGTATTTGACAGAATCTGAATGGCGAACGTACACAGGTTTCCATTGACAGACACACCCATTTTCCAAAGGGATTGTGTAACTTCAAGTGTTGACAGAGTTGTTAGAAAGAAATTACAGCAAAATGGTTATCTGTCATCTACAGTTCCAGAGCTGACAATGGACAGATAGCTAACAAGAAGCACAGCGACTCTTAAAAATTGAGAGAGAAATATTTTTCATATTCCTCCCTCTGACTCAGAAGTTGTTGGAAAACATGTGATCAGATGAAGATGATCATGTGATTAGAAGAAGCTCCCATTTCACCACAGGGGCACCTGTGTTGCTGGTACATTCCCATGAGAACACTGACTAATCAACTCGTGATGCGGCTGTGTTGAGTGTGTCTCCCTCCATTGTGACTCCAGAGACATTTCAACAGGGACCTTTTTCACCATGTGATGCCAAGCCTCTACTGGCCTGGCATCACATGGTGTTAGTGGCTGCTTCTGTGATTATACCGTAGGTTGAGCTAATAAACAGATGTACCTTGAGGTGTCCCTGGCTCTTCGAGATGACTTTGATGCACTCGGGTCCACGATGCGCGATGTGTTTTGACATCTGCTGTCTGTGTTACACATGAGGGTCTGCAGGAAAGGGAAGAAGCCAGTGCTGGGGAGATTTCGTGGTCCCACGTAACCTGGAGGCGATATGATTGAAGTTGTTACCTTAATTAAGAAAAGACAATTTCCTGTAAGAGCTGTTCATGAGAAAACCCAGGAGACCGTGTCTTTAATGAGGTAATTTAACGAATCATTCAAATCACGAATCATTCAGGTTCACAAAGACTGGTCCAACACCTGAGGAGAGCAGAGGATGTGGACACTGAATTTTATTCATTTATTCGTTTTTGATTTTATCTTTATTTATTTAAGTTAATTGAATGATTATACAATACAGTGTAAGAATTAATGTGCGTCTCTTTATATGTGTACTCTAGGTTCATTGCTTTAAAGCACTGTGAACTGCCACCGGCATGAAAAGTGCTTTACAAATAAAACCTGATTGACTGATTGATTGATTGTAAGTAAAAAGCAGCTACTGTGCATTAAAGTTGTCAAGTCATTAACTATACTCATAACAATACAAATAACAATAAGAAGATAAAAAAGAAGAGAAAGCATTGATCAAATCAAGAATTTCACACAAAAAATATATATCTGTATTTTAACCCTAACCCTAACCCTTTGTAGTGTATAGTTTTACTCATTTCCACAACAATCAAATAATTTGATTTCTTTATGAGACCAAGTGGCCTGTGTTACAAACAGAATGCAGTCACCTGCAACACCATACAGCCCTTTTTCACTGGAAATTCACCCTGATCTGATACTGAAGATGGTTTTGTTCCTGCTTTGGGTGTGGTCCATTACTGTACCTGCATCCAGCTTATGTCGGTACAAAGCACAAGCATGAGTAAGGCGCTATTGTACAGATTTGCTTTTTATATTCTAGGTTTGGGCTCTGTGGGGTTATCAGATTACACATAAATCCATCCATGGAATCTGATCCAATGTAAAAGTACTGAAGGATCGAAACAACCCTGCTGAGTAAGACAAGATAAGATCTATATGCCAAATGATGTGTTCGTTCACAGAACTTAATTGCCTACTTCTCTCATTTCAATTGTTGTCCTGTGCTTATTTATGCTAAAAATCCATCCATTTGTTGGTTTCCCCAATAGTCCAAAAACAACAAAAAAGCATTAAAGCATATGCAAAACTCACTTTTTCATTGCTTTAGAATGTACATTTATGTATCTGGAGTGTCTTGCAACCCCTGAACCAGCAACCAAATCAGAAAATGTGTGTTTAAGTGAGCCATTTCGATTTCAGTCTCCGTGTTACATAACAAGGAGGTTAATGGGCAAAGTCCCACCCTCACTTCCTAAAGCTCAGCTGCCGGAGCGAGGATCCGCCATTTTCTCATCCGTATTTGTGTGAGATCCTCACTCCGGCTCAAACATTTACGGTTGCACCACTGTTTGTTGTCCAGCAGCCATTTCTGTCCCACACTCAACTGTTGCATTAGTCACAAATATTAGCATTTAAAGGGCGTTCAGAGCAGGGCTGTCAAACTGGTGCATAGAAAAGTCAGCAGTGTTCAATCTTTTTCTGACCAAAGCACATCACTTTTAGACTTCAAGGAATCATATTAAAGAAGGAGAAATTAGCATAATATGTCTCAGTTATGGTTGGAGATCTAAATTGGCCCTTGGGCTGTATGTGAGAGTGAATGGAAGGAGATATAACCTGAGACCTTCTTGCTGTGAGGCGACAGTGCTAACCACTCATTCAAAGTATAGTGAGTATGATTTACATGAACATACATGAATTTACAAAATATATCCCTCAAAGTGGCAATCAACATAAGTCTGTTTCGGATTCTGAACGTAACTTCTTTTTTGCTATGTCTGCCCCCCCCTCAACATCAACCACCCTCTTTCTAAGCACTCTTGTGCTGCATTGTATGGCAACAAAAGACAAATACGTGGACCACTCCCTCCGGAGGCACCTTTAGCCATATTTGTTTGCGGAAAAATAAATGAGTTCTTGGTCATTTCAATTTAAATAAATAGGAGTACAAAGACCATGTCAAAAAAGAAGGGAAGGCTTAGGATCTGAAAGGCTAAGTCTGCTCTGGTTGACTTGGATTGTGACATTGAAATGTGTTCAGGTCTGTAACTGCAGTGCCGAACAAAAACCCTGCGGTCCAGTCCAGGTCATTATTATGTCAGTGCACAATTTGGCCAATTGCTCCCGGAGTTTCAGACAATGTCTCATTTCAAATCTTTGCAAAGATGGCAGCTTAAAATCTCACATTCTCATACAACATTTATTAATTTATATAAAATCTACCTGTGATTTTTATGTGACATATATACAATTAGCAGGGTTTCTTTGTATACAGGAAGCATAAGCAGCTATGTTAGATCAAAAGTTTTTCTTTCTGTTTGCTCAAGGATGTAATTTGTTTGTTCATTTCAAAATGCGCCATAGAAAGTAACCTGCGTCCTTGACAAATGGCTTTTGAAAGACACGTCACTAACAGTATGAATGAGACATTATGCTCTTTTGCACTTACATGGTTCTCTTTCGACTGGTGGGAACTGGTTGCGGGTAACGGCGATGATGATGAAGATGATGAGTGGCCAGATGATCAGAGTCAGGGACCATAGCTATCACACAAGATTATCACAATATCAGACCAGTGTGTACATTTTGGATAACAACATTCTTGAAATGAGATTGATCTCGATCGCATTGTGAAGAGACTTGTGTCTGTTATTTGTCCTCGGTGAATGCTTTTGCTGTCACTGTTGTGCGAAAATGAAATCATAGATCAACACAGCAGAAGCAGCCTCACCGGCCGTCTGATGACACGCAGCCAATTCTTCCAGAGAAGAAGTTGGAGTTGCCGGAAAAAAGCCATCAGTGGAGCCTGAAATGCAGACACAGGTCAAGTAAGCTCTCCGCTGACTGTTCAGTTCTTCTTCAGTGTTCAGAAAGGAGAAACAGAAAATAAATATTTCCCTGTCACAAGTACATTATTGTTATCATTAAATCTAATATATTGTCTAATATTTCATTAAAAGTCATTAATAGACTTGCAGTTGAAATGATTACAGTTTAGATTAGAACCATGTGTCTCACCTTCGGGGTGGTTGGTCTGGTTGCCTCGGGTTGTGTGTTATTTAACAGTAGCTCGCTGGTGCAGTGGCAGCAACATGCTGGACCCTAGCAGGATGCCCTGTCCATCAGGGGCTTGTGGCAGTAAAACAAGAATCAATTCACACTTGGAAAAAAGAAGGGGTGAAAAAAAAAGAAAATGAAAAAGCACAGGGGCAGAAATATCCTTGAGGTGCGGCGGCTGGAGGATACACGTGAGCACGTCCTCTATGTTTCTGCTGCTGCTGCAGGTGTGTGTTGCTCCACCTGCATGTCAAGGTAAAATTGCTGCAAACAGGGCGTGTTACGCTCTTCTGTCAGCAACCTGGCCCGAGATCCACCAATAGGAAACACCTCCTCCAGGTGTGAATTGTGCTCTCTCTCTCTCTCTCTTTCTCTCTCTCTCTCTGGAGAAGCGGCAGTGGCTTCCTGTCTTAGTGAGGTTTCCACACCACAGTAGTGTGGCGCCAGGTGTTGCTGGGAATGGCTCCCTACAGGGAAAAATCACACTGCTGTTCCCATGAGTGGGTATCCAGGGATAAAGCAATAAACAATGTTGTAAAAATCTCCAGATGTCTTACAACTTGTATTGAGCAGAGAAGTTTTGAAATTAAGGTAGAGATTTAGTTTTAGTTGAGTAGCTAATGAACAATGTTGCGCAATCCCCACAACTTTTGTTGAGAGGAGAAAGATTGAAGATGAAGATGAGAAGAATATCATATATAACTGAAATTTAACCAAGCAATTATGTGATATAAAGGATAAAAAGCTGGAACAAAAACCAGCATCTCATTTCGAGTCAGTTTATCCATCTTACACTTATTAGAGTATCGTTTATACTGAGAGTTTTTTCAGATGTATTACTTACTCATCTTACATTTGCATATCCCATTTTAAACTTAGTTATTCTTAATTGGCCCTACATGAATCATGGTCACCAATTTTGTTTCGCGTCATGTTAACATGTGCTGGAATGACAGTAATGCTCCTTGAACCTAACCCTAACCCTAACCACTTGAGGGCTAGAGATTTGGAATTCAGCAACTGGATGAGTCTTTGACGTGTCTGAGTCATCTGACAGGCTGCTGATATATGATCGTCTTTCCATGACCAAACACTAAAAAGAAACAAAACAATGGACAAAAACAGGACACTGCGTTCGGTCACACAAAGGAGCATGTGACACAGGTGCATTGTAATAGTTGATACCTCAATAGTGATTTCATAATGAAGGTAGTTCTACTGGTTTTTCATCTTGATAATACTATGGAGGGTAAAAGTGGAGGTACAGGCACTTCAAATTAATCCTCTTGCACATTGGAGTTAACTTTTTACTCTCTTCTTCACTTCTTAAATTGCGTTATTACTTATTTATATTTATGATAAATTCACAGCTACGGGCTATCTGCAGGAATCCTTCAGCCAATTTCAACACTGCTTTTGTAGACTTCTTAAAGACCTTTTAAGCAAACTTTAAGACAGTTGTGTAAGACAGTTTAGAATTAAATCTATAGAGCACAACCATACAATAGAATTCAGATCAGGTGGGAAGGAACAAACCAAAGGCAAGAAAATTTAATATCTACTAATTTCATGATTGATATTGGCAAGCAATCTATTTGACAATGGGGTCAAAAGTAAATCCACATCCACACTGAAGCACAGTCTTTACTTTCATTGTCTCAAGTTTTTTTTTATGAAAAATCCTCAAAATGTCCCACATGTTCTGCAGATTGAACAATCATACAGTCAGTCCACAGTTAAATTAATGTCATCACATAAAAACAACAGAAAACCAACTTTGTTTTCACACAACTGCAAACATCACACCCATTTAAAACATTTGTACAACTACCAACCACACGTGTGCTGCATAAATCAAGTCATGAGACAACGCTTATGCCAGAAATTTTCATCAAAACGTGTGCGTGAGTGCACGAGGCAAGGGAAAACAAACAAACAAAAAAGTGGGCATGTTACGAGATAGCATCTTTATGGCTGACACGTGCAGACAAGATAAAATGTCTCCTCTGTGGCAAAAACACTAAAATTGTACATGTCAAATACAGTAAGTAAAGGTTGTTCAAAAGGAAAAGGCTGAAGGAATTCAATATAATTCATAGAATACTGCAGAGGAAATCATTTTGCTGGCATGGCATGAGGAAGAAGCAGTAAGGCAGAACAGGTTTTACGCATGGATTAGACCATGGCAAACACTTAACTCTGGCCTGTTTTAATATTGACCTAAGAGTCAAAACAAACCATGAAGCTAGTGAAAAGCAATGAAGCAAATGGTAATAAATAGTTCAAATAATTGGTCATCACAATGCATCCACCTTCAATATATAAAATATTTTTATTTGCTTCAAGGTTACAGTAACCCATGTCTGGCAGCACAGTTTTGGCTTTTTGAGTTGAAGGTTCAGTCACAGTGGTCACAATAGACCTGATTGCACAACGTTGAAATCACAAAAAGTAAGAAAGGAAACAAAAAACACCATAAAACAGTTAAAATATCTTCCATAGCTATATATATTCCATAGAAATAACTGTTGCTGTAACACTGTGTTGGCACTTGTGTGTGTGTGTGTGTGTGTCATTAAAAACCAGAGGTCATGTCAATAAACAATTTTCCAGTGTGTGGGCTGTTCACATTCTTTCTCAGTGTCCCCACAGAAGCGGTTATAGGTCGTTTTGGGGTCAAAACCCAGGATTTCCCTCTCTTCATGGATCCGGAAAGAGAAAGTGGACACCGACGTTCCAATGAAGAACCTGCAATACAAAAGAATCCTCTTAGGCAGAAGATTTACGAGTGGGAAGTTTCACAAGCACACACAGTTGTTGTGACTAGTTTTTCAAGATGAAATATTTGCTGCTTAAGACGTTGGTCCTGATCCTGTGAAATGTGACTGCAACTGAACTTTGACAAAATACAATACAACTGTTATTGTACAGCTGCTTCGGAGGAAATTAAATTAGGTTTAACATCATTGTCAGTGGTCGATGTCACAGGTACAAGGCAACAACATGCTAATTACAACTAGATTACAACTAGATTACAACTGCTAACAAGGAAGTGCATAGCAGTGCTAAAGAGAATGTACATGAGGTGCAGGTATGTCATGACAAATAGAGAGCATTGTCAGTGTATGTTGTGACAGGTGCAGACAATGGTCCATACAGACAACTGTCTATATATACCTGGCATGTGCACATATCCACTGGTCAATGATGGCGACTCCTCCATCTTTGAGGAGCTCCAGGTCCTCTATGGGAGGCTCGAAACGCACCATCTCCGGCAGCAGTCTTTTGAGCTCCTTCAGATCTACCAGACAGACAGCAAACACGTATGACTGCCTTTCTCATACTACTACAACTATATCTTAATAGTGTGACAGTATCACTTCTCACTTTCTGTCACTAGTGTTTAAAATGGCATGTATCGCGGGATCGTTCCCCCCCCCCCAAGGTTTAACTATTCAACAATGATGAATTGCCGTTACCATCCACGTCCGCGTCTGTCGCAACAAACACCTTGTCGAGTTTGTGCTTCTTCATTAGGCTGCGCATCTTTTTGACCGCCCCCTTTAGGCTGGGTACGTCCTCTCTGTGACCCCAGATGAAGTCTTTTCTACGCAGGTGGACCCCCAGATATGGACCCCCTTTGGCCGAGCCCAGTTTGGCCTACGGAGCACATAAAGCAACATGGCAATCGATTAGTCCTCACCAAAAACTTAAAACTTAAAATTCAGTTTATTCCCACAACATCATAAATATTCTGAAGATTCAAATTCAATGTCAGATACAGTAGAAACTAGAATATAATACAGATAGGGAGACGGTTGGACGGATGGATGTAGATGTCCCTGGTTTGAATCCCAGACGAGGGCCTTCCTGTACGGAGTTCAAGTTCCCCTTGTTTTCAGGTACTTTGAGACATGCGTGTTTAAACCAGTTGAACACTGTAAATTTCCTCTAGGTATGAGTGTGAGTGTGAATGGTGTGCCTGCCCAGGGATGGACCGGCGACCTCTGGACGGTGTGTTCAGTCTGTCAAGCAGGTTTAGAGCAGTCAGGCGTGTAGTTTTCTTGACTGATGTTGGTAACGCAGACATGCCGGCTGTTATATCTCCACAAAATCCAGACGCAAAGGCATTCCAAAAAAACTTGTGGTACATGATAAGCACAGTACCAAGAGGGCGATCACGTTGACGAGACTCACTTTCATGCGAGTCCAGTCCTCGCTGTAAACGGTATGGTCTCGGTCGTCCGTGGAGTTCAGGTGCTTTGCTCTGAAGTCGTCTCCTAAGAGTCGCAGGTGCTTCGCAAAAACCATGCTGCGCCGAGTCTGCCCCAAACATAAAGACATAAAGGGGAGACTCACATGAGACAGGACACCTAGCACACAACGTGGACCTTTGTTTTCAGTGGGCAGACAGGCATGCGACAGAGCGGATGTCATCCGATAGCCGACACCCTCCGTAGCCGAGGAAAGCCATGATTTTAGCCCTTTACGTGACTCACATCCCAGTAATCTTTCCCCGCGTAGTGATCATGGAGAAGTGTCTCTGCCCGGTCAAGCATCACCGATCTGCAAAACAGCAGGACACAGACAAGATTGGCAGCTATGTCACAGGCGATGAAGCTGCAAGTCACACCAGACTTACTGGGAACAACAATGGAGACAGATAGCTTTTCAGCTGCTCACACAAAGACAAGCAAAGACTTTGACTTACCCTTAACACTGCTTTAGTTACAAACTATACATACATACTGTGATCTATATTTGTGTACACACACACACATACATATATATATATACATATATATATATAAATATAAATAAAGGTGAGAAGCCTCTATGCTGTACACTACCAACAGGAGCAGTTGGAGCAGGCCCCTGAGGCTACTATTGCAATAAAATGAAGTAGCGGGCGGTCCCTGAACACAGCAGGCACATTAGGGGTTATGTCACATCAATGCATCACGACGAAGCTCGGCAAGGTGCGTTCAAAGAGAAATATAGACATCTATTTATAAATGCAGTGCTGACTCTTGCCAAGAGCCGAAGCTTCACAAAAGCAACTGCAGCCATTGCATTAGAGTTTAGCCTGATGTATATGTTCAATATTTTAGTATGGCCCTCAAAGGGGGCTATAAAAATTGAAAGAGGCTTAGAGGTAAAAAGGTAGCCCCTCGCGACCCGGTATACACTTTATCATGTGTATAAAGTGTGATTAGAACGGAGCAATAGCTCATACCGGTTATTTCTATTAAAATGTGTTACATTTTCAACAACGCATACAAAGAGAGAACACGGACATTTGCAATGCAACTGAAATGCCTTTAAAAAGAGGGGACCATCTTGTGGACTACAAGGTAGATCGGTGAATCGCACTGTCAAATTCTGGTCAGACTGTGGACCTTTGTAGGTCCTATGTAGAGTTTGCATGTCTCCAAAAATATGCTCGAAAATAATAATAATCAATAATAACAATAATAATAATTGCTTGAAGAATCTAAATTTCCCCTCTGTGTGAGTGTAAAATTATGAATGTGTATATACGCCCTGGACTGGTGAACTGACTAGGGTAAATTCCCTGCCCTCACGCTGTGTGAGCTGTTGATAGACTCCAGCAGACTGTTTGGCCTTTAGCACACTCTTGCATAACTTCCATTCTTTCATTTAATCCATCAATCAAAAGGTGTTGTGTACTGTGTGATGAGTAAAATTAGGCACGGAGTCAATCACAGATTATCATCGTTGTTGCATTAAACAGAACAAAACCACAAAGTTAGAAAAAAAAAATACATATGTCACATATGTCTAACAAGCTATTGGTATTTTGCAAATGCATTTTCAGATAGGGCACAATGTAGACTCACGTCGCTGTGATGTTTTTCTGAAGAACCGGATCCATGATGGAGGCATGGCCTTGTGCTGATATGCAAGTCACATTTCGAGCTCTTGTTTCCTCAAAGCCCCAAAACCAGCCCCTGGGAAACATATAAAGATGCATTACACAAGTGATGAACCGAAAAAGAAGCGCAGGAGGTGAGAGGTGAACATCGTCGGTACGGAAATGCTGTGAATGTGATTTATCACTGTCAGAAAGACTTTATTCTACAAGAATTACAATTCTTTTCTTTTTTTGACACCTAAGGCTCATGAATGTCCTCTACGTAGGAACAATGAACAATGACTGTATTCAACGCTAAATCTGTTGGTATGACAGCCACGTAATTCAGTTGGTGATCTGTGAACCAGTGCCACACCACAAATGGGAATCAGTGCTTTGTATGCCACATGTTTTAAAGTAATCATGTGGGTTTGGTGCAATTTATTTATACCTGTAATAGCCCTGTTTATCTTTGGAATACATCAACTTCTCAATGCACGGCCGCTCATCAACTTTCTCCTCCCATTTCCCATCGGTCCATCCCTCTGCATAGTTTTGCAGCACCAGAACCTGGTCTATGAATGGACCTCCGTTCTCTGGACAAACAAATACATGTTTACTAAAAATGGTGGCAATAATTTCGTTAGTTTAAAAAGAACCAGAAACTCACCTGCGATGAACTCCTCGTACTCTACGACAGGCACATTGGCCTGCAGGCTTGTGAGGCTGAAGAACTCTCCCCATGGGATGCGGATCTGGTGGATGTTGGGGCTCTGCCAGTGGTAGAGGCGACCCCACGGGGGGAGCACCAGCACCCAGTCATCACCCTCCTTCCTTAAAGTCTTAACCAGGGAGGCCATGCGGATGTAGACATCTCTCCGCAGATTGAAACCTTCAGGTGGATTCACGTCATACAAAAGATACCTGCAGTGATGAAAGGAGTACCGGTTTAGATTTCACAACTCTGAAAATAAGATCAAGTCAGAGGTGTGGAGACTTAGAGTAAGAGCTATGGATACCTGCGTGTCAACAAATGTGGATGTAATGAGAGCTAAAGTTCAAGTGTGGTTATACCAGTCAAACCACAGTGTGATTTTAAAATGTCTACTGTGATAATGTTATGGGTTTATCAGACGGATGTTGGTCCAAAATACTCTTGTTCCACAATATTCTTCAACAGCTTGTTAATTCAAGTGCTTATGTGACTTGTAAATGTGCATCCATTTGTTTATTACCGTACTACGTAATTGTACTTCACTTGGCATGACTTGCCATCTATTTCCTGGTTGCAAGTCCAGCCGCAGTCATACTTATTGGCAATACCGCGTCTCCAATCAACCGAACCATGCAAGTTTTGTACACAGAGAGAACATGTAAGCTCCACGTCGAAAGGCTGTGGGGTGACATCGTCGATCACACATTTTATTTAAACTTTTTCTAACCAGATAAGACATTGAGATCAAGATCTCACTTACAAGTGCAATCTGGTCTAGAAGTGAGTAACGGACTAGTATGCATTCCTGACTGGAGTATACCACAGGCAAGTCCAGCTGGAGTGTGGAGCCACACACAGGCTGCTGTGTACAACCATGCAGAGGTAAACAGTTCTTACTCGGATAAAATCATTTAACACTTTATTATATACACAGCCATACACAACCATTTACTTCTGCTAAATTCTATTCCGAGTCTTACTTTTTCAGTTAATCGCAAACTAAAAAGTATTTTAGTGCTGGATAATGGACAATTGCCCTGCCGAAATCCACAAAAACATTGTAGTATATTGAAAATTATATTACGCGCTAAATCAATGCAGCTAAAGTTCCTTTATTCCCGAGACGACATTAAATTGAAAACATTTTGAATGAAGTCAGGTAGCATTCAGTACCCATCTGCCTCTCTGCAACACCACAGAAATGTAAAAAGAGGTGACAAATGAAGTCAGCTCTGGTAAACAAGAGAATTTTGTTGCATTCATTCGTCTGTAATGTAACCTGTCGCTGAGTCGTAAAAGCAGAAATCGCCTGTCTGGGCAAACTTAGAGGAATAACCTGCAGCGAGGCTGGAGTTAGCATCGAGCGGCTAATTTAGCTCGCAGAGAGTGAACTCCACAATGAACTCACCGCAGGTCTCTCGCAGCAGCGACAGATACGGTGGCCGTGCGACTCGCACTGAACACATCGTCAGCGTTTGCTGGACCAAATACTGCCAAGGCGATCAAGGCAGACAAACACAATGAAGAAATAGAATACACTGAAGCTGAGAATACCACTGGTGAGGTTAAAAATACAGCTGTGTGCGCCATATTTCCACAGGCCACGCACTTCCGGGGGCGTCAAAAGCGTCGGTGCTGTTGCTAAGCACCCGATGACGAAATGACGCCATCTTCTAATTGTGTGCGCGTAACAAACCAATTGAAATGAAATTCAGAGATGGAAAACAAATTCTAACAAGATTATAAAGCACTCTGGACTCTATCCTATAATATGTGATACTACACCAGTCTCTTCTCCTCGTCTAGAAGCTATGTTAACTAGTTTGAGTGTGCCCATGTTATTCCTAGATTCTCCTTTGGGATCACAATAGCACAAGCAGTCAAAAAATTAAAATGCAACGAAAGCAGACTAGAGTTCAAATCTCACAGCCAGCTTCCACGTTGCTCCTTTTGTACCTTTCAGCAAACAGTGGTGGGCCCAGTGCAAGCTTCTTTGGCTTCATGTCATAGTCCTGTGCTGTTAACGTAAGTATAGCATTAGTAAGTAAAGACAGGAAATCAAAATGTATGGATTTCATATTACATATAAATTAATAGGAGAAACACCACTGCGCATGCTGGAAAGACATAGTTGTGAATGTTAAATTTCTTGCTGTATTTGGCCCTTTTTTTTTTCCTGTTTTTTTTTTTACTGCACGACATTCAATTCTGTTACCTTGGCGGTGCCTTTGGTCCCACTGAATGAACAATTGTAGACAGCAAATCTACTTCCTGAGTACGTTGACACCCAGAAAAACGGGCTTTGCTGGCCCTGGCTTCTAAAGTGATGTGTAATTCTTTCCTTTGTAAAATCGTGTCTAACTGGCTTTTGAAAAATGGTTCCAGTGTAAAGGGTATATACTGTATCTCTGCAACTTTGGTGAAAACACATTGACTCTTCATCAAAAACAGGTTTAAATATTTAAATTTTGATCATTCTCACAACGACTACATTGATGCTGTGTTGAGGCTATGAGCAAGTTGAGTGCCAGATAATCTAGGCTGCACAATATTTCCACACCAGATTCCTACTCTGGAAGCAATCTGGACAAGGACAAGGTCACCACAACACATGAGGAGACAAAAAAATGTGCAAATTCACAAAACACTTTAAATACCCTCCTGAGAACCAAGGAATTTATGTTTTTGTATGACTTCCTATTTATTTGGGCCGAAAAAAAACACCCTACAATTTTATTTTTTTTAAATACATTTTTTGTTTTAATATCACAGCATGTCCACTGTAGAGGACAACAGGACTATTACCATGTGAAAATAGAACACAATTTAGAAAATGAGAACAAAGAAGCATAATGTGGTACTAGATTGGACTCTAGTTTTCACTGATTTTAGGGTTAGGGTTTTGATTGGGAGGAAGCCCAGGTAGCACAGGTGTGAATCTGTTCTCTTCTCTTTTAACAATGTGGTTGTTGGTATGCCGGCCATCTTGATAGAGAAAAAAGTAAAGTTCCCAGCATGCAAACCTGAATGAATGGTCCGGGTCTCAGGAGGATACAATAGGAGGATACAATAAGAATACATGACAAGCTCCACTACCATGTCAAAAGGTCATCTGTCTTGTACCCTTAATTATAAAGAGCCATCAGTCATACTGGTCTTATGCTGTTGATGGCTCTTCTCTAGCTCTATATTAAAATTGTGTTGATGGGAATTTGAAGTTTTCATTTTCAGATGACTAAGTGGACCAGCATCCAGCAGCCAGTCCAAATGGCTTGGTTTAACTGATTCTTATGTGATTTTTACTGTTTTTATAGATAAATATAGACTATGATTAAGTGAACTTAATCTTATGAATAAGTTGTTTAAGTAACTTAATACAGTTTTAATAACATTCAAGTTCTATGATTAAGATTTCGATTTTTTTACTCTAAATTACTATCAACAACTTGGTGACTTGTTTCATGTGTGCACAATATGACTTGCCCCCAAGTAATGTGAAAACAACAAACCCTGAAATCCATGGTTTTAAGACACCCTGAGTGATTCTTGTGGTGGCGGTGGTTTGTTTGTGTGTGTGTGTGTGTGTGTGTGTGTGTGTGTGTGTGTGTGTGTGTGTGTGTGTGTGTGGAGACAAGTGGGAAGCAACCTAGCAAGACTTTCTGGAATTTGTGAGAAGCAAAACTGCATACGTTGAAACCAGTTCCCCAACTTATGACTTGCACTTTTCCATCTTGGAAGATTGAGCAATAAGCAATTCCTCTTGTGACAGGTTACCTGGGGCCATCTCCCGTTTGTTTAATTTGTTGAGTACACCACAGGTGTGCTGTGCCTTACCACATGCCTCGGGATTCAAAGCAGCCAAGAAGTCGTGACTGGTTGCACATACTTAACAGATTCCCCAGAATGTCACCATGGTTAGCTGGTTTAATTATTTACAGTTAACCATGTAAACTCATGTGTGCCGGCCCAGCCTTCTGCATGTTCACCCATTTCCACTAGAGGGCGTAACTACATCTGACAAATAAAATGTTCAGGTTTCTCAAGGTAACCAATATGAATTAAAACAAAAATGTGTGCTCAGCTCTTTGTTTATTCGTTCTTTGTGTCAGTGTCGATTTGCAACAGAGCCATATATCACTGTAAATTGGAATAAAATTGTTAAAATAACATTACACAAGGTGACATGTCTTGGTCCTCCTTTTTTTTACTTTCTTGGATATAAAGCAGTTGATAATGTATGAAGTGCATGCTATTAACTTAATGAACTGAGCTCAAGGATCAACTCAGGATCTCAAATACCTCACAAATATCAGCTATTGTGTATAAAATAAAAGGAAAGTGGCCATTAAAACTAAGTATACTAAGTATATGTGTCCTTTTTTTTAAAATGGAAGAAAGAGAATAAAAACATTTAGGGGAGAGATTTATTGAACAGGGTTTAAAGTTATAAAATTCACTTCAATTCTGTCCTGGTAAAAATAATAATTTTGTTACATAATAAAGAAATAACTTCAGATCATTTGATTTAAAAAAAAAACTGGAAGGTAAAAACCAAAATGTCTAATTTTCTGTGAACAGACATTTCCTCTCTGAAAGTAAGCAGTGAATAACAGCTAAACCAGTCTAATATTCCTCCCCTTCCTCATCCTCCTCAAATGAGTCAATCCCGACCTCTTCATAATCCTTCTCCAGGGCAGCCATATCTTCTCTGGCCTCAGAGAACTCTCCCTCCTCCATGCCCTCTCCAACATACCAGTGGACAAAGGCTCTCTTGGCATACATCAGGTCAAACTTGTGGTCCAGACGAGCCCAGGCCTCAGCGATGGCTGTGGTGTTACTCAGCATGCACACAGCCCTCTGCACCTTGGCCAGGTCTCCACCAGGGACCACTGTTGGAGGCTGGTAGTTGATGCCCACCTTGAAGCCAGTGGGACACCAGTCTACAAACTGGATGGTGCGTTTGGTCTTGATGGCAGCGATTGCCACATTGACATCTTTTGGCACAACGTCGCCACGATAGAGCAGACAGCAGGCCATGTATTTACCATGACGAGGATCGCACTTCACCATCTGATTGGCTGGCTCGAAGCAAGCGTTTGTTATCTCAGCAACGGACAGCTGCTCATGGTAGGCCTTCTCTGCAGAGATGACTGGAGCGTAGGTGGCCAGAGGGAAGTGGATGCGAGGGTAGGGCACCAAGTTGGTCTGGAACTCTGTCAGGTCGACGTTCAGGGCTCCGTCAAAGCGAAGGGAGGCTGTGATCGAGGACACAATCTGGCTGATGAGGCGGTTCAGGTTGGTGTACGATGGGCGTTCGATATCCAGGTTCCTACGGCAGATGTCGTAGATGGCCTCATTGTCCACCATGAAGGCACAGTCGGAGTGTTCCAGGGTGGTGTGGGTGGTCAGGATGGAGTTGTAGGGCTCCACCACTGCTGTGGAGACCTGGGGGGCTGGGTAGATGGCAAACTCAAGCTTGGACTTTTTGCCAAAGTCAACAGAGAGCCTCTCCATCAGCAGGGAGGTGAAACCAGAGCCAGTGCCTCCACCAAAGGAGTGGAAGACAAGAAAGCCTTGGAGTCCTGTGCACTGATCCGCCTATGGACAGAGACAATTGTAAAGTGTAAAAAAAACAAAGAATTGGTATATATATCATTTGAGTGCAGTCTCAGGTTCTTTCACCGATATATGCTTATAGGTATTGACATTGCCACACAGATGTAACCATAAACATCAGAGTACTTCATGCATGGATGCATGCCTAAGTCACTGAAGTAAAACCAGAGGAATACCCTTACCAGTTTGCGGATTCTGTCGAGGACAGAGTCAATGATCTCTTTGCCGATGGTGTAGTGTCCACGGGCATAGTTGTTGGCTGCATCCTCCTTTCCTGAAATCAGCTGTTCGGGATGAAAGAGTTGGCGGTATGTGCCTGTACGCACCTCATCTGAGGAAGACACAAGCCACAGTGAAGAGTTTATTATTATATTAGAACTTCTCAAGGATACACTTATGTCAGATCTCTCTGCAGCTATTTCAGCAGCACTGCATTACGTCCGACCCCAATACTGCTATTGTCTGAAATTCAAGATACACATTACAGCCCTACTAACCAATGACGGTGGGTTCCAGGTCAACAAAGATTGCTCTGGGGACATATTTCCCAGCCCCAGTCTCACTGAAGAAGGTGGTGAAGGAGTCATCATGGCCTCCCACAGGCTTGTGGCTGGGCATCTGGCCGTCCGGCTGTATGCCATGTTCCAGACAGTATAGCTCCCAGCAGGTGTTGCCCATCTGGACGCCAGCCTGGCCTACGTGCACAGATATGCATTCACGCTGAAAGGGAAGAAAAGAAGAGTTTCATGAGGGCGTAGGAATATGGTTCTGCTGGAATGTGGAAAGGGTCCGCACCCTCTATAACCTTCTATTCCAGTCAAAACAGCTTTAAATATATAAGAATGCTGAGTGCCTTTGATGAAAACTGTATATGGTAACCAGATTTTAGGGCAACTATTTTGAATCAACCAGAGAAATAA
Organism: Karalla daura; assembly: GCA_029224185.1. Classification (NCBI taxonomy): domain Eukaryota; kingdom Metazoa; phylum Chordata; class Actinopteri; order Chaetodontiformes; family Leiognathidae; genus Karalla; species Karalla daura. The sequence continues at coordinate 10,534,420 of CM055202.1, forward strand.
TTCTTATACTCTGCCCCTAGGTGGAAGCAAAGAGTCACATGGAGGGGAAAAGGCTGACATTCGAAGAGCAAGGAAAACAGATTTGCAGCAGCTGTCACCAGATCTCATGTGACTGTACATGAGCTGAAATGGAGGTCTACTTCAGGGAAAAACTGTACTTAAAACACTTCAGGCACAGAGATGACCCAAATAAGAAGACAACTGCTGGGTTGACCCCCAGAAAGTGAATATTTTAAAAGCCCAATAGTATTAATTGGCATTTTCCAATCTGAAGATACATTAAAAAGCACATATTAAGGACACCTTGTCATATTAACTATGACTTGCAGGATATTACTATGCCTTATTTTTCCATTACATTTCTCTATTTGTCTTGATATCTACTAAACAGGTGTTATATGACAAAAAAAGAACGTCAGCAGAACAAAAACATCAAAAATTGTTAAGTTTTAGTCAATTATTCATTGTTCATTTCTGTTTATTCACTGCTGGTTATATTGTAAATCACCGGGATGGACTGCTGTCTGTTTGAGTCAATGCTGAATCATTGTGATCAAGAATCCTGATTTGTTTGGTCGGTCTATTGACTCCATGAGTTTTCAATTAGCCCCTCAGAGAGTCACATGCTGAAATTGAAACTCTTCGGCTTACAAATGCATGAATAAGAGAAGAGCTGGGAGTCCTTGCAAACAGTTGTATGATTCATTATTTATTTTCTGCTATTATAGCCAATTGTCGATAGACAATCAGCACAAGAAGGAAAACTCTAAAATATTTATGTTTGGGTTTTCAGCTTGAACAAAGACCGTAAAACTAATCCCCCCTGACTTCCTCTCACTACAACGATGTGACATCCTTTGCAATACAATACACTCCCACCTTGCTTCATGTGAGGCATCTATTTTTATCCTTACCCCTAAACTTTCCCTTGCTCAATCATCAGACAAACAAGCAGCTCCTGATACTGCTGGGTGCATGATGAAGGTTATTTGTCTATACATGTCTTTAAAGTCTGTAAAATTTGACTAAATGTGAGTTGATGAACAAGTGTTTTCAGACATATTCACGCGTCCATCACAGGAAGCTGTCCAAAGCTAAGGTGACCCTCCACAGGCAGCCCTGGGTTTCTGGGTTAGCAGAGCTCTGCTCAGCAGCTATTCTGGGTTTTTCCTGCTAACCTGACACCTTGCAGTACAGGCTGGTGGCTTCTGTAAACACCGACAGTGGTGCCCAAAATAGTGGTCAAAACCAGGCTGAATTTCACACCCAATCTGCTAAATGCTCTCTGCAAAGCAAAAATGTAAATGGCCATGCATATTCTGTTCCAAAAGATGATATAAAATGTAGAAATGTAAAATGTAGGTATGTATGTAAAATGTAATTTTTCATGATTACTTGCATAAATGGCCCAACAGTTTTCTGGGCTAGAGACAAAGAATTCCCAAACTGTCAACTTTTCCCATGCCCAAAACCTGTCAGGGTGTGTCAAAAACAAGAGCATGTCCGGCCACATGAACTTTCCAGTTTTGTTAGTGACTAAGATGAGTCTGTCATGAACTCTCAGAAACTGAGACCGGAACAGTTTAAATGTGAACAAGATATAAAAAGAGAGAACAATTAATTTGTTGAAAGCTTTTTCAGGTCAGCAGACATGGGAACCCAGATCCCTTAATACCCTGTCACATTGCATCCTGCTGCTATTATCGGAAAATAGACACTACAGTATGTGCCATGAAGACTGAGGGAGGGTAGACAAAGACTGCTGCAATCTTGTCTGGACCCCAGTTATGTATTTACTTCGTCTTTCTTCTTTTTCTTTCAGCTGTTCCCTTCAGGGGGTCACCACAGCAGATTCTGGAAAGTCATGCTTTTAAAGCAAAAGCATTAAAAAAATAGACTGGACAAGCAGTATAATAACACAGTGGCATGGTTTCCAGTATGGATTTTAAATAGTCCCTACACACAGAACAAAAAGAGGTCAACATTTTATCTATAAAGTTGATCCTCATTAAAGTTTCAGTTTATTGTGGGTATTCACAGTGTCATATGAGTGACTTTGGACTGTCCTCTGATCTTTTTCATCGATGCTACTCGCAGATCGAATCCTTCAAAATAAGGTGTGATTTGATGTGGTGTGTTAGATTATGGACTATAATATTTATATGGAATTACCAAGATGAGAGTGTTCCATATATAATCCATTATTTAAACACTTTTGTGCAAGCGATCTGTATAAAATTATAACATTTGTAAATTCTGTGTGATGTGCATAGCACAATTTGATGCGTTTGTTTCTGGCCCAGGACAAACACTATTGATTATCTGATAAATAATAGATAACCTTGGGCTTCCCTGTGGTGATCCCCTAGTCTGAAAAAGCTCATATGGACAAACTTGATATCCCTTTGCGGGCACACTACTCTACATTTACCTCCCTTAAGAACTGCATGGCATAGATTGAAATGAATTGTACTGCTAAGTAACAGGCCGTGTGCAACTACCAGATTTTTTGACATCTGCTGAGCACCTGAATGTCTCATCGCTGAACTTTGTGCATCAATTGTAAATTTTCACTACTGTTCAGGATGAATAACCACTGCTAAAATATATACCATGTGAGAGAGGTAGGTTAACACATCAATACAGGAAGTGACTTTAACGGATCAAGACTATTTGATCAGGGTGGGTGTATTGCAGCGGTGTACACGGTACACAGTGGAACCATAAGGCTTGATTACCAGGAAGGACAGCGGTATCAAGCTGTGTTTATATTACACTATGCAAACAGACCACAAGGACTGTTCATGTGTAAATATGTGAGTGTGTGTCCAACCAAAATTTGTCACAGTTACCTTCACAAACATGTTCTCATTCCACAGTGGCTGCAAGTTTACTCAGTTTTACTAGATGGGAGTTAGTAGTTTGTCCTGTTTTACCCTCATTAACTTTTTTTTCCCTCAACAGCGCTGCACAATGTCAATAGTGTTTTTCAGGTTGGAGGGAAAATGAAAATCAGTCCTGTCCTGTACAAACACTGGCCTGCTCTCACTCTGAGCAGACTTGTTGGAGGTGCTAAGAGACACACCTAAATTCCTTACTGACACGTACAAATATAAGTACGATCACGCACACCCAGCGACCCCAAAGCCAAAAATAAGCCATTATTAAATATTATCATGATGAGAAAAAAACATTTGAAAGGAGTAAGCAGTTGTTATCCACATAGTATGAAAATATATTTGATATTATGACATTGTGAATGGAAGTTTTTTCTTTTTAAAAACAAAGCAATATATTGAGGACATATGTCATTAAAGCATCAGAGCTGAGTGCATTGGTTGAAAATGCAGACTCATCATTAACACCTGTTCACAGACCAGCAACCAATCCATCTATTTTTGACAGCTGTGTCCTAGAGAAAGAGGACACAGGGAGCACTTCACCCTCATACCTCTTCCTCATACCTCTATTCAAACACTTTTTGTACGCATTTTGTACCACTTCTTACTATTCAGAAAGACTATTTATACATGCAAATTGAATAAAAAAAATAAGTCATCCTACCAAGGAATAAAATCTTTGGGGTGGATATGACTCTCACAACTCAAATTTGAGACACACTTACCATTGTGACTTCTTAACAGAGTCCTTTGAAATCAAATATAAAAAAAAGTAAAACAAATTTAAAGATGTTGCCTTTCTGTGTAGCTTCTCACAGCAGCCTTCAAAGTGGTTTGAGTGAGAGTAGTGCCAGGTGGGCGAGGAGCTGTCAAGCTATATTCAACAACAGGCCACGCCCACCTGCCGCTGACGCCAACGCGTACAGCGTAATGGTTGTGTATATTACCACCATATAAATCCGCTGTGAGCGCTCTGAGACCCTCTGCTGCTAAGTCATGGCCGCTGATAAAGAAGACGCTTTGGTGGCGTAGTTATTAGAAACTGAAACCGAACAACACGTGATGAAAATCAGAGGGAACAGTAAACACCACGGCCCCCACCGTCACGCCATCAAGCCCGTAACTCTCAGCCAATCACAGCAGATCTCTCTCACTCGCGGTCACAACAAGTGAAATGAGTGACAGAAGTTAAGTTTCAAAGTTACACCCTGTGTCATTTCTGTCACACTTTTTGTGTGTGCATGCGTTGCGCATGTGGCTCCACAAGTAATTCCTCATTTGTTAAAACAGAATTACATGATATTCTGCAATAACACAACACTTCAGATAGATCCATTCTGTACTACATTTGCATTTTTTTTTACTAAAGTGAAAGATCTGAGGTTTTCCTACAGAAGGTGGTTTACAGAACATAAAATTAACCAGTGGTGCTGCCAGAGGATAAAACAGCAGCACATATACACGTAGGCCTATATATCCAAACATGGATATGCAAGGGTTACGCCTACATTTAGTCATACTGTGGGTGTGACAGACATCTCTGCTAAATCCCTCCTAAACAACACCAACCCCCTCAGCCATTTTATTAGATAGGCTGTCACTGTAACCTTTTGAAAGCTAGAGGTCGTAGTTGCTTCACCATGAGTCACTGGGTGAGTCACACCATGCAGCAGACAGTCATGAGACACTGTAGTACTACTTCTCTTTCACCACAGTAGTGGGTCCTAAAGAGTGCCTTTGTATGTGCCACCATTCATGAATTGGAATTGTAAGCTTCTAATTTGTGAGATAAATAAATCTGTCAAGACTTCATGGTTCTGTATATTGTTGTCTGTCTGTCTTTCTTTCTTTCTTTCTTTCTTTCTTTCTTTCTTTCTTTCTTTCTTTCTTTCTTTCTTTCTTTCTTTCTTTTCATTCTTTTCATTCTTTCTTAACCAAAGAACTGTTGAGTCATGGCAACTGTAGATGCCAGGAGCAATCCTGGGTTTCCTTACCAGCCAGTCAGAACTGAAGAAGCCTCTTGGATGGGACGTGTGATGTACAACCAGTTGCCATGACTCCAAAACTCCTTGAATTAAGATGACCTGGGCAAATGAGAATCTACACAGACTTTTCTTCTTTTGTTTTTGCTTTCTTTCTCTTTCGTTCTTTTCTGCAGTTTCACTATTGTGGTCTTCTGGTGAACACAGTTAATTGTGGGCCACTGGAAATGTAATCTCCCAAACAATAGAAGTGGGCCAAGCTTTATGACACCTATTCTGAACACCTATTCTGAAACAGCAGGGCGTGTTCTTTGCCAGTAATATTCAGCAATAGTTAAACTCATATAAACCAAACCTAATGGTGTCCAAGTCAAGAGTTCGCAGTTCCTGTAATTTCTGCTCTCCATTATTAAGATTTATGCAAAATTGCAACTTATATATACATATGTTTGGAAACCTATAAACATGTTTTAATTTAACTGGAAATAATCAGCTTTGTGTGAAGGATAAAATGTGTCATTTTTATGCATCTTTGAAAGAGAAACTGACTTTAAAATGAACAGCAGTGCAGTGCAACAGAGTTTAACTCAGTAACAACAGAGCAGTGATGATGTCAGAAAGGATGAAGTCCACATAACTTTTGTGGATGAAAATGCCCATGGTCGTCACAGTGTTTACTCCTTCAATGAAGTCAGTGTACCAATTTTGTATGATAGACTCTTGGCCTGAAAAGTGGCTTGACCTGTTTGGATCACGGAGCTGTGTTTTCTGCTTTTGAAACATGGCACAGTATCATTGGTTAAGCTTACTCCTAAGTGAAACTCAAGGTAAGCTGCCAATATGCAAACTTGCAGCATTTCTCTTTACTTGAAAGTCCAAAGGGAATAATAACTTGTATGGCAGACTTTTATCTTGCATGACATGGAACTGCATAAAGAGGTTATTTACTCCTTTCATTCTGCTGATGACTGATGACATGTATTCAGTTTCTCTGCTTACCACAGGGCTGAACTAACATAGAAGGAGGAGCCGGTCTCATGTATATTGTATTGCTTTACAAAGGCAGACAATTCAGTTCAGCTTGAAAAGCTAGGGTGGGAATGCAGTGAACTCAACAAATAATTTATTTCATTCAGATAAAACTTTACATTTAGTTGTTCCAGTGAAATTCAGGTCAGATTCAACAGGTTACAAATTTCGAGATTTCGTCTCTCTTTGAAAACACACTTTGAAAATATATAATTTTATTTTTTTCAGCAGACAGCCTATAGAGTCGTGCAAACAAATCTCCTTCAGACAAGGAACAAAAATTAATCTGGTTCTGTTTCAAAAAGTTTGCTCCCACAGTATGAGAACAAGAAGGTGGGATCGTCAAACTCAAAACGTTATGACATTGTCAATGATACATAATGGGAATACACTGAAGGCACAATTGAAGTAGTTGTTATAAGCTGCATGATAAAATAATACAATGGACATTTCAAAATAAAACTACATGAGGTTACCTATCCTTTATCTAGGGTTCTGCCACTGCCTTCTGAAATATGAGATGCACGTACACTCACTAGTACAAAACACCCACAGACTCCCACAATGAACAGGGTGGTGACCTCTTTCTGTATTGTGCGTATGTCTGTCAGGTGGATGACTTTATCCTGGTCTCATCAGCAGGTCCTCTGATTACAGCTCAGATCAAATCACTGTTCACCCAAAGGTATAAAGACAGAGTGACACACCTGTAGTCAGCATTACGTCTTCTTACCGATACCTGAACATTGGAGAAGAGAGATTAACGATGGTAAGATCTGCATTGTATCTATATTTTGTGTTTTTCTGCACTTGCATATAGTCAGTCCTGTTTTAGATGCCCTCAACAATCAGAGAAAATTGTGTAATAGAAGTTACTTATAGTTGAATGGTGTTGTTTGCACTCTGCAGCGTGAATGTATCTCTATTCATGTGGGCCAAGCTGGGGCTCAGATTGGCAATGCATGTTGGGAGCTGTACTGTCTGGAACATGGGATCCAGCCAGATGGACAGATGCCCGGTGACAAGACTATTGGAGGAGGAGATGATTCCTTCAACACCTTCTTCAGTGAAACAGGCTCAGGGAAACATGTTCCCAGAGCCATCTTTGTCGACCTGGAACCCACTGTCATTGGTCTGTGTCACTTCTGTTCATGATGAGATATAACATAAATGCTGTATTTTAATTCATATATGTAGGTTTCTTTATTTACAAAACTAATTTTGCAATGAAACTACACTAGTAATGGCTGATTATTATATGTTTCACCGACATAAATTTGCATTTATTCTTTATCCTACACTTTTTAGATGAGGACAAAGCTTTAGCATCAGTCATGCAGTAAATCTATTTGTCATTTTTTGTCTTGTTCTCCAGATGAAGTACGCACAGGAACTTACAGGCAGCTGTTCCACCCTGAGCAGTTGATCACAGGGAAGGAGGATGCAGCAAACAACTATGCCCGTGGACACTACACTATTGGCAAGGAGATTATCGACCTGGTTCTGGACCGAACTCGTAAATTGGTGAGACTGTCAGAAAATGTTGAGGGTACATGTTTGTCATGAAACACATTTTATTTGTTTCTTTGACTAGCAGATTAAATGATCTGGAAATTCATTTTTCACATCCCAATTGTTATAGGCTGATCAGTGCACTGGCCTGCAGGGGTTCCTCATCTTCCACTCCTTTGGTGGAGGCACTGGCTCTGGTTTCACCTCTCTGTTGATGGAGAGACTCTCCGTTGATTATGGTAAAAAGTCCAAGCTTGAGTTTGCCATCTACCCAGCCCCCCAGGTCTCCACAGCAGTGGTGGAGCCCTACAACTCCATCCTGACCACCCACACCACCCTGGAACACTCCGACTGTGCCTTCATGGTGGACAATGAGGCCATCTACGACATCTGCCGTAGGAACCTGGATATCGAGAGGCCAACTTACACTAACCTGAACAGGCTGATCGGCCAGATTGTGTCCTCAATCACAGCCTCCCTTCGCTTTGACGGAGCCCTGAACGTCGACCTGACGGAGTTCCAGACCAACTTGGTGCCCTACCCTCGCATCCACTTCCCTCTGGCCACCTACGCTCCAGTCATCTCTGCAGAGAAAGCCTTCCATGAGCAGCTGTCCGTTGCTGACATCACTAACACCTGCTTCGAGCCAGCCAATCAGATGGTGAAGTGCGATCCTCGTCATGGTAAATACATGGCCTGCTGTCTGCTGTATCGTGGTGATGTGGTCCCCAAAGATGTCAACTCTGCCATTGCTGCCATCAAGACCAAACGCACCATCCAGTTTGTGGACTGGTGTCCCACTGGCTTCAAGGTGGGCATCAACTACCAGCCTCCAACAGTGGTCCCTGGTGGAGACCTGGCCAAGGTGCAGAGGGCTGTGTGCATGCTGAGTAACACCACAGCCATCGCTGAGGCCTGGGCTCGTCTGGACCACAAGTTTGACCTGATGTATGCCAAGAGAGCCTTTGTCCACTGGTATGTTGGAGAGGGCATGGAGGAGGGAGAGTTCTCTGAGGCCAGAGAAGATATGGCTGCCCTGGAGAAGGATTATGAAGAAGTTGGCACCGACAACGTGGAAGAGGAAGATGAAGGGGAGGAATATTAGCTTCCTTTAAGATAAAGTAACATTTCAATCTTACAGTTTGTCATGTTGCTATACTAGTGTAAAAGGCCATTTTAATTGTATGAATAAAGCAACACGACTTCAGTTTAGTAAAGATTTTCATTTCAAGTATCTGTGTTTTTATTGTCACAATGGGGTAAACCGTGAAATTAACCAAATGATCTCTCTCAACAACAAGTAAACTTCAGGTATGTTATACATAGTACAAATACTTAATGTGCATTCAAAGGAAAGAAACGTGTAGTCAACCATGTCTTGTTTTCAGTCTTCAAAGTTCTCTCCTTTCTGCTCTATCACACTGAGAAACTTAGACCAAACCCTCTTTTGTGCACCTCCCCCACTATCCTCTCCCATGTGGAATGTAAGTTATGAAAGGGCTCCTATGTCAGTTTCTATATGCCATTCAGCTGTGACTCTGTGAGAGCGGGAGAGGGAGAAAATAACAGACTAAACCACTGACTGGTGTTGTTTGTGTAGCTCATGCTCAGACAGGGCCCTGCAGCAACAATAGAATCCCAGTTATGGATGAATCATAGCCCTGTGATCCTAACAGGGCTGCTGACAATCCTTCAGTTTGCCAAGGACAGAAAACTGGTTTTGACTTTTCTTCACAGTTACATCTGACATTTTAGTGGTGTGTTTTCTAATACTCAGTCTCACTTTGCCCATTAAACTCATTACAAGACTCAACACCATTTCTTTTACATTGCCTGATTGTTCATTAAATGATTGACACACAGACAGAGTGGACTTTGAGTGCTGGCGTGTGTTGTGTGGGTGCATGATATGAGCCTAGCCCACAGTCCTTTCTAAATAAATGCATGAGATACCGTGTGCTGAAAAGTGTTCAGTGGGGGGAGACTGAGAGCCTTTCTGTGTGGAGTTTGCATATTCTCTCTGTGTCTGTGTAGGTCTCCTCCCACATTCCAAAAACATGCATGTATACTTTTGTCTCAACAAGGTTTAATTTAATCACCATACATAATAAGAGATAATATTTACAGGGGCAAGAATTGTGACCTCACAGCAAGACTAACGATTCATAACAATTCAGCATCTGACCAAGCTGTGTGGAGTTTGCATATGTGCAACTTGTACTCCAGTATTCTCCCATAGCCTATAAACATACATTAAGGTTGGCAGGAGGCTCTTAATCAGGCGTGAGAGTGAATGATGTATGTGTCCCCGGTTATGGACTGAAGACTTGTGCAGGATTTAATCAATGTATAATGTAATGTAATCTGTCACCAGCAGAGCCCTGCAACATAGTTGGGTGCAAAGTGGGTAAGATGCATGAGTGTTCAGGGTTGAACAATTTGCATGCATTCCTCTGCATGACAAACTGAGGAATGCATGCACCTAATACTTTCCCTTGCTGAAAATGAACACAACTGCACACACTGCAGACTCAACTGATGCTGAAAGGAGAGAGTGTGTGCATGTATGATATGCAAAGACAAAGCACACGAATGAAATGGCGGACATAACCTGATAGACATCTGAAGGGACTTCCCTCTTTTTTTTTTCAAACCTCTGCTCCTCCCGCCCACGAGCTCTGCAGCTGCTGGCTGAGCTCTGCGGCCACGCCCCCCTCCACATCGCAGCCTATATAAACCCGGACTCTTCCTCGCTTCCGCACTTCTACCTTGCGTCTGAATCCTCATCGTCAGTCGAAAGGACAAGCATACAAAATGGTGAGTAGCCGCCCGACTGATGACGTAGCCAAGAATTTTTTCAAACTCTCTTTTCCTCTCGCACCCTTTTTTCCCTCCATGTTGCGGAGGATTAGATGGATCAAAGCCGCCGGCAATCTTTGATCCTGGTCAGGCCTCTGCTCTCGTGATGAAGGTTATTGCTAAGAAAAAACTGTAATGTGGACAGTGGCTGTAGTTTTGAGCTGAGGTAGTGCGTTAAAACTTTTTTTAGGACATGTATTTTTAAATTCCAAAGATTAAAAAGAAAATGCTTGAATAGTTTCATGAGTCCAAGGCTCCATAAGTCATTTTCTGCACTCTTGGACAATGTAGGTCAGATGACAGACACTTTGTGAGTTGGACTGCTTTGTCATTTTCAGGCATGTCACAGCAAGTCACAAAGCAGGGAACAAACCAAACAAAGGGGAAAATATAATCTCAATCATATTTGTCAGGGATTTGTAGTTAAATAATCTTCACAAAGAGGGTAATCGTGGCAGTGGGGGGATGGAGAAAAGGCACAGAGAAAAGAGGAGTGGTCAGGCCTAGACCTTATGAGTTAGTTGGCAGCCATTTTGCAGCTGTTGGGAGTTTTTAGGTTGAGAGATGAGGGGAGGGAGAGAGAGAGAGCCATCCCTGACTGTTACACAGCACTATGCAGCTGGACAGGATGTGGGAGGAGAGAGGGAGAGAAAAAAGGGGGGAGGAGATGAGGAAAGGGAGGAGATACAGGATGGAGAAGTGTGGGGGGAAAAGTTTGTCCCATTTTATGCAGGCATGGCCTTCCTGTCTGCCACAAGCGCCTGCCGTAACATGCTTTATTTCTTTAGTGGGGAAATCCCTAAAACAAGGGAGGAGGATTGAATAACCGCAATTCATCTGCAGTTTTGTGCCTGCCAACGTTTCCTGGTGTCTACTGCAGCAACCCAATGCCCCTACTCTGATCAGTCTAATTACTACTTTCATTTAAATGTCGACACCCTCTGATACACTTAGAAGCTTAAGGTTCAAGGCTCTGCTCTGGCACAAATACTAAGCAGTTCTTATTTCCTCTCCCACCTTCCCTCCAAGACTGTCATTTGACCCAAAGTCCAGACAAAGAATGTGGAAGTCGTAGAGTGCAACTTGAAAATTACATTTCCTGCAGAAAATGAATGAATTTATCAAAGCAGGATCTCAAGTTTGCAGTCATCGATCCACCAATCAGAGTAGAGGAAGGGACTCACTGAGGCGTTATCACTTAATCAACCTCAGCTGTTGCTGTTGACAGGGAGAGAGGGGAACCTGTAAGTCTTGAAACAAGAAACTCCTCTTTGAAAACTTAAGTGCTGAAATGACCACATAATGCTTTAACACAGATGTTAAGATTCAGTGTAACACTGACTTAAAGTTTGAAAACAATCAAACTTTAAATCACAATCTTTTTCCTTCCCTATTCATGTTGTCCCATTTAAAATGGACATTATGGGCACTCATTTTGGAGCTTGTATAGCCAGATATCAGTTTCCAGTCACATGTGAGCAAAAAGCACAGTTTTTCATGTAAAAGTTAATGGGAGTAAATAAACATTTTAGTCTCCATTTCTGGCCCCAAAGATTTCTCCATGAGGACCCATTTAATGATTGCTCCTTCTCCTTCTTTTTCAGCGTGAATGTATCTCTATGCACGTCGGCCAGGCCGGAGCCCAGATGGGTAATGCCTGCTGGGAACTCTACTGTCTGGAACATGGGATCCAGCCAGATGGGCAGATGCCCAGCGACAAGACTATTGGAGGAGGTGATGATTCCTTCAACACCTTCTTCAGTGAGACAGGAGCTGGAAAACATGTTCCCAGAGCCATCTTTGTTGATTTGGAACCTACTGTGATTGGTAAGTCATGTTTATTGTCTGTAAATTGTTTTAATGTTATAAAATGTGTCCAAATCATTCTTTCTACATTTGCCCTAACTCTTATTTGAAATTCTTTTTAGATGAAGTACGTACAGGAACTTACCGGCAGCTGTTCCACCCTGAGCAGCTAATCACAGGAAAGGAGGATGCTGCCAATAACTACGCCCGTGGACACTACACTATTGGCAAGGAGATCATTGACCTGGTCCTAGACAGAACTCGTAAATTGGTGAGTTCAGTTGGCTTGCTGGTCAGGTTTACCATTTTTGGCACATTTTATTCTTGGCTTTCTGATTCATTTTAAGTTTGAAGCTGCAAGAGGACTTTAATTAATCAAAGAACTTTCATTTCAGGCTGATCAGTGCACTGGCCTGCAGGGGTTCCTCATCTTCCACTCCTTTGGTGGAGGCACCGGCTCTGGTTTCACCTCTCTGCTGATGGAAAGGCTCTCTGTTGATTACGGAAAGAAGTCAAAACTTGAATTTGCTGTATACCCAGCCCCCCAGGTCTCCACAGCAGTGGTGGAGCCCTACAACTCCATCCTGACCACCCACACCACCCTGGAACACTCCGACTGTGCCTTCATGGTGGACAATGAGGCCATCTACGACATCTGCCGTAGGAACCTGGATATCGAGAGACCAACTTACACCAACCTGAACAGGCTGATCGGCCAGATTGTATCCTCAATCACAGCCTCCCTTCGCTTTGACGGAGCCCTGAACGTCGACCTGACGGAGTTCCAGACCAACTTGGTGCCCTACCCTCGCATCCACTTCCCTCTGGCCACCTACGCTCCAGTCATCTCTGCAGAGAAGGCCTACCATGAGCAGCTGTCTGTCGCAGACATCACCAATGCTTGCTTTGAGCCAGCCAATCAGATGGTGAAGTGCGATCCTCGTCATGGTAAATACATGGCCTGCTGTCTGCTGTATCGTGGTGATGTGGTCCCCAAAGATGTCAACTCTGCCATTGCTGCCATCAAGACCAAACGCACCATCCAGTTTGTGGACTGGTGTCCCACTGGCTTCAAGGTGGGCATCAACTACCAGCCTCCAACAGTGGTCCCTGGTGGAGACCTGGCCAAGGTGCAGAGGGCTGTGTGCATGCTGAGTAACACCACAGCCATCGCTGAGGCCTGGGCTCGTCTGGACCACAAGTTTGACCTGATGTATGCCAAGAGAGCCTTTGTCCACTGGTATGTTGGAGAGGGCATGGAGGAGGGAGAGTTCTCTGAGGCCAGAGAAGACATGGCTGCCCTGGAGAAGGATTATGAAGAGGTCGGCACTGACAGCATGGGCGAGGAGGATGAAGAGGGAGAAGAGTATTGAAGGGCTTAACTTCATCCAAGATTAATCATTGGCACTTCCAACAATTGATGACATAGCACATTCCCAGCAATATTGTGATCACTGTGGTGGTATATAAATATCAGTGTTATCAATAAAAAGTTCTCATGAACCTGTTTGTTGAACTTGTGATTTTTAACCTTCCATCTTTTTCTGGCAGGACAGCAGTTGATCAAACACCCTCCCAGTCAGATAAGCCCCTCTATAGTTGCATTAAGTGATGTCAAACCAGTGAGCCTTTGAAACATACAAATCATACCAGCTCTCAGAAGATACACGTCTTTCTACTCAAGACATTATGAACATAAAAATCCTACGTAGATTGCATTTACATACTCTGTTGCATGGAATTTTTCCATGGATGTCTTGCTGGGAAGCACATTGTGGTCACTTACTGCTCCATTCCCTTACAGAGGAAATTGTAGCTTTCTTGCATTTGCAAACTTCCTGCCTTTGTGGCAAATCATGACAAGGTACTGACCCTGAACCTGCAGTTTCTTCTCCCTACCAATAGATGGGAGCAAAGTGACAAGCTGACCGAGTGTGGAGCTGTAGTTAGTGCATAAAGAGGTTTATTCACATCATGACCAGTCCAAATGCCTATGACATTACATGATGAGCTCACCATCATGTGACTCTGACTAGGCTCTGAACTAAATTATTATTTTCTGGCGAGTCAGACTTCTTTGGTCTACTAAAAATAAGTGCTGTCTTTCCCCTGAGTTTCCATAGAGCCAATTCTTTCTCAAGCTACAGCTGTGACTGCTTCTCTATGGACACATTTACTGTCTGTAATTAGAATCAGCAGTGGAGGGTGTATTTAGCTGGTTTATACAAGGAAGATAAGTGACATGGTGGCTTGCTTAATTGTGCTGATGCCTCACAGCAAGAATGTCTGCATTTTCTCCCCAGTTTCAAAACATAATTTAAGGTCAGCTGAAGACTGCAAATTGTTTCACACTGTTGGTGTGAGAATAAATGTGTGTGCCCAGACTACAACTTGCCCAGGATGTATTCCCTGTCCCTGCTCTTTGCATACTATAAAAATCAACCATCTTCTGTCAGTAAGAAATTAAAAAGTATCCTACATCTCTACAAGGTAATGAGGTATTGGAAACCGATTTATGGTCAGCTAGTTACACAGCTTTGTTACATTACTAAGAAGAATATTTTTTATTGCATTGGATCATACAACGCATTCAAAGAAAATGATCGTCAGAATCAGAATTTAAACTGAAATGAAAATAAAACCGCCTCCATGGGTGTAGCTGTGTCCAGCAATGACTTGCAATTAAATGACTTACATGTTTGTAGACCCAATTAATATTTTTTGAAAGCGAGAAAAGTGGAACAAAGAAACAAGCACAAGAAACAAACAAAAACGGATTTTACTTCATGTTTCCAGAATAAACAGTTCTTCCGGTGTCTGCAAAAATATCGTCGTTGCCATGGCAAGCAGCCGAACTGTATTCGGTTTCTGTGGCAACCACAAATTTTACATACTTCATCTACACAAGTACAAATGTACAAGTCATTTCAGTCTCTGTAACAGGCAATATAATGCTCTTGAGAAGTGCATAATAAAGACAGAAAGAGGGGGGGGGGGGAGAGAGTGAAAAAATAAATAATGGAATAAATTACAAGTAAAAGTATGCGCAATGTTTTAGTATGATTGACATATGGAAATGAAGACGGATACATTGAGCGTACACTGTAGCTGCAGCAGGCTGTGTGGATTTTATGTATCGAACCTGCAAAAAATGGTTGCCAGGGCGACCAGCCACGGTCGTGACAACTACGGGACTAAGGTTTTTTTTTTTTTTTGGCTTGTTTGTCTGTCAGTTAGTTATCGCACGGCAGCAGGCCAGGCAGACGTTGACGCTGGGGCACGTACGGGTGACGTCGCCAGACGCTGGCATGTTCTAGACGCCGTATCTCCCCCCTCCCCTCGCCTCCCCTCGCCTCCCCTCCCTCTCTCAGCTGAGCGTGACGTGCTAAGGCTTAGGGCAGCACAAGCACCAAACGGTGCCCACGGTTTCGGCCGTACTCCCCACCGGGAACCGGAGAGAGAAAGAGAAAGGGCAGGACCGTGGCGGGAGGTATATAACTGGACAGTCCTGGTGTCGGCCGGAGACGAGGGGTGGAGGCTGTCACGGAGAAGAGGGGGCGATCATTCCAGAGGCACCACCACCATAACTTACTCACTGTCCGAAGTGGTGGACTCACTAATCAGGCCGGGACTCACACGGTAGGTCCACACAAAACAAGACGAAGCTACTAGCGTCAACTATCTATCTGCTGCTGGTCACCAAGGCTATGACCATAATTGGGAATATCATATCTTTAATGTGATACCGCCTTACGACAATAACAAACAACGTGGTCTCGTTATAATGTTATTATAGGAACCACCTGTGCCTTTTTTAAAAGTGCATCTATGTGAGTTAGTGTAGGGCCTGCTGTCGTGTCAGCAGCAGTTGTCAGATGCCATGAAGCTAGAAATAACACCCTAATAACACGGCTGTGAGCGCCTGGCTGCTCCCCAGGGTGCTCAGAAAGTTAAGTTTAGTCGTTTTACCTCAGTTTGGAAATCCCCTGAAACTGGTGTAACGCCAGTGCACCGGTGTTTAATGAGATTGGCATGTTGGTTTACATGCAGGCTTGACTCTGTGGCTGCAATGGAGCCACTGACTGGACAGAGGTGTTGCTAGTTCAAGGGCAACACTCTGATCCAATTGATGCAAGAGGCATGTCAGAAAAGTCAGAACAGGAGTGAAACTGTTCCTTCAGTCTGGAGCTGATTGTCCCACAGTCCACCTGGTATCATTTCAATAGGTCAACGGTCAGTTGATTTTAATTATTAACTGTGTGTAAGAATGCGTTGTGTAGGTTAGCCATAGAAGCGCAAACTTTAATTCATCAACATAAAATGAAGAAAGTTAAGTGAGTCTTTGTCCTTTACCAATCTAAATCAGTGAGGGAACAATCGCATTTATGATGCAACTATTA
The DNA here is from genome assembly GCA_029224185.1 of Karalla daura. Taxonomy (NCBI): domain Eukaryota; kingdom Metazoa; phylum Chordata; class Actinopteri; order Chaetodontiformes; family Leiognathidae; genus Karalla; species Karalla daura. Next base: position 10,550,908 of record CM055202.1, read on the forward strand.
AATAGAGTCTATTGAATAGACCACCTCTTATCACATGGTCATTGGACTTTACATTGACTTTCTGAATGTGTGTAAATGGTCCTCAGAAAACTGAACGATTCGAATAAGATATGACTGATTTCAAAGTGCAATTGTCATCTTTTTGTTGGGTATTGTGTATTTGTTGTTTGTGACCAATTTCCCCTTGCTGTTTGTCTGCAGTATGCTCAATGTATGTCTTAATAAATGACTTGGTTGTAACTTTTTCTGTCAGGGGCATTGGGGCGAGGAGTGAGAAGAGGCAATATGGTGGATTACTATGATGTCTTGGGAGTGCCCAAAACAGCCTCTCAGGATGACATCAAGAAGGCGTGAGTAGACTCTTCTTTCGAATCCATGAACAAGATAACATGAAATACTGTACATGGAAATGCCTTTTAGGGGTTTCATTCCTAACATGTCTGAATTTACAAAGTCAGTTTTCCTCAGGATATTACAAATATGACAAAACAACATCATTTCCAGTTTGTACCTTAATGTCATTGTGTGGGTCTGCTGGTATGTATCTCTAGCCTTAATAGGGCAGAGGCAGGGAAAACACCCTGGACAGGTCACACCATTGCAAGACACACACATATACCATTCACTCTCACACTCACACCAAGGCAATTTACAGTCTCCAGCTGGGCCAAATGTGCACTGGTGTTGACATGACCATTATTTCTTAATCTAAATTGTAATAAAATTAAACTGTGTCCTTTTGGAGACCAAAGTATACATGCATGCTTATGTCTATATCCAGTATATTAACATGTAGTAGTGAGACAGTGATGGTGTTGTGTGTTCAGATATCGGAAACTGGCACTGAAATGGCATCCAGACAAAAATCCAGACAATAAGGAGGAAGCCGAGCGGAAGTTCAAGGAACTGTCAGAGGCATATGAAGTTCTATCTGATAGTAAGTCAGTCTTTGTGTTTATTTGACAAGTGATCGGTGGTGTCATTCTTCACAAAACTGTGCCCCTCTTTTGCCACAGGGAGTAAGCGTGATGCGTATGACAGATATGGAAATGACAGAATGCCGCACACAGGTAAAATGGAAACCTGTTGCTCTGAGTTATTCCATTATCATGAATGGCTAAACCGTGACCCTCTACTCTCTTTGACCACTTCACTCTCCAGGCTCCTCCACTGCAGACTTTTCATCAGATTTCCCAGAGTTTACCTTCACATTCCGAAGTCCAGATGAGGTGTTCAGGGAATTTTTCGGTGGCCAGGATCCCTTTGCTAACTTCTTTGGTAAGTTACAGACAATGTATATGTGAGATTGGATCATCGTCAAGCATCATTTGTCATTGAGTCAGTAAAAATAAAACTATGGACATTTGTTCCTGATATGAGTAATCTTTAATATTTTATCTCACAGCTAGTAGGATATTCTGTAAACTAAGAGTGTTTCTCATTCTGTCTACCAGATGATTTCTCATCCTTTGGAAGCTCGTCTTCTCACTTTGGCCCTAGTCGGTTCTTCTCTTTTCCTTCAGCAGGAGGTAAATACTTGTGTATCTTATTAGGAAAGTTGTGTGATCAGAAGCATTTTTCATTGTGCATGTTTACCTTCCTCCACTTACAACACACGTGGCAGTATCAGGTGTGTGCTTCTCAAAATGAAAGCATGTAATGAGATGAAAGTAGTCAGTGCTTCAGCGCATGATCGAGCGCTGTGTGTTCAGCTCTTCTCTTCTGACCATCTGTCTTCTTCCAGTAGAGTTTACCTCCTTCTCTACCATGGGCGGTTTGGATGGGATGCACAGCATGGGTGGTGGGATGAGCAACTTCAAATCAGTGTCTACCTCCACTCGCTTCATGAATGGCAAACGCATCACAACCAAGAAGTATGAACTATCACTCCCACTAGGAGAAATGTGGTGTTTTTTTAACCTATCTTAGACATGCAGGCTTTCTGAAGAGCATTGCATTAGGAAACAATGAAAATCATCTGGAATCTGTGGACGTTGCATGGTGGTATTTTCCAGATCTTCCAAAAATTCAGTGAAGAACTGTTCAGACTAACACAAAGTCTTTTGGCAGCTCGACACAGAGCTCCAGTTTACAGTCAGCTTACAGGAAGATAGTCTCTCATTTCCAGTTCTATCTTGTCAAGGTGTGTCAACCTTTCACATGCAAATACCTAATAACTGAACTAAACCCCTGAGGTTAAAAAAATCAGGTTTAGCAGTTTCATTTTGGTACTTATTTGAATGCAAACACACATATTTGGGTAATTTATTCCTTTTCAAGGGTTTCTCTCTCTGCTGGCAGTGGAATTTATTCGGGTCTCGCCCTTGTCTGCAGGATAAAGGAGAACGGGCAGGAAAGAACAGAAATTGAGGAGGATGGGGTCTTAAAAAGTGTCAAAATTAATGGTAAGGTCACACACACTGAGTAAGGGCAAATAAACTGAAGCTTTATTTCTCTGCAAAACTTTGCATCCCTCCTCCTTTGTCTAAAAAGTTTCCTCAACGAACGAAAACAACAGTCCATGTTGCACTTGATATAGCAAGTTGATACTGTGAAACAAGTTCTGAAGAAAACGTAAACGTTGTAAAAGTAGAGGTCTTAAATGTCGTATAGGGTCTACTGAAATCTGAAATGTCTGTGTGTGCGTGATTCCCAGGCGTGGAGGATGAAATGGCTCTGGCCCTGGAGCTGAGCCGACGAGAGGGCCAGCCCCAACAATCACCTCTCAAGTCCCAGATCCACAACAGGTCGCCTGCCGAGTGCGACAGGCCGCGCGCCAGCCCTTACCCGGCCACGCAGCGCTCGTTCAGCTCCGCCCCCGTCTTCAACTACGGGGTGGCGGCCTCCAGCGAGGACGACGAAGAGGATGAAGACCTGCAGATGGCTCTGGCCTGCAGCCTGTCAGAAATGGAAGCCCAGCAGCGAGCAGCTGCTTCCGACGTCATATCAGGTGCTCGGGGTGGGGGCAAAGCCAAGAGAGACAAAGCAGCTGGCAGCAAGCGAGGTCTGAACGTGTCTGAAAGGCTTGTTGTGAGGGAGAGAGAGGAAGCGCTGCCCATTGAAGTAGAGTCAGGCCCCGATGGAGGGAAAAAGAGGAAAACCAGCGAGTCAGGCCTCAGCACTCAGTCGCCTTTAAGTTCCAGCAAGACATCAGTAGACATGGAGCTAGAGGCTGCACGTCCTATGGAAAATAATGATGGCAAGATGAAAATGAAGTACATGTGCGGATGTACGGTGTGCTAATGCAGTGTGTGTGTTTGCGCATTTGGAATGCCTTATTCTTTATACTTACCTCAGTGTTGTGCCTACAGCCAGACTCTTAATTTGAGACGGTGCCTCAGCTGATCACAAGGCTTTCATGCATCTGTAACACCTCTAAAAGAGACAATGAGTCAACTTTGACACAATTGGCACTGTATTTCCGTGTAGTTAGCCGGTGTCGCTAAAAAGCTGAGGTGCGTAGGATCCTTCCTGAATGTACTACATGTGAATTTGCCAAATATTGATATCGACTTAAAACATTTGGGAGCCGATAGTGATTTTAATCCCAGTAACAGGAGACTGTTGTGTGTGTGTGTGCGTGTGTTTGATTTATTGTGTGCGGGTGTGCATGTGCGTGTGTGTGTGTGTGTGTGTGTTTGGGTCAGTTGAGAGCCTGCCATAGAATTTTCTCGTTGCGCCTCTCAGTCAAAGGGAATGTATCAGAACTGTGTCACAAACAATAGATCAAAATCTAAAGTAGGTCACAGGGCTGTCTCTGTCTGACTTTCATCATGACACACAAACTGCTCCATCAAACGAGACCTTTGCTTGCTGATCAACTTCGATCTCTTTATATAAAAAGGTGTGCTTTGTAAAGTTCACTCTCTGAATAGATGTACACTGTAAACACATGCACATGCAGTCCCAGTTTTACACAGTTATGCAGTTTTATGTATCGTCGATGGCCATTTCGTGCTTCTAATGCAGTTTTGCTGAAGCGCCACCCTAATTCGTCATATTGTGCATCGGCCGCCTGCAGCACTTTCTGAAATTTGAAGGAAAAGCACACTTAAATGTTGACAACATTGTGACTGACAGCAGAATTACAGTAACAATCACAAATCTTTTATATTATGGTGATTTTGGTGCCTTGGCGTGTTTTATTAAATATCCATGGTGTTTACTGTGTTTACTTGCTATGTCAGAAAAGAAGGAAAGGCATTTTTAGCCAACAAACTGAAACATTGCTCTTTTTCTGGATGTTTTCCCTGAAGCACTAGCTTTCCCTACCTTCAGAACTAAACTTTAGGGCCGGGATTATTATTGTCTTGTTAATGCTGCTCTCCGGTGCATGGATATGTAGAAACATGGAGCTCGAACACTAAAGCACTGCTAGGTTTGATTCCCAGAGGGCTCTGGCAGCGTCTGATATCGCCGGCCTGCTGTTTTGTTTACATCCTCATCTGCATCGCTTACAGCAGCCCAAAGCGTGATGCTGTCCAGAGAACAGGTCATGGAGTTGAGATGGACTCGAACACGGGACTTTGACTGGGTTCCTCGTGGTTCTAGCGAGCCCAGAGGAACCCAGAAGTTGCCAGGTTTTAGAAGTAATGAATGAAAGGTGTTGATAGTACAAAAGCTGATCCTGGAACAAAATGTGCAGGACTGAAGAATTTGCTACACACCGCAAGCAGGATTACAGAAAGGAGCTTAGGGAGCAAGCGCCCACTTGTGGCACAAATGCAGACAAAAGCGTAAAACAAGACTGCAACTATAACACTAATGAGGGACAACTGTGAAATAACCCGACTGATGGAGGACTCAGCAGGAAGAGGCGGGGCTAGTTAAGATACGAGGGGACAGGTGAGGAAATGAAAGTGGAGCTGCAGACCTGAACGTCCCACGTCAGAACAATAATTAATGAAGATGAAATAGGAAACAGGAACCATGAGACCCACCTGAGAGACGGGATCTCTTGTGTTACTTAAGTTCACAAATTTTGTTTCTGTTTTGTTTCAGTCTGTCTCATACCTGTGAGGTGTAAGCTGGAGAACTGCCTGTTTAGGTCTTGGGGGGGGGGGGGGCAGCATCCAGTCATCTATTCTCATATACACGGGGGTCTGTTGGTGCCTGTCTCGAGTGCTTACAGGGTGAAGGCATGGAAACCACCCTCGACATCACAATATAATATTAGTGTATAGTATTATATAGTACCGACCCTATGTCAGAAATCCTAACCTACAACATGCAATAAGTGCTTGAAGCAATATTAATTGTGATGTTATTGGAGCAACACCTAAAAGGTATCATGTCAAATTCATATCACATTTTGCACTGTACTTTCTCTCCCTCCACCCCCTTCCTCCCCCCTCCCTCCTCTCCTTGTTTAAAATGTGATTGTATTAATAGTTAATATATGTGCTTATTTTACATTTTCTAAAATGAAGGGCATGTTTAGGAACCTAAACAGTTCCAAAGTTCGATGTGATATTTTTGCAGTTTACAGACAGTTGAAGTCTACCAGTTTACATTTCAGCTGGTGCTGGGGGGGGGCTGTATTCTCCTGTTAAAACCACAAGGACGTATGCGTATGCGTAAATCTATGTCCCCACCCCACCTGACAGCTGTCTATGCAGAGACATAGGAAGAGGTGTGAGCTAGAATCAAACTAATACGAGCACCGAATGGAAACTAATACGAGCACCAAATGGAAAAAGTAGCATTATGAGGTGCACCCAACTGGCATCTGTATTACATTACTAGTTGATATACAGTAATATGCTAAAGAAAATCAGCTGCTGTTCACAGACATGTCAGGAATACATGCAGATGTCCCCAGACCTTTTGTTTTTTTCTACCGGTCATCAAGCACGGTTAGCATTTTGATGTCATATGTTGTGAGTGCTTGATTTAATTCAATCTGTATTAAGAACGATAAGTATAACCACGTTTAGGACAGTTAAATTGAGTTAAAGTGAAACTAAACTTGACTCCATTAGAAACATTTTGACTGAGTTGTTTATTATTTCTGCTGTTAAACTGTTAATGGGGATGAGGAGGGAACGAGAGCGCAAGAGACAAATGATTTCTAAGTGTATATATATATATATACAGTATAGATCTCCATCTGTGTTATTTGTAATTGAAGTGCCCTGTGTTTTTGTTAATTTCAATTTTGATTTGTTAAAGCAGACAAAACAAATAAAAGCTGGGTGGAAGAGGAGCTGGGATATTTGATTTTTTTGACATTACATGGCAGTAATTTTTAATGTCACCCATGTCGTGCTAATGCGAGTGTTAGTTGTACTGCCACGAGAGATCACAAGCTCTTGATCTTCCTTCTCCTTACCCTTCTCCTGCTGCTATCTCCTCTTCAGTCGTGCTCAAACTCTGCACTTCTTCTTGTACTTACCCTAACTTACTTACATTCACAACTGCACTCTCATCCCTCAATAATTTGAAGAATGTAGAGCAGTATGTCATGCCACACGTCTATTTTATGATTGGTAGGATGTTTTTTTTTCTTCTCCTGTGTAAGTTGCTTTGGATGAAAGCATCTTGTTGCATTGAAACATTATTGGGCCGTAAGTCTGTTATTTTGTCTCACACTTCCTGCTTCCTGTTTCAGACTCAGACTTCGAGGCCTTCTCAAGCTAACCCAGTTGGCTCATGCTGCTCTGTGGTGTAGCCCAACCCTGAGGTAAAGAACCAGTGTGAACCTGAGGCACCCTGAAAGTTACTCCACCATTGCTTCTCCTGCCCCTTGAGCCCCTTGTAGATTAGATAGGAAGTCCTGTTTTTCCCTAGGCTTCACAATTTTGAATAAGCGATGCCTGAGGTATTTGCATGACTGAGTGTAACATGTCCTTGTACGTCTATTCTTGCAGGTCAAAGGTCAATTCCCCATGATGCACTTGTTTCACTGTGCCCACCATGGCTCCTACCTGCTGCATGACACTTAAAAGAGATGATACTGTGTATTTTATATGTATGTGTGTGAGTATGTGCGCGTGTCTGTACATACTTTTGCTCACTGTGGAGCTTGAGACTGGAAGCTTTGTATTTATAAACCCAAAGGAAATAGTTCTAACCATCTCTGCATTAACTGGCCATGTTTCAGCTGGATTTTAACGTTACATTATGCCTGAAAGTGACAGACACTGGCGACTGAGGCAAACTAGAATACTGCTTTGAAACATATTAAGCAGAGAAAATAAAGCAATTCCTGCTGGCTACTCTCTATCAGTTGTTGGCAGTTCATATTTGCAACTGGCAATGTTACAGTTCATCTCAAACAACTGAGAACAAAATTATAAAAAAGGGAGGTGAGATTTTTTTTGGGGTGTGCTGTTGCACCTTTGTGCCACAAGGGGATGCTATCCGAGCTGCTCTGGAAGAACCACGCATGACGTACCACAACATAAACAAAAGATGCCAGGATAGGAGTTGTGTATGTGCTGACGATATCCGGAATTGAAGAGGGAAAAAAAGAAAAAGAAGAAGCTAAATCTGTGATGACTGGCCGGTATCAACATAGATTTACGTCACACAGAGCTCCTGTGCTTCTTGAAATTACTTATCCCGGAGCAGTAGCATGTCTCCATATACATAGTTCTCGATTAACTCCTGTGGTGTGTAAAGGTGGAGCGCAAAAGGCTCAGGAACTGTGAAAAGTCCTTGACAGTGTGAAAGCGCCTTGAGGGTTTCCAAAATAAGCACCCGACACCTTGTTTCCATTTGCTGCATCACGTCACAAATTTATTCGGGTCAAGTCAAAAATACATTTTTATAGATATTTTCCATCTGTCTGCTACATGAAATAAACACAATCGTTTTGGTGAATTATTTACATTAATCACAAGGCCATACACTGAGTAAGACGATAAAAGTACCGAAACATGTTACTCTGTGTGCAGAGAGAGTGAGAGCGCGCGAGAGAGGCTGCTACACAGGGACCAGTGCTGAAAGCAAACAATGGTGTTGTCAAAGTTGAGACAAGTCCCACAAATAAAAACACGCCAGAAATGAACACACATGGGACATAAGCATACAGTATTCTGATGGACACGTGACACCGCACTCAGAGTTAAGATGGACCGAAACCCCTCCCGTGTATTTGCAAAATTGATGTCTGATTGAAGTCGAAGGCATTTGACATTAATCCAACAAAACTAATGGGGAACAGAACAGCCAAGCAAACCGTCTGTGCGCTTTTGGCAAATCTGTTGGAGTTGATAGATTGTGTCCAGGAAAGATTGCTGATGAGGCAAAGATAGAATTAGATGGCAGTAGACTGTAGACAATTTATGTCCAGCATCCGACAAAGGTGTCTTCTGTCCTACCAGGCAACTTAATGCGGACATTTCAACTGCGTTCACACAGGCACACGTTTCTCCTGTTCACAATTTACATCTGATGGTCTTGTCGATGTCTAATTAGGCATAGAGTCTAGATTCTAGTGACTGGTCAAAGAAACAATTTTGTAATCCTTTTATTTACACTGCCAAAAAGAGTTCCAAAGTGTCTTAAAACCCAAGAGTACAATGGTGAAATACTGCATGCTGGAGAGAGCAGAAACTGCTTCAAGTGTGGTAGAGCAAATTTCTATTTACAGTGATGGTCTGATGTACATGACAGCATCGCGATAGCGTGTCCTCAAGAGTATTTATGTCTGTGTGCGTGTCTTCACTCTGTCCTCAGCTGCCGCAGCTCACTGTGGCAGGGCTTTCAAGATGGCGTTCACCTCCTCGGCTACGGCTGTTAGCGCAAACTCAAACTGGTCCTGATCAGGATGGAGACAGAGAGAGAGAGATGAGAGTATGAGGAATGAAAGACAACTGTGGTCCGAGAAGGGAAGGCAGTCCACCTTAAATGTGTTTAATCACACGCAGAGAGACAAACTCATGCTACCTTGGTGCGGACCAGGCCGGGTCTCTGATCTCTGATGTGCTCCAGTGTGGCTGCAATGTCAATCTCCTTGACCCCTAAAAATAAGGCAGAAAAAATAAATGGATTATTCAATATGATATTTGAAGGTACCATCCAACACTAATGCATTTAGTTACAATCTATGAAGTGTTTATTTTTGCCAATCTCCTGTTAAGAACAACTGTTAAGATTTATGAAAGATGATAATCGTGTGGATGGATAGGAGTAGGATGGATTATCAATGTATCCTAGTAGCTAAAAAAAAATCATATGTACTTAAACTATTTTTCGAAGGAAACTTCATTCATGATTGTCGAACTCAGCAAAGTTAATGAAAGCAGACGTTGCCGGCGTTGTAACCACAGCTCCCTCTGCTGCTCATAACAGGTATTACAACAGTAAACAGGCGACTTCTGATCTCTCCCAGCCCAAAATGCTCTCTCCAAAGACTTTATTTGACCTTTTGCTCATTTTAGATGAATCATATCCTGATATATTTGTGTCATGAATCATAATAAATCCAAGGGTCTGACGTGGGGTAAAGGTCAGGCCAGCAGTGTGGTTGGGGTGGTATAAGTCGCTGCGAATTAAGCGCAAGCCAATGTAATTGATTCAGAAGTCACCAAAGTGTGTGTATGTGTGTGTGTGTGTGTGTGTGTGTGTCTCACCCTTTGCCATACGGTTCAGCACCATGTCAATGAGGATGTACGTGCCAGTCCTGCCAGTGCCATCACTGTCGGAGTGTCACAGTCACGGTCACACAGTGTTTTACCCCCACATATAAATTCAAAGCCTTTCACAGATATTGACCTCAGATTGAATTTTATTTCTTTCATTTTGACATACTTGCAGTGAACGATGATTGGGCAGGAGCGGCCTCGGTAGCACTTATTCACCTTCCTGAAAGGCAGACAGAAGGGACAGCAGAGGAAGAAAGGGAAAACAAACACACAGAAAACGAAGGCTTTAGTGGAAGTGACGAAGACACACTTTGGAATTGCACTTAGCCGTGTCCATATATTCAGTGCCATACTGCCACACATGACTACCTGGTCAGTCATTACAGCACTGAATAATATTCACACTATGCAAGTACTCAAGTGTCTCTAATGCAGGTTCAGGAACTTATTGATTGTGGATAAATTAAAAACAATGAGCAAAAGCAGAAATTTCACGCATGGAGAACACACACCATGTAAATGACAGATAAAAACATTAAGATTACGCATGAATGATGTAATGAACAGACAGGATGAAATGCTGCACAGGGCTCATGGAGGACGGTGAGATGGTAAAACAGGAAAGAAGGAGGTGAGGAGGAAGCTACAGATTCACTGTCCCTCTTGCAGTAGCCAGTCACACCTGCCAATGCTCATTTTTGTGACTATGCAACTGGAGCCAGAGTACTAGCTGCAAACCACAAAAATGACACTGGGAGATGTTAAAATACAAACCTACAAACCTGCACACTGGGAGAGAGGGAGAGAGAGAGAGCTGAGATGATGGGCGTGAAATGTACAGCACAAGGGGCGTCTGATGTGATTTCACATGGTGAAGTGTGACAGGAAATATGAGAGGGAGGGGAAAACGGACGGATGGAGGGATGGAGGTGACTGGGAGGGCCCAAACCACCAGCATTTACAGAAAGACACTGAACCCTGAGCACCTGCCTGCTCTACGATCAGATATCTGAAAATGATCAGATCGTGTGGCACACCTGCTGGTGGGAGCGGAGGGGTTTGTGCTACGTACTGCGTGTGTGTGTGTGTCGGTGTGGTGTCTCTGACCTGCGGAAGTCCAGCAGCGGTCGCGTGGAGGTGGGGATGCCGTCAGCCGGCCAGCTCAGCAGGTGGAACTGCGTCAGGGTCCTGGTCTCCTGCGTCTGGACGTTCTTCAGGTAGAAGCTGCGCACCAGGAAGTCCTTGCACCAGATGTGCTCTGACACCAGGTTCACCTGATGAGCACGAGGACACAGCAGGGAAGGGTGGGGTGGTTGGGTTGGGGGGGGTGGTTGGGTTGGGTGGGGGGGTCAGACATTGACATGGGGGGGAAAGGGGAAAAAATGTGACATGATGTTTTGATGAAGTGCAATAATCTGCATCTAAAACAGCCTCACATGATGCAAAATATTGCATTTTTAATTTTTCAATAATAAACATTTTATTTTTTAGGAATGCATATGACATGTTTTTATGTGGTTTTCACATCAACCTTTTAGCATTTTTAAAATATCTTCTTTGAATGTGTTATACATTTGCCCTGAAATGTAAAGTGCTCTATAAATGAATTAAAAAGGGTTAAAACGTTTACTATTGTGAGATATCTGTGTCATTTGAAGCAGTTATTTATGTCCAATTCCTCATTTAAATCATCTTCAAGGATTGAGGCAGTCTCTCAGTGAATACGCTTCATAAGCAGCTGCTGGTGAAGCCACCTGTTTGAAAGAGACTGCTATGGAAACACATTCATGGCCACTTCTAATGTTACTGTCATGCTCGCTGACACACACACACACACACACACACAAGCCTTGACATTTAATGTCACAGGTTACGTGACATGATTGTGGCTGCAGGACGTCCTTTCATAACACAATGGAAGCTGCCCTTAAAAAGGTCGAACTGCTACAATTCCATATACTGGGATTAAAACCTATTTAAAGACAAAACCTTGACCCCTCTTATGTACACATTAAAAAATTACCATGGCAGCAGGTGTAATGCAGACAAGCTGTACCTATCACGCTGGATGCTCATGGCCATAAAAGCCTCCATAAAAAAGGAGACCGGGCGCCATATGCTGACTTAAAGGTCACGATCTACAACAGGAAATGAACCTCATAGATGTGGTAGAGCGACGAGCCTTCATCGGGCCAGTATCTCTCGCACTGTTTCTCCCCGTCTTCCACCAGAGCCGTCATCATCACGATCACAGTGCAGCCGTTCTCCCACACCATCTGTGGGTTGGAGAGACACACACACACACACACACACACACACACACACACACACACACACACACACACACACACACACACACACCTGGCTGTCACGTCAGGATAAACCCAGAGAAACGAGGCAGCTCCGCTGCCGGTGGAATGATCGGTCCAGTGGCCTACATCTTTTTAATTTGTCACCGAGCAGCCGGTAAATCCTCCACGCTGAGAGTGAGGGACAGGAAGAGAGAGAGGAGGAGGCAGCAGCGACAGAGGCGAGGTTATACTGACCTGCCAGAAATCAGCCACGGTGTGGGCGAGGGGTCCCTGCGTGGCGATGTAAGACGGCTGGCGAGGGTCGTGATCGAACTATGGGTGGAAAATGAGAGACAGAAAAGAGAGCAGAGAGCTTATTAGGTTTTGACTGTCCCAAGATTCTCAACCAGATATTCTTGTGTGGTGATACAGTTGCAAATGAGGGATAAGCTCCTGTTTCTATTCTGATGGTTTAGCAGACTGGCAGAGGAACACGATGTAACAGTAAGACATCCAAACAGCAGCAGTGTGCACAGTTACAGCTTTTACTCTCTGTTCCTTACTCGTTGAATCTCAGTCTGACTATAAAAGCTAAACCTTAATATCATTACATGCTTCGGGCTTAGTTTGACGGGTTCTTACAACGATGCTGGCATTTATGTAGTCCTGTTTTGTGGAGTTGACTTCAGACTTGAGCTTCACTCGAGTGTGATCATCTGAAAGAGAAAAAGAAGTTTTAACAGTGAGTAAATGGAGGAATGCATAGGATGAATCACATCTGCTAAGTTTACATGCTCTTTATTATGGAATAGTTGTGTACTTTAGTGCTGCATTGTGACATAACATACTTATGAGAAAACCGTGACTTTTTGGGATGATTCTGTGAAGTATCATAGAATCATTAAGTGTGATCATAAAGCGTGAATTGTTGAATTAGATACATGTATGTCCACATGCCAAAGGTGTTTTTGTAGTTTCTATTAAGACATAGTCAATGCATTGAATACATTTTCAAAGTACCCCTTCCAACTCTGTGGTTTGTAACATATTCTGTGAGATTGGGTATTTTAGTTGAGCACAGTTCCTTATATTCTCTATTCCGAAAGAGTAATTCAGTTCCATGTATTCTCTTACTACTAAAGACCGAATAAATGTACTTTAATTTAATTTTAATTTAATAAGCTGACCACAAGACAGACAGAGAGAGAGAGTGTGTGAAACTAACAGGGCAGGGACTCGGCGTGTCTGTTTTTGTCCATGTTGTTCGGGGTCTGAGCCACAGCCACTGAACTGGGATCAGCCTGGTAGGAGCACAGGGCCTCCCACTCCTTCTGGAGGCGGTCCTTATTACGCAGGTGGTCCTCCATATACGCCTGTTGAAGAGGGACGTCAGGAGGTCAATGAATCCTAAACTAGGAGACTTTTTTTTATTCCTTCCCCCAGCAGGAAGCAGATTCCCTCACCAGTATCATGTGGCCGGTGGAGATGTCCATGTTGGACTGAGCCGGCTCCTCGCTCCATGACGGCGTGGAGCTGTGGGTGGAGGACGGGCTGTGCTGGGGCCCGTCGCTGAACTGGGAGGAGACGCTGCTGACGCGGGACGTGTCCGTGCCCCTCCGACCCCCGGCGCCCGGGGCCATGGCAGAGCCCGCCATGCTGGTGCCCGCTACGCAGTCCTGGCGGCACAGGGACGACTTGGACGCCATGTGCTGCCGACAAAGCTCCTGAGGGAGAGGTGGAAAAAAGTGGCTCAAGGTCAAGTGGCGCATAGTTATCTTTCAGGAGATTAGAAATGTTTTTCTTAGGTCAGAGCTAGTGATTGAAACAGCAGGTTGTTAAAAAGTATACACTCAAGGAAACATTCAAAACAAGGATTAGTTGTGAGCCTGTTGTTTCTCCTTTGAAATGTCCCTCAATATTGCTCTGAGGAGCTTTTACAAACTGGCTGCAACCAAGTTTGTCTGACTGCAGTAACAATGCCTCTGTTTGGTCACAGGGGTTTTTTTCTCTCAATGACTTAAATCCTGATTATTTTATGGTGCTATGTTTCCTCTAGGAAAATGTTGTCCAGGTTGTAGATGCATGGCCGCTGCACAGTGGTTTTAATAAATGACCAGCCTGTCTCTTAAACAGCAAACTAGAAGACCGCATTAAACATTCCTGACATCATAGAGCTGTAGTTGTGGTAGTGATGATTGCTTTCTGATGAAATAATTAGTTGGACTTGCTTACTATATTATTCTGTATTGCATTACATTAATATTTCAACATATATAATCTGCATTTATTTATCTGCAGCCGTTTATTCCTCGTAACCCATACTCTGAGTGCTTAATTCGCCTTTATGACTTCACATAACATAATTCTTTAAACTTTTAAGATTAAATGATGAGGAAAGTCTAAGTCACACCGCCTCACCTGGTAGTCAAAGTGTGTCTCGGCTCCTCCCTCTGGCCCCAGGCCCAGTTTGCCATTGGCCACCTGCTGCACGTAGTGGCGGAGACAAGCGACAGCCATGGCCAATACGAGCACGCCTCCAACGGCTGCCATGGAAACAAGCGTGATGAAAGTTCCACTCGAGCCCTCGGGAACCCTGGATACCTGAGGGAGACCCCGTGCATCTGTCCTCTGGGAGAAAAACAAAAACACATCAGAGTTGTGAGTCAGATATGGACACACACACACACACACACACACACACACACACGAAATAACACATTATCGTCTCAATTTGTTGACACACTGCTCCAGCACTGTTGAGAGCACTCTACCCTTTCTCACCAGTGGAATTCAAAGGTCACACATTTCCTTTAGGCTCCGCGCCTTCCTGTACGTGGCAGCAGAGAGATGCTGATGTTGATTTTTAAAGACAAAGGTCTGAGGATTCAAGGTGCCGTGGACCAGGAATCCATTAAAGTGACAGCAGAGGGTCGCAGGAGATCAGTGAAGTACGGCACACATCAGTGCAGTTTGACACTGTGTGTGTGCGTGTGTGTGTGTGTCACGCCGCCTCTGTCTTCTTCTATCTCTCTGATCAGTTTCCACAGCGCTGCCCACCACGACAGTAAGCACCAAAGGAGGAATAAATCAACCCACAAAGCCTTGAGAGGAATCTGTTTTTAAATCATTAATCCAGGCGCAGGATTTTGATCTGGTCTAAAACAGCGCCGATAGTCAACAAAAAAAAAGAGAAATGTGGATCCACGTTTACAACATAATCTTTGTGTAATTCCGTGAACATTTTGTGACGCCTACACCCTCTGCAGCATCAACAGCGTAAAGGAAAAACAATCTGGAAATTAGAAATTACTGATAGATGGTGGAACGTCCTAGTGTCTGATGTGTTGTAATGAAGCCCTCTGTCAGAAGATAATATAAAATCTGAAATAATTGCCTGGACGCCTGTTGCTTGTTGTTTCTGACATCCTTGACATTGTATTCGTATGAGGCTGTTAGCATAGCTATGCTTTATCTCAGTGTCAATCACACCCATTCTATTTGTCAGGCATTAATTCATAATACGTGTCTGATTTCACTGTAGCATTTTTAAATTCAGTTCGCACGCCAATGATGTGAACTGAGTTAAAGACAAAAAAATGCAACGTCTTATCTAACCAGCATCATGTGAAAAAAACACTATCACTATGGGTGATCACTCATATCTCTGAGGTCACACGCACCACACTAACACGCACGCACACACAGAAACAGACAAAAACAGTGAAGTCAGTGGCAGTGTTGTCTTGACAGTGACTCGAAATGAGTTTTCATTCATTATACGCAAATTGTGAGCCATGGCGAGGACTCTGAGGCCAGGACTCGGTCCGTTTGTGTGAACTGAAAATAATGAGGTTAATGACACTTGCGACTGTTGCCATAGCACCTGGGATTTGGGAGCCACAGCAGGGAGGGGATGGGGAAGGAGGAGGAGGAGGAGGAGGAGGAGGAGGAGGAGGAGGAGGAGGAGATGAAGCGCCATGGCAACAAGTGAAATAGTGGCCGTGACGAGGTGTCGCTTTGCTCATTTGTGCTGGCCACTTGCCCTCCAGGTGGTCAACACTCACGGGGGTTTACACACACGGAAACACACACACACACACACACACACACACACAGGTTCATCACATACTGTAAAGCAGGCATAAAGTCAATGCTCTTTTCTGTTCATTTTCTGCGTCGACAGCTTCGATTGATTATATGATAACAGAGTCAGCGGAAGGGAACTAACATAGACTTTGATCATGAGATTTAAATCATGTGGAAAAGCTTTGCCTTATATTTAAAAGAGAGACGCATGTAAGAGAAGCAGATCTGTGAAATCAGCCTGTGCTCAGGTGCTGGTTACCACAGCAGGGAGGGAGCCTGAACTCAGGTCTGTGAATGTGAACCGACATAAGTGAAAAGGGTAAAGAATCCCGAGCACTGATTATATCTCTGTCTCCTTGACAACGGCTCCATATGTTACTGAGAGCTGCGGCGACAACAGAAATTTTCCACAGTAACAAAGTGTGGTCACATGTGTGAGTGTGTGTGTGTGTGTGTGTGTGTGTGTGTGTGTGTGTGTGTGTGTGTGTGTGTGTGTGTGTATGCACATATCAACTACCTCTCCCACGCCCGTCTGCACAATCTTCAGGCCTGTCTCAGACTCCAGGAAGTTCTTTTCTGATACTGTTATG
Organism: Karalla daura; assembly: GCA_029224185.1. Lineage (NCBI taxonomy): Eukaryota > Metazoa > Chordata > Actinopteri > Chaetodontiformes > Leiognathidae > Karalla > Karalla daura. The sequence goes on from CM055202.1 coordinate 10,567,465, forward strand.
GTGGGAAAAAAAACAAGAAGCATTTTATCACTGAATGTGATAAAAATGGTGAAATGTGCCAGCACACCCTTTTCGCTTTTTGCTTGTGTGCGTGTGCGGGTGGTTGTTATAGTTCTGGTGCCTCACCAGCTTTGGCCGCCACCTCCGCAGCCGTCATGTTGTGCTCGTTCTGGCGGATGCGGAACGTGAGCGCCGGACCCACCACACTGGGTAACACAGGACGAGATAAAGGGACACACACACACACACAGAAAATGTTGAAAGAGTGACGGTAAGTGTGGCTGACACATAGGTCACGGGGGCGTTACCTGATGTTGATGAAGCTGCTGGTTGTGAGGTGAATCTTATCGGCCAGCAGCTCCAACAGCTTCACTCCATCATACAAACTCAGAGGACTGCAGGAAAAGGAAACAACAATGGAGCCGAAAATCTGAATCATTCGATTTAGAAGATTGGAATCACAATGACTGGAGAAGGTACTGAAGAGAGGAACAAGATGAATAATTATAAGATAATCACAGATAATTAGATAATCAAATTCAATAATTTGCTCAATGGATAGTACTTTAAACGTTCATTGTTGATCATAAAATGCAATGTTTTTCATTTGTGCAAAATAAAATGAAGAAATCATACTGAACTTACCTAACACCTAATAATTTAGATGAATATCTTTGAAATTACTTGAACTTCAATTGCACCTCTTTTAATTAAAATTTAAATGGAAAGTCTGCATCCTATTTGCCATCTCAAGATCCACTGAAATTAAAATTGGAGTCATTTATTTGTGAATTCTACACAGCCCTGATCAATGCCATGTTCAATAAATATTCTATTACTTACAAGCAATTAACTCACTGGTCACCATGAAGCACTGACCTCTGGTTGGTCACAATGTATCCGTACTCCTCCTTGCCTCCGGCGCCCTCCACCAGGGGCGGCCCCGGCTCCTTGGAGCCCGGTGCTGCCGCCGGGTGAGCGGGAGCAGCCTGAGGAGGCTGCGAGGCGGCCGGGGCGCTCTTGGTCTGAGCTGTGGCTGGGATCGAGGCGGAGGAGGGGATAGCAGCAGCAGGCACTTTAGGAAGACCAGGGGCAGGGACTGGGGCAGGTTTCTCTGGTTTCTGGGCCACGCTGTCTGTTTTAAACATCTGCATCTACACGGGGAATGAGAGCAGATATGTCAGTGGTGAAAAGCGTCCGATTGCTTCTCGTGATCACTGCTGAAACACAATGAGGACATACCTCCTTGAGGCTGATGAGGTCTTTCTCAATTGGATCTGCTTTATGGGCGAGAAAAGGAAATGAAATAATAAAGGACACAAATTGTGATCACTCATATTTATTTTCAGTACTATTTGTGTGTCAAACTCAAAATGTTTGATTCATTTATTCGGCAAAGGTGACCTCAAATGTTGTCCTTGTTCTCCAATTTTACCTCTCTTTCAGATTCCACCTTTTTTCACTTTAATTTCAATGTCTGAAATTTAGACATGAATAAGGATGTAATGATTCTTTTGGACCTTACAATACATCTTTGGTTGGGAACAAACTGTCATTATTGAACAAAGCTGAGGTTGATGTGTTTTTCTATTCTGTGCCCCCTTTTGAACCTGCTCGAACCAGGTGTCCATCAAATGTCATATGTGATTTTGGTGATGAGTTCTCTCTTCAAAAACACAATGCCAGTATAAAATGTGGGGTCCAGGTGCCTGTGAGGACAGCTATTTTCTGAGTGAGTGACTTTGTAGCCATGCTGCTATTCAAAGAAGCCATGGCAACAGTGATTTTTTTTCCATTCTAGGTCGCTTTCAATAAATATTTCACTACATCTATAAATCTTTTGACAGCTTAAAACAACAACACTTGTAATTTAGCCAGCGGTGGAGTGTTACCTGCTTTGTCCTGGGCCTGCAGCAGCTGCAGTATCAGAGCCAGCTTGTAAAGCTGCTCTTGACTGAGCTCTCTGGGGTCGACTTCGTACTTCTGCAGGACTGCCGACATCCTCTGCAGCAGGCCATCTGATACACAGTGGTGGAATTAGATTTATGCCTCCACAATCCAATTGCATCCAGGATGTTCTGAACTACGACTGTTGCCCTCACCATTCCCATTTCCAGAGAGACTGCTGAAGTCCTGAGGAACTTTTTTATTCTGCAGCTGCTTCTGCAGCAGCTGCTGCTGCTGCTGCTGCTGTTGTTGTTGCTGTTGCTGTAATTGTTGTTGTTGTTGCTGCTGTTGTTGTCTGGCAGCAGTGCCTATTCTCTCCTCTAGGGTGTAGTCCTCTGCATAGTCCACTGGTATTGTCAAGTCGAAGTTATCATAATAAGGCAAACCTGCATAAAAAGATGTATGAAACTATGTTCCCTCTTTTTTCTCTTTCTGTAAATGATAAGATGCTTTTTCCATTTAACAGATAGATGAGGCTAAACTGTAGAGAACGAATGTAGGAAAACATAGACATGGTTATAGCCATATACCCTAAAATAACTGATAACTTCTTCCTTAAATGAGGAGATCCTTCTCACCTGCAGGAGCCATGGGGGCAGCCCCTCGGTGGCGATAAGACGGCTGTGGGGAGGCCAGGTACAGAGACAACGCTTCCTGCAGCAGCTGTCTGTCACGCTCTCGGTCTCTCTGATTGGCCTGGAACCTGGAAGAGGGGCGGGCGTAGCCACCTCCTGCCCCCATCAGTGATCTCTCCACATCGTCTTGGTATCTGTGCTGTAATGAGGATTTGATTGAGCACTGTTTCAGTATGTGCAGGTGAAGTCAGAGATTCCTCTGAGATTGTCAAGGGGCTCAGGATAGTCTATTTATCATAAGCGTGGGGTTGAATGTTACCTGATGGTATGTGTATGGGTCCATGGAGGCTGTCTGCATGCGTAGCGGAGACTGAGGAGGCTCCACAATCATATAGTCCACATAGTTGCCACCATTGGGTGTGGACCCTGACTTTGGACTGTGGTGATTGGAGATGTGTTGTTTGGACCTGGAAATGCACAGAGAAACAAAGTCAGTATGCAGAACCTATGGGCCTTGCCTGGTTTGTTCTGTATAAAATGTCTATTTCCCTGTGAAGACTGCAATAAATGGAGGCTATACTCACGGAGAGGGATGAGAGGAGGAGGTAGAAGAGTTTGGCTTAGCAGGCTGGGTACTGTGGGGAACTCTCTTTAGTTCCTTTGATAAAATGTACTGGGTGAGGCTATCTTGCCAGGAAAGACCTGCGTACACACACACACACACACACACACGCACATACACACACACACACACACAAAGCAATTAAAGGAAGCCACAGAAGCTAAGAGGCAAAGGAGCAAGACAGGCAAGTATGGGACAGTGGGAGACAGATCAATAGTGTGTCTGATAGCAGTTGTGCTGAAGTGGTCCTGTTCTGAATGGATTTCTGCCCATATACATCAATTGCACATAAAGCCAGCACCAGTTTTATGTGGCTAACTAGGTACTTTGATATATTCTCTGCCATACTAAGAGGCAATAATACATCGAACTCGGCATTATCATGATTCATGATTCATTTGTTCATGTGTGGTTTTCCTGAGGCTAAAGAGCTTTTCAGACGGATCATTTAAATGTATTTTCACTCTGTCTGGTTTTAGTTTCTAATTAATACCTGCAACACAACCTAATCAATCCCAATTGGTATTTCATCCTTTGTAACACCAGACAAAGCTTAAAACATCTCAGTGCCCAGACGTTTGTGTTTATTATCTCACCTTGTAGCATGAGTTGTTTCAGGACTTCCTGCATCCTCTTCAGAACAGGAACCGTCACGTGGTACTGGACCTGGTCCTGCTTGGAGCTACGGCATTGACCAAATAGCCCATCTGGAACGAACATACACACAAACGCACAAATTTACATTCATATGTTTACATTTCTCACCTTTATTCTGTGAGAATAATATTAAGGTTTCTTTTTCAGCCCAGAGGCAACAGCTCACAGTAAATAAGCAGTTTTAACCGGCCACAGAGGAAAATAACAGGTGTAAATATGAAAGTAATAATGTTTGTACTGCTTATGCTGGGCCCTGGTGTTTTAGCTGTGAAAGAGAAAACACGATGCAATACATCAATGAAATGCTTCCTTTCTCTCTTCTGTCATTTTCTTACATCAATATTTCAATGCGCCGACCCTGGTGGTACAATACGGCACTTTGCAGCAGCTTTAATTCCAATGGTAGCCCACACTACACTAACCCACAGCAGTGAGTCATAGTTCTGAAGTACTGCCCACACACACTCACACTGCTTGTCACATTCCCCCTTCATGAGGTTCTGCCATCGTCACTGCTCGCACTTCACAAAAAAGAAAAAAGTAAAAAATCTCCTTTGAAATCGTCGCTAACCTGCAGGCAGCCTCATGGCAACAGAAATAAGAATAGGACTTGGTCTTTGAAGTGTACCAATCCTGTACGTTATGTCAACCATAGCCCACACGCCTCTGTGAATCCACTCCAGAAACAAGCTGACGCATCACTCGGAGAATGGCTTTGTTAACACCCACCGTAGATAGCACTGTGTCAGTGCATCGAGGTTCAGACAGAGATGAGTCAGGCCCGCCGCCAGCTAGACTGGAGACAATCTGAAACTTTATAGCAGAGCTGCCGGCGAGGGATGCAAAATAACGCCCGCTTTTTTCGATTTCGAGAACTGTAAAAAAGGGAAAATATTTCTGCAGGGGAACGTGTCAGACTGCAATGTGACAGGAATAAAGATAAAGCAGAGCAGTCTACGTATTATCTGGTGCACCGATGAGTCACCACAGTCTTTCATTACACCGACTAAACCTCGCACCAACAAACCTGCCGCGGGTGGAATGGTGAAATTTTTAACAGATTAAGGAGGATTAATGTGCTCATACCGACCCTAATGCTACACTAAACAGTTCAGCTTGTTCTTTATTCACCACTCAACGTATGGAAGAGTAAGTCGACTGAGAGTGTGTCGTCACCACCGTCACCAGTGTTAACCTTCACGGCAAAGAGTTTGCCCCAACAACGTCTTCCAACAAATCAAGTTAACGATTTTGATGATGAGTCACGGATCTGTATCTGCAGCTGCACTGATTAAGGCGACAGAGGCGACTGATACTGTCGCTCTGTGGTGAACTGACTGATAACGTGGAGGAAGGAGGGAGGAAGATGAATGGGGAGAACAAACTGTTCGGAGCAGCTGGATTGAATCTGTAATATTTTTGCACAGGGACCCTGCAGATTAAAATGTCTGATGACGGGATAGTTTCATCCCCAGTGCTTACGATTGGGGATTTTCATTTTTCAACATTCAAAACACCAGCATGCAATTCATTATTTATTTTAGCATTATTATCACCTTTCAGGTTGCTTTTATCTATTCTTTAATTGCAATATTCTGTTCACATATTTTCTCTTTCCTTTTCTTTTTTCTTTTTTTTTTGTCCTATGTTGAGTGGATACCACTGCTTGTATAACAAATTGCCCCCGATCTTTAATCCTAAAAAGGTGGTACAGAGTTGAATATGGATGCAAAACAGTCATCCAGTCTGAGCATGTACATTAAAGTTTAGAATACAAAATAAGTAATTTTATTCCAATACAGTTACACTTTAAAAAGGTGAAAGACACAAATGCACTACATGAAGGTATTTTTTTTAATTTCACATATATAATCTCTATTCAAGGCAGCTCTGGGATGTACAGTATACTGTAAGTTCCTGGGTTACATCATGTCACTGTGAATGGCAGTTTCCGGTGAAAGTTTGTTTCTGTATTGACAGCAAAATGAGATATAAATGTGACTCAATGGTGATGATTCATAGCGCGCTGAAGTGCAAGACAATGTCAAAGCATTAACGCACATCGAGTTATCTAACAGAATACGTTACTTAACGTTAACAAACTTTTCCCATCCGTCCAGGCATCCACACACAACTCAGGTGTCTGTGGCCTTGTCAGGCTTGTCCACGCAAACACGACCATGTCTCCGTGGTCAGACTGGCAGAGCCTGACTGACACCACATGATACGCCACCAGTGACAGGACAAAACCTGCACCCACTGCTCTGACCCTCAGCAGACATTTTACAGTGTGTGAGCCGCTTCCTGTGAACACTTTTAATCTCTTGACTCGGGGCCCGTCCACACATGTAACGTCACACATAAACAGCTGCTGCGAGAGCGCGCAGGATATGACTGATGTCCCCTATCAGGCCCGCCAGCAGCAGCAGGAGCATGGACTCTGACTATGGGAGACCTTGATGTGTGGGAATTGGCTGCAGAGGCAGATAGGCAGACGCTGTGCAACACAGTGAGAACACATCATCGAGCCCAGGCTGAACCGAGTGCCTTCTGAGTTATGAAGACGGAAATAAAGCATTGTTATTCCTGATGAAACAACTGTGTTCATTTCAGCTCAGAGATGCAGAGTAGCTGATTGTATACTGTTTTAATGTAATGCAAGCTTTCTCTTTTAAGTCTCAACTTTTGAATATATACTGTTTGTCAAATTTTGCATCCTGAAACAGAGTACAGAGTCAAGCACAATTTTGTCAGGGGGATTTTATTGCACTGCAGTTTCACTGCTACCGACAAGGTTTAATTCCATAATAATTGCTTTAAAGGTCCATTTTTAAACTTGAATCACAAGAATACATACTCAAGATAAGAATTTTGTTTTTTCATCTCAATAATAGAGCTGCTTATATGCTGCAGAAAAACACAAAATTCTGTTATAATAGCACGAGGGGAAAATAATTGAACTCAATCAATTCTCAAAATATAAAGAACAAATTCTGAGACGTCTTGCAGAGTAAAGCCAATATAAAACAATCAAATTTCAATATTTTATCCAGCATTCAGACATTTTAGAATATGATAAGCACCTATGTACCATTTCAATCTTTAAACCTTTGTTGTTTTAATCTAAATGTTTAACACTTTATTCATTTACAGGAGAATCTTTGGTGAACCTTGTGTGCTGCAGAGTCAGTGCAGCTCAGGATGGAATATGCAGGCGGTCTCTGGAGAGCCTGGAAACTCTGTGACTATTAATACACAGACACTAATTACAATCAGACAGGTCACAGGGGTGGAAGCTTATGCCTTTCACGGCCATTCGACCCTGCGTGTCAGCCCGAGTGTAAATCATCAGGCCAAATTTTCAGGCGCATTTCGCTGAGGCTCATTTGGACGATTCAGGTCGTCATTATGATTTAAAAACGTATTCATGTGAGCTTAACACCCAAAGATAGGTTAAAAAGAAGGCAGTAAAATAATAATACTTAATTAAGTTTTTTAGAATATTTCTTGTAAAAAAAAAAAAAGGCCAGCACAATTCACAAATCCTGCCAGGGGTTTGTGGATGAATGAGCGGTGGAACTGCAACGCCCTCGATTCCTATGACGTCAAATGTGTCGTACAACAGGTACGAGCATCCAACGGCATCCAGCAGTGATGCACTGGAGGGTGCGTCTCTTATATCACACACACACACACACACACACACACACACACACACACACACATACACACACACACACAAACACACACACACACACACACACACGCAAGATCTTTATTTTTCTTCACATCAATATTGCTTATTCTGTATCGTCCGACAAAGGCAAAGGTTTTATTTCGACCAATCAGAACAAAGAAACCTGTGTGCAGTCACTACAGCAAATGTTGCTCTCCCATGTTCCCTCAATCTTACAGACGGGCATAAATATAGCCGTCTGCTTCTGTTCCCAGCCTGCGAGAGCACTGATCCATTTTGTATTCTGTCCCATGGCTGCGCGTGCGTATGTATGTGTGTGTGTGTGTGTGTGTGCGTAAGTGCAATTTCCACAGAGAAGTGCGTAAGTGCGTGTCAGTGACTCATCGCTGTATTAGCACAACAACTGTGGGGGTGTCGACCTCACCGTGATGTCAGTGTTGCCATGGAGACAACGGGGCAGAGGAGGGGCTTACATACAGACGGGGAGAAGGAGAGTAGGGCCAGGTGACGGAGGAATAGATAGACACAGATAGCGAGACGTGTTTGTGTTTGCGTTTTAGTTTGGCTTTATGTGGCCTTTGTCTTTGGCATGCATGTGTGTGTGTGTGTGTGTGTGTGTGTGTGTGTGTGTGTGTGTGTGTGTGTCCAGGGGGGTTAATGATGAATATTCTGGAAGAGGTTTAGAGGCGATTAAAGCAGCATTTAAAGTTTGTGCAGCTTTGCGTGTGCATGTGTACTTACCGTCCGAGCAGAACTGATCCACCGAGCAGAGCTTCCTCTCGAACAGGCAGCCTGAAGGGAACAGACAGAGATGAGGGGCTAACAGGTACTCGGAGCCTCACGTTCACACAGCTGCGCTCCAAACAACACGACAAAGTGATTCCAGGCTCTCCTGCCTCATTACAGTGAGCATAAAAACACACACTCCCACATCCCTTGAAATGCTAGAGTCATTAATGCCTCCCAACACCGTGCCTGTCATTCATAAAGACCTTTATATGTTTAAAACCCTCCCCCGCACCCTAATTGCTGCCTTCCATTCACACAGCACCAGGTGCCCCGACAAACCTTGAAACGCACATTTGCAGAGAGTCACAGAGTTTGCAAAGGCTGATTCCACAGAGGGAGGAGATGAATTTTAATTAAACGTAATTGAATGGGAAGGGGCCAGAAATTCATTGGTATTTTTATTGTGTTTGTCTTATTTTCTCCTCTGCGTGTCATATTTAGCTGTGCTGAGTAAAGCCCTCGCGGGGGACAGAAGTGTGGGAAGGAGCAGGTGGCTGCTGAGAGATAGGAGTCTCTGGCGTCACAGCTCGTGCCTCCTTTTTGTCTCTACTTTCCGGGGTGGGGGCAATATTACTGTTTGTCTCTGTTTGCACGAACAATAGAGGAGAGGAAACAAACAAATAAGAGCATCACACGAGTGCTGTGTGGGTTACAAGTGGAAGAGGTTTCTGAAAATAAACACGGACGTGTGAATGGACTGAAACGCACAGAACAGACTGTGTATCTTGTATTTCTTTGATGACTTTTTGAACTCAAGTCAATTCTTTACTCCAAGGCTGAAGTGAGGCCATTATCTAAAAAAAAATGGTCTCTGATAATCTGTGATGATGAAATGAACCTTCACGTGCAGGAAAAACAAACACGTGGATATTACTGGGTCTGAGTATTTGAAGATCACTGAGGGACCCACACACACACACACTTTGCCAAGATGTTTGTGTATATACGGAAGTCACAGTCATCAAACACTGATTGGTAGTCCAGGGACGGACATCTGCCAGTGTTGGTCCAACATTAGCAACATGGAGATAAAATAAAGGAGCAAAGGGCAAAGCCACTTCATTTTGTCTCCGGTTCCTTTTTCTGAACTGAACATGAACAGCTTCTTTGACACAGTCTTCAGACGTCATAGCAGTCTGAAGTCTCCAGTCCAGTTTGTAGTTTACGTCCATTTTTATAAACGATCTGGATTCAAAATGGATGAAAAGTGGCACGGAGGCTGCTGAAACCTTAAAGGGAACCAGACCTGTCATAGCAACAGGACGTCAGCTTTACCACAAACACCATGCCGTGCTCGTGCGGGTGTGTGCGCGCGTGTGTGTTTGATGGACATACGGATGGACAGCTAATCGAATGAACAGATGGATGGACGTGTGTGAGGAGCAGAGAGTGAAACAAAGGCGTGTGAATGGATGAATGGACAGAGGGAGTGACGCTGGTTTCTCTCCACGGTGCTGAAATCTCAAGCGCTCCTGAACAATGGCTTCCCACCGAGCTGCCTGTCGTTCACCCTCAGCATTGTTTTCAGTTAATTCCACTATCATAGTCACAAGGATTTTTAATGGCAGATACACTTACATTTCATGCTCAATTTTCTGTTCATTTTGGATGGATTTCAAGCCTATTATGTTTCTGCGCTGTATGAAATAATAGCTGCGAGTGAACGGACAACAGATGGTGATGATATTTGATATTTACACCCTGGGGCTGTCACAGTCAGATACCTCATAACTTGATGTTTGTAATCTGTTTTCACTGATTCCACTTCGACGCCACAAGCACATTTAATATTCCTTGAATGATACAAATTACTTTATGTATTCTGGGTGGTGCTGCGATCACAGCACAATCGTGCAGGGATTGTGCTGGGAACATTTGATTTGGCCTTTCTCCACCTGAGGCTGAAATACTCACTGGTTACGCACAGTTCTCCATCCACACATGTCCTATACATGATGTTTCTGAACAATGTCTGGAGGGGAAATCAATAAAACCTATTTTTGTGAGGAAGTCCAGATAGTGATTCACTTGTTGCACCATTGTAGCAATTACTACCAGTGCTGGTTCAATCCATCAGTCTGGAGACCGAAACATAATGAAATCACTTCATTTTTAAGCAATAATCAATATTGGTGAAAGCAAACAGCAGCCATACAGTTTTATGCACTGTCTGGAATGTTATGCTGATAATAATGTTGATGTTGATGTTGATAATGTTGCTGTTTCTGCTGCTCAGGGTGAAATGTGAGCTGGACACAGTAAACATGTCTTCAAAATGTAGGAACCGGTTCAATTTCATTCGACTTTAGTGCAGAAGATGTGAAACCTGTGTTAAGGTCCTGGTTAGTATAATTCATTGGAAGGGGTCTCAGAATCAAATCAAGGTCCAGGGAGACAATTAAGCATTCATTCTCTTGTATTTCTTGCTTGTTTACTTTCCTCCTTCCTCCTCTCCTCCAATCTTCTCCAAATAATAATACACTAATACCAAAAATGAATGTCGTCGGCTTGGTTGTTTGCAAGACAAATGAATGTGATTTTTAAATGCTCAGTTTCCATGTGCCCTGCCACTCTTTTCATCCTGCATCCTGAGAGATGAGGCGCCTCAACATGAACCGCAAAATATACTCCCATCCTGCCGTTTGCAACTTACGGAAATACGAAAAAATAAAGACAAGAAGATTGTAAATCCAAATATATTTGACCTCTGGATGGCCACATTATACACACATTTTATAAAGGAAAGTGATTCCTTTATAAAATGTGTTTATAATGAGTAAGAGGAAATTAATTAAAACAGGAAATTAATTTTCTTTTGTTTTTACACAGGCACACACACAGAAAGACAGTGAGATACATACTATTGCAAACGCTCTTGTATATAGTGTTTTATATATATAAATCATATACATTTATATTACTTTTGTTCTGTGTCTGTCACTCTACACTCTGCTAAAGTCCTCGTTGTGGGACTAATAAAGGTTTAGCTTCCCTTTTCATCTCTCATCTGATTATTCATCCCTCCTAAATGTTGTCTCTAGTATCAGTCTAAACATGGTGCTGATGCCGCTGAAGTCACCAGCTCCTCAGACACAACATGTCTCAACATTATCTCCATCACTATCCATCACCATCACCGTCCTCCTCCTCCTCTCTTCTCCTCCTCCTCCTCTTACCGTATTTGTCGGGGCTCCCCGGCTGCCACAGGGCGGTGAAGAGGAGCAGAGCTCTCCACAGATGAAGCTGCTGCATGATCCCTCCTGGTGCCTGACAGCAGGGCAGGAGGAGATGGAGGAAGAGGAGGAGAGGAGAGGAAAGGAGAGGACAGGAGGAGAGGAGGATGCGGGCTATCCCTCTCTTCTGGTCCCCGCTTTAAATCCCCATGTTGTTCACGGGGAGCCGCAGCCTGCGTCGACAGTCCAGCGCAGAGTCCATGAACAAACAGGCAGAAAGGGACCGATTCCTCACCGTGGAAGAGGCGGGGCTGGAGGTGATGATGGAGGAGGAGGAGGAGACATGCGACGTAGTACACGACTGCACAAGTGCGGAAATAACGCACGGCGTGAGCAAACAGAGGATCTCTTAAAAGGAATCGACCTGCAGGCATGTACGTCATCAGGGCCCAGAAACACAGGGGAGCAAGGAGGATGGGGATCGAGGGATGTGCACAAAAGTAGACGCCTGAAAACTAGATGTCATGCATGAAGATGAAGACGATGAGCAGGAGATCATCGGCACAGAGGCAATGAGTCGCATGGATGAGAGAAAAATACAACACATGCATTATTATTATTGTTGCTGTTGTGTTTGTATAGCACCTTTCACAGAAAGAGAATTCATAAAAGCTTGATAACTCATAATATTAAAAAAAACATTAAAACATGTTACAAATGCAAAAATCATGAAATTCACAAGATTAAAGGTCATACAACAAAACAAACTAAAACTGCAAACAACGACTGCTGTTAAGAGACAATCTTTCTGTTTCTAAGAGAGATGTAGGCAGTTCTATCCAATATTCTAGCCCTAGTGCAAGACTGTCTGTTATTACCATGAGACTCATTTTATTTGCCCTTTCTGACAATGTCCACATGTCTGCAGCCAGCTGTTATCTCTGATCCTGTCTCTTTACTGTTTTCAGTAATGTCTTTTATAATGTATCTCTGCAAACAAACGTGCACTTCACCACGGCGGGATGAATGAAATATTGCTTTTATTCTTGTACTTATTGCACAGTACGCTTCGTCACACAATGGTGTCTGTCTGTGCACAATTACTCTGGAGTTGATATTTCATATTATGTTTACGGTTGACATCACATATTTGTCCAAGCCCTGTGAGTGACATGCTGTTTGTTTACCTACTGTAAAGTGGTTTTATTGTGCAGAGCTGTGGTCTCTGTGTCAGAGACCACAGCTCAGTGGAGAGTTTTCTTCAACTGTGAACAAAAAAAAAGATTTTGAGTGATGTTTGCCTGTACAAGCTGTAACTATCTTTCACCCTCATGAGGAATACACACACCGAAGGTGCAGCACCGTGTTCATTTCCCTTGGCACTGGAACATGGCAGTTCGTCCCTTCTTTTTGTCCTCTTGCCCCATCTTGTGTTAGCAATATGTAAGCTCATATACCACCGTGTCTCAGTTCACAAACCATCCTCTTTCCATTGACAGCCAGAGCCTTGCTATTTATTATTATTTTTAATCAGTTCAAATAATATTACAGTCAAGTTTGGTTGGAGTTTATTATTTACACTAAGGTTTTGAGTTTTATTCTGTACTTTTTAAAATTTTGTTCACAGTGATATGGAGACACTCTACATCTCTTAGGAAAACAGAAATAAGATGGCTGTGATGAGGACAGTGAACAGACATGAATAATGGCCATGTTTACAGCACCAAATCTAGGTAAATAGGGGGAAATAATCATATAATTGTATATGAAAAGATGAAAGTCTAGGTACTTAAAAGATAGTCTGGAGCCTTGAGCTTTTAACTCTAGTGTAAGTGGCCAGATTATCAGATCTGGGCCTGATGTTGATGCTGGGATCCCATCCTCAGGAAACCATCAGCAGCATCCACTGAGAGCCTGCAAATGTCATGGGCTCAGCATTGCTTGGGCCTGTCAGAGCTCACGTATATTGGAGGCGAAGTTGCCCCTTGTCCCCTCGTGAGACGGTGCTCATTTCGCAGACAGAAATGTCTGGAACAACTGGACTGCGTTGAGACAGGAAGTAACCTTTTCTACCAGGCGTGACTCATGAATCTGCTGCTGGCTATTTCAGGCACATTGTGTTGACGGCGACTCGTGATATCATATCTCTCTGCTTAAACACACTGAGAACAGAGCTGGAACAAGGTTCCTGGAGAAGGATACCAAGTAACTTTGGTCTCCAATGTTACACAAACCTGCAAACACAAACACGGCACATACTACTCAGACAGTCGACCGCTCTCTCTTCCTCGCTCTTTTGCTCTCATCTTTTCGTCCTTGTCAGTGTAGTCTGGCAGCCTGGCAGCTCAACTCGGTGGCATGTGTGTATGTGTGTTTGCTTGGTTGCCGGGCTACGAGCAATCAGTGTTTATGAAGGATGAAGCCAGCTGAGCAACCCTGTCCCACCAACGGACACACGCACACACACACATACACACGCAGCACCAACTATGTCCTTTAAGATGTTATGGGATTCTCACCAGCTTTGACTCTGCCCTCTATCTATTATCACCATCTACCAGACATGCTATGCAACATACAGTGAGCTTGAGGTGAATTATCACGTGGATTCAGATAAAGTCACCTATCTGTCTTGACATCTATCTAGACTTGTGTATTCCACAACATAAATACATGCCCTAAAATGTGTGTGTGTGTGTGGATATATACATATTTTTTGTTTGTTTGTTTGTTTTGTTAGATTTCTCAAGATAAGTATTGCATTCTGAAAACTCTGGATTGTTCCATTTAGGTTAATGGAAGTAATAACCCTCCATGCAATACACAACTCTGTTACATATATTCCATTACTCCCCGACGCTAGACGTAAGCGACACTATGTTACTTTCTCGTGTCATGTGGTTAGAAAATGATCCTCAAACCATTTCCCAACATGCCATACCCTTCATCATGTCATCCACGCTGCTCGCCTCCTCTCTGGCTCCCCCTCCCCTCTCCCTTCAAATGTGGTAAATAAGTGAAGATGACAGGCAGAATTGGGCTTTTTATCTTTACAATTACGTCTCATTAAACGCCAGTTAAGCAGGAGAAATGTGCCTAAAAAAAAGCACGTCACACTGACATGGAGGGAAAGCGAATGCTGTGAAATGTTTGACAAAATCCAGTCAGCATGAATGGCAGTAATTATATGTGGCTGTGAGCATGAGTGGCTTTTACAATCAACTCAGATTAATGTATGATTTTTATTTTTTCATCATACTATTAAGAATCTAAGCAAAGCAGCAACATCTGTGACATTAATTGATTTACTTGCACATTCTGATGTGCAATACGGGAAATAACTGCTGGTATTATCAAATTAGAATATTGCGCTCCCCTCCTTAAATAGGTCTAGCTGCTATGTCCTGAGATATTTTCAGGGAACGTATGTGTGGGTGTGTGTGGGGACTATTTTACCAGCCGTACTGAGGTCTGGGTGCTAATTTAAGGCAGTTCTTTTTTTCTTTTTGGGCTACAGGTCACGTATTGCCTCTGTGTCTGTGGTTGTTAGGCAACCTGCAGGTATCTCACTCTCTGTCCTGTGCAGACGAGCAGGGAAACTCCAGGATGATCACTGGTTCTGTACCATCAGCACATAGCACAGTCAGGTCACGTCATGCTCAGACCAGGTCAGTACACCTCATCATCAGCAGCAATGAAAAACCCCCCTCATCATTTCTGGTACATGGGTCCAGTTTTAACATCTGACCCTAAGATTCAAACGTAAAACCTCTGGTTGTTACTCAAAATAAACAAAATCAGCCCTGGTCCAATAAGAAACAAGCAGGAGCCATGTTTTTCTGCTCCTGTGTCTTTTTGAGGTCTCTTTGGCACTGGAACAAGCAAAGTCATAGTCTTGGAAAGGGGCCCAGAAAGTCTTGGATTCCCAGAGCCACAAAAGCCGGAAAGACTATCTGGTACTGGTTTATTTATGATGGGGAAGTGAAGTGGAAGGGGCTGAGCTGGTGGGCAGCACCTGGTTTCATCTCTCTGGTGATAAGGTAGAACCAAACCAGTCATCAGAGATGTGTTGGAGTGGAAGTCTTCAGATTTCACTGTCACTTTCCAAGATCAAAGAGAGGCGGTGAACATGTTAAGACATATTCATAAACCCAAATTTGATAACAGTGTTTTAGTTTAGGTGCTTCAAGGCTCAAGTTTATTTGTGGTCAAATCATTCATGTGGCCAATGATTACACATTTTCACCTCAAAACAGACAAAAGCTAAATTTGTGTTGGATGTTGCATAGTGGATTACACCTGGCAATTAGTGGAAATGCACCAAACCTGTCTATGATGTTCATGTTTAATGTGATGCATAAAGAAATGTTATTCTTCTTTTATTGACTGTGCCAGGGTCGCTCTCCAGTCCCATGACGCTTTGGGAAAGTGACTGGATAACAGAGTTAACGGGAAGGCTGAAAATAGAGCTGACACCGCCGGCAGCTGATACACACACTCACTCACACACACACACACACACACACACACACACACACACACACACACACACACACACACACACACACACACACACACACACACATAACACACACCTCTCTCACACACTCACTCCTCTCTGTGACACGCACATAAAAGCAGGACCACACACAAATTCCCAACCCCTAGCACCCCTTCCCTGAAGTCTGCACGTGTATGTTTACCCTCCACTACTCACTGTAGATTATACATCTTTTGCATCTTCAGGACAAATATGAAACACTTGCTGAAAGTTCCTGCAAACCATCTTCATCTCACACCGATGAGTCATCATCAGCACCTGGAGCAAACCTCGTCTTCTGCCCACTCCATGCTTCTCATCATTAACTTTATGTGAAGCTGTGCAGTTGCCCCTTCTGAATTTTGCTGCCTGGAAGCACCTGACTCACAGCTTGTGTGCTTTTGTGTATATGCACGTTGAAGAGAGAAGCTTACTCCAAACTGTGAGATTTGCTGTGTGACCAACAGCGGCTAAGATTGTGTGTGTGGCTTGATTGACTTTGCCCCTCCTCTAGTGATAGTTTTGCTATTTGGGTGGGACAGCTTTCCCTGCAATGGTTCTGATTGGTCCAGAGAGTTTTGTGACATCACTGACAAATATTAAATGGAAACAGTTGTGTGGATGTGCCGGACCTTGTGACGTAAAACTCTCCAAATAACCGATGAAATCTTCATTAGTCACAGCACGATTACACATCATGGATCCAATCACGGACATACAGTCATGCGCACACACACACACATACACACACACACAAGCAAACAGCTGCAACTGCCAAACCACATCCATTGCCCTCGCCTTAACCCAAAGTTTAAATGTCTGCATTTTGTGAACTAGAGTTTTGTTTACACAAAGAACTTTTTGTCTTATTAACAGTCACAGCTGCTTAACTTAACCCAGGAAGCTTAATTTCTATTGTTTTGTTGTCCTGGCCCACATTTCTAGGTCCAAGATAATAAAATCAAAATAGTCTAGAATTGACTAGAATAGCCATAACAGCTGGCATGGCACAGCTAGTGAGTGGTTTGCATTGTTGCACAACTAGATGGACATGGGCTTGAATCCTGGGTTGGACATGCATGGTTAGGTCAATTGGAGGCTCAACATTGGTGTCTCAAACTAGGTGTGAGAGTGAAAGTAAATGAGCATGGGTCTATAGCTGTTGACCTGTCCAGGATATGTTCCCTGCCTGTCTGATGGCATGGGCTATAACAGACCTCTGCAACACTGTTAAGGTACAAAGTGCATCAAGAAAACGAATGAGCCATAATTTTGGTTTAGACTGGTTTTAATCCCTTAACTCATAACCTAAAGCTCTTAAAGCACCCATTTTCATGACTGACGGCAGTAGACTTACTTCAGCCTCTTACTAAATAAATGCATCATATGAGATAACTCACGGCATATATATATATATATATATATATATATATATATATATATATATATATATATATATATATATTCAGATTTGTGGCATGCGTGGGTCTGTGGGGGTGTGTCAGTGACCTTCCTGGCAGCAGCTCTATCAGTCAAACAGTGCTGCTGCTTATGTAACCAAGGAGAAATAGATAACTCTGCTGTAACTGTATAACTGCTGGCGGCATAATAACTCAAACATTATACTAGATCACTTCTATTATGAAGAACTGAACCCCCATTCACAATAATGGCTCAGGCAGACACTGTTGAAAGTCTGCATGAATTTACACTCCCCAGTAACTTTAAAGGATAGTCAAAACCAATGGGATTGATGTCCTCTCTCAAAACCAGCTTCTCAAAATAGGATGTGATCTGGTTTACGGTATCAACATATAGACCATGAACTGAAACCTGTTGGCTTCATTCCAAAGTTCAGATAATGTTCATGAGGTGTAACAACTGTGGAGACCAATTCATTTACTCACTCACTCAAACATGCAACCATCAAGGAACACATCAAGGAACGCACACACACACACACACACACACACACACACACACACACACACACACATAGACACTGAAGGCCACCGCCCGACCTGGCAGCTGAAACCAGAGCCTACGACAGCTGAATTGAGGGCAGGCAACAGGCGAGACATAGGGAAAGGAGTGAGAGGGGGAGTGAAGGGGTGCTGGAGTAAAAGCGGGGGAAGAAGGGGGTGGATATGTAGAGGAAAGGCCTGGAGATTAATGGGCGTATCAGGAGTCTGCAATAAACTGATTCACAAAAAGTGTCATCTCAGGAATATTACTTGCTGACAACCAAGGGGAGTCAGATCATGGTGCTTTCTTTAGAAGGCCATTATTCACTGGGATTGAAATCCAATTTGTCAAGCCAATAAAAATAGGTTCAGTGCGGTTCTTGTGCTGTAGATTTTAGTGAAAATATGGACGACCAAAGCAAAGAGGTCACATTAATCAAACCTTCCATATCTGCAGTGACAAGCACCTAATGACACCAAAGGCACCATTAATCCTTGGCTTTAACTGATTTTATCTGGTCGTCAGTTTTCCCAATCTCAACGGGAAATTCCCCAAAATGGGTCATCAATGAACTTTCTACTGGTTTAATATGGTGACAAAGTCATGAATCAGAGAAAAACGTAGTGAAGGTGCAGCGTGGGTGGAGTGGGTGTCGGGGGCGAGCGGAGGGGGTGAATGGACACTGGGGGAGGACGCAGCAGAGGGGTTGGGGCAGGAGTGGGTGTGGTAGATCTACAAATAGCTGTGTCCAGTGTCTGGCACTCCTTCACTTCACATCTCTTGCAGTTGCCCAGTGGGACAGTCAGGTCTCCGAATCTCAGGCGGCTCCTCAACCATCTAAACCACACAACAACCAACCATGAGCAAGTCCTACTCCGCCTCGGCCCAGTCGGCCTCTTCCTACCGTCGCACCTTCGGCTCTGGGGTCGGCTCGTCCCCCATGTCCAGCCTCTTCTCCTCTATGGGCAGCGGTGGCCGCTCCAGCTCCAGCCACATGTCCTCCCGGGTCTACGAGGTCAAGAGCAGCAGCGCCCCCTCCTACTCCAGCTACCGGGTGTCCTCCGGCGCTGGAGGTGCAGGGTACGGCTCCTCCACAGCCATGCGCACCTACTCTGGGGAGAAACTCGACTTCAACCTGGCCGACGCCATGAACCAGGACTTCCTCAACACAAGGACCAACGAGAAGGCCGAGCTGCAGCACCTCAATGACCGCTTCGCCAGCTACATCGAGAAGGTGCGCTTCCTGGAGCAGCAGAACGCCGCCCTGACAGTGGAGATCGAGAAGCTGAGGGGCCGTGAGGGGCCCGGCCGCGTGGCCGAGATGTACGAGGAGGAGATGAGAGAGCTGAGGAGGCAGATCGAGGCCGCGTCCAACCAGCGCGCCCGGGTGGAGGTTGAGAGAGACAACCTCGCTGATGACCTGCAGAAGCTGAAGCTCAGGTAGGTCTGGAGAAAGACGAGTTAGGGGATGGATGGATGGATCTGTGGATGGATCCATGATTGACAAATGGTTCCTTCGGCTAAGAGACTGATGTCACCTGTCCCCGAAATACCCAAATGAGTAATCTGTAAAAGATTAGGGATAACCAAACCCTCACAGGATTTGAGCTAGAGTAACCCTAAATTAGAGGGTTTTCCAAAGTCTTCACATTATGACGATTTAAAGTGAAGAAATGCTTCCCCTCAACCATTGGCAAAGGTTTAATACTGTCTTTTTCACCTATTCAAACTATAATATTGAAGAAAAGACAAAGAAAAAGAGAAAAACAAAGAGTCAGCAACTAAAAACAAAACTTTACTTTTCATCTCTCCGGTGCATCAGAGGGTTGTATACTGGTCAGCATTACAGGGTGAGGGAGAAAAAATGAAGACAGATTGAATGTGGGAGTTGATGCAGTGAAGGAAAGAAAAGCTCAGCATGTGGCGTGCACTGATTTCCAGAGGATTCCTCTGGTCTCTTGCAGAAAAGGGAAACAACAAAGTAACGACGGGGAGATTTGAGAATAGCTACACTTCAGCGACTTCTACAGTCCAGCAACTTTTTACAAAGGTGATAATTTATTCGCAAGAGACGGAAGAGAAGAAGATGGAGAGAGAGAGAGAGGGGGAAACCAGAGAGAGACTCTCATAGGCTCATAGGAATGAGGCAGACAGGGATTCAGACAGACAGACAGTAGATGATGGAAAAGAACAGATGAACACACAGCCTGCGCCTGTTATGTCTTAATAGCGAGACTAAGAAACATGTGCATTGCCACTCGATGTGGGGTGTGTGTGTGTGTGCTGGAGAGAGAGAGGGAGAGAGAGAGCAGCGATATCAGTGTCTGTCTAAATAGTCTATTTGTAGATACCAGGTCACTTATTTGTATTTAGAATTTCTGTCACAGCAACAGGGAACAACAACACTTAAATTTAAGTGCATGTTAAAATACACACCCACACCCGAACCTACACACACACACACAAACGCACACCCACACACACTTACACTTCTTTCTCTTTCCATCAGGCTTTTAAATTGTTGCCTGGAGCACTGAGCGAAGCTTGCCAAAGCACCTGCTGCTCCCACTGAGATCAAAATGCGCACAGAGACCTCCTGTGTGCTAACACACAGACACACACCTCAGGAGCGCCTGCAGAGAGCACAGATACCGTCAACAACACAATCACTTTGAAAAAACAACAAAAACAATTTATCTTCATCAATGCTTTTTTTTTAGTGAATTGCAAATTTTGCACACACACGAACAAACACGCACACACAAAACACATATAGAATGAAAAGAGATGGCTGTGAGGACTGCAGCCCACACAGTGGCAGTAAAACAGATAAAAAACACCTTTGCCTTTTGCGATAGTGGGTATAGTGTGTGCAGACATCTCATGCATGTATTTTCCCATTTGAAATGCTAATTCTGGAAACAGCAGCAGCCAAGGGCAGACCTCTGCTGCTTTCCTATCACTAGCCTGACTTCTGACAGTGTGACAGCAGCTGCAGCACAGCTTTAGGACTTCAAGCGCACCAGTGTGTGCATGTCTGTCTGTCTGTGTGCGAATGCAGACAAAAGTTAGACGATGTGATGTCTCATTGCCTAGTCAGATCTATTCTTGTAATTTTACTGGCTGCCAAAAGCAAGAGGGAGCTCTAAGCTGAGGAATCTGAGGTGTAAACTAGTTTATCTGTTTAGGCAAAAGCTCTTAAGCATGGTTGTCGTGTTTGTATTCACATTTTCTCTTTTCTTTTTCTCTTCTCCCCCTCCCATTTGTCTGTTGCCGTCTCCAGACTGCAGGAGGAGATTCACCAGAAGGAGGAGGCGGAGAACAACCTTTCTGCCTTCAGAGCTGTATGTCTTCCATCTCCAAAACATTACATCTTTACTGTATAGCTCAGTCCTCGAAGCCAAAAGTATAAAGCGTGATTCTCTATCTTTGTAGAATATTCCCTTCCAATTTCTGATTCCTAGTGCACCTTTGCATCTGTTTTATCGATCATCCGAGTAGATAAAAACAGCTGTTTCTGCTCCTGTGTTTGTATCCAGGATGTGGACAATGCCACTCTGGCCAGGCTGGACCTGGAGAGGCGCATTGAGAGTCTGCAGGAGGAGATCGCCTTCCTGAAGAAGATCCACGAAGAGGTGTGTTAATCTGACTGTAAATTCTGCCTGCCAACCTGGATCTGGGACTCTGAACTTACAAAAATGTCTTTGCCCTTTGTATGTCAGTGGGGTGGTGTGTGCCATATCATATGACGGCTCTGTGTGAGGCTATACTGCAGTATTCAATAAATCTGAGCCTCTGCAGGAATGAGGGTCAGATATTTCACACTTACACACGCCCCCCGATGCTAAAATACATTTACCAGGCACAGTTATCTCTTTTTCTGTCACACACACAGTACCTGTCTCTCTCTCCTTGCACAAAAAATTTACAGTTGGCGCATTCCTACGTTTGTTCAGCTGCAGACATCAAAGCGTACGCCAAGAAGCACAATCTGACACATGTCAGCAAAGTCCATGTGCCTTCCTGTCATTTTGTCCTCTCGGCCTCAACTTTGACCTATCGCAGCTGATTGGCTGAGGGGAGCCCTTCAGCTGTTGAGCATGTCTTTCTGTGTGTGTGTGTGTGTGTAAGTGTGTGAGGGAGAGAGGGAGAAAGAGTGCGTGCACATGAACAGATGCTCGGCTATTTATATCTCTTTGGTTAAACCAGGAGACAGCTGAGTGGACCAAAGCTTACTAATTTGAAACTGCAGGTTTTAGCGACGTTAAACCGGCCTTGTGCTTTTCTAATAATATTCTTCTGCTTCTAATACTGTTATAATTAGACTGCATCGTCACACCAGTGGGCAAAGTTGTGGTTGTGGCATTTCATCTTCAGTGATACAGAACGTCACTAATCCAAGATGTCTGGACTCTATCTATATCCTGGTTTTGACTGATTGATGTTGTGTGTCTGAACCTTGTCTGACATGAAAGGGGAAGATTCACCCTTGATCTCCGTGTCTTTATGTGTTGCCCACAAATGTATTTCTTCCAGTTGACATCATAAATGTAACTTTTTTTTTTATGTCTACTGTTTCCTGTTTCTGCAGGAGATCCGTGAGCTGCAGAGCCAGATGCAGGACACTCAGATCCAGGTCCAGATGGATATGTCCAAACCCGACCTGACCGCTGCTCTGAGGGACATCCGCATGCAGTACGAGGGCATCGCCGCCAAGAACATCGCAGAGGCTGAGGAATGGTACAAGTCCAAGGTGAACTTGATTTTTTATTAAAATGTTGCAGATTATCTTATTAGTCTTAGTATATTAGTCCACAAATAAACCTTCAGCTATTAAATGGAGACACATATGCAGACGCCTAACAGACCTTCTGACCTTCTGCCTGCAGGTTTCTGACCTGAACCAGGCTGTCAACAAGAACAACGATGCCCTGCGTCAGGCCAAGCAGGAGACCATGGAGTACAGGCACCAGATCCAGTCCTACACCTGCGAGATCGACTCTCTCAAGGGCACCGTGGGTTCTCACTCCTGCCTCACTATACATGAGCAATCTCAGTCTGATCTTGCAATCTCATGCTGATCCCGCCTCGGTTCTTCCGCAGAACGAGTCTCTGCTGCGTCAGATGAGAGACATGGAGGACCGCATGAGCCGCGAGGCCTCTGGCTACCAGGATACCATCTCCCGGCTGGAGGAGGACATCGCTAAGATGAAGGTGGGTGTGTGCCTGAGATGATACAGCTCTGTCAAATGTGTCACAGCTTTTCAGTCGCTTTGCTGCAGCTTTCGGTGCTGCTGGAGCTGATTTGGGCCAAAGAGTAAAACCTTTTGTTTTTAAACACTTAAAGGACGACATGGCCCGTCACCTGAGAGAGTACCAGGACCTCCTCAACGTGAAGATGGCCCTCGACATTGAAATCGCCACCTACCGCAAGCTGCTGGAGGGAGAGGAGAGCAGGTGTGTGTCTTTGTGTGTTTTCAGAGTACATGATGGTTGATGGTTAGCTGGACAAGCAGACTTGAGGAGAACATGCAAACCTAGGTCCTTATCCACCACTAATCCACCAATACAGTGTGTTGCCCAACTTAGAGTCTTTAATCAGTCTCAACTCAAAGCCGTTTCATGTGTAATTAAGTATTTCCTTGATATCATCAGTTTTGTGCTGCTAAATCATGTGGGTTGTGTCTTTCAGGATCACCACCAATGTGCCTGTCCAGTCTGCGTATTCCTCCATTGGCTTCAGAGGTAGGAGGAACAGTGCACATTCTTCCCCTTCTGTAAAATGTGTTTTACATACCAGATGGGTCAATGGGAGGTGGGATTTAAAAGAAAAAAAACCCCTATTTATAGCTCGTGACTGTATATGGTGGGCACTATTTTGGGGGCATTACGTGTGGCTCGGCTTGCAGTGACACACCCCGGCCACTGTGTGGCAACATCTGACACGTCAAAACATCATCATTAGCAGGCACGCGTCAGTAATCTCACGCGCCTCGGCCCCCTCACTCTCCATGTATTAACAGTACAAATGTGCAATTAATCTCTGCTGATACCTGCGCTCTCTGCAGCGGAGGGTCGCTCTGGTGAAAACAAGGAGCGGTAATTAAAGATGATGCATTAGGTGCAGCGCAGCCATGATTCATTAGCTCCATTGATTCAGAATACGAGACAGATAAGTGGCAGTGCCTACAGCTGCAGAAGTTGTTTCATCCCTCGTGTCACCGCCTCACGGCCGATGAGCTTTGTGGCACGCAGCGTGTGTGAAACAGCGCATCTAATGCTCTCTCTCTCTCTCTCTCTCTCTCTCTCTCTCTCTCTCTCTCTCTCTCTCTCTCTCTCTCTCTGTGTGTGTGTGTGTGTGTGTCCTGCAGAGACCAGTCCTGAGTCCCAGCACCAGCGCTCCTCAGAGGTCCACTCCAAGAAGACTGTCCTTATCAAGACCATCGAGACCCGCGATGGAGAGGTCTGAGCAACATTTTGATATCAGAACCCACAACAAAAGACGCTGCAGCCATCTTGAGTTAACTGACCAATGTTGGTTGTGTCATATTCTATGCAGATGATGTTTTCTATGAGCCAGGGCGCTAATGCCCACGGTGTAAGTCTGGCTCTATTATCCCACCTATTCTCACTGAACACGCGCCTGCAAACAGCTCCTGCACCTCTGTCATGTCCAGGCAGATAAGATGAGCCTAAACATGAAAGCAGTTGTAGAAAGTGGGAAATCTAGTAGTTTGCACTCACCCTGAGCTTCACTAGCAGAGATTAAAGCCTCCTCCAACACCTCCCATCACCAGCGCTACCCCCCACCTGTACAACTCTACACTCTAATTAATGCCTTCCCTCACTGCTGTTGGACAAAAGTCTGATCACATGTCACCTGCAGCACTCTGCAGTCCTGAGCACAGATAATGAATCATTTTTCCCTTCTTTCATGTTAACCCATGATTCCTCTCCTCCTCAGGTTGTCAGCGAGTCCACACAGCACCAGCAGGACATCATGTAAACCGGAGGAGTCGACGCTAGGAACACTAATGAATTCATTTTTTAAAAAAGTATAAAAAAATATATATACATTTTCCTACAGACACCCCCCCTAGGGTCAGGCGTAAGAAAAAGGAGTGCCTTTGCATTGTTAAGATGTGCCCCCAGATTTGTTAGCCAAGTGCACCGGTATGTGTTTTTCTCCCATCTGACCCTCAAGGGGCTCCATATTTTCCTACCACGACGGTTCTAAAGCTAAGCCTACTTCAAAGTGAGAACAACCAGTACACTGTGCTTCATCTCCACACAACGAGCTGTGTATGTGAACAGGATAGATGCAGTACGGAGGCGCGATGCGCTGCCTTTTGCCTGGGTTTAAATAGTAATAAAAAAAAAGGTCATTCCAGGAAATTATTGCTCCTTTTGTTTTACTTGACTTCTCGAAAAAGGAAAACATCTGAGTTCCTCCCATCTTGTCTGGGAAGATAATGCGACAGGGAGGCTCCGCGTAGCTGCACTGGCCCAGCATGGAGCGGAGGAGTCTGCAACGCCGGGATCACATGTGATGACGCTGACGATGATGATGATGAAGATGATGTAACGGTGTCGTTGGCTGCGCGCCGCCCGGGCTCTTTCTAAATGTACGAGAACGTGACCCGATTAGGACGACTGATTTGAGGGACGTGGGATGTTGTTCTTTGGTTGGGGAGAAGTCACAAGCACAATCCGCTGCGTGGGACGGGGGCCGTCGGTCCTGTGTAATGTCTGAAGCGTGTGTACGTGTGTACCAGTCTGGGCGACCACGTGAAGCTGCTTCGCTGTGGATCTCAAATAAAGACGTTTGTTGTCACTTGAGAGCGAGCCAGTTTCTTAAGGCTTTCTGTGTGTGTCTGTATATAGAGCGCGTATTGTGTAATAGTCCTTTTTATACCCCGGCCATTAGCATTCCTCAGACGGCTTACATGCCTCTGCATTCGATCCTTTATGAAGTGTTCCTACCCACTGCATTCATCATCCGATGTGGGCCGCCTTAGCCGAGCGTAGCGGCCTTCTGTTAACATTTCATTCACTTCTGTAAAGAAAACAGACCCCTGTTGAAATTATCAGTGACAGCGGCCGACTCGGTGCGGGGAACAGTCAACAATGGCCGGTTAATGAGCTGGCCCCGGTCACGCTTTGTTTCCATCAGAGGGCAGATTAGCACCGCGCCGAGAATTATAAAGTCTGCGCCGTTTGTGTCTGAAGTCGCTGGACTGAAAATGTCAGCGGAGATAAAAAGAGGAGGGGGTGGGTGGGGTGGGGGGGGGGGTGTAGCGCGGGGAAGACAATAAAGGAGCGTCTAAGGAAGAGAGCAGGGAGATGGAGGGAAAACAAGGGGAGCGATTGAGCCAGATAGGAAGAAGAGAGGGAGAAAGTCATTTCGCAGCCTCCCCTGGAATGAAAGCAGCGAGGACGATCAGAAGTTTCCGTCTGCACCTCCGCCTCGACCGCTGTCAGAGGCTTCCCAATCATTACAGGTCGATAGCAAAGGGCAGCGCGCTCCTCCGCCACATTTCCTCCAGAGGAAGTCGCTTTAACTCCCCTGACCTCTCCTCGATTGGCGACCAACAGTGCATGTTGACAACGTTTCAGGAACAAAAAGGAATCTTAATTGCTTGCCTGCTGCTCCCTGTTTGCAGCAGCCTGCAGAAGGCGCAGCTTATGTACCCTGATCCCGACTGGGTCTGAATTTCACACTCTGTTAACAGGTTTTACCATTAGCTGTTACATAAGTGCTGCACTGCAGTTTGTTACTCAGATTAAGAATGAAACTCATACATTAAGTACATTTATAAAGTATTGAAAGGGGGGATGGACAATTCAAAAGAAAAAATGATCACCTTGGCCTTGTTGAATGATGAACCATATCACCCCTCATCGCCAAAATAACTGATATCCAATCAGGTTGGTGAAGTTCCTAGAAAGACGTCAGCGTATGCTCTCCTGATTCTGGTCATATTCTGAATAATCTCCAAGTGCTGAAGTCTTACAGCCAACAGATAACATCTGCATCGTGGCTGAGAGTGATCAGTAGTTTTTAGTTGTAAAATTGTTGCATAAACTACTATTCATAAAGAAAATCTAATTATGAGTTACTGTTAACACAGTGGTTGAGAAGCCAGCATTGTGAGACACCATTTGGGTTCAAAGTTGATAAGATAATGAATGAATGGTGTGTCCTTGTGTGTGTGTGTGTGTGTGTGTGTGTGTACTTCAGAGATGTTTCAGAGACAACAAGACAATTAGTTTGTAGACTCACAATGTTTATCATATTTTAGGTCCATATAAATTCATGCTCAATAATAATAATAATAATAATCATAATGATAATAATAATAATAATAACAGCCAGGCAGTGTGCACAGATTGTAAGGGGGTGGTGGGGAGATGAAGGGATGCTGCTTGCCAGCGTGACATGAGAAGGGGAGGCGGGCGACCACCAGCCCGTCTAAGCAAGCCCACTGGACGTGTTGCAGTAGCACAACAGGAAACAGGTCGATCAGAAGAGAACCGGCTGGATAAATTAGATCGTCGATCATGGCCGAAACATGAAAATACAAAAAAAAAAAAGAACGTTTCAAAATTATTTACAGTTCAGTATCTACAACATATGTACGCGTCTCGTCGACAAATACTCAGCAGTGAGAAATGACCAAAAGTAACAGCGACTAGGGGAAAAAAAAGCTAATACAAGGAAGTGAAACATGATTCATAATTCATTTTGTCCCAGAATTATACAGGCTAGCGCTTTCATGTTTCAGTTTGCTCCTTTTCCGTCTTGCCAAAAAGGAAGCGAGGAGTGGCGGCGAGGTCCGAGTGCTACCACCGCAGCAAAACAGGCCGCAACACGACGGAAAGAAGCACAACTGTCTGAGGCTGTCCTGCCACCTGGACGGGGGAGAGGAGGGAGGAGAGGCGTGTCGCTCTGCTGAATCGCTGCGCCGACCGACGCCCCGGCGCTCTGCGAACTAGCAGCTCAACTGGAAACGATTAAAGAAATCAACCGGGGGTTTTTCTTTCTTTTTTTGCTTTTGCTCGTTTGTTTTTTTTTTTTCTCCACATGACAACAGCGACACACTGAAAACACTGACACGTTAGAAACAGCTACACAAGGACTCTCATGCAGGTAATGGGTTCAAAATGATTGACAGGTCGTCCGGTGTCAGACACCCCACTCCCAGTTTCTATCATCATTGAGCTTCAGTGCTGAGGGATGTTCCCGCTCCATTCCAAATGACCAGAATTCATTTCTCCGTCACGTCTATTACGATTTTTTTTTTTATCACTTTTGTCCGTTTTCTTTTGAAATCCGATGCTATTTACAATATCATTTCATGTTCATCGTGGGGAACCGCGCTTTCTAAAACTCCACAGAGGTTCAAATGAAACTAAAATAGTTCCTTTGTACTGGAAACACTTGCTATGAAGATCCCACCTCTCTGATTTAAAAGCAAAGGCATGTACACAAGAACGTATGCACACGTAAACATGGGAGTCTAAGGGGAAAGAAAAGGTCCAGTGGTAAACGTTACAGTAGAGGGTGCCATTCTCAAATTCATCTCCCCCTGCTCTGTCTTATCAGTTTAAAAAAAGGAGAGTCTGTTCATTTGGTAACCTCCTCCTTTTCAGCACTTCATCCTGCACGAAATATTCACATTTTCTTTCTTTTACTTGCACCTGTGCAAAAAAAAAACAAATTTAAAAAAGGAGAGGGAGGGAAAATTACAGTATGTTTTACATACATTACAATGACTCCCCCCCCTGCTTGGTCCACATTTGGTACAATCCATCACTTGCCACAGGGCTCATGTGTCCACTCTCACACACAAACACACTATATTTAACATTTTCTCACTGTCACGTCTGGTCGAGTCCAAGCCCTAAACAGAAAAAGAGAACAGATTCACCGGCTGAGATCGCTGTCCCTCTGCGCCTGAACAGCATGTTCAGACGGGGAACAAAGTCCGCAGAGACTGTTTTCAGGAGTACGAGGGGCGACGAAGGAGCACGCGACGTACGGTGGTTTACAAAAAAAAAAAAAAGTTAAAATCCTGTAGAAAGAGGATGCAGGTCGTCCCCCGCTCTGGAGATGTGAGCGCGTTCCCTTTGGGAAGAAATGGCATCGACGTACGTAGGCAACGACACGGGCGAGATAACACGCATGTTGTCTGCGGAGGGAGAGAGCCGCTCCATCCCAGCCATAACGATCCTGTCCACTGAGGAGGTGTATCAGCCTGGCCCGTCAGAAACAACTCCCACTGTGACCTTTCCATGGAGGAGGCCCTGAAGAAGAGCCGCCTCCTCTGTTGTGTTTCTGGGGATGTTTTCCTCCATCATTCTCTTTCCCGGAGCTTTGTTCGTGGGATCCTTGAAACAAATCGGGCAGCCCTCTTTAATTATCCTTGAAGTACAGTGCAGATCGTGGCGAGGCTTCCTAAAGGCAGCTCTACTGTACCGAGAAGCCCATGCGCTGCGTTTTTAGCAGAAGTGGAGCAGCCCTCCTGCCGAGAAATGAGTGTTTTGATCGTTTCCTCGCTGCAACGCCACTGCAAATTACTTCTCGTGGCTAGAAGCAGCCACCAGAAAAAAACCCCAAGAAAACAGAGATATTTCAATTTGTTCCACGGCAAAAGGGAACTTTTTTTTTTTTTTCTTACAGCCTGTCCCGGACCAGTGTGGCAGCGAGGGAGGTTGTGAAGCGATTTGACCGCATCATCATCCACAACAATCACTTCTCCCTTCATCCAGAGAAAAAGAAGAAAAAGAAGAAGAGGCTTTTGCAAACGCAGCAGGTCCAGGAGAAGAAAACCACTGATGGACCTGGGACAGCCGGGACAATCCGTGTCCCCGCTGGGCTGACAGGCAGTTGATTAGGTTGGCACAGAAAGTTTAGGTTTTCTATCTCCAGCTGTGACAAAAGAGGTTTCTGAAGTAGCCTTGTGCGATTCTGTTTGTGTAGGTGTGTGTAGGTGTGTGTGTGTGTGTGTGGCTGGGTGCATTTCGCTGTCTCAGATGCGAACCGGGGGTCCGGTCGGCGCCGTTAGGGGCACTTGGGAGCCGCAGTCGTAGTCGAGTTCGCCCATCCTGGTGCGGCTCATCATGCGACTGTGGGAGTAGGCCCGTCTGTCCGTTTGCCGATCCCTGAAACTCCTGATGTAGCTCTGCGGACACACACGCATGAAGCAGGGTTGAGGCAACAATATAAAGTACCCATTCACAGGCACCATGTGACACGCATAGCTCTATTTCATTTTAAAGGAGATCCAGAATGAAAAGAATATGAGTCAAATGTTTTGGCTTTGTTAAATGACGTGGGTCTATTACTGGCCAAAGATATAGAGCCGGTCCAAAAACATCACAGCAGAAATTATAGATGATGGAGTGGAAGCTAAGAAACAAGCAAATCTGAATGTAGTCGAGTGTGATGCAATACCCGGCTCCGTTCATGTATGCAAGTAAATAAAGGCACTAAACCGTGTATCTCAATGCCTGACTCTTCCTTTGATTCTGGCTAGAATATATCAGCTCTGTAGCTGTATTGCTCTGCTTACTACTTGGTTTGGGAAACAAAAAATTGCTGATCTCTGTTTTTTTCACGCTAGAAACCAGAAGTCCTGGCAGCCAGTCAGAGTAAAGCATACATGTGGTTGCTAGGAAATCTTGAAACGTTTATTCCAAAGGTCTGTAAACGGCATCTGGGGCATTTCTGAGGGAACCGGTGTTTCATAGCCTCTATGTTCCTTCAACTCTTGGTTTTGTCAGGCTTCACTGTAAACCTGAGGCCAGACGCCACTTACTGGAGACAGCACGTCCCCATCGAAGCGTCTCTTGGGGTTGGACTTGCGGTGGTAGCCGGGTTCGGTCTGAGGGGGCGGGACCTTCGGGGGCTGCGAGCTGGGGGCCTGGTGGTGGGGGTGCGCCGCCGCCGGGTGGTGGTACTGCTGGCGGTGGTGGTGGTGGGTGTGCGCTTTCTGCTTGACGCTGGTCTTCTGGCTCTGCCGCTTCTTCTTCTTCTTGTTCTCCTTCTCCTTCTTCAGCCTCTCTTCCCGCTGCCTGATCCGCATGAGCTGGACCCTCCGCTGCTGTCGACTCAAAACCACTGCAGAGAGAGAGAGAGAGAGAGAGAGAGAGAAAAACAGAAGAGGTGTGAGAGTGAGTTGGAGGGTAGAGAGAGAGAGAGAGAGAGAGAGACAGAGAGAGAGAGAGGGAACAATAGATAAATCAGGAGGGAGTGAGAGCGATTAAGACGGAACAATTCAGCTTTTATAAAGAAACACGAGCGAGTCAAGAGGAGAGGCGCGCTCCAAATCACTCAGCCTGACAGGACCAATAAGAGAAACTCTCGATCAGATGGCACTTTTTAATGAGCTCCTAGCTGCTGAGGGTGACCCATCTCCAGGGGTGCCACGCTGGCACGGTGCGGGCTGCGCAGAGCACTGGGACGACATCACGCTGTCCACACTTCCTCCTCTTTAGTCACTGGGCTGGCAGACAGATCGCTTCCCTCGCAGCGTGTACTCAGTCTCCTGACATATTGTGAGTGGGTGAGCGTGTTTGTGATATTTCCACACCTCCCTCCTCCTCCTCCTCCTCCTCTTCCTCCTCCTCTCTACGAAGGATGTCCGGAGTCCGTCCCATGTCTCCGCCGTCCATCGACGACTCGGCGCGATTATTTTTGGGGCCGTGCCGGCTTTGTCTGTTACACGGTGGCGGGTTTCTGGTGCCAGGTCAACATGCTGCCACAAGCGCAAGGACCCCGCTGAACTTTACAAGAGACAGAGTGTACTGCGTGCGTCACGCTAACTGTGCGTGTGCGTGTGTGTGTGGGTGGGTGTGGAAGTGTTATGAGGTCTATTGTTGTATCATAGTGCGGGCGGACAGCTAACGAGGCACCATCTGCCAGGGAAACTGCTTAATGATACCCCCCCCCACCCCCTCCCCACAACCTCCCTCCCCTCTTTTCTTTTTCCTCAGCTCAGCCCCACCTCTGGTCACATGCTGCCATGTGCATATGTGTCTGTGTCTCTGTGCTTGTGAGTGCGGGTGCATTTTTTATCATCGTCCATACAAGTAAAAAAGTAAAAACAAAGGATTCATTCATGCCTGCTTCCTGTGTGCGTGTGTTTATTTTTCAGACGAGCTACAGATGATGTGCCCCGCTAACCCATTGTGCCCCAGTTTATCACCCCCTCCCCTCTCCTGCCCCTCCCCCCTGCACACCTGCCCCCTCTCCTCCTCTCTCTCCTCTCCTCTCTCAGCCAGTTAAGTACAGTTACAGTGGCTGTGGAGAGCCTAACCCTGGCCTGGCAGCTGCCAATAAGCTTCATTTAAATTGCGTTTTAGATTAAGTGCGCTGCATTCAAAATGCCGGTCTATACCATAATTGACCGGTGGGGCTCTTATCTCAAAGCAGCACGATGCTGTTTTCAGTCTCGAGCGTTTCCCTCTCCTTTTCCCATCACTGCCCGTATCTACGGCAACCAGCCCGAGAAGCAAACAAGACGCATAAAACTCAGCTTTCCTGACTTATTGCTCCGCTGTTATTTTCATTTTACCATCCTTCATTATTTTCCCTTCGGCTGTTTGTCTCCCTACCTATGTGGCGTGCGCTGAAGCAAAGTGTAATTACGGTTTCTTTTGGATACACACTTTTGACTTTATGATGTGCTGAGGAGTTCAATCGTTGGCCCAGGAGCGACGTTTAAAGTCTTTTTTATGTATACGCTTTAGAAGAGTCAAGTCGGCACAGTCAAGATAAACTCCATCCTAAAGCTCCCATATTTTTGTTTTCTTTTAATAGTCCACTGCTGTTTGCCTCCACGCTGCTAATTCTGTTCTTCATTTATTTAAGTATTCAATTACTGCAGGCAAAGACACCAAACAATGGCCTTGTTTGCAGCAACCAACTGGACCAATGCATTCCACACCGAATGTGATGGAAACGCCCCGAGGCACGATTGAACCATCCGTGTTGCTTCATTTGCATCGTGTTTGACATCAATGGGTCTAATAGTTCTGGACATATAAGCACAAGTATAATTTTTCAACCAAAGTGCCGCCCCTTGTGACCAAACATACAACCCAATACAATATACAAATACTTTCTTTTCATCGGTGAAGTGAAAGTGGCTAGTTTTCCACTGCACACCTGAGCCACACACTGGTTGAAACCTGCAGGTTTAGAGACTTAACTCCTCTGTTTGTGAGTGTAACAGCCAGATTGCTCAGTGCATGCTGGGCCACTATAATTTTGAAGGCACAGTGACAAATGAAGGCTTTTCAGCTACGCAGCAAGTGTTCAAGCACTGAGCCTTGATCTTTTTCCCTTGAAAGTATTGATTGTCTCTTCTATAGATTACCTGCATGCGCTCCCTTCATGTCTTGATCCTCTCCTTACATGTGTTTTTTTCCCTTAGTTTTCAAAATAGCAGTAAAAAGCTCCCTCTATCTCTTTGCCTGCACCCCGTGACTGAAAAGCGACGGCTGTTTAATCCCATTATTCGAGGCCGTGTGTGACTTCCTCTGAGACGCAATCCTTCATGTCATACATCGCAGAACAACAAATGGAGGTCTGTCTGTTTGTGTGTGTGTGTATGTATGAATGACGTGTGTGTGTTCTAATTTCCTTGTAGTTAGTGTTTGAATGACTGGGTGAGAGACTGTGTCCCAGTTTATTCCTGTCCCTGCATATGTGTACTGTGTGTGTGTGTGTGTGTGTGTGTGTGCGTGCGTGTTTGTGTCTGTCTGTGTGTGCATGTGTGTGTGCAACCTTGCCATCTGTGTTGTGGTTGCCTTCAGAAAGGCTGCTCTGCTGACAATAATGCTGGTGTATTCAGACACACACACACACACGCGCGCTACACACGTGCCACGCACACACAGTTGCTCCCTGCTCTCATTATGGTTATGATTTCTAAAGCTGCCAAAAAACCTGCCCATTTAACAAAATTAGGAAAGATTAGTCGATGCTGATAAAATGGCAGCAGCTTGTAATGGTCTATGTGAGATCAATAGTGAAAGATCATCAGTCTGTGTGCTCCACATGCTTACTGAGCATCTTTGAAAACAGAAACTCCCCTCCCTCTTGCCTGTATACTGTAGTATATATGTGTGTACATATATAAATATATACATACATGCATGAAATATGTATAAATAAAATGTGCAGCTTACAGTTGAAAGGATTATCCGTTTTCGATTAAGTACGTCTAAATATTCAATTGCGTTTTGGTGGGTGATGGGGCTGGTACATGCTGCAACATGAAACACACGCTGCACCATCCATACCGATGCGTACAGACCATCCCGAGGCAGTGAAACAGACCTTTTTTTCGAGAGGTCTGTTTCTCTGCCTGGCCTGAAGCTCGGGGCTGTGGCCTACATTACCTCGGACGTGAAATGGTGAGCGCAGCCTCTCTTGAATGTGCAGATTCGAAACGTCGCTGTCACGAATCTCAGGTTGAACCGGTCGCCGGCGAGCATCCGTGATTTGTGTTTTTATTTCAGTTATCCACAAAGGAGGAGATGAAAGTCTCGGCTCTGTCCTCCAGCCTCACATGTGCTCACATTATTTTTTTTTTCCTTTTTGTATCGAGTTTCAACATATCTACAAATCCCATTGTCTAGGAAATGTCTCTGGTGTGTTTCCACCTTTCCACATCAGCTGACCTCCTTACCCTGCGGCTAAACTCCCAATTCCCTCATCTTTCCTCAGCAGCTAGTTGGCCATCTTTCCCCGTGAGACGGCCTGCTCTGACATTTCTATAAATCTGGCCCTGATCTGCTGCCGGCTGTTCCTGGCTGCACACTCTCACCTGCCTCTGGTGCCTATTGGACTTAAAACTGCAGAATGAGAATG
This sequence comes from Karalla daura, assembly GCA_029224185.1. Taxonomy (NCBI): domain Eukaryota; kingdom Metazoa; phylum Chordata; class Actinopteri; order Chaetodontiformes; family Leiognathidae; genus Karalla; species Karalla daura. The sequence goes on from CM055202.1 coordinate 10,602,312, forward strand.
TTTTTGTAACCTTAACGTTGCTTAATTTATCCGTCATTGTCCACAAATGTCTACATCCGAATCCTACAGCCCATTCCCAGCCTATGAAGAGTGACTGCAGCATATTTGTCAAGGTTTCATTAATGAATATACAATTGTTTCTGTGCAAAAGAACATTTGAAAGGAAAGAGGAGTTAAGCAGAGTCCCAGTTGCTCATAGGCTGTGGTGTAATATAACTGCAACAGCACTGCAGGTTGTAAAAACTTGTACTCTTGAGTTTCAGTATCATTCATTTCAGTCATGACCTCTGAATGATTGAAAAAAGAAAAATCTAATTTCATTTTAACCTCAAACATTTCCTGACATTGTTGTCATATTTGCCATTTTCCACTCACAAAAAAAGTTAGTGTGCTGTGTCGTAAAGTGACATTTCCAGTGAGTAATAGCCCTTCACTCGCTCATAAAAGCAAAGTGCTAGGAGAGCGCTCACTGCCAACAAGAATAACCATCAAATCATGGCAGAAATTGTGATTCTACAGCACGGTTCTACAAACAGTGTTTATATATGTGTGTGTGTGTGTGTGTGCGTGTGTGTGTGGAGGTGTCACTCACCCTCTGTGTGAGAAAATCCCTCTGCGGTGACTTTCCACTGGATCAGCACTCCGAGAAAGGCCAGCACAGGCCAGACTCCCAGGATGACCCAAGTGAACCAGCACACCGGCTTCTTTGGCGCCACCTGCAAAACGTCACACTTCGGTGAGACCGCTTCTCAGTTCTGTCGTCGCTGAAACACTAATAGGAGCCTTCCTGTCTCATGAGAGAAAATAAAGGGTGATAAACAAGAATCGCTGGCTGTGGAGGTTTGGTCAAACAGGGAACATTTCTCTCGAAGTCTCGTCTTCCAATCCGTGAAGGTCCGATAGGCTTGTTAGAAATCCTATGCGACGTCTCAGAATCATTTCAGCTGTGGTGCGACAAATCTTCCAACTGAGGACCTGAGTAAATGACTCTGCACTGTTTGACGAATGTGAAGATTATTACAAATCATGTGCTGGGGCCATTGTTGTCCCCCGCTCAATGAACACCTGTGGGTGATGGTAGACTTTGATGATCCCCGTCACTGATTAGTATTCTACTGGCTTCTGATACCCCGACATTAGACAACTAATTAAAGATTTTATCTGCAGCGCCCTATCCTGAACTATGGCTGTCTCTCACTCAGACGCACACACACACACACACACACACACACACATGTATATGAAACGCCCTGCTCTGTTTTCAAGATAAACAGCTGAATCAACTACTGGCCCACGCCTTCATCTCTGTCCTAGCCTGCGGGGTAGAGGAGCCAGGGCTAACTCCACTAACGTGTTGTGCTCCATAAAGCAAAAATATGAGAGATTTTTATCCGTCTGGCTTTCAATCAACGAAAGGAAACTGCTGAAGCCCGACGAACAACCCCGCGATGTAATCCACAAATGCTGTAATGTGCAAACGTGATCAGCCGCGTTTTCAGATTTACCCACTCTGGCACCTGGTTTAAAAAAACCCATCATATTCGTCCCCAAAACGTGTAGTTTTCTTTCTTACAGTCAGTATCGGTAATAGACTGGCCGTGAAATGCAGCAACATTTGTAACAATCATGAAAAAGCACAACACCATATTTCAGTGGCCCGCCTCCTCGCCTCCACTCGCTGTCACAGTAACATAACCTCCGCAGCCTCTGCTGGCTCCCAGTCAAACCAAGTATTGATCTTAAAATCCGTCTCATCACTTACAAAGCGCTGGACAGCCCCGCCCGCTGCCCCGGGTCCTCAGACCCCGGGTCCTCCAGACCTGAGGCTGCAGGGCATCCACCACAAATCGCCTTCTTCCCTGAAATGACCTCTCTCTTCACTGCCACCCGTCTGCCGCTACTCTGGCGTGCCTAGAAATGGCTGTAAAGACAAGCGTAGCGTACCCTGATCCTCTCGTAGATGTAGTGCACCAAGGCGAACAGCTCTATGAAGTAGTCCACTGTGATGGTGATGATGGCGGAGCCGAACGTGGCCGTGGACAGCGTGACGAAGCAGCGCTGCCACTGGAGGGTCAGGACGGCGAACAGCGTCCCAGAGCCCAGGAGGATTCCCAGGGGCACCCACACGGTCCTGGGGTGGTAGAACTCCTCCATGACCTTCAGACAGGGACAGAGAGAGAGAGAGAGAGAGAGAGAGAGAGAGAGAGAGAGAGAGAGAGAGAGATTCACATCCATGTGCATTGAATTGTCAAGCAAATCAATACAAAGAGTTTGACTTGTGTTACGTTATAGCAAAAGCAAAGGCACAAATTGCCACTGGCTCGCTCTCGCTTTCCAAATAAAGGAGGTGATTGATTCGTAGTCAGAACCCGTTATACTGCTGAGAATCAAACCCTTTCCTGCCATAACACCATGCTTTAATTGTGGCTCATTTGCATGAACACAAGACACACTCGTGTACACTCGAGGCACCTGTTGTACGTGCTATTCTCCTTGAGGGCCCATTATGCAAACATCATGCAAATACACATCAGCAGCCACGCGCGTCCCCTCACCACCAGCGACGCCACTCCGACCAGCAGGCCCAGCAGCAGCCCCACCATGAACAGCCCCACGCTGCGGACCAACATGGTCACCAGGCCGCACAGCGTCCCGATGCCCAGGCCGATGCCCACCGACGCCTCCACGCTCAGCTGCGTGTCCATCACCCGCTCCTTGTAGCACAGCATGAAGATGACCACCGAGCCGAACATGAGGCCGGTGAGGAACAGGACGGCCTTGAAGCATCGATAGCCTGGAGGGGAGAGAGAGGGAGAGAGGGAGAGAGGGAGACCAGACCACCGTGAGGATGTTAAAGGACTGTAAACATGGGTACATGTTGCTCCGCTGCCTGAGAGAGCAGTGACTGGTGTTCATCCTCCAAAATCACAACCTTCACGGTCTTTATTTCATCCAGTCAGTCCCTGACCATGGACAATGGTAAGCAGATGGAGGATATCCCCCTGGAACTTATTACTTTTTGTGCCATTTCAATACACAAAAAAAAACATCTTCAAGACCTAAAGGCCTTTCAAAACAACTTACATTGTCACCATTTTAAGCTGTAATCAGCAACACACACCATTGGAGTAGTAGTTTGGAGTCTAACTCTCAATTATTCACCATAAATACACCAGACTCTTTACAGTCAAACTATTTGGAAAGAGCTTCAATACCAGGAAATGTAATACCTCATAGAATTTCACTTATGGCCTTCATTTTGCAAAAAAATTGATTTGTTGGCATGTAAATCTGTCCCCCGCCCAAAGCGGAGGAGTTGAAGCATCTCCAGGTCTCATGGGGTAAAATGGAGAGGCAGAGGGCCGGACTGATGGGGGCAGCGTTGATGAGCTCAGACTTCAGTGAGAGGCTCAAAGTTGAGCCGCTCCTCCTGCACTGAGAGGAGCTGGAGGAGGTGGCTCAGCTGTCTGTGCAGGACGGCTCCTGGAGACTTCCCTGAGGGAGGAGTTATGGATATATCAATCCACGAGGAGAACCAGAGGTAAAGCCAGGACATGCTGGAGGGACTCTGTCTCTCAGCTGGCTGGGGAACACCTCAGGATCCTCCTGGAGGAGTTGGTAGACATGTCTGGGATTCCTTGCTAAAACCACTTACCCCGTGACCCAAAAACAAAAGGATGAGAAAGGACAGAATGAGCTTTTCCTGCTTGTTTTTCGTGTTTCATGACAGACTGACTCCAGATTTGTTTGCACAAGAAGGTCGTGAAAATAAAGCAGGCACTAAGATTAAAACTAAAACATAATAGGCGGGATGTTTAATGAACAGTGAAGCAATAAACAGCCATCTTGCTGCAGCGGGCGGGAGGGCAGAGAAAGAAGAGAGAGGCTGATAAACTGTGTCTATAAACTTCCAGAAAACTGCTTTAAAATATGGTAATCATTGTACTAGCAAAGGTCACCCACATTCATTAGCCAACAGGCCTGCTGAATGGAACAGCTGCTCCCCTTCAGATTCTTTTCTTTCCGCTCTGCCCATCGTATGCTCCCTGTTGTCCTTAGCTTCCTCACACTTGGCCATTCTTATTCTAATGCACTTCATTGCCTTGAAAACTAGCATGTAAAACTCAAATTATCAGCAGTTAGAATCTCTTGTGCTTGTGCTTCTGTGTTTATTATGGTTTGGTCTCTTGTCTTTTTGCTCTGCATCTCCCCGCCTCTCTCTCTCTCCCTCCCTCTCTCTCTCTCTGACTGGACTCTGTCTCGAGGGGAACCGACATCAGATTGTTATCTTTGTGTAATCAGGCGTTGCACAGCTGAGCCGAACAATACTCTCCCTCTCATCCGACCCACTGTCCGCGCTCCTCCCTCATGACTGTACCTCATTTACGAGCATTTTGTTAGATATTCTCTCAGCCACCGGGCCCTCACATGAAAGGAGCGGTGAGAAACAGCATTTCTCACAGATTCTGCTACGCTAATAAAAGCGCCCGAGCGGACACACGTCCGACACGGAGCGGCTGGAGATTTCCCAATCGTCTAAAGCCACCTAAACGTTAGGTGAGCAGCTGGCACACATATCCAGCATAGTTCCCCCTCGTTAAATAGTCGCCTTTGATCAAGGGGTAAATTCTGAGACATCATGCCTGTCCCTGCTTGACCTTAATCTCCTCGTCCACTTTTCTCTGGCCCATCCATCTTTCAGTCCCTGGTCTCCCACCCCTCCATTATTCCACCGTTCAGCCCCTCTGCTTATCCCTCTCACTCCCTCTTTTGTTCCTCGTTGCTTCCCTTACTTTTCCTCCAGCCATCAAACCCTCCATCCCATCTGTTCACTCTGGCTTATTCACTCTGACCCCTCCCTCTACTCCCCCTCCCGCCTCATCCACGCCGTTCCTCCAGCATCAGTCATCATTTCTCACCGTGGCCCGGCTTCCCTTTTTTTCCTGGGTAGGATAACTGACAGCTACCCTTTTCTCCTCAAAGACCTTGGTACCAAACCACGTTGTATAAGCATCCATCAGCAAGGGGAATCAGTGTTGCTGCTGAAAAGCCGGCAGAGACGTCATCTTCCTTCATTTTCTTTTTCCAAATGTGACGGAGGGGTCTCGGAGAAATGTCAACAATACGGTGCTTTGCAGATCAGTGATTTTGTTTGGTTATGGAACAAGATCCCGTAGCGGGCTCTGAAATCCACCTCTATCTTCTCTGCTGTCAAGCACAGAGACAAATAGACAACAGATGCTGGAAGACGGGGCATCTTTAAACATCTGCGGTAAAATGATGAAATTCTGCCTCTTGATGCGAGACTTTGCTGGTAATTCTTAGAGGCATGCATGAAATGGTTTAAATCATTTCCCAAATTGAGGTTTGTGTCAACTACTGTACGGCTTCTCAGAGCTGATGTTAATTGAGCATAGACAGACAACATTAATCTAACCATTTTGGAGAGAAATTGAGCAAGGGCCGCCGGAGTTTGGGAGAGAGAAACAGTGGATTTGACAAAAATGTAATTATAGTATGGCTTCCCCTTTATTGGCCATAATTAACTTGGGAATGGAGCTCTGGATGGAGGCAGACCCACAAAAATCAGGTTTCAGGTTGAAACAAGCTTCCAGGACTTTTTCCAAAGGACATTTTCAGACAATACACACCATACAGTAACCACTCGGGTACTTTTACCCTCATTGCTTTCATGTCTCTTCCTCCCTAGCCCCTGGAGGTCTGATTTATGAGTCTATGTCTAAAACAAATGATTGAAATCTCGGATGTTTAAAGATTATGATAAATGTGCGCACTGTGCTTGCTGAAATTCCCTTTTTCCTCACATTTTCCATGTGTCAGAAATGTTTCCAGGATTTCCAGGGTGAAAAATGGCCTGTATTTGGAGTGTTGACTCAGGATATATTGAGTCCACCTGTGTCTCATTGAGACTAGACAACAGCAGGTGCGCTCATTGTTGCTTGCCCCCAGCTCGACTGGGCTGTGTGGCAGGTATGGAAAACCTGTTCCATACCCGTCCCTTCCTATATGCATGGGCTCCATTGTGCCTCCCGCCAGTGGAGTGAAAATGCATCCAGAATGTAATTTAACATGAGCTTATCTCTTGCAACAGCCTGAGGGCGCACCTGACATTTTGTGCCTTAGTTGTGGCTCGGGGATCTATGAATAGCGACTCTTTTCACATTTTTATCCACACACAGATTTCCACTGCAAAAGTCCTGTTTTGCGTGTTGCCAACTTTGCAAAGTGAAGCCGCCGGGTGACCTGTTTGTAATGCAGGGACCGACGCCGTTGATGCTTTACCGGGACATATACAGTGAATGTTAATGTCATCTGTATGCGTCACTGAGTCTCTCTCCATGTCTATTTGTATGCGACACACTCTACTCACAGCCTTACCATGCATCAATATTCTCTCCAAAACAGCAAAATGGGAAATGGGCTTTTTTTTTTCCACAGATCCTAACTTTTTACGCCTTATTTTTCAAGGTACAGATTTACTTTTTTTTATATGCATTGTTGGCAGAATAGCCATTAATCATTACTTATGACCAATGCAGGATACAATTTTAAGGGGTGGGCTTCAATTTTTACTTGAGCACTGGCCACTCTAAAATTTATCATTCTACCTTCAGTCCAACCCTCACCTGCAGTACAGCAGCTGTGGGTAGTGACCCAAAGAGAGAAATCATGAATACGAATCATGATATGAGACACTCAGACAGCCTTGAGGGGCTCAAAGTAGAGCCACTGCTCCTCCACATCATGAGGACATGTTCCCAGGCATGTCCATTTGGGAGTAAACCCTGAAAAGACTTGGGACTCGGACTGGAGTCAAGGCTGATCAAGAAATGAAGTAATATTTGAGGCACGAATGATGGTCCTGTGGCTGCTGATAAAGTACTCTGCATGCACTTCTCATTTTGTGTGCCTGCTTGTCCTACACGCCACGGCAAAAACCCTATAGCCCCTGACTGTGAGGGAACACGGTGAAATGAAGTGCACCTTTGTGCCAAACTAGATAAGCCAATCTGATTGCACTGGGTCGTTATTTGAGCACCTTAATGGGATTGGAAATACAATTATTAAACCGTTTGTTGTGAAAAAAGGCCCATTCCAATGGATCTCTCTTTTTGCTCTGATTTCCTTCTATTGATTAGACATTCCTGTAATGGCTTCACATGCAAACTAATTAGGATGAGCGCTTTATACTAAGGAAGCAATCAAACGCGCTCGCTCACTCACTCACTCGCTGGGCTCATCATTAATTAAGCCTCAGGTTACGAGGCGCGAGTAGACCCGTGTTTGGGGCGTCTGACGACAGGGGGAAAACATACACGCACATCAATACAACAGGGGGTCCGCTGCCAGTAAGGCTCGGCATTTATCACATCAATCTGTTTCTCTTTCGGCAGGGCTGCTGCAACATTCAGTTGAAAGGAGCCAGAACACGCCTTTGAATGAGCAGCAAAAGATAACGTGTTTTTTTTTGTGCTTTCTTTGAAAGACAGCAGGCAGTCGGGTCTTTTTAGCATCAGTGTGATGATGACAGCATTTCGGGACGGGCTGTCGGGGGGCTGGAGATTCGAGCATGGGAAGGAAAAAATGCGAGAGCGAGCGCGGGGTGAGAGTTTTCGGTGGAGTATTCCAGCGTTCTCGCCGAAGTCACGTAAATACTGTATGTTATGGATCAATGCCAGAGTAGCTTAGTCTGTGGGAATGAGATTTCAATATTGATTCGCGTAGCCCGAAACAAGAGAGTCGCCCTGCGCTGCTCTTAGATCAATAGCATCAGACACCAGCGGATCAAGAGGAGCAAGAAGTAATGGGAAAATGATCAGCTGTGCAGATTACAAACCTGCTCTCCACATGTCTTATCACTCTTAAATTTGTGCTCTCGCCATGCCGCTCCATATAAGCATCATGCCGACACTGGGGCTCAGTGACCACATTGTTGCATCACATCGAGCAGGTTTAAGTCCCGGTCATGCCCAGGGGTTTTCTGAGGGGAGTTCACATGTCCTCTGGAGACTCTAAATGTGAGTGTGAGACTACATGGTGCGTGTGTGTGAGCCCTCTGATGGACTGGTAGGCTGTCCAGGGTTATCCCCCGCCTCCAACACACAGATTAGGTATAGAGTGTGTTCAAAAATAAAACAGATCCAGATTATTGAATGACTAGAAATACGTACAAGATGTTAAAAAATCCTAATTGTTGATAAATCTATTGATAAATCATGTGTGCATTCAAAATGTCAAAAGAATTGCTTGTTTGCTTTCCTAACCAGTTAGTTCCCTTCCCTTATCTCTAAGCTGAGCACTGCGTGTATGAATCTAGAGGCGAGGGATGGGGTTGTGGAGGGGCACGGCTGCACCTTGCTCGCAGCAGTAATTTCCTTGAGTCTCCATTGGTTGCCTGGCAACTTCAAAGTGACATCAAGACTGCAGAATGTGCCGTTTTTACACATGTAGGGATTAAACAAACAAGACGTTACACGGTAATGAATGAGCTTTTCAACGCGCCGGCTGGCCTGCGTTGAAAAGCTCATATGCTTTACATAGAGCCGGGGCGTTTTATACATTCACCTCCCTTCCCAAGTCTAAGCCACTTCTAGTGCCTTTACATGCCTGCACTATTGAGCACAGACATGAGATTGGTATTAATGTTTTCATTTCCCCAAAATGCTGCAACACTAAACATCAAAGGACAGAGAAGCACGGGAATGAAATCACACATGAAGCATTTTTTGCCATTTCCAATTACTGTAGTTGTCACTCCGTACACTACTAATACCCCCCCCGTGCTCTGGAGATGTGTCACTTTTATACAGCATTTGTGCATTTTGTCCATGTTCCCAGAATTCTTACATAATTATACCTCTTTCATCCCCAGATGATTTATGCATTGTGCAATATATGACCACCTCTTATCTATAAAATCTCTTATGTGCTTGGAAATTATGACTAATTATGACTAATACGCATGACTAACACAGAAAAATAATTTTCAGGGATGAGTCAAGTTTTTCCAGGACATTTCACTCTTCCTCTTGTGTTTACCACAATTAATATGTATGTAATGTGTACTAATGTGTTTAGCATGACTGCAATATTGGAGCGAGCTGATGCCCATTACCTCCTTTCAGCTGCCAGCGACAGGCACAAATGTCATTTCAAATTCGGTTCTGCAAACTAGAACATGACAAAAGCCATTTCACACTTTTATTTTGAGATGATTACAAACTCCCACTGGATCTTTTTTTGTTGTTGTTTTTTTGAAATCTCAGACCCTCTGAGCGAAGCTTTAATTGCATCATGACTTACCGAAGAAGCAGTAGATGATCCCGAAGAGGCAGCACATGGAGCAGACCACCGAGGGCACGATCTCGTACCTCCGCTCGATCTCCTGGTCGCACCTCAGCCCCACCTCGGCCAAACCCAGCAGCGGGCTGGAGGAAGTCATGATGCCCGGCGTGGAGTTGGCGGCCGGTCTGTGACCGCGAGGCGAGGAGGAGGCGGAGGAGGGACGGGCTGGGGCTGAGGGGGTGGGCGGCGGAGGGGGGGGGGGGGGGGGGGGGGCGACTGGATCAGAGGGCCTCACCCATTGAAACGTGCCTCCTGGAGGGAGGGATGGAAAGAGTGATGGAGGGGGAACGAAACCAGGGGAAGAAAAGAGAGGCGAGAGTGATTATTGATTGTTGTAAGTACACAGCTGTGAGTGCTGACAGAGCAGCGAGCACACGCACACACACACGCACACACACACACTTATAAAGCTGGAACTAAAAAAAGGAAAATCTCAGCACAGTCGCTCTCTCTGCGGATAAAATGACAGCGTAGTAAGGAAGAAAACTGCGATTCAGCCCCTACCAGTGACTTGAATTTATAGTTAAAGAGCTGGAAAAACAAATTGTCTCCAACAGTTTGAAAGAGTGGAGGATGTTCGGCACGCACGGAGCGGTTGCCATGGCGAGATCGACAGCCCGCATTTGCATGCATTTGCATGCATTGTGGCACGAGTACAAGACTGCTGGTGTGTTTGCATTTGCGCGACAAAGTTTTTCAGGAGGACGCAAACAGAAAACGCCTTAAAAATTTGCATGGCCGGTTCAGATGTGCCAGCGCTCTAATCGGCGCGGCCGGGGCTTTGTGGAGCTGCCGGGCCCGCCTCGTCGTGAATCTGAAGGGGTGTGTAATGCTGCGGTGTAGGGTTTCACTAGTGTTTTGAAACACTCGTCGGGAACAGAAATACTAGAGCAAGTATTGATTGTTGACGCTGCGAGTCCTGAATATATTCCACGAGGCCATTACAGAGAAACATGAGTTACGATTTCTGATAAATAAGACAAAAGAATGGGGTAAAATGGAACCTTCCCGAGGAACAAAAACGGTTTTCTTAAGATTTTTTTAAGGGATAGAGATACAAAGACATACAGAAAACAGTACTGTGGATACTATTAGAGCATGTAAATAGCAACTGAATAGCCTATTTTGCTTCTTTTATCAAAGGAAGGCAGAAAACGCAACTCCTGAGACGCACATAGATCTCATTCAGCTGTAACACTTAACTCTTCTCCACTCTGGGATGAAGGACTTTTGAAACAACTGAGACTGGACCAAAAATACTTCAAAACAAAGCAGACAAACAAAATCCGGACAACGATGGTAACTCAAGAAATCATCACTCATTACAGCAATCAAACAAATTTATCAAGCAGTGTGAAAGCAAGCAGGACAACACCCAGTGGGAAGGACCCCGGTTCGAGCTCCAGGCAGATGGAGCTCCCTTCTATGTGAAGGAGTCTGCATATTCCTCCCCCTGTCTGCCTGAGTTTTCTCCCAGCGTTTCAGTTTCCTCCAACAGCCGTTTAGGTCGATTGGAGACTCTAAATTGCCCCTCGGTGTGAGTGAGAGAGTAAATGGTGTGTGTGCCCAGTGATGGACTGGCGAGCTGTGCGGGGAGTATTCCCTGCCTTCGCCCAGCTATGTGCTCTGACTCCAGCGGACCCCCGGCGGCACGCACTGAGTAAAATAATGGATGGATGGAAGCTAAAAGGCTCGGCTATAATGCGCTGGCAAAACTGTGTGATTACCTATGTAATTAGACTCCTCTGGCTCCACATAATTGACTTTAGCTTCTAAATGTTGCCATGGGGACAAAGACGCTCCTATTTGTTTAAGAGATTTCACATTTCATTGGATTTCGCCCAGTGTGCAACACGTCAACATGTTAACCTTCCACCTAATAAGATGATGCTGTTGCACAATATAGGGCAGCATCGACAACTTTCTTCTTAATTGATCTCCATGTGTCCTCAGGGTCGCCACAACGACACAGCCAGATCAATTAGGAGAGTGGTGCGCGCTGCGGCATGCCCTCCGCTGAGAGGTTCAGTGCTTTGCTCTGAGAGGATGAAAAAGTGCCTGGGGCTTCCCCTTTGCTCCGTTATTTATTTATTTACTTACATTTTGTTTGCGTCGGTGCCATCAGCTACTAAAAATGATTTGTGTTGGTTGTTTTTTTTGTGGGAGAGGACAGCTGGGGGGCAAACGCTGTGATTACTTAAACTAATTGTGCATAAAAACCTGTGCTGGTCGGGGCCCGTGATACGAGGATCGTAGACGACCCAGAGTTAAGACGTCCCACGCAGGATCCTCCGGTTCAGGCAGGAATGGAGATGCTGTTAGCACGTACCCGCTAAACTGTGGAGCGGTTTGTAATAGGATGCTAACCGTCCATAAGTGGCACAGATACTACGCTTCATCTTCAACACCATCATCGCAGTTGCTCTCAGTCTGCATGTAGGCAGAGGTGTTAGTGTGCACACACACACACACACACACACACACACACACACAGTCATACATACACTAACCCCAGTCTTCTTCTTCCACTTCCATTAATCCTTACGTGTCACACGTACGGACTGCTTTCCTTCTCCACTCTTCACTGCACATTGGAGGCAACATAAAACCCTGAAAGCGAGAGCTCCCCGATGTAGAAAAAAACGCTTGTCTTTTTCATTTTCGCATGCCGAGACTCGGAGCAAAAGCCTCCGAGGGTTACAGGTTGGGTATTAAATTTTAAGCTCAGTTACTCTGGATCCATTACTTCTGTTTAGTCGTCTCCTTCAGGTCACTGCCCTTGTCATGTCAGACACACTCACGTCTCCTCCTCCTCCTCCTCCTCCTCTCCGTCTGCCTGCTGTATCTACCCTCCATCAGTGACAAATGCACACACTCCACACACACACACACACACGCACACACAGAAACACACACTGACCCACGTGCAGGTGAGGCAGGCCCTCGTTAGCCCTCTCTGTATTGACTTGGTAGGTGCTGAAACGCTGTGACACACACGTACACACACACACACACACACACACATTCACTCGAGCACCTGTGGTCATTTTTAGCAATACAACACCTCTGGAGCCCTGTCGAGTCAAATTGATTCTTTTGTCTTTCAGCATGACATGGAGTGGGGCTCGCTATACAGAAACACAACTACACAGAAGTGGGAACCAGCTATGAATCCTAATCTAACAGAGCTGAAGTCTATTCCCCAAATAAAACTGTTTGAAAGTAATAATAATGATTATGTGCATATGTCCTGCAATGGACCTGGGTGTATTCCCTGCCTTCAACCAACGTGAGCTCCTTCAGACCGCTGCAAACACTGTCAAGATACAAAATAATGGATGGGTGGATGAAAAGCTATGGATGAGCCAAGAGAAATTAAAAAGTATGCAGCTCACTGACAAAATCGAACGAATACTACATATGGGTGGCGGCATCTAATTTCTGTCTGGACAAAGAACTGCCCCGGAGTTCCAGGTGTCATCAACAGATGTTTGAAGCTCTGTTAAATTGCTTTTCAAGCCTCGACAAAAGCACCTTTAATCAGATCTGCTCCTGTGTCTGCAGCACCTGCAGGCCCACTTGTCAGGACAGATATGCCTTTAAAGGCGTGGACATAGATTCATGTGAGCTATGAACTGGCCTTACACGTTTCACAGTTACAGTGTAAACACCTCTCCCCGTGGGAGAGGCTGGGAGTGCCGGGCTCGGACAAACAGAAGCTCATTAGCATTGATAATGAGCGTTTGAGTGCAGCAGCCTTCAGTTATGGAGTGCTATGCAACACGTGATCCCATACCGAGACGCACATACACACGCGTGGTCCTGCTGGCCTGTGCTCTCGGGAATCCACGTCAACCGATCTTAATCGGAAGTTGGCAAGAGTTGAAGGGAACCATCTGTAAACGGCATATATTAAAAGCTGGAGGTCATTAAGAGTGTGCTGCGGCCCGCACGATGCCATAAATTTAAAACAGGAAATGTTTAATCTGCCTCTGGATCAACATAAGTGAGAGACAGTCAAGGAAAACAGATGCCAGATTTTAGTTTTCACTCTGCTGGATGCTGCACAACGAGCCTTCAACGAGAGCACTGGATCTGTGCAGCTCCAAATCTGCGGCTTCACACACTCTCGCACACAATGAAAACCTGAGAAGTAATTGGAGGAATTTCAATTCATTATCTCCTGTCTTAGAAAGTCTGACTCTGTTGGCGAAGCTGGGAGAATGAACAGAACAGATGACAAGGGACGCTCCTCTCCCTGCCAGGGAGAATAATGACAGTCTAAAGACACTTTTATTTAATTTTCTTTTTAGACAAAAAATATTTAATCAAGGCTTCTCTGCTGATTGATTAAGCACATTTTCTTTTCTCCGGGCATCACGGTTTTATTAAATGTGAGCCTGCAGGGACTCGCAGAAGAACTTACTTAAAAAGCTGGGGAAAAAAACTTTAGAGGGAGATTATTACTGCAATTTGTTTCTATTCCTTTGTTTGTTGTCCTTTCATATTCCATATCCCTCTCTTTCCAACACAACACGATGCGCTCTCGACAAATGAAAGGTATAAATAACGCTGCTGCTCAGTGTCACTCTCGGGTGCCTCTGTGTTTATTGGGAGGGAGCCTGAGAAAATGAACTGTGGCCGTCATCAATTTCAGTTTGCACTGCGCGACTCTAAAGGCTGAATGTCAATGTCGGCCTGCGAAGATTCGGTCAATTCACATTCTGTGCCGACCTGACCTTTGGTCAGCCCCTCGTCCGACGTGAGATGACATGATTAGAAGACAACCCGCACCATTGAGGCTGCAACATGGAAGAAGAAGAAGAAGAAGAAAAACTGCATATTTCCCAACAATGTCACGTTCAGTGGGTTGCTATGACAACCAGCAGCGTTACAAGGACCCTGCTGCCAATTGGTGGGGAGGCTGAGCTGGATGGGGGGTTGGGGGTGGGAGGGGGGGGTCTTGTCTCCATGGGAATGTGCATGGGAAGAACCAAAGCGTGATGGTTTCTTTGAGGCCCCCTGGCAGCGGACAGTCCTGACCTCTGACCCCATTCAGCTAGTGCCTCTTTATAATTCACTGGGGTGGACTGAGGGGGTCGCTGCTAAAAGCAGTCTCGTCCTCCTCCATGTTTATACTTCTGGGGGGTGTAATGGAGTAACTGTGTGGGCAAGACAGAGGATCAAGGGCCTTTCTGTGTGCAGCTTGCATATTCTCCTGGATTTTTTCCCTACGTACTCGAGTTTCCTCCCACAAAATATCCAAAAATGTGCATCAGGTCAACTGGAGAGTCTACATTGCCCCTTGGCGTGAGAGTGAGTGTGGAGTGCCAGTGTGTGTGTGGACAGGCAAGCTGTTCAGGGTGCACATAGTACATATAGATTGTGTACAGTGTTTTGGAAACTCAATATAGTCAGAAAGTCCAGATATCATGACAGCTTGAGAGTGAGCGGCGTGGTGTAGCTGGAATGTTGTTCCTCACACTTGCGTTACAATCTCTGCATTATGTAAAAACAAGAAAAAAAAGAAAAAAGGAGAGGAGATTATGGCCATATGTAGCGTGGGATATTTTCACTTTTGCACAGAACAGGAATAATTAGCATTTTCCCTCCTCTCCATGAAATCCGCAGCCTGCTCCTATGAGGT
The DNA here is from genome assembly GCA_029224185.1 of Karalla daura. Lineage (NCBI taxonomy): Eukaryota > Metazoa > Chordata > Actinopteri > Chaetodontiformes > Leiognathidae > Karalla > Karalla daura. The sequence continues at coordinate 10,617,325 of CM055202.1, forward strand.
AAGACTCGGGGGTACCGTGTGCTTGCTTGTGCATGCGTGAGTCGTCCTGTCTGGCGACTCAAGCGCAGCCAAAGTCGGCGGCGGATTACAGCGCTGCGCTCGGCCTCAGAAGACACACGGGGGAAGAGACATCATCACACTGTAAATGAATATCAGTGGCACACAGAGGAGGCGCTGCGTTGGTTTTCCAGTGACAGGCAGCAATAATTAAGGGGACTCTGCTTTTGCTTCCCCGCGGCACTGCCTCCCCACAAACACTGCACTGTAGATTACACTGAAGGCTTCGCTCCTCCTGGTTTGTTTTACTTCCAGCCTGGGTGTGTTTGCACATGAGCTTCACCTGTGTCTCATTAGCTTCCCCTCCTGAGTGTATTTAGGTCTGTTTTCCCCTCCATTTGCTGGTTGGTTCACGTACACGTTTCTCTTATTTTGTTCGGGCTCAGAGGCAGCGCCGCGGCCTACATGTTGAAGTATCCCTGAGCAAGACGCCGAATCCCAAACTGCCACTGATGCTGTGTCATCATAGTATCAATGTGTGTGAATGTTTAGAAATCCTGGTTGATGGACCATGCGGGGCATCCTCTGCCAACTGTATGAATGGCTGTGAATGGGTGAATGTGTCAGTAAAGTGAAGCCATAAAGACTAGAAAGGTGCTCGATAAGAACCAGTCCATTTACTCCGAGCGATCTGGCGTTGGTCCTCTGGTCATTACCTGCACTTTTATTCTATATTTCGGTCTTTTTTCAGTATCTGGATTTTACTCAATATTTCTGTAGATTTCCAGCATTAAGATTCTTGGACCAGCTCTGTCTCAGTCTCAGTCTGTCTGGCTCATGTTTTGCCTTACCGTGCAGGTAAAGTAAAGACAAGTGATAATTTGTAGTTACAACATGCATGATGGGGCGACATGTGTTTCTGTGTAGTTTGCAAACTAATGTTTAGACTAATTGAAGTCTCTAAACTGTCCATAGGTGTGGGTGAGGAAGTGAATGGTGTGTGGGTGTGCACTGGAATAGACTCCAGCACACCCCATGATACCATTAGTACAAAGTGGGTAAGATGATGGAGAGATGAATACCCATGTCTCTTTGTTTCTGTACGAGGTGGACTCTGCTTCCTCTGCAGCCGCCAACCTGAATGATTTCATTTTACAGCAGCTCCCCCTCGCAGCTTGTCCTATGCAAACTCTGCAGCGAGACTATCGTCCAAAACGCCGTCACGCGGGCCGCCTGTTTCCTCCCCGCTGACACGCGGCCCGGCACTGAATCACGGCACAGCGCCTCTGACACAAATCACAGCTCACATGAAGATTCGCTCGGCCGTATCTCAGCCCGCACGCCTCTGTCGGCCCGACGGGCCAATAATGTTAGGTTACATATCAAAACTGCTGGCAGTGTAATAACCTTTCTGCCTGTTGATGTGCTCGCGGTCGGGAGTTTTTGCTTCTGTTCCTCTCTCTGCTCCGGATGAGCAGACAGGCCGAGGTCACAGATCAAATCGGAGCTCTGTTGGCGTTTTGTAATAAGGCTTTATGATTTGCTCTGCCGTGCGCCAGCTCCGGCTCCACCGCGTTTGCCGTTCCCAGTGTGACTTTCCTTCACCTCCATGAGTGTGCCGAACTTTACACAGCCGGGGTCGTTTGATGTTTAATCTGTATCCGTCGTTGCATCTGATACACGAGCAAAAACGATGCCGTCGCCGCGCGTAAGACGCCCAATTCTGCACAGTGGATGAACATCATAATTCCAAATGGGAGCTGAAAACATGCAAAGCAAATATCAAACTGTATTCTGCAGAGATTCAGAGCAATGTGAAGAGGAGTGAAGTCTTCCCCGCCTTTTGCTGTTGAGTGTGCGTTGAGTCTGCGTGCATGTGTGCGCTAACGCTTCGTCCCCAAACATGCTGCGAGAAAAATTATATTTTCTAATCTTCTATTGACATGTGCAAACTGACAGGAAGAGAAGAAAGAGAGGATGAAGGGTCTGAAAGTGTTTGTGCTTGTGTGCGTTTGTGCGTGCCTGTGTGTGTGTGTGTGTGTATGTATGTGTGTGTGCATGGGGACGTGTGTATGTGTGTCAGCATGAATATTTCAGAGGCCCCACACTGAGCGGTGGCGACAGAGCATCACCAGAACGAGGACACACTGCTCTCCAGGGTGGGAATTGGAAGGGTTGGACAGAGAGAGAGAGAGAGAGAGAGAGAGAGAGAGAGAGAGAGAGAGAGAGAGAGAGAGAGAGAGAGAGAGAGAGAGAGAGAGAGAGAGAGAAAAGCAAGAAAAAAGAAAAAAAGAAATGCTTGGTCACAGCCATTATTCATTCAAAACTCATCACACAGTAAATTTCCCATCATAGGAGGTTAGGACAGTTTCACGGTGGACATCGGCCTCCTCTCAGAAATGTAGAAAGCCACCAATAGGAACAGGTTCTGGGAGTTTCTACAGCTCTTCCCTTCCGGAGAAAGTTGCCCCCTTTTGAGCATGTTTGCGCCATGGGAGTTGGGGAACATATTCCAGCTCCCGCTGTCTGCTGGGACACATACTGTACAGACAGCCAGCATTTTCAGAGGCCGCAACCCTGGTATAAAGGCATTTTCCATATGAAGATTCTCACCACTTTATCCGAGCCTCTCCCCTTAGGTGTCCAGCACTCGACAAGGCAGCGCTGGAGAAGCTAAACAAGCTAAAGCAAGAGTTGTACAGAAGTTCAGCCGGGGGTGCGGATGAAAACTAGAAAAAGTCCACTGGGTTGGTGAGTTCCTGGGAACTCTCCCCAGGTAATAACTCCAAACTCTGTCCAAGTTCCTTGAGCCAGACTAGTCTGACGTGACAAAGAAAATCAATGTAAAGTTTTTCTCTCCCTGCAGTTTGAGAGTAGCTGCCTCCTGCCTTTTGTTTTTTTTGTATTTGCAAACCCCGGGTCAGGAAACGGGGACAGAACAGGAGCGACTGTGACCTCCTGCTCTTGGGGGCCACGGTGCGTTTCACTCGGAGGACCGTCTCATCCTAGATTTAGGGTTGCAGATATCTCGACATCTCTTGTCTTAGCAGTAGAAAATCGACACCACGGCCTCTCCACTCTGCTGTGAGACCGTGACTGTGACTCGCACGAAACTCTAATATAAGTCTAAAACAAAGTTCCAGGGGCATCGGGGCACTCAGGTTTCATCTGTTCATGGTTTGACATATTTATCTCTCAGATCTCTGCCTCAACTCAAAAACAATAGCTGTGAACTGAATTGTCGGCTTTTTTTCAGGACCACCGGCATCATTACTCTAGATAATAAACCGACTTTACTCTCTGGAACCGCTCTCTATTGAAGAAATAGTCGCTGGAACACATTTGACAGCGTGTTCTGGGGCTTTTTCGCGGTAATTGGATCAGCTGGAATTTCTCAAAATATAGCTTCTCCATGCAGTGATAAACACAGATAAAAACCCATCCACTGCTATGGTACTGGGGCAAAAGAGGAAAACTTGGACTGGAATGATGAACGCTGGATAGTCTTAGCCAGGCACATATTGCCTCTAGTTGTTAGGTTTGCAGTTTCTTCACTGAATGGACCACCATGAGAATATAAGCCCACATCTATGAGTACATATACTTCCTAAAGTTTCCATTTTGCACATGTGCTTTTTTCATTCCTAACAGCCATGACATAACAGTCAAAAATAGGTAAAAATTATTTGGTAAAAAATGATACCCATATATTTAAGAAAAACATTGATATGGTTGTCAATTTGTATTAACAATGAATGAATACAGGAGCAACAAAAACCTGCACTTCATTTTTTTTGTCTCTTCAGGTTGTCACTGTTTGATTGCAAACATAACATTGCACATGTATACACAACAACAGGCCTTAGATGAATCCATGTATGCAGCACATCATGATCCTAACATAGGGCATTGATTTTTAAATGGAACAAAGTGTGCGTTGCTCAGACCTCATATTAGATCATGGCTCTGGTTAATTTCATTATTCTTCTGTTCTCATGCCTTGAGGATACAATGTGGGCCAAGGAGGTCAGTGGGTAGTAGTTCAGTAGGCCAAGAGGGGGATCAGGATTTAGCCTGGTTAGTCTCTCTGGTTCAGGTGAAATGTTTCAGAGGTAAACCTTGCTAATACTACTTAAAGCCATTACTGAGATATCTGCCCTTTTGCCCTGCACAGGTTAATAAGCTACCATTGACAGGATCACTGGGTAGCTGGAAAGGCACGCTGTTCTCCTTGAACTGCGGCCATATTTCAGTATGCTAGTAAGCATGAATAACAAAAAATCTCTTTGGTTTCACTTGCAATACTTACATTTGCAGTTTTGTCTTCAATCAGGTCTTATTGAAAACGTATACGAGACCTGTTGAACAATTTCGGACCAAAATATCTGTACTGAATTCATTCATGCTAATCACAGTTCACACTGCTTTGTAGAGCTGTCATATCCTGTAATTATACCTTTCATTTTGTTCATTTATGCAAATTGCTTATAATTCTCTCACACTCAGAGGTCTGATATGGAGTCTATGAAATAATCTGTGACATGTTTGAAATGATGATAAAGAGCACGTGCAAACTTGCTGAACTGTCAAGTTTTTCCACCTTTCATCTCTTTAAAAAGAGGTCTGTACGTATCCATGTTTTCCCGGACACATGAGAATCCTGATTAACAAGGCCTATGAATTAAAAGAAAAAAGGCTCATGTGTCTGTAAAACAGTGCGGCAGCGTCTAGTCTTCATTAGCACGCTGGAAACCGCTGGAGCCCCTTTCCTGAATCAGAGCATTTGTTATTCATGCGCTGCAGAGTGAGAGTCAGCGTGTTTCTGGGAAGCTGATGTGTAATCCATAGACTGGAAACATGTCTCACATATTGCCGTCTTTGCACCGTCTCAAACTGTGACTCAGGCAGATGCCGGTACAGAGCCGCTTTGCTTGCGTTCGACGTCCATGGGCTGCATTGTGCTCTGTCTAGATGTGCTCGTTTCACAGTAACATTTCAGATCTCGGTCCCGGGACAAAAAGGGGACATTCATGGCCCGGCCATGGCCGCGCTTACTGTCTGCGGCCACCTTTGCTCCTCTGTTTTCGGTTTTCCCGTCCGTCGAGGAGGAAAGCGAGATGGGGAGTTTGCATGTGACGGTGAGTAACAGTGTTGCTGATGTCATGGTTACTAACAGGATGACTGTGTTTCCATCTAGTCCATCTGTCACCGGGGAGACTACTACTGTGTGCAGGCGTGTGGGTGTGTGCGAGTCTCTCGTGTGAAGAGGGAGATGGAGAGAGAGAGAGAGACTTGGAGAGTTTGAATCTGCTTGGGATTTGAGACAGATCTGACATCAAAAGAAATATAGCAAAACAGTCCCATCTATCTGGCATCTGCTTTCATGCAGTCTGCCGTGGAATAGAAACACGGAGGGGTTGATTCACGGCGCAATTACAGCGCCGTTACTGCACAAGCCATTAGGAGGAAGCATGGAAGCATCTCTCAGCCCCTGTCATTTTAACCCCAGAGCGCAGCGGCCTCCATCCGTCCCGTATGACGCTCCATGACCGTCATAAAACACCCCGGGCCGTGAAAATCATGGAGTTGTTTATGCGGGGAAATCATTAAGCGCTTCCCTGTCCGTGTCTCCGCGCGTTAGCCACTTTTCACTGGATTCATTTGTTCACATTGTTTGCCGACTGTGCGGTTACACTGCTCGGTTCACATAGTAACCACAGAGGCATAAATAGCTGCATTTTTCATCGGAAATGCTTCCACTTTCGCACCCGCCACATGCCGAAAGTTATAGCGAGCACATAACATGTAGGACGCTGTTTGTTTTAGACCCAGTAACTGTGGTCCCCCCCACTCTGGTCACTCTGGACTCCTACATTTACATGCATTACAGTTATTGTGGTGCTCCGTTGAACAAGGCAGCGATAGTGTACTGTTCCTTACCTCAACGTGTTTTTGCACCGTTCTCCTCTCGTTTTGTACCATAGATTTATAGTCTGAGCGATCTTGTTTTTCTCGCCCTTCCTGTTGACTGCACGTCTGCTCCCCAAGAGCCTCTGTAACAAACATCATTTCCCTCCGGGATCATTTAGGTTTTTTCTGATTCTGAAAGCCTCATATTCCACATCCCATTTATTACTCTTATGCATCTTTTGTATGTGTATATCACGTATATCAGCTATGACGTATAACAGCTATGATATCACGTATATCACGTGTATATCATAGCTGTTTTTTCTCCTACATTTTATATTCATTTTTATACATATATTTTTCTTTGTGTTTCCTAAGCATGGAAATGTCACTGCAACAATAGCAATAAGCAAATCCGACTGATATTAAAGGCACAATTTCCCATTGTTTTTTTTCTCCTATTCACATGAATTGAAGGTCATTTCGGTACAAGCTTTGAGCTTGCCACTAAACAGGTTTAATCACAATTCAAGCTGTTTTCCAAACAGCCTTCTTAAAAATGGTCTCTGCCTCCTCATACATGCTCTTCATTTGCCTTTAGTTACTGTCCGTGAGAATAAAATACATAAGGAAAAACAGAAAAACAGAGGACGCAGCCTGAGCCTGGGTCATCTGGTTGCCTGGGTCATTCTGAGCGTGACAGGGTGATTTGTATGGGAGGCTGTTAACTTTCTCCTCACACTCTCCCTCTCGCTCGCTCCCTTTGAGCAACAAGTCTATTGAGACGTCTGCGTGACCTACAAACCGTCCACACATGCTCAAGCGCGCACGTACGAAACACGAGCGGAGAAAAGCTTGACTGTTGCACGTGGAAAATGTCTGACAACGCAGCTACGTGCTCTGTGTCGACCGCATCTCCAGGTGTTGCTTGCGGCCCGAGCGAAGCCCCCGGACTTGTAGGGAGGCGATCCGAGTGTGTGTGCACTGCATGTGTGTGTATTGTTTGTGGCCTGGGCATTGATCCCCCTCTAAGCCATGGCCATTGCTTGTGGCCTGAAGGTGAGGTGACAGGGGAGTAAAGAGGCTTTCATCAGATTACAGCTCATTCTCTGTCTTTCGCCGTCCCCCTCCCTCTCCCTCTCTCTCATTTATCTCTCTGCTTTCAACCACTTTGCTCTCCCTCTTCCTCTTCCTCTTCTCACTCGCTGAACACGCTGTGGGCCTACTTTCGGCACCGGCGGTGGTTAAATTTGTCTTCGCACTCACGCGGATCCATTTGTCTCTTCCCACGAGCTGAGAGTGGCCGCTCCCATCAAAACAAAAGCTGGACGCGCACAAACGGAGGAACTTTTCTCCGGATGTGCTCTTCTTTCATCCAAGTAACCAGGGTCAATCCGTTTGACTCACAGTTAAATACATCATAAAACGATTCGCCGTTCACTTTCAGATCCATTACGCCTCCGTATAAAAAAAAAAAAAAATTTTCCCCTCTGAGTGGCCTTCATCTATAAAGCATGAGTACACCAGAATTTTGGGTGTACGCACTCTGTTCCCAGAGACGTTGGACTGTACGGCACATTCTCGCACCAGGTCAGACCTTGGTTATGCCATGTGGGTGGACTCAGAAAGGTATATGTCTCCTCCTTTATGTGCAACTTCTACACCTGCATTTGCTTTTCCACGCTGGTAGAAAACAGAAAAATCATCATCTTAAAATGTGATAAAAAGTAGTCCATGTAAATCCATTCGTCAAGTAAGCTGCATTTAAGCCTGCACCCGCTCTTCCAGGTTGTTTTATTCTCGGTATGAAGCTTTGCTCGGGTTTTAAATAAATGTACTGGAGAGAAAGGAACAACACTTGCATTTAATGCGATACGCAAGTAAAGTACAGTATTAAAATATTGCACTGAAGTGAGAAAATGTCCTCGGTTCAGCTACATTTCATCTGTAATGGTGTGAAACCAGGACAAGAGACACACACACACACACACACACACACACACACACACACACACACACACACACACACACACACACACACAGACACAGACAGGCATACACACGCAGACTTCCTCTGAATAAATCCATGCCTCCTATCATTCACTGTTTCAATTAGCCGGCGTGCTGCTAACAGCTCTGTCTCTCTGAAGACCCGGCCTGAATTACTGCATTCTGTCGTCGCACTCTTGGCTTGGTTTGCTCTATTTATTTGCTGATATCCCTCTGCACTGGCATGCTCACACACACACACACACACACACACACACACACACACACACACACACACACACACACAAACGCAGATTCACATGCCTGCTATTAGTATATATTACATTTGGATACAAACAATGATCTCATTGTTTCCTCCGGCATGGCTTCAGAGGGAATGAGAAGAATTTAAACGCATGTGTGACACTACATCCTGCTAAATTAGACGGCAAAGTGATACTTATGCAATACTGCAAATGTCTCTCTGACGCATTTAAGTGGCAAAAGATGAATTGACTTCAATCAAATAGCAGTCACGGGAAATGCAGCGCAGTTGACGCCGGGCTTTTCACTTGTTGCTGTTTGTGACAAGTGAGTGAACAAAACAAGGGTACAGTGGAAAGGTGGTTAGAACTGTTGCTGCATAACAAGAAGGCCCCGGTTCAAATCCCATTCATCCCAAGGGACTTTCTGTGTCTAGCTTGCATGTTCTCTATGTGTCTGTGTGGGTTTTCTCCAGTTTCTCCAGTGCACACGAGCATGTTTAGGTCAACTATCTTGGCCATATGTTCACCAGATATCTAGCTCGACTAACCCCCTGTATTGTTGCTAACCTGCAAAGTGGGTGAGGTAATCTCTGTCATTTTCCAGCAGTGGATAAGTGTGAATTGTTACAGCGGGTGGTGGAAGAGAGAAGATAAAATGTGCAGTTTAATATAGAGGGCTCCAGGCTACACACCTCTAACCTCTCAGTCAGGTAACCTCCTTTGTTTTCCTTGTGCCCTATTGTTCCTTGAGCCCTAATAGAAAAATGCCAACTAAAACCCAAGGCTTTTATTACAGCGATCACTGTTTCTGTTGCTGGCATAACATGTCATTAAACCCACAACCCAAAAACTGACCAGGCAACGACATCAGAGTATGTTATGAAAGCGCCACATTTATCCAGGGAGACATATAGAGGGAGCAAGTCAATATACAGCGCTCACATACAGCACCCACGTGCTGCTTTAGCTGAGGGGCTCCAACACTGAGTCAGATCTGGCCTTCAACCTGCTGGTGCCATCCTCACACTGGCGCCGTCCTCCGGACCACCATACATTTAGCGCTCACGCAGCCCAGATCATTAAAATGGACGTCCGGAGGGCGTGTTAGCGAGCTGCACAACAAACAGCAACATATCTGACTGGCGCTCTGAGAGTGTGTGTGTGTGTGTGTGTGCGTGTGTGTGTGTGCGTGGTGGGCGAGCATGTGAATGTGCCAGTGGGAAGGACAGCATTGGTGTGTATTAATGGGATTAGGATTGACTTTACCCTTTCTCTCTCCCTCTCTCATCTTTTCCCAACCACCCTCTCACTCTTTCTCTCGCTCTCTCTCTCTCTCTTTTGTGCCCGTCCCCACTACCACTTCTTCTCTCTTCGACCCTACTCGTCTTTGTATTTATCTGAGCCGTTACTTTTCCCTCCCCTGTTCATCGTCTGCCTCCTTCCATCCTCCTTTTTTTTGGGGCTTTTTTTATTTAGAACAACAGCAACGCTGGGGCCTGCTGAAGTCTAGCTGTGCCAGACAGAGAAGCCTCTATAGATGTTTTGTGCTTGGACGTGCGTCTGACTCTTTATTTCACGTTCGCTGCGCTTACGTAAGCCACCATCGAAAGAGAGGGAGGAGAGAGCGCAGCTACACACACAATCCAGGGGTTGAATGAATGAAAAATCTCATCCTTGCCTTGGCTCATCCATCAAAAGCCTGTCCATCCTAAATCGACCTTAAAAAATGACGGATTCCTTTCACCAAATTTCAGTGGAGATTCTCATTCATCGAGGCTATTGTAGTCAAACTGAAGAAACCTCTTGGAGAAGTTTTCAGGAATCCACAACAAGTCCAGCTGCCGCAACTCGTCAACCTTGATCAATCCTTTCACATAGCTTCCTCTGACTCGATCAGCATGTACTCTGAAGTTTTTGGATTTATGTAAGAAATTGTCAAAAAGTCGAAGAAACTCAAGAACGTTCTTGTCGGTGCTTGGAGACGTTTCACCTTCACCCGAGAGGCTTCTTCAGTTTGGACTGGCTGGTGGAGAAGCCCAGGACTTAACCTCTGTGAAGTTGTGAGCATTGTGAACACGAGGCTGCTGTACAGAGCCATTAGAGCCGGGTCAGGAGTGCCGGATTTTTTGGACCTTTCTGGGAAGGAATGATAGCAGTTAGAGGTATGTGGTATGTAAGGGATGGATGGTGTCACAGACCTCCCTCTCTGTTCAGACTCTCCGTTTTGACATAAATGGCTTCCTTTCATCATCTTTCCACAAGGGACGCATCTAAATTATTGGCCAATATCCTGAAAAAATGACCAATATCTCTAATAATGACACTTCTGCCAATAACTAATTAGCCACCATTGCATTTATTTTGATGAGCCATTTGAGGCAATGAGTTTTTGCTTTGTACATATTGTTTTATTGACTGAAGCAGTGAAACAATAATCAGTGCTTGTTTTGAGTCTTGACTGATCTATGTTTTGTCATGATTACGACACAAACTATTAAAAAATGCTATCGGTCATCTGGATCAGTTTTGAGAAACAGGAAGTTATTGGTAATTGGTATGGACGAACAGTTATGGTGCATCCCTACTTTCAACCCATCTGTACTTCCTGTCTAACATATCTTCCTTGTCTTCAATAGGACTGTCCTTTATCCTCCAAATGATGGTGTACTGCTGAGGCCAGACCAGAGAAATCAGCCCTCCTGTAGCCTTGCAGAGAGGCTGTTTGGTCTCACCAAAGTATAATCTGGATTAGGTTGTTCCTCTTGGTGCACGGCCCTGAAGATGCACAAGTCTCGGTCTTAGCGTGTTGGTGGGCTTGAAATATTGCAGGATGTCGTGTTTATTGGAAATCGTCCTTATCTTCTTAGCTATGCATGACACATGAAAATATCCAGGTCAGAACACATCTTCCCAGTTTTTGGAGACGGTAAGAACGCCAGAAGGAGTCCAAAAATCTTGAATCATGGCCAGACGTCAGCGCCGAGCCGCTCTGTCACTTTGGCTGATGTCCGAAGTCTGACGACTGCCTGGCTCTGGGTGACCGTTACATAACTGTCATCAAAGCGCCATATGGGAGCTTCATTAAGCAGATTTTAATAGAAAGGTGTTATCACAGTCCCATCCCACCCTCACCGTCCTCCTGTCCGCTCCCCTTCCTTTCATTACCTTATCTGACTTTAAAAGCCCAGCGTCCAGCAACACTGAGACGGAAACATGATATCAAGTCACTGTCGCAGCTCGAACATCGGGGAATCAGCGGAGCACGGTGCATGAGAACACCACCTGTCAGCTGGAGTAACTGTAGTGTTGATAGCGTTTGGCATGTTAGAAAAATGGGAGTCTGACGGGAAAATTGCTGGCTGGACTTTTCGGCAGAAGACTAAATAATAAAAACATGTTTTTCTCAATACCTCCTCAGCTTTCCCGCTCATGCTCAAAGACCTTTACAGGACATTTTCAGCTGCTATAGTTGTCACTCCATGCACAGTACATCATACAAACATGCATACTTCTTTCCACTTGTATTTTTCAGGTTTACATCAAAGTATATTCATAGCTTCCCCAACCCGAGATGAAATAATCTCCCCCATGCTTACAGACCTTCTAAAACCTTCTAAACCATCTGTGTTTACTTAGAGGGTAGAGAAAAGCAGAGAGCAGGGGAAGAATTCAGCAGGAGCTTTTACAGGACATTTGACTTAATCTCCCAATTTCCATGTGGAAAATTGGTCTTTAATTTTCCAGGTTTTTCCAGCGTGTGCTAGAACCCTACTTGTCCAACGACACAAGCCAACAGCAGAAACTACTTTCAGCAGCAGAAACTGCCTTTCTACCCATATCACCACCGATATAGTAAATTTGCAACTGTGTTCCAAGTTCAACTTCACGTCCATTCATTGCCATTCGACTCACAGCTTCAAAGGCGAGCCCGGGAAATGATTCACAACCTGGAGGAGAGTCTCATTAAAAGACTTAACGGCGGTACAAAGTGGGGAGGAACTCTGTCGGCTGACACCAGTATAAAGCTCTCCTCTGTGCATCACAAAGTCGAACAAAAGCAACGTGAACAGTAAACTGCTGCACCGGAGGGTTTCTTCATGTACTACACAACCTTCAGATCTGTCATTATACAGCAGATCCGAAGATCTCCAGCTCAGGGACCCAATTTTGTCTTCTCAGATGGAAGGCCAGGTTAGGGTTCATTATGTAACCTGAAATTGTAAATGAGATCTCGTAACAGCCAGTGCAGCATAATCACACCCTCTCTATTGTACACACCTCCCATTCCTGCACTTGACTGTATTCCTCATCATTTCCTGTAATGTCAAAGTAGCCTACAGTGTGTAATTATCTCCACGTCCTCCCCTCTGTCGGTGTGTGTGTGTTAGTGTGTCTGCTCTTTGCAGCAGAGGGACAGCCGCACTCACATATAAACATTATTCACTCACTCATCCATCCATTATCCAGGCCACTTTGTGCTTTAACGGTTCACAGGGCACACATGCTGTTACATTCCCACCTCGTGTCAACCACACAAAAACACATGTATATACACGTATACACCACCACACCACAGACACCTGACAGTGACACCTCTGACAAATATCCAGGAGTCACAAGTTTAATGTGAACATGTAAGAGAAGATTCCTGCATTTCAACATGTCTCTATTCCTGTATTCACATGGTTGTGCTCCCTCTCTCACCTATGTCTGTATCCCTGGTATCATAAAGAGGTACAGCCTGTGCTAACTTGCCCTTTCATTGTCTCAACCTCGCGGGAGACATTTTGACTTGTGTCAACTTATTTCAGATCCTCGCCAAGCTGCATTTCCACAGCAATGTTGTGGACATACTATTCATTATTTCTGGCTCGGTGCTCCTCTTCTGCTGTCTCGCTACAGCGACAATGTGATTTTTCACACTGTGGGACAAATAAATGTTTTTCTCATCTTCTCTTCTTTTTCTTCTTCTTCTTCTGCTGCTTTCCAATTGTAACAATGCAAAATTCCCCAAAATCTTGCTCCAAACCATCCCAGCAACCCGCTCTGGAAGATATCTTTACCTCCCATTGCATAGAGAAGATGGAGAGCATCCTAAAAAGACTCATGCCACCCCATTTTTGCCTTCCAGGAAACATTACAGGTCCATCAAAATACACAACAGCTTCTGTCCGACAGCCAAAACCGCACTGCAAGCATACACCTCTCCAACCATCTAAACATGCATGCTTCTGGACTATGGGAGGAAGCCAGAGTACTGTACCCAGCAAAATCCCCCACACACAAACACACAGGAGAGAACATGCCAACTCCACATAAAAAGACACTCCAGGTCCAACTAGGATTCAGACCTGGACTATCCACCAACCCAACATTGTCAGGACAATGGCAGGATATTGAATCTTGTAGGAGAAACCAGACATTTTAAGTGAATGTACATTATATTTTTGATTTCTCCATAACCCTCCTTCTGCTGTCTTTTCCCTCACGTATACAGAAAAATAAAACTTGCCTTATCTTAACGTATCTTATCTTAAACAGCAGAAGTGACAGAGACAGAGTGTCACTTTCAGAACAGAGCTAGTTTGCCTTGCCAGAGACAACATTTGCATGCTTAACAAAGCAAATACAAGTGGAAAATGCCTGCACACTTAGCTCAGCAGGCTCGCCGCCTATAATTACTTCCTCTTTGCTCTGGCAAACTACTAATTATGAAGATGTTTCATGTGCTATTACTGTGCCCCCAAGAAGGAGGAGAGAGGAGAGGAGGAGGCTATCATCCCTCCATCCATCTATCCATCTGTGTGTGTGTGTGTGTGTGTGTGTGTGTGTGTGTGTGTGTGTGTGTTGTCTGATACACTTTCAGCTCTGGAGGCAGATGTGCCGTTTGACACTGGTTGACAGACAGACAGCTGGATGGATGGATTGGATGTGTTGGATGGATGTGGCTACACGTGACTTCTGCAAATCAATTTGCCTCGCAGTGTTTACACGCTGTCCAAACCAGTTATACACCCAGGCGATCAAATTCAGAGTTAGATCCTCTAAATCTTTAATTCCCACACACACACGCGCATACACACACACACACACACAGAGACACATACACACACACACACATCATGAAGGATTCATCTCGCTGTCACTGATACCAAAGAGAGGGAGACAGAGAAAGAGAGAGACCAAATGTTCCTTTTTAAACAATGGGTTTCAAAAAACAATAGGAGGTGTGAAAACAATAGCTGGAGCCGAGGCAGAGCACCATGTGTCTCATTAACAAAAGACAATTAATTACAGTGAGGCTGAAGCGGCCGTGGGAGGACGTAATTAGTCGTTTTAGACGCGTTTTTTTTTTCGAGATGGAGGAACAAATGTGAACACTTTTCTCCCGTCTCGCCCTCCCCGCTTCGAACGCTTTAGTGGCACCTGCCGTCGGACAAAAACAGTTGTTCCAGGTGAACAAAGAAAAACTCACCTCAGAAATGCCACATCTTTCCCTTTGTCCAAAAACGCGAAGATATTGACGAAGAAAAAGAAGAAGCGTCTCCTCTTCGTCAGCTCGAAAACCCAAACATCATCCCAAACCAAGCCAGAAACTCCAGAAACACCCCCTCCTTCCCCCTCCTCATCCGTTACTGAAGCCGAGGATGAAACAAAGCTCAACTCCTCTTCTCTTCTTCTCCTTTCCTCTCCTCCTCTCAGACGGACGCTGCTACAGCCCGGACCTCATGTATTATTGAGCTCCGATAATCGTGGGAAGAGCTGCGACGGTGGAAGTGGAAACGCTTCTCTTGCGGGTTTTTATTCCGTGTTTACATCATGCTATCTCTTCATATATATGCATACACCACCACCACCCCCGTCCTGAGCGAAATGTGTGCGCGTCTCCTTTGTGCTCCGCTGTCTCGCTGGCGGAGGATGGAACGGGTTAAACCATTCCTGCAGAGCGGGAGGGGGGAAGCAGGGGAGAGGAGAGGAGAGGAGGAGGTGGTGTACATGTGAATGTATGGGAACGAATGGGTTTGGGTGACTCGTGGCCAAATGTTGTTGTTGTCGGGGATGAAGAGACGAGAGGAGGAGGAGGAGGAGGAGGGGAGAGAGAGAAAGTGAGGAAGGCTGAAAGAGAGGATCCAAAAGGGGGGAAGATTATAGAAGGAATTTGAGTATTAGTAACAAAGAAGAGAATATTTCTTTATGGTGTTTATGGTGTCACAATGAGGAAATTGACACGGCAGTGTCGTGTGTGTGTGCGTGTGTGTGTACATATATATGTATATATATATATATATATATATATATATATATATATATATATATATATATATATATATATATATATATATGTATATATGTGTGTGTGTATATATATATATATATATACTGTATATATACAATAACAGATGGCAACAACAATGACCTACGAAATCTTGCATAGATAGATACTAACAATATAATGGATATATAATGGATAGGATGTATTTCTGAATGAAGGAGTCAAAGATGAGCTGAGTTAGAGAACAACTCAAGTTTTAATAATCAATATTGTGCTCTCAAAGCTTTCGCTCTCATGACATTTAAAAGTTCTATTTTGTACGTGGGAAAAGAGACAATTGTTTAGTATGTATGCATTTAATTTTCCATAATTTCCGTCATAATTTCCCCTGGTATTGTATTTTATTCATTTAAATTCAAAGAACTTTCTTTATCCCTGTGGGGCAATTCAGCGCACTCCAAACAATTGTACAACATTAGAGTAAAAGTAAACACAAAAAAAGAGATGCCATTGAATAAGACACTCAATGCTGTCCTCGAACATTAGAATATTACTCATCAGGGTTGTTATGTAAATAAAAAGATGCTATTTTCAAGAAGCAGTGTGTGCAAAACAAACCAAATACACATTCTCTAGAATTAAATGGGTTTCATGGTTGTTGTCATTTTTTCTTATGTCAGAAAACTGAATAAACGCCCCCTGCGGAGATGCATTTCTATACACTCTACACCATTACACTCCCTCCCAGGCAAGCAGGCTTTCTGCTAAGCGCACTCTCGTTCTAGATTATGCAACAAAGATATAATTTACCCATTGTAATGTTAAAGGTGACCTAGAATGGTTGAGTAGAGTATGCATCCTTGTTCTCTAGTGATAACATAGAAGCCATGGGATACTGTTTCATCAGAAATGCTTCCAATGCTATTCTACCATCCCCATTACAATACAAAATTTTCAGGGGTTGGAATATTGTGGCCATTTCTGTAAAGATCTGGTGACCATCCAGGCTTAGCAAGTTTTCTCTGAACAAGCAAGTACACATCCAGCCTAAAGTGTTTGGTATGTTTCCATTTTCTGAATGTGATTGGATAGCTACTTTTGAGGTGTGAGGCAATATGGTACGCATCACATACATGCATCATATACCATCTCTGTTCATATTTTCACATTTTTCTTGTATTTCATTATCCAAGACGTATACAAGAATTAGGACTTGATGAGACCACATCTGGTCCCGAATAGACTCATGATCACAGAAAATCAAGGTTTCCGTGTTTTTTTTTCATTCTAGGTTTCTTAAGAGGACGATGGACAAAAAAGCCGGGCTTTGTCTACTGGGAGCCTTCTTTGCTCTGTTGCCTGTTCCTTCACCCAGCACCGGGCTGCTGTCACAGTTCAGGACCTTGGAGAGCTCAGAGAAAACAACAGCAGCCACCTGAGTTAATAAAGAGCCAAGGATTTACTCCTGCCATAAAGCATCAAAGCAAAACCATATTGGATGGGTGGTTGTGCCCCAGGCGCAGACAGGGGGATTTAGCAAAAAAAACAAAAACCCACACAGCCATAACTTGTGTTTATGATCAAGTCACTGCGAATCCACCAAATCCTGTAAAAACATCACACTAAGGAGAGTGTGCTGTGCAGTTATCGCTCATAGACACTCATACACAAACACTGTCCTCATAATGTGCATCTTGCAGGAACTCAGTCCTCCTCCAGAAAACAGCTACATGAAAGAAATTGAATGAGTTTAGAGCTCTGTGGCTGGGCTACAGTCTGTTTGTATGACTGATCTAATATAAGCCACTAGCGCCATCTCCTGGAGGGTAAATTAATAATTTCTGAGGATGAGCTTCAACAGTAAAAACATATATTGTCGCATGTTGTGGTAAATATATTCCATAAACTGAAAGTCCGTGGTGAGACAGCTAGGTCACAAAAGGTCATAATTTATATCAAAATGTCTGGTTTACATTTGTATTTGTCCTCATATGAGTTGAAGTCCGCATGAATGTGTAAATACAATGTTGTTTTTAATCTTTGTAACATGAGACTCCTCTGGAGTCTAATCCCCCTCGCTCTCTGACATACACACGCGCGCGCACACACACTTACGCACGCACACATTATTTCTATGTTACGTAACAGCACGAGTCATTGAAGCGTTTATAAATAGTATAATAGAGCCTGCCCGTGTTCCTCTTATTTCTTCTTATTATCCTACTTGTCTTTATTTACCTAAAAACAATTTTTTAATGCTCTGCGGGATTATTATTAACCGTTATTAACCTGAAATGTACAAATGTATTATTTGATCTCACGAGGTTTGACAATTATTTAACGTAAAGAAATAATAAAAATTGAAACGATCATGTTTGGAAATAGTGCATTTCTAATGTGAAAACAACATTTTGTTGAGTATTATCGCTTTTCCTGCCATTGTACGTGTGAGTAGGAACTGTGCCTTTAAGAGCATCTCTGACAGCATCCTCCTCTGTCAC
The DNA here is from genome assembly GCA_029224185.1 of Karalla daura. Lineage (NCBI taxonomy): Eukaryota > Metazoa > Chordata > Actinopteri > Chaetodontiformes > Leiognathidae > Karalla > Karalla daura. Next base: position 10,635,261 of record CM055202.1, read on the forward strand.
GGACGCAGCAGCTCAATATTGGAGACTACAGCTTAGCTTTCTGCACACACACTCACACATACACACACACACACACACACACCTTCCTGAATATACACCACAGCATCACACCATTACATCCTATCGCCTTTATTTCTCCACTGGACATTGATGAATCTGCCTTCACGGTCGCCGTAGCGGCCCATCCGATCGTCCCTGTTTTGATCTCCTTCCACCGCATCCGGAGACCCGACCTACGCTTCACAAGATGGCTGAGTTGAATTTGGGGAAGGGGCTGACGGCTGGGAAAGTGGCCAGCAACGTGCAGAAGAAGCTAACCAGAGCCCAGGAGAAGGTAAGATCTGGGGCTGATGTTTTCAGGGCCCTCGGAGCAGCGTCGCTGCTGCCGCTGCCGCATCCCTCATCCAGGCGCAGTGTCGCAGCATCACCACAGCATCATCATCATGGGGAGAAGAAACAGGGCATAGATGCTGTGCAGGGGGGGCTGCAGGGGGGGGTTGTCCACTCTTAATGCATGCCTCCTAAAGTCAATGTCAGACAGCGGGCACGTTTATATCGCAATGGTAGGCCTCCCAGTATCAACTGTCAGCGTTCAACCCGGTGCCGGTGTGTTTTGAAGCCACACCTGGCTGCTTCAGAGACTCTGTGTCACACCAGTGGTGGCTGGGGAAACCCCCTCTGGTGTTTCACCGGCACTGTGGCGACAATTCCCTTGCTGCAGTACGTATATGTGGTAGATGTGGGGCCTAGTCTGTATGCGTTTATGCAGCTGTTAGGATCGGAATAAATGGCAGGGGGCGCTATTTGCCTGTCATGATGCATTATGTGCATTAGGGTTAAAGAGAGCCAGCTAGAGAGAAGAGAGAGTCACTGTCAGTCTTGCAATGAGGGTCGTACATGTGCGGACGTCACTGCAGCAGCCACATGCACATGCAGTTGGTTTATCATAGAGGGAGATCATACAAATGTCTGTAATGGTTTACTGCCAGTTTGTCTTCATTTTACGCCATCCAATCAGCGTCTTGTACCCAACAGTGATGCAAGGCTTTGCTGGGGTCTGTCACCAATGAACATAGGATAAAAGCAGGGAACAGACCACAGGAACAGACAGGTCGCCACAGCTGAGCACACACTCCCATCCCTCTCACTCTCACACCTAGGGGCAATTTATAGTCTCCAGTTGACAAAAGCATGGATATTTTTAGTCAGAAGCCACAAAGACATGGGGATGATATGCAAACTCCATTAAGAAAGGTCCTCAGCCTGACTTGGACTTGAGCCAGTGTCAATCTTGCTGTGAGGTGACAGTGCCATTCATCAAGCCAATGCATCGCCCTCTGCAAAACTCACGCACATTCATTTCAATTCAAAGGACTTTATTTGTCAACCCGGGGGCGATTCAAGGCTCATCGAGCAGTCATATATCAACACAACAGTGAGAATAAAATGCGAATAAAAAGACACTGACAGTATATCTGCAAGGCGTAGAGTGACATGGTGACATGGATGTGAAGTCAATGCAAGTTTTAGAGCTTCAGGAGCAAAGGAGCCGTATTTGATCTTAAACTTAGAAGAAAGTGAGAGATCAAAACAAGAAAGGGGGTGGATGTCTGCTTGTGTTGTATGCCTATTTTCTGTCGTATGCAGGATCAGCTCCTCACCTCATCCTTGTTGCTGTCATTCATTTCATTATCCATTTGACTGACAGGTTCTTCAGAAGCTTGGCAAAGCCGATGAGACCAAAGATGTTGCTTTTGAGGAGGGAGTAATCAACTTCAACAAACAATATGTGAGTACATGTCACACTGTTTTCTCTATTATTCTGGCCCTCTATGACTTTTTAAGCATTTTATTGTGGTTTTATTTTGTCGTTTTATTCAAAGACTAAACAAGTAAGTGATAAGGATACGATTAAAATGAATTTAGCTTTGATGGCTGAGTCCAAAGACAAAACATTAAAAATCTTCAAGAAATTAACATAAAAAAACAACTAAGGAACGGGGTGTACCAAAATGTCCACAAACTAGAATGGAAGATGCACCCACACAAGATGTGGGTACAAGAACAGAGGAACAAAGACAACAGAGCTCAGGGACAAGAGGAACACTCAAGGCAGCACTAACACAAGGAAATGATGAGCGACATATCCACAAACAAGCTGTACAGCAGCACAGGGCAACAAGGAGCTAGATACCAAGGAATCAGGAACAACACAATAACAGCAAAACACATGCCCCGACAAGGACAGAACGAAAAGCCAAGGGTTCAGTAGACACACTTAAAAATGAGACAATGGCAGCAATTAGGGGAATAAGAGCAGTGTACTTCCTAACTTGGACTGTTGTCCTCTGCTGCCAAATTGTGCTGTTTGTCTTGCTCGTTGTTGCACCTAAAGCCAAAACACATTCCTCATAGCAGCTTCACTCATTTGTATAACTATTAGGCAATAAAGAATTATGAGACACAGATGAAATGAGGAGAAATTTCCCAAAACAAATCAAAGACACAAAACCAAGACTCAGACAGCGTCTCAACACTCACAATGAATTAAGTTGGCATTTGTTGATTCTGTCCTTTACACAAAAGCTCACCCAATACGCAGCGCCTCTGCTATTGTCTGTCACACTGCTATGAGCTTTTTTATTTGTGTTTCACCCACAGGCTGAAGGCAGCAAACTGCAGAGAGACCTAAGGGCGTACCTGGAGGCAGTGAAAGGTGCTTCACACATGTTCAGCTCATTTGAATTCACCATTAACGTACCACACTGCACCACATGCACGCATGCACATATATGCGGTATAACCTTCGAATGACAGCATACACGTGTGTTGTTTTTTTTCTGCAGCCATGCACGAATCCTCCAAGAACGTGCAGGCGTGTTTGAATGACATGTATGAACCAGAGTGGTACGGCAAGCGTGAAGTGGAGTCCATCGTGGAGGTCAGAAACACATTTAGTTTTGAAATGTGTGTGAATTTGTGATGAGAAGCTGGTTGTCATGACTGAGTATGTGTGTGTTTGTGTGTGTGTGTGTGTGTGTGTCTGTGTGTGTGTGTGTGTGTGTGTGATTAGCTTTTGTGTCACAGCAGCTATTTTTCCCAGCCCACGCGCAGCTGCGTGATTGTTTCCCTTGGATTTATTGCTGTCCTCTTGACAGCAAAATTACACATCTCTAGTGAGCAATGTCGAGTAGCTTGTTAGATTTTCCCCTGACTTTATTAAGCCTAGACTTGGAATAGCTTTCGGATTAATGGTTTTTCTCCCGACAAAACTGCTATGAGCAGGCTGCAAGAAAAATACAGAGATCCTTTAGAAGGGTTTTTGGGTTTTGTCCTAATTTAAATGCAAAACCACAAACTGTAGAGCTACTGGAGTGAACTGTGTGAACATTGTGAGCAAATTATGAGCCGTTTGTTGCATTTAATCTCTGACGTTATGCGTTTGTTTGTTCACTCATGCTGCAGGACTGCGATGTGCTCTGGACTGACTACCACCAAAAGCTGGTCGATCATGCTCTCATCTCAATGGATACCTACCTTGGCCAGTTCCCAGACATCAAGGTAAGAGGCATTCAATGTAGCCTGATACCAACCTCTGAATCTGATACCTTCGGGTCAGCCGGGCTTTCACCCTTATCAAACTTTAAAGACAACCTACAATGACTGAATGTACTAATTGTCCTCATTGTCTGGTGCTTACATACAGTAGAAGCTATGGAACATTTCTTTCATCAGAAATGCTTCAGATGCTGTTTTACACTTTTCCCCCCTATTCTTATTGTTTTTTTATTCTATCTATCTATCTATCTATCTATCTATCTATCTATCTATCTATCTATCTATCTATCTATCTATCTATCTATCTATCTATCTGTCTATCTGTCTATCTATCTATCTATCTATCTATCTATCTATCTATCTATCTATCTATCTATCTATCTATCTATCTATCTATCTATCTATCTATCTATCTATCTATCTATCTATCCAGCCATCTGTCCTATCTGTCTGTCTGTCTTTTGTCTGTCTCTGTTGATTTGACAAACAGGGCATTTAGATATGAACAATGTGTAATTGGATGCAGCTGGAGATACAGTCTGATTCCGGTACTTATCCTCCTCTTCTCTTTCATTCATTCAGGCACGTATCGCTAAGAGGGACAGGAAGCTGGTTGACTATGATAGCGCCAGGCACAACTATGCTACCACGCACAAGACCAAGAAAAAGGACGGGGGCATTAAAATTACAAAGGTGGCACAAACACAAAAGGCGTGCAGTTGTATTTGCACAAAGTCGATTTGACTCCATTTTAACGTGCTTTCTCTCTCTCTCTCTTTGTCTCTTCCTCTCTTTCTATCTTGTCCAGCCCTCCTCCCTGCTGGAGAGGGCCACTCCGGGCTGGGCTCAGGGTATCTTGTCTGCACACAATGTTGCCCAGAGCAGTCTGTCCAGGAGCCAGGTAATCTCACTGCTACAAGCTCTGTAGAGTGTGGAACAATGATAAGGGGAGCCCTGGTGGACCTGCAGTCGCAGACACGGGCTGTGTAATGCAGAGGTCTTCAGACTGAACTTGTTTTTGTGCATCGTCACTCTCTCCTCCTGCCCCACGTCCCTGTCCCCTGTCACTAAACTGACAAGTGCAAAAACACACAATTTGTCAACGGGCATTCGCGGACCTGCTGCAATGCATCATGCTAACCTATTGTGTCTATGGATGTGTGTGTGTGTTTGTGTGTGTGTTTCAGGCCGAGGAGGAGTTGGAGAGAGCCCAGAAGGTGTTTGAGGAGATTAATATTGACTTGCAAGAGGAGTTGCCTTCACTCTGGAACAGGTGTGTGTGTGTGTATGTGTGTCTTAGTGTGAAACTGATTTTCTCATTGATTGATGGGTGCTAAAATTACTTTTCACTTACGTCCGTGCTGCATTTACCCTTCCAGGATATTAAACCAAGCCAAGCCAGTAATGCAGTCAATACTGTCTGCCTCTCCCTCTTGTCTGCCCTTTCTAGTCGAGTTGGGTTTTACGTCAGCACCTTCCAGAGTTTGGCCGGTTTCGAGGAGAAGTTTCACAAGGAAATCAGCCGGGTGAGCCATGCGTTCAAACCTTCATTGGTGCCATATTTAGACCAGACGAAACAAATTGATGCAATGCCTTTGAAGTGGTGGAAAATGTCGACAACCTGACTGCAACAAGTGCAGTTTACCCTAGATATCGTGACCACTAGCTATCTTCCAAAGTCTGTTACAGTTATTTTTCCTTTGTGAAACAAAAAAAGTAGGACAGTGGGTTTTAATGGACTGCAGGGAGATTATCTCTGTGCCTCAGCATCAGAGTCGTAAATGCGGCCTCTTTGTATTTGGGGCCTGATGATGTAAATTAGCTGCTGCAGACGGATGCACAATGCAGCACTTTTACATCACAGAGCAGAAGGAACACCAGACAACACAACTGCTAATGATGTTACAGACTGTACTGCTACGGATGTTTGGTCTAATATCTAATACATCTGTCTCTCTCCCTATGCAGCTGGATCAGGATTTGTATGATGTCTTGGAGAAACTCGAGACAACAGACCCAAGCAGGTTAGTGAGCAATTATCATAGAAACTGTGGCAGAGGGTCTTTTGACAGTTCATGTAGTGAAATAGTCAAAATTTGTTATTCTCTTGCATTTATGATTTTTATTCTGAATGGACTGACGTGATGAGGTGTGAGCTATTGAAATTTATTATTATGCGCAGTAAGAATGAGCACCAGTGGGTGACGGGGCACACTTTTCGTTTGGCCTTGGTATTTAGTTTATATTTATATTCAGGTTTAGTAAGTCTGAGAAAATCCTCTCATTTATGTGAAAAGAGCATTTGTTGGAGCTTGAATAGATTAATTTCTGACTTCTGACCCTCAGTGATCAAACACTGTGGTTTATCCTCTGAGCTAGAAATGAAAATGCTTCACATTCAGAGGTAAAAACATCTTTTACCACCAGCCACAGAGAGGTCCTTGTGTACTTTTTTTTAGGTACAGTCATCAGGTTTTTTTTATTGAAGAAGGATTTGAGTGATGCATGGTCCTTGTCAACCAAATGCTTTAATCCCATTGATCCTTGTCTTAGAATCTATGGCTCTGAATAGAAGCTGTGAAATGTCAGCATCCTAGCTTTGGTGTTTCAGTACCAGACATTAGTTAGGTCTGCAAGTAGCAACATGTTGACATGGATCAGAGAAACACACAGCTGAAAGTAGTATTCTGTAATTTTATGAGATTATTTAGTTGTTTTTATTGGGACAAATATCATAGGAAACAACAAAACCAAGCCATCTGTTACATATAAAACATCTGACTGTTTTCCTAGTTGCACTTCACTCTTTCTTCTATTTCTATTTTATTCATGAAAGTTACATGTTAAAATGCTACACATCGAGTCAATTTTAAGCCACTGGAGAAGACAAATGTAATGACATGAATTAACCTGGAGCCACCCGCCCCCCTCCCACCCCTTACAGAAAGACAGGTAAACGCGGCGCCTCGTCGTCAGGAGCAAATAGGAGGTAACCGGCTGCGACTGTGGTAACCATGGTGACACAACCCTTGTCTGTGTGTTCAGCTGAAACTGTCTGTCCAGCTGTCTGTCTGTCAGTCAGTCTGCAGCCTCGGCAGCCCTGAGGGGAGGACACGTGCTTGGTCGTGCAACTAATTTCTTAGACACTTTATCCTGAACTCGAGCGCCTCGAGCTGCAGATACGTAAGAGTTGCTCAAACCTGCATCAGGAGAGACCGTTCATGTGGGCCCCGTCCCAAGGTTGTCTCATCTCCTGCCGACTGAGAGCAGATGATGGAGATTAAGTGATAAGTGTTCCTCTGAAACGTGTCAGCGTTTCACCTTGAGGCCGAGAGAGCAGCCTGCCTCACTGGAGTCGTCCTTTGTTCACCCCTTTGTCAGATCTGGCAACGCTCTTTGTGCCCCTTTTAACCTTCCCTGTGAAATTATTATTTTGCAATGATTCGAATGAACATGTTCCCAGAACAAAATGGAAGAGGGCGATATGAAAATTATCCCAAAATTGGACCGAGCAATCTACGTCCAAAGATAGAAGTTGCAGGTTTTCCAACTCTTACGGTATCTGCTTCTGAATGCGTCAATCACTGCTGGCTTGCGAGGACTTCCTGGAGGCGCAGACGAAGCCTGCTTGCATGGGATGGAGAGAGGGAGGGAGGAGAAAAGAGAGGAATGAAGGTTTATGGAGACTCACTCTACTTGCATGATGGCTCTTGCGATGACAAACTTCCGCTTGGACTCCCGTAGAGCATGCCTAGTCACCCATGTTGCCTTTCAGCTGCTCTCTCTAACCCTCGCTGGGCTTTTCTCTCACATCATCCGCCACCTGTGTTACTCTGGCCATAACGAGTCTGTGCTCTACTTTTTCGCCCTCCATCTGTCTCTCACTCTCTCCTTCCCTCAGTGGGAAAGAACCAACTAACCACACTCTCAGGCCAGGAGGACCGCCACCAATCCCCAAATCTCCATCCAAGGTAAACACTCACACACACACACATACAGTCCGGTATGCAAACAGTTGTTTGCCAGAATTAGTGTTGTTTTGTGCAAAACAAATGATTTCCACTCTTGTCTAACACGTTAGCACAGTCATAACACAGTCCACAATCACTGGAGCTAGCACAAATTTTTGATGAGATTTGTTTACACATATAAATTTTCCATTTATTTATTTTATTTGCACGTATCAAATTCTCAGTGCGCAAAAGCAGACACCAACACTGGATTTAAAACTCAAAGGCTTATTTCTATCCCCTGTTGCAGCTAAAGCCAGCAGTGCCTCCTCCACCCAAGGTGACCCCGTCCAAGGAGATGAAAACAGATCAAATCGTCAACTTGTTTGATGCTGCAGCTGCTCCTGATATCAGCGTCACTTCCCCCACAGAGGTGAGTGAACAGCCACAACACAGAACTCTCTGCTCTCCTGCACAGGTCAGAGTCTGTCTGTGTTCCCTCCCACATCTACTCTATTCTGCTCTATTCTGTTCTTTTCTGTTCTATTCTAACATGGGAAAAGATTATTTCCCGTAAATGAATTTGGACCCAAATTTACATGTAGGACTTTTGTTTTGTATCATATTTGATACATCAGACATAAACAGTTTTTTACCTTTTTATCACATTTTTATTACATTTTTTCATTTAGGACAGGAACCTTTAGTAGCTTTTAGTTTTGTCTTGAGGCAGGTAAAGAAACATTAGTCAGGCAACTGAAATTTTGTATTTTGTCAGGTTTTGAGCAATGCATTTGTGAAATTTCATAGTATGAGAATTGGGGAATTGCCAATTGTATGCTGTATTGCATTGCCTGCTGTATCATATCTGATACCACACACATTTGTAACACGATTTTTTTATACTCTTTTAAGGATTGTTAAGTTTTTTTCACAAAATCCAAAAGTTTATAACATGAAGACAGATATTTTCGAAATGCCATTTAAAAGGCTGCCTCTGACTATAGTGCACAGCTAAATCAAGAATATCCCCTTTCCTCTTGGATTAACTAAAACAAAACTCTCATTTCAAAAGCCCAAAAACTCATGTAGAAAATGTGGTGTAAGTAGCAATATAGGGCTATTCTACTGTGCTCCACTCTACTCTACTCTACTCTGGTCTATGCTGTCCTCTTCCTTCCGGTCTCTGTTGCACCCACGTAGCCAATGAGCCCTCCTATTCCTGTTGTTATCAGTTTGACAGTCCCGCAGTGAGCAACCTGTTGGACATGGACCTGGACTCTTTCAGTATGGCAACCAAAGCCCCTGCGGTCACACAGGTGGATGATTTCATGGCATGAATGTATAAATCATAAAGACCCTCCACTGCAAGAGATGCCGAGCTTCACAAGAGATTTTATTTTACATTTAGAGAGGTTTTCACTTTTTCATGTGATATTTAAGTCCAAAGGAGCTTCTTTATCAGGTTGTAATCCACTCGTAGATAGACGCTTCACAAGTCAAAATAAAATCGCTTGGAAAGCTTGGCATGGTTTGAGGTGTTACCTGCTCTGCTTCTTCCCAACTTACTAAACGAGAGGTGGATGATGGCATGAAGATGTGTAGAAACCTGCTGTTAGTGACCACTTCTTCTTCCTGCTTCTTCTGGCACTTTGTCCACAGATCACTCATGGCATGAACTCTAGACTCCGCTCTGCTCTGCTCTACTTCGCCTTCAGAATATAGTGTTACAGTAGGAGACAGATGTGTACTGTGCTAACTTTGCCCGAGCACACAGGTGTCTTGTAGTGCTCGGAGAGTGGGTTGTATATTTTTTTTCCAGTTGATGGATGAGCTGTACATATCAGAGCCAAGTAAAGTGGCTCCATCATGACAGATAATGTAGGGAGGTGACCGCACAGATCTGTTGCCTCCTCACTTGCCTTTTTGCAGTGTGTGTCAACTTACTTCAAACTTCACCTTTTCTTGCTTAAACTTCACCTTTTCTTGCCTGTTCTCTTGATCTGCTGGAGATCCTCTGCTATGGGCTTGTAGGTTTAGAGCATGGGAGATGCACAGGAAAGGTTGCTTGTTCTTTCTTTCAGAAGAAATTTGTTCTCTGTTTTTACTCTGTTGCATCCTCTTTTATCCACAGCCTGCAAACTGGGACTCATGGGTAAGCATGGTGTCATTTGTGTCTTGAAACGCTAAAATATCTAATACTAGGATCATCATCTTCATCAGCATCTTCCTGTTTGTGTTCACAGTAACTACTCTTTGATTTTGTTTACATTTACTTATGTAACATCTCCATGTATGGATCTCTTTCATTTGTCCGTCCCAAAATCTGTTTGTGCCTCGTCTTTGTGTCTGCAGTGCTTGATGTGTTAACACAAAACACTGAAGAGATTGTCGTACAGCACAAATAGAACTTGGGAAGTAGCATGGGTTCATTCAGTTTTAAGTTAACATTTGAGAGATTGTCCACAGTAAATCCACCTGATATGTATATACGTTGTTGGTCAACACCTTTTTGCAGACTTTAAAACTTTGACCATTAGTACCAATGAACAAAAGACAATTTCTCATGTTTTTTAAACTTAAGTAGTACAAAGTAAAAATCCTGTTTTTGAGAAGTAACTTAGACCTGAATGAATTCTGTTTCTTTGTGTTTCTCTTTGCCTCCTGTATGTTCACATGTTGCACTGACAGAACATGTTTACATGTCAGCTACCTGCATACATGTGACACACAGAAAACTCTTTGGTTCTGGACATTGGGTGAAGTTGCTCATGCTTTCGGCCGCTCGTTTTGCACAACTGGGAATGAGAGCGGCAACAGCTGCTGGGCAACTTCACGAGGGCCTCGCTTGCAGCTTGGCTTCCTGACCATGAACTAACCCCTTCGTTCATCCCTGTCACTGTAAGAGAGACGTGTCTCAGCAGCCATACATCTCTGTTGTATCGGAGCTTGAGGCAAAGCAGCAATAGCTCAGAAAGGAACGACACCTCTGCTCTTACAAAGCCTCCCTCCTCTTTCTCCATCCGAACATAGCCATGGGAATATAAAGCGTGCTCGCAAACTGCACACAGAAGATCCAGCATCTATTTTCTGATGGGAAAAGGCCGTCTTTGTTTTTACCGCCTTCTGCTGCCACCCTTCCTCCTCTTCATCTGTCTTTTGATTTTACCTGAACCTTCGCTGTAAGGTTTATGCCTCTGCATCAGTCTTCTTGGGACTCATGGTGGTGGTGATGATGATGATGATGATGTTAATGATGATGGTGATGATGAAATCCTCACATCAGATGTCCATGGTATCTTTCATGGCCCCCCTCTCTCCTCATACCTTGCAGATCGGCACAGCTTTACCTTTAAAAATCACCAGATGTTTCTAATAATGTTCCCCAAATTTAATCAACATTCCACACATCTTCTTCTTTGCGCTTTACTAACCATTTGCATTAGCTAACTAAACCCACACCACTATAGACACTGAAGAAATGTAAGAATAATGTCACAAACTGCTGTACTGTAGATTTTCAGTGTGATGATTGCAGGAGAGGAAAATAGGATGATCAGTCTCTGGCACTAATTGTCTGCACAAGGTTCATGACAATCAAAGATGACCCAAATATTTCTTTCTTAAGTACCAGAGTAACTAAAAATATGCTGTGATGGAATACGGTCAATGTCAGACATGTACGGTCAATGTTAGACAGTAAATACAATTACTGGGGAATCAGCTTATGACAAAAGCCTTCTGCAATCCTTGTCCATCAAAAGCCTTTCAGTTTGTCCTTCCCTCTCATTGGAATGTCGAACCGTTAAAACTGCCCTCAGTTTACCCCTTATACCCACCTCCCTTTCTGTCCCCTCTAAGTTCCTCCGTTTGATTTACGAACCCCTTATTGTACCCATAAGGTGAAATATCTCTCTGATTCCTTGAAACCCACCCCTTGCCCCTCAGCCTGAGGAGGACAATGGTGCCCAGGAAGAGGAAATCCCCCCGGCGCACTATGACCCTGTGGCTGCTGCTGCAGACGCCTGGGGTGACGACGGCTCGCAGCCGGTTCGCTATGACCCCATAGCGGCCGCCACAGAGGGCTGGGGTGATGATGGCTCCCTGCCGGTTCGCTACGACACCGAGGCTGCTGCCGCTGCGGCAGCTCCGGAGGATGAGAAGGATGAGGAGAGCCCGCAGGATCAGTACGAACCTGTGGAGGAAGCCCAGGAGACCTGGGACGATGACGGGACTCAGCCGGGTACAGAGGTGCCCCCTGCAGAGGAGGATGAAACACCTGCAGCTGAGGCTCCAGCTGAGGAGAAGGAGGAGGTGGAGGAGGAGGAGCCCGCGCCAGCTGCCGCTGCGTCGGAATATGAAGAGGGTCAGGTAAAACTAAGGAGGGGGGAACGAATGGAGAGATGCATCTGGACGAAAAAAGGGTGGATGCATTGATTTGATTGGGAAGGAGGTTTCAGCGTGAGGTACTGGGAACAGATTTAGGATGCATCTGGACCAGCAGCATGGATGCATCAGCTGTGACACAGTTGGAAGTTAATGGCCAAGGGAATGAGGTATATGGTATATGGTGTCTGTTCCACACTATTAATCCCAGTCACTGCTAATCACAAATTCACGCACATAGTATGCAAATGCTTTTCCTCTGACTGTGCTTTAGTAATCAAGCTTACTGTTTACACAACACGCTTGTCGTAGCCATAACATTGCCGTTTAGGCTGTGGCTTTGTCTTTTTGTCTTTGTCTCGTCTGTCCAAGTGACTATCTTTCATTATTTCCTCCCCTCTCCTCCTCTTATACCTGTCTACCTCTCTAACTTCTGTTATTCTCTAATGTCTGCTTCTAGGGTGAGTCTGCAGCAGCTGCCGAGGCTACGGTGGAAGAACCAGCTCCGGAGGAGGTGAGTACAAGAGGGTTAAGTTAAATTCAATTATGTCTTATAAAATCATAATTTGAATAATTATAAAATCTAATATGCAGTGTTTCATGACTAGTGTTTAGGTGTCAAACTGGTCACCAGTCCACCATGGAACACACCACATCGTTCACTCACACACTCACACCTACAGGCAATTTAGAGCCTCCAGTCGACCTGGTTTCTCCAGGTCCTCTGGTTTCCTAATCAAGTCTCAGAACATGGTTGTTAAGGCCATTTGGAGACTCTAAATTGCTCTAGTGTGAGTGTCAGAAATTTTTGTTTGTGTGTGTGTGTGTGTGTGTGTGTGCCCTGTAATAGACTGGCAACTTGTCCAGAGTGTATTCTCTGCCATCACAGACACAAGTAAAGTACAAAGCAGGTCAAGAGGGTAACTGAAAGTATTTGTTGTTTTACAGAGCATTTTGTCTCGTTCCCCTGGTTCAGAGAAACGTCTGCTATGTTTTGACACAATAAAAACCTTGAAGGTTTAATTGTGTCTCCTTCAGGGATGACAGACATAACAAAGGTCTGTTTGCTTCCGTTTTTCTTGCAGACACCTGCGGCAGAGCCAGAACCGACAGAAGAAACATCAGAGACTGCAGATATGCCACCCGGCTTTTTGTTCAAGGTAACATGGGACATAGACTAAAGCAAACTGCATTAGTGCTGAGCTTCCACACTGTGTAAATATAGCTGGTACATGAGGAGATAATTGAGGTTGTCGTGTATGCCACAGGTCCAAGTGATGCACGATTATGCTGCCAACGACACAGATGAACTGGAGATGAAGGCCGGCGATGTGGTGCTAGTAATCACCTTTGACAACCCAGATGAACAGGTACACACACTGTCACACACACACAGAGTTACATAACATGGCAAGGTGAATATGTATTTCATTCCCACATCTGTGTGTTTAGGATGACGGCTGGCTGATGGGGATAAAGCAGGATGACTGGCAGCAGAACAAAGAAAGTTCCGCTAAAGGAGTATTCCCCGAAAACTTCACCCAAAGGCTGTGAAAGAGGAGGACAGGACGTCATTCCAGCTTCCTTCTTCATGTCTCTCTTCCTCTTGCCTCAATCCCCCCCCCCCTTTACTCGCCCCTGATTCTTTATCTTTACAAGGACTTTGGCCATACAAGCAGAGCTGTCACAGCCCTGATGGAAATCATGCATTTCTTAGGTCTGCCACACTGTGCTCGAAGTGGATCTTGGCATCTTGGATCTTGGATCTTGCCAATATTTACAAATTGCAGATGTCGCCATTTTAAAAGGGGCCTCTCTTTGCTGCACCGCCGTTGCCACTCCATAGCAATTGTGTAGAAAAGCCCTCCATTATACTGGGTGCTGTAGGCGCACAGATGGGTGCCTTTGGGATGGCTGCCCCTGCAATTACATTATAATGTTTGATTCTTAGTCATGTCTTGTCATAAACCGATCACCATTTCAGAGAAAATGTCTATCAAGAAGTGCTTTTCTTCACCTGATAGTGAGAGATTCAGAACGTAGTAAAATCATTAAGGCAATGCCAAGTGTAGCAGGCTGTCCCTTACAGGCATGTAAGCCCTAAAATGGTTTTATAAAGGATGTTTTATAAACACACAGGAAAGTGATAGAACTGCTAGCAGGCAACTTCACCCCAATCTATTGCAAGAAGGCCTTGGAAAACAGAGGTCTGTCATCCAAACCGCACTTAAAATACAGTGCAGATTAAAAAATGTTCAAAACTTAACTCAGATCTGAAAAATGCCAGAGATGCACTGTCAAATGGTCTATTTCAGGCATGTTTCTAGTCACCGGGTTGTCATTCCCTTCTTGTTTGTGCAGGTTTGTTTCTTCACCTGTGCTCATTTGGTCATTTCTTAAAAGTGGATGTGGAGCACAGCAGGGGGTGTGTCAGTAAGCATGAAACGGGTGCCAGTATTTGTGTGTTTTGCTATTTTCGGACACATTGCCTGTTGGAAGCATTCTTCTGTTCCCATTTTGATTATTTATATGTGAAACAGGGACCCCTCAGCTGTTGTATTCGTTGAAAATCAATGGTGGTATAAGTAGTTTGAACCTGTTGAAAATCCAAATGAATATGCAGTGGACAAGTCGTCACAGGAACTCAATCTGACGTGTTTTAGAAAAATCAGTAGAAGGGTAGAAAAACGCGGCAGTTCTCACCTATGACAGTTGTGGTTTTTAATTCTTTGTTTGAATTGGTGTGAAGTTGTTGGGAGCGGGCATGTGGAAAATCAAGATTTATTTTTCTCACAAGGGATTCCAAATATGCATCGCCACGGCTTTCTAAAAGGCTAGCCGACAAACTAACGATAATGAGACGCTGCTACTGGTAGTACAATAGACAAAAGAGATAATTGTTACACCCTAATGTTAATCGAATATATGATATAACTGAGCCAGCCTCATTCGTTTTTTTTAAATGATGTGCCGAAAACAATTCCTTCCGTTTGCATAGAGAAGACTTCACTCAGATGCAGATGATTCAGAATATGCACCAGAGCAACTTCTTTTATTTTTGTATGCTGCCAAGCAATGATTACACATAGCCTAATATAACTATGTCAACACGATTGCCAACGTAGGACGTTATGGAGCGTTTTGTACTTCTGTCGGGTTTACCGCTTTCGACATAGCCGCTTACTGTAGGTAGTTGACACTATAACACAGTTCAGTTATTCATTCGGTCACCGACTCAAAAGAGATTCACGTTTCTCATTATGTTACTAACATGTAATAAGCGTGCGAGAACATGCTTGTGCGTGCGATTGCTTGTGTGTGAACATGTGTGTGTGTGTGTGTGTGTGTGTATGTGTGTGTGTGTGTGTGTTAATGAAATGTTTGGACACAAATTCTTTATCTATAGGCTATTGATATTGGACGGTATTACCTACCAGGGGATGAATTTGTCTGGTTTTACAGGAGTTTTTTTTCTTTCTTTTTTTTTTTTTGGTTCCTAATTGGACAAAGACGACTCTAAAAACGTATTCGGGTCTTTCTCCACTGGCTGGTATTATGGTTCCAGGTGTTATTGTGCATTTGTTGTGTATAAGTGTAATTTTGCCAAGCTGTGATGACAGATACATATTCTATAAAGACATTCATATCTGTATGTGAGTTACTGTGAGCATGCTGAATTCCCATGTGTTGTTGTGTGAACACCCTTAATTTAAGGCTATAATACTTGGGTCACTTTTGAGGCAATTCTTTTGTTTGTTTTGAGTTTTATTATTTTTTTGGTTCATCTTAGCGAGCGGGATGGTGGCAATTTCATGCTGTGTTTTTTTTTTTTTCCTCCACCAGTCCCTCTCGAATCAGTCCTGACTATAATTGCAGGTTGCCCATCAGCCTTTGCCTCAAAGTGTTGCCGAGGTATCGTGGTCTGAGCAGAGTTAAACATTATTACGTGGAGACGGGACACATAGAGAAATGTTTCAAGCCAGCAGACCCAGGTGGATGCACTTTTCTTTGCAATGGTTTTTCAGTATTTTAACCACTTGAGATGTGCATGAGTTTTTCCACCTGAATTTAAAATGCCTCACCAGTGAGGACGTTCCCTGCCCATACAGGAAAACTGTTCACTTTCATATTCTTATTTTTTTAATAATGTCTGTGTTTCACCTGGGTCTGGATCTCTATCTGTCTACATGGACCGGTCTCCTACGATGAACTATGGGATACAACAAAAAAGGTTTTTCCTGTACCTAAATGACCAATAATAATTAAAATTACATAGAATCTCCTTTTGTTTATCGACCATTTTTACATCTTATATGGAATCATGATGAAATGGTATATGTTTTATTGATATTTTTGTCCTAAGTGTGAGTGCTGTGTGTGTGACCTGCAATAGACTGGCAACTGGTGTGTATTCTCTGCCATTACCTTATGTTAGCTGGAGACGGACACAAACAGACCCTGTAATGCTGTTTGAGGTTAAAGGGTTTAAGATGAAGGATACATGGCCATGTTTTATTTTAAGGGTAATGAAAGTCTCTAAAATGCATCTAGATGTGACAGTTTGTCTCCCTTTTCAGCATATGTGAGCTGGGATAGACAAAATGAGTAAGATAATGGATGAAAAAGCATCATAAAGAACTAAAGAGCAAATCATATGTGCAGGCGCTGACATGTCCAGCAGGGTGTGCTGCGTCCAAGGACTAACTCTTCGGCTTGGTAAAGAGGAAAGGGAAGGGGAAAAAAAAACACCCTTCAGGCATCATGAGGAGGAAAGAGGAGCGACGCCGTGTGCAGCTGTCCGTGGTACTGAAAGCAACCAGCAGCCCACCCTGTAACCACAGCTATCTTCACATTGTCCCACCGTCTGCAATCACTGTGACATCTAACATATAACAGGTCTGTATCAGGCCACGTTTGAAGCCCAGGCATCTGCAGTGGTATCTGAAGTAAAAAGGCCGAGGTCTTCCTATCAGCTCAGGCTCGCTGTAAATGAGGAACTTTATTACACAGAGTAAACAGCACTTCAGTGATCTGTCGGATATGGGACATGACCCTTCTTGCTAAATCTGTAGCCAATAAATAATAATTATAAAAAAAACAGATGAATTTAGGTTTAAAAACAACAACTTTATGTTTCAAATACAAATAGTATGCACAGAATTGGCCAAAAAATAATAATAGTTTACATCATTTTCTAAAAATAGATCTTTAAATAGTCTCTCCAACAATAGCTTAATATACATATGTGACAAATCTTTCAGCAGGCATATAGAATAACGCCTCGGAGTTGCTAGATACTTGTTTGAGTCCTCACACAACATGCTCCGTGTCGACCGCAGCATGTTGCTCCTTCTGTGTTCAAAACCACAATGTCTGTACCTCTTCCAATCCAGGTCTTCAGTCTTTACGTACGAAAACGACCATGCAACGGAGAGCTATCAAGTAACTTGCTAGTCAAGGTTAAAGAGATTTACTATCTGTGATTTAATATGATGCATAGCTTTTGCTTAATACAGTAGTTGGATACAGCCTGAGTGTTGTGAATGCCTTAACTAAGATACAACTGACCTGAAGATTGAAAACCTGACACAATGGAATTACAAAAAAAAAACACAAATTAAAACCTTTTAAATAGCTAATAAAAAAAAACATGATGATGTATAAATGAACCATGTGAATCAGTTTGAGACAATCAAGGTGACTGAAAGCAAAGGGCACACGTGGAAAAACAGATTAAAACAGATTGCGTGGCCTTTACGACCCCATACACCTGTCCTGCATCAGTGCTTTACTACTGCTGTAAAGTTGAAGTATGCACACAATTACATACAAGTCTCCGTTGTTGTCAATGCCAATCATTTTCTCATAAAGCCCAATTCAGATAGGAGGCTATGACGCAGCACTCGCAAATTGCTTCATTGCATCCAGTAAATACATGGAAGTTCATTGTCATTGAAGTAATTCCACTGTACAGAGTAGGCTCTCGAGAAAAGGTTAAAGAATCAGTGGATTTACTGCAGCGATGACTCCGACAGTAAACAGCAATCGTTGGCTTTCTTTCCTGCCTAACATCACTAAACAGTATAAATACCTGACGTATGTACAGAGCTTCAAATCACACCTGGTTCAGTCAGTTTTCCTTTTTCTGTCTTTTCCCTTTCCTCCCGATCACTTGTGTATTTGCCCTGTCAAAAGGTCTCACAAAAGTAGTCCTGAAAGTTGAGATTTGTGTGACCTCGAGACAGCAAAGGAATGTTGAAACCTGATTCGTCTCTCCCTTTTTGTTTTAATTTTGAATCACAGCCCCTATTTTCTTATCTCTGGGCTGCACTAATGCACCAACTCTTCATTTAAATTGGAAAGATACGCGTGTTCTGTTTCTATTCAAGTTTATAATTGGATTTTTCTGTCATACCTCAGTGTTTCCAGTCCTGTAAATCTCCTGGAAGTTGAAATTACCCAAAGTGTCAAACCACTCTTCTCAGTCTCCTCTCTGTCTCTC
This sequence comes from Karalla daura, assembly GCA_029224185.1. Taxonomy (NCBI): domain Eukaryota; kingdom Metazoa; phylum Chordata; class Actinopteri; order Chaetodontiformes; family Leiognathidae; genus Karalla; species Karalla daura. The sequence continues at coordinate 10,653,657 of CM055202.1, forward strand.
TTTGACGCAACCGCTAGAGAAAGGAGTTTGTTGGCATTCAGCAAATTCAGGCGAGGCGGACATACATTTCCGCTATGAACTCAATTGTCTTTGGTGGTCCCTCAGTCTGTGCTTTGGCGCTCCTGGAAACAGGACGGTGATTGAAGAAGTCACCAGTGTGAAACATGTCTCTGCGGCTCCTATCTGTGCTCCATCCCCCAGGGGTGGAAGTGTCCAGGGTCCAGCAGCGTGTGCCCGAGCCTCTGTAGAAGCCAAGAGTACCAGTGCAGGCCGTCCGCCTGCGGTTCTGAGGGTCCCATCAGGCTGTAGAAGAACCTGAGCGGGGCCAGGACCCAGTGGGCCAGACGGTGACTGTCCACAACAGCGTAGCAGGAAGCCAACACACCGTTCACCACGATGGAGCCGTGCTGGGTGAGCGGGGCGTACAACCCGGAGCTCCTACGCTCCTCCACGAAGGTCACGAGCGAAGGCGTCGCCCGAGACCCCGCTCTCCCCTGCGGCGTGAGAACGCACTGTCCCGGCTGGACCTCGCTGGCAAAAACTGTCCTCAGACCTGTGGACTTTCCGCCCGAGACTGTCCCTTCTTGCCACCTGGACTCACAGTCTGTGACGAAGATTAGGTGGGCAGCCGTGAGCGTGATGTTCAGTCCCGTGCTGGTGCCGATGACGTAGAATATCTTTGTGATGTTGGGCTGGCGGTCCAGGAAGGACAAGACGGGGCTGTAGAGAAGGTGCCCGCCGCCATGTGCTGCCGAGGATGCCAAGACCCGGTCTCCCGGGAGAAGGTCACGCATGTGTTTTGTAACTCCACCCTCCAGGACGACCTCAGCGTCTCCAGGGAAACAGCCGCCGGTTTTGGCTGCGACAGAATGTTCTGCAGAGATGACATCAGAACAACAGTTATTGCAATATGCAGATATGGGGAATCTGCAAGGTAAGGAGCATAAATAAACACAGGGCAACATTTTAAGAAAGATGGAGTACTGAGATAATCTGATCTGGTTTCATCTGGTTTGAACTTTTATGGTTCTGTATTCTTGATGAAGATGTAAAAATGGCAAGTTTAAAGGCAAAGAAAGAGAGCAAGAGCGTGACTAACTCTCCAGCACAGCAGCACTTTGACTTCTGAGGTGGCTGCATGGTCACTGAGTGATCCATAAAACAAGTGAGACTTTGACACCAACTCAAGGACAACTTTATCTCAGTGGATCACTGCTGGGTTGTTAACATATGTTCATATGTGATGTGACTCGTGTTCTTACTTTGTGTCTGCTCACACAGAAAAAGAGAGATCATTATTTTCTTAAATAATTTCGAAACTGTTTTCCTGGTTTTCCTTGAGCTGCTGGATAAACTCTTTCGACGTGTTTTTAACGCCCTCTATGAATACTGCAATGCTGAGGCTTATGAATCCCACGTAGTGTTTTTTTAGACCCATCAAATGCTTGGTGGCGTCACAGGAATGTGTTTTAAAAGCTAACAAAAGAAAAGGAAACTCTCTTCCTACTTGTTCTTATATAACATTTTAAGAGGAGTCAGCCTTCACTTTTGCCACAGCACGTATGTCGTTTCTCCTTCAGACACAAGGGTATGAAATGACACCAGGAACAAGACATTAGGAGGAAAGTCAGTCTTTGTTCTGCCTCATCTGCCATTGAGGCTGTTCGAGATGCCAGAGGAAGATTTCATTGGGAAGGGATCTCATTCTGGATGCTTCTGCTCCTCACCTCCTGCCTCTCCTCATAACATGAAGCGCTACCTTTTTCATGGGCCTGACCACTTGTGTTATTATTGCTTCTGTCCTACTTATATACACTTTCTATACACACTAACAACAGGTGGTCGGCATTTGACCACGCAATCTGAACCTGGTTCTACCTGAGGATGTTGGGTTTTACTCTGTGTATATTGTTTTTTGGCCCATGTAAAATTCCCTGAGATAATGTTGGCACTTTAAGTAAATGAAAGTCAAGACTAAGTTGAGGTGGCCCTTTAAGACGCAGTGAGACAAGGTGGCAAGAAGAGGTAGTCAGTGAGAGCTAATGGATAACCAGCTGATTGTATCACCATAGTCAGAGCACGGCCCGGGGTCAGAGAGACAGGAAAGCACACAGACTCAGACTTGGGTCTAGATACTGTTTGGATTACAGCAGAGCCCGTGTTTGAAACTGGGTCACATGACCGCTCTCGGTGGTCCCACACAGCGTTGGCACATTGTAATAAGCTTGATTCTTAACAATGACTTCTGCTATTTTAGAAAAAAAAAGAAAAAAAAAGTGGAATGACCTAACAGAAACTGGAAAGACGATAAGAGGAACAAATAGAGTAGAAAAAGAATAGAACCGTAGCGTATAGGCTAGAATAGAGTAGATTACAATAGAATATTTACCAGTAGTACTAATAATGAGTTAAAATAAGAAATTCATCTATAGAAATGTGTTTTGTGTGTGAGTGTGTGTGTATGCGTGTGTGTGTTAGTGGGAGGCTTTTCTTAAACCTTTTCTTAAGGCGGCCAAATATTTGTCTAAGGTGTGTGTGTGTGTGTGTGTCTGTAAGCCTGAGGGCTACAGAAAAGGAGGGCTTTGACTGGGAGGTGATAAGACTGAGATAAGAGATCTGAGAAAAAACCCACGGAAGGAAAAGCAACAGCAAAACAAAGAGAGAGTTAATAATCTCACAGCACACTAACCTCAGCAGACTGCTAGAGACTGTGCAGTTTGGCATCGAGCTGGTGGTATACCAGACAGTGGCACAAGCATTTCTAAAATATGTCAGGGGAGGTGGGACGCAGTGAGGTGGAATGCGGCAGTGAAAGTGTTGATGGTGTACGAAGTGTATCTGGCTATCATAGTGTGCAGGACCCAATACAAACGCTGAGGCAGGGTTTAACTATCCATTATAGAAATGGAGAAAGAGAGGTCAGATATAAGTCAGATTATACTAGAGATGTCAAACCGTGTGTGGAAATGAAGTGAAAATTATGGAATTAGTTTCTGACACACACATGCTCTTGCACTGGCCTCCATGTGGTCCAGTTGTTAACCTCAGATGGCCTATATCCGTGATGAAAATTGTATTCTGACACTGTTTCTGTCTCCACCTCGTAGAGCAACATGTACTACACACAGTCGAGATGAGATTTGAAGGAGACAGAATACAGCAAAGAGCACAGGTGCACACCCTGCTTTGATTGGCTCCCAATAGGCCATTATCCACACACACACACAGAGAGAGAGAGAGAGAGAGAGAGAGAGAGAGAGAGAGAGAGAGAGAGAGAGAGAGAGGGGAGAGATAGAGAGAGAGAGCAAGATTGTGAGAGCGTTGCAAAGGCAAGGTAAACCATAGTGGAACACCGACAAAGGGTCTGACATCAGCCTCATTAGTGGCAATGACAGCTGGCCACAAACACACACACACACACACACACACACACACACACACACACACACCCCAAAAAACATGCATTGGAACATTGGAAAACTCACCTGATTTGACACTGCAGTGAATGTGGGCCTTGGACTCGTAGTAAACCCAATCAAATCCAGCCTCTACAGCCAGCCGCGCCAACATGGCGTACTTATTTCTGTCCCTGCAGAAATAGATCAAAAGATGTTTATTCATTCATTCATTTTCCCAAGCAGGGGGCCTATCTGCTGGGGCATATCCCAGCACCTATAGGGTAAAGGAATACACCCTGGATAGGTCACCACTCACAGACCATTCACTGTCACACTCACACTCAGAGACAATTAATAGTTCCCAATTAGTGAGTTTTTGGGAGGAAAGCAGAGTGCCAAGATAAAACCTGTGCAGATGTGGGGTGAACATGAAAACTACACACAGAAAGACCCTCGGTCCAACCTGGTAGTCAAACCCAGGTCCTTCTTGCTGGCAATAGTACTAACCACTAACCATCGTGTCACCACCAAGTATAGTGCACACTTGATTGTTCCGCTCTGACACATTATTCCCAGTTAAGTCCCTTTCCAGTGATGTGATCTCATGCACAAATGTCGCAATTTCTGGAGGAATTTGGTCAAAAATCCAAATCTGAGTGAGGAAAAGCAAACAGCTATTTTGCTGAGTAATGGTTCAACTCCTCATGAGTGATAAGTTGAGTGACCCTGACAGACTTTAAACTGTTGTTAAAACGTCTCCTGATCTGTGTCCCACCTGTCTGAGGTGGTGATGTCGACAGCCCGTCCCTCGTAGTGCAGCGAGTCTTCTGAATGGTGGCCGTCCTCGTCCCAGCCCTCTGTCACTCTCAGCTTCACCCCGGGCCACATGTTCATCACCGAGATGGCCAGAGAGTTTAACTTGTCTTTGCAACGCTGCAGAGAGGTATAGGGAGCGGATAAGCGGATGCTGGGTTTTAGAAACAAAAGTTGCAAAGACAAAATGAAAAGAAGGACAGCGTGGGAAGAGCTGGGTGCAAGGTCAGAGATAGGAAAACATACGGATTGGGGGCGGTGTGCGTGTGTGTGTGTGTGTGTGGTGGAGCAGATAGTCAGAGACATCAGAGAAGCTGGAACAGAAACAGGATGACAGGACAGAAAGAGCCCAGACAGAGCCAGAGAACGAATCTATCAAGTGTAAATGTGAAACACTCACAGAGGCCAAACCTCAAACCAAAGCCCCGTAGATAATAAATCTATTAATATTGAATTCTGTCACTTGAACGGCCAAAGTACACTCACACACTTCCATGTGCCCTAGCTTATGATGATTTTGCAATTTTCCGGATACTTACATAAGGATGTGTGTCTCGGCAGTGGAAATCCCATTTGCCCAGATGAGTCAGATTTGAGGCAATGGTGTTATTAAAGTTTCTCATGTAAATACCCATTACTACATAACTTAATTTAGATTTTGGTAAAGGAGCCATGGCTCCATTCGGTACCACAGGTGAAACTGAGGTGCCTTCTTGTGGGGTGGAAACTGTGATATGTAGCAAGCATTTCTTCACAGACTTTGTTTCCAAACTGTTTGACTGACCTCCATATATCTGATTGCACAGATTCAGAGCACTGGACAAAACGGCAAAACCGAACAGCAGCTCAGCACCAAAATCCAGAGGCTGAGAGTCAATTAAACCAATCATTTTGGTTTAAACATTCAACCCACAGCAAACATTCAGCAGACAATTGGATGCAACAAGTCTGGAGTGCTTCAGCTCCGGGGATTAGGGTCTGCTGCATCTAATAAGATGTTTAAATGCATTGTGTAGTCTGTCAGTGCCAGGTGCGGGGAAGCGCATCTGTGCCAGATGTTCTGCATCCTCCTCATCCTCCTCCTCCTCCTGCTGCTGCTGCTGGTTTACCTGGGTCATGAGCCTGTCTGCCCCGGTGTCCTCCTCATCCTTGAAGATGATGTCTGTGTTGTAGTTGGGCGTCAGCTCTTTGAAGCGCTCCGAGTTGCGTGTTATCTTGCCCTCCGGTCTCCCGCTGGCCCCCAGCGTCTTCTCAGCCACGTTGGGGCTGAACTGCTTGTACGCCAGCGGGATGAGCTTCTTGGGGAGCCGCCTCTTGCCGTACCCCCTCCCCGGCCCGCAGCCCTCCGAGGCAGGTGCGAGGAGGAGGAGGAGGACCAGGGCGCACAGAGAGAAGGCGAGAGGGAGGAAGAAGACCCGCATCGCCCCTGGAGGGGGGGTGGGAGGAGGAGGTGGGAGGAGGGGGGGAGGGAGAGGGAGAAGGAGTCCCTTCAGTGCCTCCCCGGAGCGCGTCCCGGCTCCATCGTGCGTAAAAGACGCAACATCACGTCCGAAAAAGCCGGCACCTCGGCTGCACCAGGCACCATGAGGGGTACACGGCCAACGGAGAAAAAGCGAGAAAAACTGAAATAAAAAGTTTTGAAGTGCTTCAAAAAACGAAGCAAAATTGAGAAAGTTCCTTCCCTCCGGCTGACGGGATCAACAGTAAGTGCGCAGGCTGTAAAGTCCGTGTATTTAAACAAACAGGTTCAAAGTCGATTCAGTGGGTGAGAGAGTTGCAGAGAGAGAGAGAGAGAGGGAGAGAGAGAGAGAGAGAGAGAGGCTACTGATATCCAAGTTGCAGTGTTGTGGTTTCTCTCCCTCTCTTTCTTTGGCTCTGGGAAACTGTCACAACATCAGCGCCGCCGCCGCCGCTGCCGCTTGTTTGGGTCGGTGCGTCCTCTCCATATGCGCGCAACGAGCTGCAGCTTTACAGTTGAATTGGAGGAGATTTGAGTGATCCAAAACGATCTGTTGCCACTTTAGACCGCACCCTGCCAGCCCTGCCCTCTCTCTCTCTCTCTCCCTCTCTCTCTCTCTCTCTCTCCCTCTCTCTCTCTCCCTCTCTCTCTCTCCCTCTCTCTGTCCCTACTCTGCCACCCACCCCGCCCCTCCTGGGGACAGGGCGCACTGGAGAGTCCTGTCCACAGTCTGCAGGCAGGCAACAGTCAGGCAACAGGCAGCGAATATAAGCGTTGCCCTTTATTGCTGCCACTTCACATTTCCAGTCTTTGTCTGTCTGGCTGTGCCCTTGACAGCTGTGTGGTGCTCGTAACCTCATTCTTTTTTTTATTATTATCAGACTGTAAACAACAAGGCAATCGCAATCAATTAACCCAATCAATTTCCTGGAGTATGCAGCCACTGGTGGGTGTTTGTGTTTTTCTTTTTTTTTTTCTCTCTCTCTCTCTCTCTGGCCACATTCCAGTATCAAATAAGATCAAGGGTCACTGGTTGACTGGCTGGCTATAGTGTGTGATTGACTGATTGGGTAATAGGGTAATTTATACTTGTGAGACAGGCCGATTGCCTGGATATTTGACTGCTGGACAAGTTGATTTAGGGCTAACTGGCTCGGCCAATTACTCAGTTGTTGTTGTTGTTGTTGTTGTTTCTGTGTCAATTGACAAGATTAATAACTGCGCCGATTTATTCTTAAAATGGACAAATAGGCATCTTTGACATCTTTGATTTAATAATGTTTGGCTGTCTGGTTGCACGGCTGAGACACACACACACACACACACACACACACACACACACACACACACACACACACTCTGTTAAACACCGGCAAACCCAACCCCTCCAAATTAGCTCTTCAAATATTTGCCAGCAGAAAATCAGTGGTCTCACCCCCTGTTTCTCAGGGCAGACTTCTTTCAATGAGCTGAACTGTACAAGGCGGAGGGTTTCCACAATTTATGTTTTATTATTTGCGAGTGTAAACACCGTAAAGTATTTTCTGCTACCCCACCGCTTTTCATGTCCCTTAATGGAACAGAGAAAAGCAAAGAGAGAGATTCACACAGGGTAAACAGCCATCTATAGCTGTGTTTGCCTTTTAGCCAAAATAGAACATAAACTGACACTTGTGTAAATTCATTAGAACTTTCCTGGTGTGGAACATACAAGCCAGTTAAGAGAAATCAAAATTTGTCATATAGAGGTGTTGGTGTTTTTCACTGAGTTTTGTAAGAAGGTCACATCATCTCATGGTAAAAGGGGCTTAGGGTGTCGTAACAAGGACTCCTCAAAACTGCATTTATAACGAACCCACTTAAGCATAGACCATTTTTTTAATCATCTGTAGTGTTTGAATCATGAAAGAGTTAGACAGAACCACGCCATTGGTCTTTCATATAATTTCTAAGACAGCGAATTCTCCTACAGGTTGAGCTTTGACAGTCAACCTGGAGTAATTGAAAATAATGATAAACATGCTTTACACAGGTCATTAACTAATCCAGTCACCATAACCATTCTCCAAATATCCAAATGTTGACTCTGAATGTGTACTCTCTTTATATCATGTCAGTTGATGTGGGTCTGAGGTTCGCTTTGGCATAAGTGCATGGTCATTCATCTTTACAATCACAAATAAATTAAAAAAGTTATAAAATGATTTCAGGGAGAAGTATTTTTTTAGTAGAGGATGTAAATTAGAGGGGCCTACACTACCTGTACAGTGATATAGTGACAAAATTTAAGACATATGAAAACCTGTAAAAACAGTTTAATCCTTTAATTCAGGTATTAAGCCTGACAAACTGCAGCTGAGAGATTCAAATCTATTGGCATGACACCAGGGAGGCATGGATCTTCTAACTGGTTGGATGATTCATACCAAACAAACCTTTTTAACACCTGACCTTTTTCAGGCAGCACTCTATGTATGAGCCAACTTACATTATATGAGCCTTTAGCAGAAATGTCTCAGCACTTTTCCAATTATCCAATTGGATGGTTTGAAAGGCCCCCTGTCATTGCATAGCTTCTGGACCAACTTGTGGTATAACAGAAAGCCAGCAAAACAACAATAGAGTATTGTTTCAAAAGCACTTCCTCTTCCTGGTTGCTTCACGGACCCACAAAGATCTCTGTGTGGCTCCACCTGTTCATTAAAACACAAATATGCACCGGACTATACCACACTCACTTTAAATAGGTTTGACAGCCGTTATAACAACTATAAAAGAACGTAGGGCGCCATGTCCCATGTGATCGCAGGAGTGCACCCTGTGTTTCATGAAAAACAGAACTTGTGATTCATCACATGACAACTTATCTTACTTCAGAAAGTCTCTCACTAAGGGATGGCGGTTTGATCTCTGGCCTCCGTAGATGTTCCTGAGCTTGACCCTGAACCTTGCTTGGCCCCCGCTGGTATTTATATGGCACTGTAAGGTATTTACACAACGCTTCCCTTTACACACACAACTGCAGAACTGCTGTGAACTGCTCACATATAGCACATGAGTGCTGATAACTGCTGTCTGCCTTAGTTAGCGTTGCTGGTTCGGCATATGAACAAAGCTTGTGTCCATGCGTGAGTTCAAATCTATATGCAAATTTGTGTGTACCCACGTTTGCACAAGCATATGTTTTCCTGTAACTATCAACATTTTTTTTGCCTGTGCGTGAGAGCGTGTGTCTGTGTGTGTGTGTGTGTCATCCTTCTTTTGAAGATCATAAATACGGGCGTGGCTCCAGGCAGGCCCGCTGCCTATTCAGCGTGGCTGTCGACAATGCCTCAGAAGTGGTCACATTCTCCCATCCATCCATCCATTCCTCCCTTCATCCATCCGCTTTTCAGTTCCTCTTTGCCTCAAGAAAGGACACCATGGCCTTTCAAGCAGCCGTCAATCTGATCAGACCAAACCAGAGCAGAGCCTGACACCCCACACCCCTCAAAAAATCTTCTTTCTCTGTTAGTATTCATCAACCTGTCAGTTTCTCTGTCTTACACTATTTCTGCTCACCAATACAGCGGTTCACATATTTGAAGGTATGAGCTCAAACACATATGTCAAGGCCTTCAAACGCACAGCAGAAATACACATATCAAGCCATGTGTGCGCAGTACGCACTAACAGACACAAACACACGCACACGCATACACACACATACACCAGGCCAAGCCAACCAAGCATCAGGCCCTCGCTCATTGATGTTTGTTAAAGTTATTAATTTTCTCTGTGAAATAAGAGGCCACGGTGGCAGGACAGAGGGCGATGGGTGCCAGCCCCAGAATCTCTCTCTGCTTTCATCTACTGGCACTGGGGCTCTGTGAGTCCACAGCACAGGCCCTTCACATGGGCACCGGGGTTACCCACGCATACCCGGCTCGCTAACCAACAAAGGCTCTGAGTGGTGAAATAGGAAGAAGACACAGATGAAAGGAAATGCTGAGATGGAGATGAATAAGAGAAGATGGACAGGATGTGAAAAAAGTATGATACATAATGAGATAATGAGAGAGGGTGAGAAAACTGTACAAAGGGAGTGAGGAGAGCATACTGGGAAAAAAAAAATGAGGACGCAAGATGTGCTTTGGGATGCTGATTAAAAAGAGAAAGATGGCAGAGGGGTTGAATGAGTAAGAGAGAGTGGATACATGGCACATTAGCTGGTAAACAAGCGAGTTTTTGGTTGTTTTGCAGTCAGTGGAAGCTAGCGTGTTTGTGGCTTGTGGTGATTCGCTGTAATGGGGGTTAAAGGACGTTATGCTCAAGGTAACAACAGCTGGTGGCTAAAACCGCCATCCCTCTTCCTCCCTCTTCTGCTCCGTCTGTCCCTCCACACACTCCAGCCTCCAACCCCAGACCACAATAAACACCTAACACTAAGTCTTGCTACACCAGGCTTCTAAGGAGCAGAGCGGTTCTGTCTGAAACCTTGTAAACCTTAATCTTCCAGGACAAGAGGATAAAACTTCCTGGATGTGCTGCACTCAGCTGTAGCCCTTCGCACATTTCGCCATACATTTTTGGCAGTGAGCGCTGCTTGGCCAGTGAAGGCAGTTTTGGGAGCTAAGCCGGAGCTAACATGGCAGCCAGTGAAAACCACAATGACCAAATCTGTCTATCAACGGTTGAGAGTGGCACCGATACTAGTCTCACTAACAGGCGAGCTCAGCGCAGGGAGCAGACAGAAGGAAAATAAAAGCAGGATGATATAAAAGTGGAGTGCAGGCTAAATGTGTCTTGGAGTTAGCGGGCTAGGCTAGTCACCACATGGCTTAAGCAAACAAAGAGCAGCCCGGGGGACTGAAGTGTGCTGCGCTCCGACACTAAACACATAGGCTCGGTGGTGCACAGGCATGCAGGTAGCCACAGCCATAGGTCACAGAAACACACACAGATGTAGTATAGAGGGACGATTGGAGCATTAAGCGAAGCCTGGACGTTCTAGCACAAGACTGAATTATAACAAGCAGTCTTACATAATAACACACATTTTCTGTCCATCCCAGAGTTTAAAAGAAAAAAAAAACAACAGAATTGAATCATTTTCATTGGTTTACGTTGGACATTCACATTAGTCCATCATGGGCGTCCTGGAAGCCATGGGAGCTGTATGGCTATGTTAACTAATTGGGGAAATAAGAAGAGATTTTGGCTGACCATGACACCAAATACAGCTGCAACTGGGAAAACAAAACCTCAGAGAGTAGTACTTTTCATGATTGCACTTGTATGACATATTTATTAATTATATGTTGATAGGTTTTTTTATGTTCCATAAAGACCAGTTTTAAAATAAGACTTGAGGGCAGAGTGAGACTCAAAAGATTGGAGGCTTGCTCGAAGATTGTTGACTTGAGTCAAATTTGTATGAAGTGTCCTAATAACAAGTCGGGTAGTTGGGTAATGCCAATAATAATGCACTCAGTGCTTCTGCTGTACTCTCCATGTCAAATGAGGGATTTTTTTCTCCTCCCTCCCTCCCTCCATCCCTCTCTCTCTCTCTCCTGAGTGTGTGCCACATCTGTGGGCTCTGCGGTGATGTTTCTCTGCTCAGAATGGATTCACCAGCTCAAAAACGTCCTTATTATATTTATATTTTACTACACCACTAGAAAACCATGCCAGCTGGGCTGCAGAGCTTTGGGCAGAAAGAGGGAGAGAAGGCAAAAGGGGAGGAGGACAAGTGAGAAAGAGAGAGAGAGACAGAGAGAGAGAGAGACAGGAAGGAATGGGAGATTTGGGGGTAAATAGAGAGAGGCAAACAACAAGCAAAACAGAACAGAGGGCAGAGACAAGATAAACAGGTAAGTTAAGTAAGTGGAGAGCAAAGTGAAGCGGAGCAATGGCGTCCGGCAAAAGGGATGGGTGGAGAAGCACAAGTGAGGCGGAGAGCGGTTGAGTGGGCACCCTGAAATAGGCTGTGACAATATGATTACCCTGGGTGCTCAAAGGTAAACACAGCAATGGGCTAACGAAGAGATACTGTTACACATATACACACAGTCGCCTTCACATACGTACATGCAGACATGCAAACCGGAATCAGGGAAAAACAGCAGTGACGTCCGATGAGTGGAGCTGGAGGAAGAACAGAGGGACGTGGCTTTGAAAGAACGTAGGGAGGGACGCGGAGGGGCGAGCTGATGAGAGATGAGGTCAGGGGAGGGTAAGATGGATGAATGGTTGGATGGAAGAATTGGATGAGTGGAGGGAGAGGATATAAACTCAGGGAGAAAGTGTGCAGAAAGTGAAAGATAGTATAGCAAAGGGGGCGATTATTTGGATGAATGCACGTAAAATTGTACATATGGTGACTCATTTATTTGCAGTCTGGTTCATTCTTATGTTTTCTTACATCATAATAATTTAAGAGAGGTTTCCCACTCAAACAAACCACAAATGGCTGTGTTTTGAAGTGGATGGGAGCAGCAACAGGTAGTAAGTGTAGTGCACTGGAAACCTGAATGAGATGCGGGCAGCAACATTGTGTTCTAGCTTTGACGGTATACAGCATTGGTTCAGTCCGTCACAGAGGTCTTCACGGATGCAGTAATATGAATAATGAACCCAGACCAGCCCAATATTTGAAAGCAGGGCCCTGGATCTATGCAGAAACATGAAATGCCAGACTGGAGGCCTTCCACAGACACAGTATCAAACTCAGACTCAGTATCAAATCTGACTCTGTCCGATTGAATGTTGTAAATGTGGATATGAGGTCATGGGTCATGCCAGGTCTTGAATATTGAAACTTGATTCCAGGTCTTGGGCAACTGTGTCTGTGGAACGTCAGTGCTTTGATCCCAGCCCCCTGCAGTCTACATATTGAAGTATCCTTGGGCTGAATGCTGAACCACAAAGTGCAACTGATGTGTGTGAATGTGTGTGAATGATTAAAGACACTGGTTGAGCAGACGACCCACCGTGTAGGGTAGTCTCTGCCACCAGGGAGTTAATGGGTGCGTGTGACTCATCCTGTGAAGCGCTACAAGAACCAGTCCATTCACCATTTACCGCTGAAGTCTTGAGTTCAGGGTCAGACTGCTGCTGTGATTTTCTCAGGGAAGAGACCGTTTAGGCTCCAGAGGGTTTCTCATTTCCCTTTAGTTGTTTTGCCAGTAATACAATCCAAAAAAAAAGCATGAATTAAAAATTACTTTAGCTACTAGTTCTGTTGTCTGTGGAAACCACAGACTAATTGGCAGCCCCATACCTGCCACTGTGGCACGGGCGGTTGTTAACGCCAACACCACCTGCACCAAGAAGCCATAATCAGCAATGATCTGGTCTGTGAGGCCTCCACTTAGATCCAGTCTAAGAATTGCCAGTGACACTCTATATCTGAAAATGTATCTCAGCATCAAAGGCCATCAGATGGATAACAATCCCACAAAGACTCCGGACAGAATATTTGAACATCTGTTTTCATCAACATGTTATTCTGGGGGAAAAAAACACATCTGCTGTGGTTTCCTTTGAAGTAACATTTAAGTTTTGTTTGTAGCTCTTAATGCCCTGTCTGCATGTTCAAAAAATGTGTTGCAAAGCTCAGAGGGATTTATTGCTAAATAAAGATTTATGCATAAATAGGACAGATCTAATATAATGTTAGAGCATACAATTGAGCCAGGTTCAATGATTCATATTTAGAACAATGGTGCTTTTGCTAATTTGGTAATAGACCTCAAATTTTCCTCACCGCTTGTTGCAGGGACAGGTATTTATAGAAATCTCCATCAGATTTAGAGTCTAATAGTGAGTGGAACAGCTACTACTGAGGAAGGAAATTGAGACACTGGAACAATTTTATTGAACAAACAGCAGGGTTGATCGAGATTGTTATCAAAAGGAAGTCATACAGGCTACTCCCAATAAATATAAGACCACAATAGCCACAGTGTTTCATGTAAGAGAGGGTTTTGTTACTTTTTTTTTTTGTCTGTTAGTCATCTTTCAGCGTCACATTGTTACATGTTCAGTCAAGGAAATGCATCCACATTTATAAAACGCAAAATGTCTCTATCATCATTGTTGTCAGTCCATCAGCAACAGGCAATACTCAACACTCAATATCAAATCAACATTTCCATAGTTCTGGAAAAAGAATGTTAGGTAAAAGGCAAAACTGTCACTTGTCTACCATCCATTCATCCATCCATCCATCCACCCTCTTAGCTGCCTTCTACCTAATCAGTCCATCATGAGTCACCCACACAGTCCACTCTCACGCTAACATTCAAGGGTAATTAAGGGTCTCCAATCAACCCGTACATTTGTGCATTAATGGGGGGAAATTGGACTACCTGGAAAAAAGGACAAATATACACGGAGAACTCCACACAGAGAAGCTCTCGTTCTGAATGGGAGTCCAGTCTCTTGCTGTGAGGCATCAGTGCTATCCATTCAGTCACTTTGTGCTGTCACTTGTTGCTGACCAAACATATTGGTTAATTTGTTGCTCACTTTGCAGACATTTGCTCATTTTCACACGTAGGTGGATCTGTAGAGCATTGACTAATTTTTCCTACGTCTTTAGACAAAAAAAAAAAGCCCCATTGCCCTTCATTAACCCGACACACACTTGCAAAGCTTGTGTGTATCTGTCAAATTCCAAACTGGCTCCATCTGTGTAAGTGCAACTTTCAAGATTTCAGCTTCAGGAAGTCTGACAGAAAGATACTAATTGACGGGTAAAGACCAAGAGAAGCTGTCGATGAGAGAAAAAAGCAAATGACAAAGACAAAAACCTCTAAAAGGAGGCAGAGTGTGTCAGGCAGAGTGAAAGGAATGAAAAGGAGAAAGGTGGAAAGGAGGAAAAGCAAGTGAGAGTAAGAAAGTGAAACACACAAAGAGAGAGAGGGAGAGAGAGAAGGAGCAGAGGAGATGGATGGCTCTGAAGACTGGTACTGATCAGTAGCTCTTTCTGTGATGCGGCTTCCAGCTTCCAGCCCACCGATTGGTCAGCTGCCTAACTCGGAACATGCGTTCCCACAATCCCTCAGCACCACTTCAATCCCACCACACTGGTTCACCACTCTGCGGCTCAAAACAGTGCCTGCTGGCATGGGCAACATATCAATAAATTCATTACGCATTTATACTTAAATATTTATACTGCAGCAGTGTGTTTTGCACAGGGATGGTATTTATAGTGTGTGTATGTGTGTTTGTGTGTGTGTCTATGTGTGCTCATATTTATAGCAGCGTGTCACATCGTAGCTCTATGCTGCGGTGAGACAGCTGTCTGGGGAGGGGGTGGGGGGCGTTGGCCTTTGGGCAGGGTGGGTAGGTGAGGGGGTATGTGCAGAGCAACAGAGAACAAGTGGAAAGAGTGAGGGACAGGCATTTAACAGAGACGTACAGTGGATGAGGACAGAGGAAATCCAGAGGGAGATGAGAAACAGAAATGCTTGTGGAGCAACAGGGGGGAGGCGTACACTGAGGGAATGGGGAAGCAAAAAATTAGTGATATGAGAAATAAAGAGAGCTGATAACAATCCATTGGGCCAGTGCGAAGAAAGCTCAAGAAAATAAACTTGAAAATTAAATATTCTCATATTGGCACTGGCACTCCCAACCGCACTTGAGAGAGAAATATTTATTCTGTGAAAAACAGAAACTAGGGAAATTGCATGATGTTTTATTGTTCAACTGTTTATTGAATGAAGACACTCCCATTCAGAAGTCCTTTCAGACACTTCACTATTGTCCATATGGGTACAATGGTTTTTATAAAGTCCATTCAAAACTGCAGCAAGAGACTACGTGCCACCGGGAACATGGCATAAAGGGTGAAAAGGCCACAGACACATTCGGGAGGCCTGAAGATGGATTAACTAATGAAAACACACTGTGCCTCAGCTGGGAAGGCTTTGTTCGAGACTGATTTGATATTAAATCATTCTGTGTGCTGTTCACACACAATAATAGACCAATAGCATAGTTTGGGGGTAATTTTAAACTTGATAATCTGGTTTTACTCTCCTCTGAGCAAAGTTAAATTGTTCGGTTCATTTGAAATCTCCTCATTGTGGGATGAGTAAGGTGTACTCTATTCCATTCCAATATTCATGGAACACTCAAATGTACACCTGAGCTCAAAGAATGAGAAAAATTGTAAAATCTGAGGTGCTACCACATGCAAAGATGAGAGGAGTGAGTGCAAGGACTGCTGTCTTTAACTAAGGTGTGACAGGGTGAATTCAATCAGTTAAATGAGCATCTGAGAGTCAGTGATTCTGTGGTGACATCTGTCCATTAACTGCACAACAGACTGCTCTTTCTGACAGAGATTTATCTGCTTTCTAGAGGAACAACACTGGAAGAGATCTGTTAAAATCTATCCCGTTCTTCAATCACTTAATTAGAAAGGATCTAGTATCACATGGCATCTGGATCATAGGGTTTTGTGTCTGAAAATCTTCAGACGGTCTTAGTTGTCTACAGTGTTTCCTGCCACAGGTCCCACGTGCAATGTATTCTTCCCTGGGTCAATATGTTGAAATCACCTGCCTGCAGCCTTAGGCCTGCTGTTATACGCCCTGTGCAAACAGCTTTATTGACTTAAGGCTCTGATGAATCCAGTGACTGAACAGATTTTTTTTTGTCTTACCATTCAAGCTGCTTTTCAAACATCTCCCTGCATACCTACAAACTGCAAGGTTCATACACTGTTAGATAATATCACAGGACACACCTGGGAACACTGGACCCAGGGAACACGTGGATTAGCACACCTTATACTTTAACCTACCAGGGAGTCCATTTATTACATCTTTGTCTTTTGCAAGTGAACTGAACCGGAAGGCTGGGAATTTGATAGCAAAATGTAAATTATTGCACTGAGTACCACAAGGGAAGGTCACATCAGTATGGTCACACTGTCCACTGCATCATCTGTCAAGCACTTTATGTGCTTTGAAGATTTGCTTGGCTCTATATGGCTTCTTTTCTTCCTTCTCCTTACCTTTCTGCTATTGCTATCTCTTCTTAACTAGTGCTTAAACGCTGCACTTGCAGAGGTTGTCAGTCACACGCAACCTGTTGACAATGACAGCTGACCTCTTTAGCAATGCACCTTTAATGTTTTTTTCTCTTGCTTTGGATGAAAGAACTAAACATAAAGGTGAATGTATTGATTAACATATCAAGAGCCCTCTTGATACTCTTGGCTTGAAACCAACAGACACATACTGGGTATAATTCATCTTACAGATGGACTGCAAGTGAGATAAATCTTGTGAAAGTCATTGTTAAGGGGTAAATAAAGCAAGGAATATGTGACATGTATGTAAATATATATGTACACATATGTACGTATGTGCAGGTACAAGACAAGCTCATTATGCAGCACTAATGGAAAGTACAACATACAGTTTTTCATCATGACCTCAGCTGTTGCTGAGCAAACCCGGGGCACTTTCTGAAAGCATGTTTCTACTGAGGTTGCCACTCCAGGCAAACTCCTCATGTGTGTTATGGACGAAGGCTCATGAATGAACGAACAGACGGGAGGTTGCCGGGGTCAGCCGCATGTGCTGACTTGTTAACTGTGTGCATGTGGCGTGTTTACACAGTGAGCCAGCAGTAAAGGAGCAGAACATACATGACCTGTGTGCATGTGCAGAGGTGCTGAAAACATCTGATGGATTTCCCTCGTATATGCATGCGTATGAGCAGGATACAGACCACAGTGTTTTCCCATGAGTTGAAGCAGCACCATTGATGATCTCTTAACCAAAACCTGGCTGAGCTTGAAGGCGAAAGTTTTGTCTCACACTCAGGAACTTTAAATAGTTTATCTGTGTCACCCAATGAGTTGTAGAGTCATCATTCTTGAACATGTTTCACCTTCATGCAAGAGTCTTCTGTCCGTGTCATCAAGTGCATGATAAGTATGTGCTTGAGCTGGTATAAAGTTCATACACATACCACTTCGCCCCACTTCTGGTCGAAAACATGTATACGTTGTACTCATATGGAGGCCCGTCTGAAAATAACACCCCAGTCAACGTCTTCATTTGACTTCATTCACCATCAACAGCCTCATTTTACCTTACCATAATTATACCTCCACCAGCCTCCATTCCCCAGCAACAACATCTGCATGCCATTTCCATCAAGCGCCTCTGCATCAATGGTACATCGCCAAAGAACAAAACATCCAGCACGGGATGAATTAGCCCGTCCGTCTCATTGTTTATCATGCCGACACCTGGAAATTATACATTTCCTCATGTTTTGAAATACTCGCTGACCTTATTGTATAGTATAAATACAGATACACACAAAACCTTTTGAGCTCTACTGTACTTTTTGTCCCATATTTGGCCAATATGTCAAAGCTCTGATGAACTGCAAGAGCCTCCAAGTTCATGGCAGATAACATGAGCCTTTAAGATTTCCCACTTCCATATCAGATACCTAATAAAACCTGTAAACAAAGATACTAATTTATTTATAATGTCACAGTTTCAGTGAAGATTTTTGTTCTCACAACTTCTTCAAGTGTAGAAACAAAGAATACGACTCATCCAGAGTTGTAAATCAATTGAAACATCTTGACTAATATTGTTGGAAACAATTGTTTTTTTTACAGTGTTCATTTTAAAACTTGTGCGAGGGAGGGAACAAAAAGTAGCTGTTGGTTTCTGATGGAACTTCAGCCTTTGGTGGACACAAATCACACAGTAACATACATTTAACGCATGTAATTTAGAGCGTGCAGCAGTTTCATGTGATGCACGTTCAAGATTTGTGAACGCGTACGCTTTTGGCTCGAGTCACACTGACCTGGATGAGAGGGCAGCAGTTTTTAGATGTGTGAGAGAGAGAGCAGAGTGAGATGATGTGAGAGCACCAGAGGTTAAAAGAGAGACAGAAACAGGGAGACAGCGACGGACAGACCGAGAAATTAGGGGCTCTACTGACCAGAAACTGCTCTGACTCAGACAAAGTCAACATCTTTGCTGACATCACTGACCATCAGCTCCATCATTTCAACTTTAAATGCTTTGATGGCCCAAACAACCTTCATTTGTCTAAACCCACAAGGGTTTTACTACTGCCAGTGAGACAGGGGTAGCCCTGTAGCACTGTAAAAAAAAAAAAAAAAAAAGGCAGGTTTATGCTACATCCAAACACATTAAAAGATTTTTTTAAGTCGAGTGATTTTGCTGCGCTGCAACATTCTAGTTTCATGGTTTAATGGACAATCAATCAATTCCTATAGCGAGCTAAGTATATCTGAAATAAATGAAAATTTGCTAAATGTGTGTTTTTTTGTTTTTTTTTTCCATGGACCGCCTGCCTGGAGAGTGGTGCTCTGAATAAGAGGACTGTAGTGTGAGATGAGAGAGGTAGACAAGCGACCACAGGCGTCCTGCAGGCACCAGTCAAATATACACTGACTTAATTAACACTTATAAAATCCTTTAACAAGGCTAACAATGTGATCCATGATAGGTTTCGTATAAAATGTAACACCAAGGGCAGAGGCAATTATCTACGTGTCTGTGGATGCTCAGACATGTTTTTCCTTCCCTGGTGAAAAAAAGCATGGAGGACACAACAGATAAGGACTCTTCAATGAATGAATTTTGATTGACGAATGCTGAGAATATGGTGACGATGAGTCATAAATTGTCATGATAGTGTTAAGTGTGTCGAGTGAAATATCTGAGCAAGACATGTTTTAACCGATGACTGACCTCTCGATAACACCTATGCTGTACGATGAACTCTCTAGAATCCATTAGACTTCGATGATTTCCATTTTCAATCCAAAAACACGCATTACAAGATGAATGGTGAGGGGTAAGAGGGATTTAAAGGTTTGTGGTCTTTCTGCATCAGGGGGACAGGCAGGCGGGAGGGGGGGTGGTCGGGGATTCAAACCAGGCAGCTTCTAATCCTGACACGCTGCCTCTGCCAATTATAAGGGCTTTAAACACGGCCGGTGGGAGGAAAAAACATGACCAGGGAGACCAGACTAGCGCCGGGGCGTATTTAGCAACATACAGGCAGACTGTAATTACATATATGGCCAACAGAGAGATTTAATGACTTTTTCCTCCTTCTACTGATTGACAAGGCAGAAGGTGGGTGTGTGTATATGTGTGTGGGGGAGAGAGAGGGGGGAGTGGTGAATAAGAGAGAAAGAACATGACTCTCACTTCTTCATTTTGGCAGAAACAAAACATTTCTGTGTTTCTGTGAAACAAGGCTCAGTGCTCTGAGATTAATTCACTGTAATATGCAATCGATCACCCTGCCAGAGAGGAATAAAACAATTTTGTCATGAGCTGAGGCAGTGACTTATTATTTCAAATTTCACAGCCGCATCATAAAATATAAAACAAGGCATGTAAAAATGTGGAGCTTCATAATTTTTTTGTGCCATTTCTGTTGTGGCTGTGGACAACATGCTTCATTTAAAACAAATAATGAAGAACAATTTGATGGATTGAGCACAGAAGGTTTTCCATGACCTTGGCAACACACTTGCTTTCTCCCTTGTGTCCTAACGTCTCCATCAACTGAGAAAGGTCCATCAGGGACCAAAAGCATACTTGTTAAGGTCGTTTCAAGACTCTAAACTGCTCCGAGGTGCGAATGTGAATGTAAATAGTGTGTATATGTACCCTGTTATGGATTGGCAACCTGCCGAGAGTGTAATTTCTCCTCTCACCCTCTGTGCACTGAGATAAGCACCAACAGATCCCTGTGACACTGTTTGGGTACAAAGTAGGTAAGATGATAAATGAATGCTTATGTGTCCATGCATGTAGGCTTTTAAGCTTGAAGCATGTTCACAAACATAATGGCCACCACTCTACTGCAGGGTATGCGTGCACACACACACACACACACACACACACACACACACACACACACACACACACACACACACACACACACACACACACACACACACACACACACACACAGCATTCATTCTCAGTCTCTTGATCACAAATTCAGATTCTCCAATCAAGGCTTTACAATCAGCATAATCATGATGCATGATTTAGGACTGTAGGATAGCACATGTCAACCTTGGCTCAAGCCAGGTTCTTCTTCCTCTGATTTGACCATAAAAAAACCTGTTTCTCACACGGATGTGTGTATTCATATAAAATCAACATATTCATAATTGATTATTGACATGGCATCTCAATCCATTGTCACTCTCTGTCATGTATATTTTGCAGACTGATCCACATCCAGGCCTCATTCTGGTCTCAAGCTTCTGAATTTCACTGGGTCCGAGTGGGTTTTGTTGCCATTCATATCATTTACACAACACTTTCCACATTACCTATTAACTCCTCCGATTAACTTTGTTGTTGTTGTGTGCATCACACACCATGAATCACGGAGTGAAAGCAGTTCTGAAAAGCAGAGGTTAGATCTGTGACTTCAACTTTAAGTCAGTCTTAGATGTGTTCAGATAGATATGCTTATACTGCATCCAGCATGTGGTCCTGAGTGGTAGAGAGGAGGGAGGGTATCTCAGGACCAATGGTTGGATGATGAAGGCGATGATGGGAGTAGGAACGGGAGAAAATGTCTGGGCCACTTTTCATGCCAACAGTCATTGAGACTTTTCACTCAAAAACCACAAATATCAACATCATGGTGCATAGCGCCAGACCACCACAATGACTTCAGAGATTGTTACTGTAACTGTAAATTATAATTCCCGTGACAATGTGAAAGTAAATGCGTCAATATGTCTAATGGATGGTTGTCTATCTCTGTGATGTGTAATCACTACATCTGAGCCACAGTGTTCGTCATCTGTTTCTCAGAAAGATAATTACCCCAAAGTCATTTAACAGTCAAAAGGTTTACATCCACAATCCTCAAAGATGAAAAAAAAATATTTTGTAAATTTCAGCTCTGTTTCCTGTGCATGTAACCATTGGCGTGTATGTTTGAGTCATACATTGGGAAACTGATTATAAATCTTCTTAATTATGTTTACTGTAAGCTTTAATGAAATGTCTATAACATATAAACGCTATGTGTTTCTCAGAGATATCTGACGAAAAACAGATTTGTAATTGCATTTGGTTAACACCACAATCTTCTCCCCTCAATATGTAAAATCCTCAAAGGAAATTGAATTTATTTCTAGTGGGAATGGGGTCTGACATTTGCGCAGAATTTCTCTAGACTTCCTTCATCGTCGTCATCAAGACCCACAGAAACATGATGTTTTCATATGTAGTTTGCAGATAGCGTGCTGCTCTTGTTTACTCCCTTGCAAGCATCTTACATCATTACAACCGCAGCAACATAATAATAGCATGCACTGCAGACACACACACACACACGGACGCACTAACAGACATCCACACAGACACACACCTCATCTCATCCTTTCATCGCACACCACATTCACACTTCCCGTAAAACGCTGGCTTCTTAAACGATGGGTCGGGACCCAAGATAGGTCGCAGCCCCACTTCCGGTGGGTGGCCACAAGATAAAGAGCCCTCATATTGTTTAATGAGGCTTCATCCTGGGCCTGTATTTCAGCTTTTGGCTTTAAAGTCAGAGGATGTGAAAGAAACTTTATTGCCGATAGATCTCCCCCAACCCCCAACTTTTCCTGTATCCCTCAAAAAAACTTTTAAGCTCCACCTTTAATTTTGTCCTTCGAATCTCTTTAATCTGTCTTTCCGAACATGACCACAGCCTGTCCCCATGGAGATGACAGCATCATTATTCATCGTATACCAGGTAGGCTGTTATTGGTCCGTGCAATGCAGCGTCCCAGCTGCTCAAAACTCTTGATGCTTAAATTTGTCCCCATGTTGTTGAGGTTGAGACAGACATCCTTTCAGCATTTCTTGGTGAACCAGGAGGAATAATATTTCAGCCGGTGACATTTCCAAATATAGGACCACTGCTTCTATTTCCCTCCTGCAGGGTGAGTCAAGACATGACACAGTCCACTTGCTCCTGCTCTGATCATGAGAGAAAGTAGATCAAAAAGATCACCAATAGCAAAAAAACTCAAGCAGAATAAAAACTAAATGGAATAAGCAAAAGTATGTATAAAAATACATGACTTATGTATATATCTGTGTGTTGTCGGTGGATATTCTCATTCACCCAGGTCATCTTTATCCAAGGAGATTTAGAGTTGTGCAACTGGAATTACTGTGGAACGCTGACAGCAGTGAAAAGTCCTACAACATATCCAGATGTCATGACTCTATAACTCCTTGGACACATATTTGGACTGACCTGTGAACCTGGATAAATGTCTGAATAAAGCTTGTTGTGAATGTTAGTTGTGTGTAAGCATGACGGAGCACTCTCAAAAACTGGAACATAAACACATTTGTGGTCCAAGGAGGAAATGGACACATTGATCTGCCGTAAAAGTGCAGATGTCCTTTGACAAGCCGGACCTCAAAATAACAGAATTTAAGATTTTAGTACAATTTGGTATGGATCTGGATCCCTCAAAATGAATGCAAACTTGTCAAAGTATTGGGAACTGTTTTATGGGTAGAAATGAGAGAAAAATTAAGGCAAGGATTCTTGAAGGCAAAGAATCATGTGTTAGTGATGACTTGGGCTGAAATCACAGCCTTTGTTCCCACCCTGTCCTACCATGAGATATCAACTAAACCACTAAATGTTCAACCAGTTTCCATCACTTGTCACTTTGAGATATGAAAACCTACTTGATAGATGAAGCTGTCTGTAAAGTGTCACATTTCCAGCTTCCCTGAAGTATTCACCATATGCTCTGAACTAATTCAAAACATGGGACAGCATTTAACAGATGAATGGAGCTTTACATAATGAATAACCTGAACATTAGTGCAGAGTATTGATTAGACATCTATTTGTGACAATGTTTTTAATGACCAATGTTACAAAATTAAAATGATTTTTTAGGTAAAATAATTTTCAAAACATGTCAGATTCTGAATATTACACCTTGTCTGTAGAGTAACTTGAGATAGACTAAGGCCTTTCACTGCTATCTTAGACAGACGCATAACCTCATCTGAACCAAAGGATAATCATTAAAAATGTGACAGCTTAACACAGAAAACTCTAACACTGAGTAGATAATTAAACATAGTGGCCTTGGGGATATTCCTGAAGTCATGTTTCAGTTATCTGAAAGAAAACTTCACATTAAAAGATAATTCACAAAGACTGTAAACATTGTCTAATGCATGTATTCATTTTTATAGGCAATCGCTGTTATTGAAATGCCAAACTCAACATCACAGCTTTGAAATTCAGAATTACAAAACAATAATTTACTGGATATTTTTCTCACTATCTCCTCTTATTTTGCTACCACTCAAACAGATCTGTAAACTTGAAAGGATGCCAGGGCAGTGCACATACCCACACACTCACACACACACACACTTACATACATCTTGCTCCCAGCAGATGTTTCGTCCACCGCTGCCTTCCCAGAAACCCACAAGTGAGCGTATTTTCCCGCCGCAGGGTCGGGGAGCAAAACCACTGAAGAAGACCGCTGCACCCCAACATAAAACAAAACACCAGAGGGAAAAAAATGTACAGAAAACCTTTCAAAAAGGAAAGGAAGCGAAAAAAGCAAAGGATTTTCTAATCCATCCTTTATTGAGGTGGCTGGTTTTCGGCAGCGCAACCTTTTTTATGTGTGAGAAGCCTGGCCTGTAATTTGGGTAGCCACGACGACCAGAGGGACTTGTAATAAAACGAGACTCTATTCTGGGATGCTCTGTAATAATGGACGCCACCATCCACTCCTCTTGTTAGAGATGGAAAGATGGATGGAGGGATAGAGATGGATGGATGGATGGACAGATGGATGGCAGCGTCACATATGGACGGACTGAGAGACGGACGGACAGTGGACGGACTAGAGAGCCTCTGGGAGGAACGGAATCGGACCGACAGAAGAATCTAGAAGCAAAAAGCTGAATTAAAAACCCTGATGAGACAAAATGAAGAGATTTGACTGGACATGTGGATTGGTGAGCAAATGGATTGAAAGAAATTGCTCTTTTGCTTTCAGTCTCACTTTCATTTTTGGGCGTTCTCCATAACACACAAGCCTACCTGTGCAATCAACACCTGGCTGGACTTGTGAGTGACCACTGTGCCCTTCAGCACAGTTACAATTCTCTGTGGTTGAATTTCTGCATTCAGACACCTCTCTATAATCTCCACGCCATGTTAACAGTCACCCATTATGCAAAGGCCATAATTAGGAAATCACATTGGCATATACATCCTGTCATTAGAAGTGTCTATTGCTATTGCATTGTAATTACATTTTAGTAGGTTGTTATTACACCATTTAGAAGCTGTCCGTCTTACCTCAATCTCCTCCTTAATTGGTTATGCTGGTCTGTCCCGCCCCCCCGGGCCCGCCCACCTCTTTGACGGAACATTCCAGTGGTCTAAGCATTTTAAGCTGGAGAGTATTACAACTGAGTCTAATATGCCACAGAATGAAAGAAATGAAGGAGGAGAAAAAGTGGGCAGAGCCAGCGAGAGAGAGAATTTGGTGAAAGACAGAACTTGGGAAGAGGGGTAAAGAAAAAAAAGGGGGATGGAGAAGAAATGAAAGAGGGAAAAAAGGGTGAAAAACACAGTTTTCTTGTTGCATGACAGATTCCCTCCCAGCCAACCAAGGCTTGTCCTTTAATACCCAGAAGCCTTCATGTGGCTTCTCAACGATTGCACATGGGGCAAAGCTGACCACATTGCTGCCACGCTGCTTATTATACTGCGTTGCTCACACTCTGTATGTGCACACGCTTGTGTGCGTGTGTGTGTATCTGAGAGACCAAGCGCCCATATGCAGTAAATGCGTACACATGCGAGTGTGCGTGTGGAAGCTTGTTGGACGGCAGCATCAGTCATGCAGAGAAGTGTTCAATGAGACTTGCATGTCTTAATTTGTCAACACCCTGGTGATGGATGGGAGAGAGGATTGAAACTTTGCAATGTGAAGGACAAGAGGACACACAAATAAAGACAAAAGTGTCCAAATGTAAATTTAATTACTAATAAGTATGACAGGAAATTACACATATACATATCTCTCATATCTCTGTACAACTCATAAACTTTCAAATCTATTATAGAATAAATTAACATTTTTCATCTTAAAAAGAGTAGAACTAGAAAAAATACATGTTGTTTAATTGGATCGGAGACCTACAGCGAACAAGACTGCACTGTATTTAAAATAAGTGGGAAACTGGATGATGGACATTCTCATAATGAGGTAAAAATAAACAATATGATGCAGCACTAAGGCGGCGTCACTTGGTTGTGGCATTTCACATACATGCATATGCTATAGAAGCTCAGCCACACAAATACAGGCCCACTGGACACACTGCATGAGTTTTCCACCGCTGTCAAATTCAAGAATAGACGGATGAATGAGAGGAAAATGAAGGACGGAGACTATGACATGAAGCAAAACATGTGTTCCTTTCTACTGACCACAAGGACTTCCTCTTTATGACCTTCGTGACCAGCCTGGTACACAGCATGCACACACATACACACGCACATAATGCTCAGCCTTCTGAAGTGACCTACAATCTGATTTTTTTTTAAGGAACAACAACAACAATCATATATGTGAATATGTGACATTAAACCAGATGCTGAAATAAAAAAACAAAAAGTGATACACTATGGCAGGTTGTTAGGTTGCAAGGATAGATATGTATATAAGATGTTTGACCTTATTTTAATGTTTGATTCTGAAAACCTGACTGCTAGTACATGTGAAGATGTAAAGTTGATATTTCATTTTTTAGTGTTAAATTCAGTACTACAACGATACACAGATGATTGGAATAGTTTGTCAATACAGATCCTAGACTTGCGCTTAGGGTGTGGAACAACTATACCTGTGCTGTATATCTCATGGACTCAGGGCTCAGAAATGAAACAACATGTCAGAATGTATTCAGATCTATCTCATTACACTGTCTAGTATACTGTAGAAAAAATGTGTGTATTATACTCATTCATAAGAGCAAACCAATTTCCATATTGAAGACCCAGGGGCTCTTTAACATTCTTAAAAGGTTGCTACCCTCTGCTGTTCAGTTGTCAAACTTCAACCGATTATTTCTCAATGGATACAGGAAACGATTAATTTGAGCCATGAATTTTAGCAATGATCTGAGAAATTATTACAGATAATAATTCGAACTCTTGAATTACATTTTAAGTCACTTGGAATATCACTTAATTTGTCGGGTTCAGCCTTTTTATCAATCCTGGATTATTATTCGTAATTGTTTTAAGGAATATCATGTTTCAGTACATAATGCACACACATCCATCAGAACTATAGTCACTCAGCAGCTTTAGGTCAGAACTCCCAATTTTAGAGAGGACAGGAATAGACACACACATATATGTGCATGCACATTTGCACGCACACACTCACAGACACACACCTAGTCCTGTTTGGGCTACTGTATTTGTCTGAGACAACCATTTAGAGACCTCTGACAAACATTGTTGAACACTAGACTACTATAATGTGTGTTTGTGTGTGTGTGTGTGCACGTGCGTGCGTGTGTGTGTGTGCGCCTGCCCATGCATGCGGACAG
Organism: Karalla daura; assembly: GCA_029224185.1. Taxonomy (NCBI): domain Eukaryota; kingdom Metazoa; phylum Chordata; class Actinopteri; order Chaetodontiformes; family Leiognathidae; genus Karalla; species Karalla daura. The sequence goes on from CM055202.1 coordinate 10,681,001, forward strand.
GAAGTGGTGGTGGCTGGTCTGAGGTCTGTGGCAGGAAAGAATGGTAACTATGCTGTTGCTGTGACTACGGCTGGTCACGGCGCAGTCTTTGGGTTTCCTGACACGCTGCAGCCTAAAAACCGCATCCCAACATCACTTCATCCATCCATCCATACCTGCGGCATCCCAGTCATTGATCCACTCACAGTCAATTAATTGTCACATTCGCTCAGCACTTTTTGAAGTCCTCCCCTTCTTTCTCTGCCTCCTATTCTTGCTTTCCTCATCCAACAACACCCCAGCACCTCGCTGCATGCCCAGTGGCATCTATATAAAATGCTTCCTTACTAAATGCTGCCCCACCCTTCTCTTTAAACATTAAACGATGCACAACAGCGTGACCACAGGAACTAAAAGGCCGTGTTTCTATGCTGTTTACTAGCCTGAGGCAAACCGCATCCCTCTCATTCACATCTGGGCCCATAGCTGTTTGCAACCAATCAGAAGAGGTCCAATGATATCACCTCAGTGAGGAAGTTCATCACCTGCTTTTTAGAATGCTATTACTAACACCAAGGCAGCAATGGTACCCAGCATCCATCCACCCATTATCTTACTGCTTTGAATGTAGGGAATACATCCTGAACAAGTCACCAGTCCATCACAGGACACACACACAGAGCATTCACTTTCTCACTCACACCTAGGGACATTCAGTACCCAAAGAAAACCTATGGAGAGACAGGGAGAACATGCACACTCAACATAGAAATCCCCCATGGAATCAAATCTAGGCCTTTTTGCTGTGAGCTGACAATGATGTCCAACAAGCTACCACATTGTCTGACAGGTAGACATGCCTTTGTCTATTTCCTTGTATTTATGGTATGAAGTCAATAATTTTGTTTTTAAAAACAATCCCCACATATTTGCTCTAAATCAGGCAGCAACTTTGAACTGGTGTTCTTACTGTTCATTTGTCAACACAAGTCGTCAAGTCTATTGTCATATAATAAATTCATATCAAGTGAATCAGCAAGGCAAAGTTTTACAGTCAATACTGTATCAAACTGAATTGAACTGTAATTAACTTCAGCAACTTAATTTCAACTCTGAAAACAGAACTGAATATCAGGAACTTTGGGGAGATGAATTAGCCCTTGTGTGAAATATCACCAGTAGGTGTCAGCCTTTACAAAGGGAACTCTCCAAAGTTAGCTCCAAAACGCTGCCATAGAAGGGTAATGGGTTCACCAGTTCAGCACAGCTGTATGGAAACTTGTATGGTTTGGAACGGCCTAAAATGTTCATCAGCCTGAACCATTGTCCCGATTAAACTAATGCATCTATCTATCTATCTATCTATCTATCTATCTATCTATCTATCTATCTATCTATCTATCTATCTATCTATCTATCTATCTATCTATCTATCTATCTATCTATCTATCTATCTATCTATCTATCTATCTATCTATCTATCTATCCATCCATCCATCCATCCATCCATCCATCCATCCATCCATCCATCCATCCATCCATCCATCCATCTATCTATTCACTTATAATTCATGTGATCTCTAACAACCTACATTATATTCGATTTGATTCATTTCAACTTTATTTGAGGTGCTAGTTCACAAGAATGTTATCTCAGGACACTTTACTAAACTCAATATCCAAACCTAAACAAACAGAGCTCAGCAAATCCTACAAACTTGGCAAGTTAGGCGTGGTGAGAATTTGCCTTCTACCAGGCAATTGAGACAAATAAGTCTTCGAGGAAAACAAGCTCCTATTCTTATCTCATATTGTGCTTACTCTCCTACATACAAATATTTACTGTAATTATGTGTCATTTATGTTTTTCACTCCCTCTCTCTTTCATTTCGTTCGATTCCATTCATTGTTTTGGTCAACGAACTTCCTGAACTTTGACTGGGCGCATGCGCAGAGCGCCCCCCGGCCTGCCAGCTCAGCTGACTCCAGCAGCTCCTATTCGGCCGCTCCATGATGGCAGACTCTGCGAGCAGCGAAGAAGTGGCCGTGATCGGCAACACCGACATCACTTCGTCCGAATCCGAGAACAACATCATTAATACGGTATTACTCTTTGTTTCTGCTCTGGAGCAGTCACTTTTAACAGGGTTTAAAAGCGTCGTTGCACCAGTGGAAACTTTTCCAAACAGGCCTGAGATGTAGTGTTGATGTTAGCCTAGGTGGAGTCGGAACAACAGTGTTTCCATCCATTCATCCTTGCAAACAAAAAACTGCGGACATTTAAGAATTTGTACAAGATTTATTATCGTATTAAGCCCCTTTTCCGTGAGAAGTAACGGTGCGCTAGAAAGTTATCTGGAGTTGCACTCGAGGCTAACTTAATTAGCCTTAATTACAAGTAGTTTAAAGCTTAGTCAAAAACTGTGCTTAACAAGTTTATACCCGGCTGTGTTTGACTTCAGCCTGCTCCACTCTTACTTGTTGTGGTGAACAGTGAGGGTAGAGGATTTCCACAATCGCAGCTGATGGATTTTATAGTAGCTCTGGTAGCTGTAATGTTTGGTCATGTGACCTGGAGCCTCCTGTCACAACCCTCTGCGGAGATGCACGGCTGTAAGATCAAAACAGCTGCAACTCCCTCTCATCTGCAAGTCCCAGGCTTAAATCAGTCTGTTTCGAAATGAATGAAACTGAATAAGCAGTGGTGTCCTCCCAAAGTCCAAGCACCTGCACGTTTAGGCCGGTTGGTTGCCCGAAGGTGAGGGAGTGAATGGTGTGAGTGTGTGTTTTGATGAATCAGACATGTCCAGGGTGTTTTCCCAGCCTTTTGCCCTAGTTCCGCTCGGACTGGTTCCCGCAGACATTCCCACAAAACTGTTAAGGCATGAGTCAGATTTAGAAAATGAATGAATGGATGGATGGATGAAGATAATACAACTTTATTAATCTGTTTTTTCATCTGTAATCCACTGATTTCCTGTGATCCTCTCACTTATCCTTGTCATTTATAGATAAACTCTATTCAGCCATTCATTATTTTACCCGCTTTGTACTGTAACACTATTGTACGAGTCGGCTGGTGTCATCTCCAGGATATAAAGGCAGGGTAAGAGAATTTTGCGCCGTAACAGTAGTCCAGGAGTCTGCTGGGGTGCCAGCCAAGAGAGGGAATACACCCTGGAACAGTCACTACTCTATCACAAAAAAATCACTGTCACACTCACATCCTGGGCAAATTTAGTCTCCAATCAACCTAAACATGCATGTTTTTGGACTGTGGGGGGGGGGACTAGATTGCCTGGAGAAAACCCACGTGCGCATGTGTGGGTTTCTGACCAGGAGTCCAACTCTTCCATGCTGTGAGGCAACAGCAAAATAACATTTTCTGTTTGTTTTACCCCTGTCCTTTCGTCTGTGTAGATGGTGGAGCGAGGTACAGCCCTGTTGAGAAAAATGGAGATCAGTGTGGCGGAGGCTGAGAAGAGAACAGGGAAGAACACCGTCAACATGCAGGAAACGTATACAGTCTACCTCATTGAAACACGGTAGGTGATAAACTGGAGCACCATTTATAGCACCCTCAAACAACTTGGTGAGGAAAAAACAGAAGTCATTTAAACAATAGACTGGGGCAATGTACACCTACACAGTCTGTTAAAGCAGGATGCAGGATGGATGCTTTCTTGTTTATGGTTTTGTTTTACTCCCCCGTATCCTGCATATCTTACTTCCTCTGAGACTATTTTTTCTCTTTTTAACCACAGCAGATCTGGGTAAATTTGTCAGTTAACTTAGTTTCATGTCTTTTTTCCTGATATTAGCGGAGTATAAGGATTACATTGTTTCTATGTTACATTATTGTCCATAACTTTGAAGTTCTTTAACATTTCAGTGAGCTTTTTGTGGGTAGAAGGAAGATTTGCAGACTTAAAGTTAAACTGCTCGTTGATCTGGTCAGCAGTGACACACAGAATAGCCTCTCACTAAAATTCAGTGTCGGTGAATGCAGGCCGGCTGAAACTGTCCCGGAGGGAGGTACGCCTGCGGCACCCGACACTTTGTGGAGACGCTACAGTGAGTTTGAGCTGCTCAGAACTTACCTCATGGTCACCTTCCCCTTCATCATCGTCCCTCCGCTGCCAGAGAAGAGGGTGAGTGGCACACTGAGATATTAAACACAGCAGAGAAGATCTATTATTAATTCCCCTCAGTGGAAAGGTCTTAAAGGAGTAGTTGCTTGAGGACATTTATTCAGTTGTTCTTGGGGCGTTCTCATTAGATTAACTAGCTGTTTTCATGTTTTTTTATGATTTTTAGGCAGAGTTTGTGTGGCACAAGTTGTCTGCGGACAACCTCGACCCAGACTTCGTCGAGCGGCGGAGAGTCGGCCTGGAGAACTTCTTGCTGCGTGTTGCATCACATCCTGTCCTTTCCAATGACAAAATCTTCTTCCTCTTCCTGACAGAGGTCAGCACTTCCTCACCGTGTCCCACTGATCCCCTCCGCCATACATAGCTGTGACTTTAACAGTCAGCTGCACTTTTGGGAAGATAATAGGACATGGAGCTTTTTCCATTCAGAGCCACTGTAGTGACAGATATAGAGGTGGAACTGGTTTCTTATCACAGCCCTCGGCAATGACACCCTGTCACACGAACATAGTGATCTCTGATACGAATGAGTGCCTGATCATTTATCTGTCACAGACCAAGCTCATAATTACCTGTTCTGAATCATGTCATATGACTCACCCTTGTCGTCATATGACTCACTGAACGCTCAGATTTGTATTGATCATGTATCCCACAGCAACACTCTCACCCCCGTGCAGCCCATTGTGCTGTTTTGTTGCAGCTGACTGTCAGTTGTGAAGCTCTGTTTTGCATTTCTCCATTTGTCTGGTAATCCTTGCTTTTGTGTGTGTGCCCTCAGGAGAAGGGGTGGCGGGAGGCAGTTCTGGACACAGGTTTCCAAGACAAGGTATAAACATCCTGAGAGCAATTCAGCAAGAGGATCTTTAGTTTTGTTTCTTCTGTTTTTTGCATAAATCTCTTCAGTAACTTGTATAGTAACTCTCCATCTCTTAACATATGTTTCTCTCCTGTTCCAGGTCGATTCCAGACTCAAGTCTCTGAGTGCCAGTTTCAGAGTCAAGAACCCCGACAAGTAGGTGAAAGACAGACTCGTGGTGTTGTCCTAGTGGTCGTATCAGTACGACAGGTAATGATGTTTACAGAGCAGGAGGTTTCAAGTCAGCGACTGGGCTGAATGGTTTCGAGCGAGCTGACAGAATGAAACCCCGATAGGGATCAGTGTTGAAACAGGAAGTACGAGCCGCAGTGATTAATGGCTGGGCAGGTCGACGGAGCGCCGTGCTGGAAAGCCAAACGTGCTGACCCAGGTTTAACGCTGATTGGGTTTTGACCAGGGGGTTGTTTTCTGCAGGCGATTCACAGCACTGAAGCACTACGGTGATGAACTCAACACTGTCATCTCTCAGTTACTCAGGGTGCGGGCGGTGAGTGCTAGCATCCACACACAACACACACACACACCTGTATATGTGCTCTAGTATATCTCCATTAGCTTCTTCAGCCTTTGATTGTCTTTGGTGACCTGAAAGTCTGAACTAGAGCAGTGATTTCAGAGTGGTTTCATTATTTGGTTTGTTTGCTTTGTATGCTTTTCAGAGAGTAGCAGACCGGCTGTATGGAGTGTACAAGGTCCACGGTAATTACGGCAGAGTATTTAGGTGAGAAACACTAAAAATAACGTTGTGGCCAAAATGTAACTCGATTCAAGCAAAATAGTCATCTGAAAATTTGAGTTACGACGGTTCACAAACTCGATTATAGAAACATCTGAAAATGAGGCATTCTTAACCTAAAACTAGCCCATATACTGAAATATTTCCTTGATTATGGCAGTGGATTATGGCAAGTGGATAAAGATCGCAATATTTTGTTATGCCTTTTTTTTTATTGGCTGAACTGTTGTTTCCAGTGAGTGGAGCGCTATAGAAAAAGAGATGGGTGATGGCCTTCAAAGTGCTGGACATCACATGGACACGTGAGTAAAGACGTTCTCTCAAACACAAACACAACAGACTAAACCTCTGTGACTCCCATACATCTCAAAGTGTGTGTTTGTGTGTGTGTGTGCGCGCACAGGTATGCTGCATCCATAGATGATATTCTGGAGGAAGAGGAGCACTATGCAGATCAGCTGAAGGAATATCTCTTCTACGCCGACTCTGTTCGGTAAGTGTTTGCATGCGTTTTTAAGAAAAACACGCCAATGTCACGCCATAATAGGAGGCAGCCATTTCGCCTCAGTGGTTAATGTCGGGGTCGACGTACCGTGCAAATCAGTGCTGCAAAAATGACAACAGTGCGTTTTAAACCTGCTGTTAATAGCTGACTCTGACCTTCCAGGCTGTGCACTAATTCCACCAGGCTCTGGAGGAGATGATCCTTCATTTATCTGGAGCCGCGCAGATTAGCCCAATAATCCTTTTAGGGGAGGGAAAATAAATTCCCTGAAGTTGATAATTAATTTATCGTTTTAAGACATTTGACAGCTCCGCGTTCAAACAGAATATTTGATGCCACCTCAGGCCCTAATTAAGGTCATTGGACGTTACTGAGGTGTGACTAAATGTTGTGAGTGATGAGAAACGTGATCCCCTGTGTTTATTCTCTAATACTCTAATAACCTGTGTAGAACTGTGGGGGGGGGGGGGGGCGTACACATCTTTTACTATTAAACAACTTTCAGAGCTGGATTTTCATCAATCAGCACAGCATTAAAGACAAACCCTCAGGCCTCTGCAACCGGATGGAGACCAGTAACACTGCACACTGCACGTAATATTGATAGAATTTAGGATAATAGAATCTAAAGATGTCATTGGAAGAAAGTAAAGGAAGTAAAGGAAGAAAAAAAACAACAAAAAATCCAATTATGTGTGTGTGTGTGTGTGTGTTGTGTGCTGAATGAATGAAGGTCAGTGTGTAGGAAACACGAGTTGATGCAGTACGAACTGGAGATGGCGGCTCAGGACCTCGCCCAGAAGAAGCAGCAGAAAGAAGAACTGGCCACAGGGGTAATAACACCAGCACGCTCTGTGACTCACACACACACACGGTGTGTCATATCAGTTGCCGAAACCGTGGGAAGTCTTATAAATCAGTCAGTGGTATTCAGGTGCACTGAAAGAAACGTTTTTTTGATGAGTCAGATGTCGCTCCTAATGGCACAAACAACTTTATATAATACATTTGGTAAAAAAGGGCAAGTCAAACCACCGCGCACGCCCACCTCCACCTCCAGCACTCACAAGAACACACCCACGCACTTTCTCTCCAGCACAACACGCATGTGCACACACTGATAATGAGGCACGGCTAAACCGGCTTTAAAGTAGGCCGCTGAGAATGGAGCAGAGCAAATATACTCCCAACAATTTGTAGCTAGGAAACGGCAGTGATTGAATAACAACTATATGAGTAAGCGAAACTAAAAATTAAAATATAACTATGTTCCATTTATTTATGTTTATAATTTGTCTTATTTTTGTTATTTTTTGTTATTCTATCATATATGCATTTTATTTTGTTTTTAGGATAGGACAAGTCAAGCCTTCAGATAAAATTAGTCCAAATCCAGACTAAAAATAGCTCTAAAAATTCTTTTAAATCAGAAGTTCATTGATGTTTTTTTGAATGTGTGTCCGCAGACCGTGCGCATCTTCTCTCTGAAGGGGATGACCAGTAAGCTGTTTGGCCAAGAGACCCAGGAGCAGAGGGACAGCAGGCTGGCGGCCTTGGACCAGAGCATCCAGGAGGGCGAGGAGACGGTCAAAGAGAAGAACACCGAGTGCCAGTAAGACCAGCATCAACCGGCCGACTTTGTTTCATTTCAGACGTCGGCTCTGGTGTAAAAGTTTCAGAGCTTCTGTGTACCGATGCTGCACCACCACCACCTGAATCAATAAGGAAAAGCAGGAACCGGCGCATACCGCACATACGTAAATGATGCCACATCCTGTTTGTTCAGCTCGGCGTCTCGTTCCTCTGCCCGTGGCTTCTGTCACCAGCTTCCCCTCATGTCTGCTGCTCCCCCGCGCCAGCTGACATTTGTCTTTGTTTATGGTTTTTATTCAGAGAGTTTGTGCGAACAGCCTGGGACGACATCGAGCGGTTTAAGGAGCAGAAGGACAAAGATTTACGCGAGGCGCTCATCAGCTACGCCATCATGCAGATCAGCATGTGTAAGAAGGTAGAGATGGGTGATTTTTTTTTTTCTTTTAATGTTTTTTAATCAACTCCTAAAATGTTTCGCAATATTGATAAATAGCCCTAAAAAAATGTTTGTCTTTCGGGATCTTATCTCTGAATATCGCTCTTCCACTATGTCACTCATTCGCCCGCCTCAGGGAATCCAGGTGTGGTCCAACGCCAAGGAGTGTTTCAACAAAATGTGAGCCTGTTTCCAGCCAATCGCCTTGCTGCACCAAAACAGCTGCCTGTCAAGACTGTTTCAGAACGAGACCGCCAGCAGGTCTGAGTGCAAGTTTCATGGAGCCGGCCCTTGGAGCCCAAATACTGCCTTCACTTTCTTTGCTCTGCTGGATCGAAGATGATTCCCTCTCTTTTTTTCCCCTCTTTCTATATCTCTCACACGCACACACGCACACACACACATACAAGCCTTACAACTTCAAGTGTCTGTGCGTTCACCAGGCGTGATTCTTGCAGCAGAATTTCTCTGTTTTCCTGTTATTCTTATTATTTTTTTGTACGCAGCTGGTACCATGTCCGCAGGGAAAAATCCTGCAAATACTAATAATGAGGCAATGACTATTAAGTGCATTTCAATTGTTGCCTTTCTGCTAAAATGATCTCATGAGACATTTCAATTGTAAAATCATTTGACTCTTCCGGGAGTCGTTTGCCGTTACTTTACAAAAATTGAAATTTTGAGCTCTTGTGTGTTTTGCTTTTGTAGGTTCCTCACAGATTTTGGGGTCTTTCTAACCAAAGCTACATGAATGATTCTCCTTTTAGAAGAAGGCAAAGAACAGAGGGCCGGAGCCACTATTGACCTAATTTGATACGCCATTAATTGGTGTCACTGCACCGACAGGTTTCACTTTGATCATCAGCCTTTGATAATCGCCGTTTTTTACAAATCCATAAACACGAGTTCAGTGAAATGAAAGGCCCGGGCTTTGTTGCCAGGGATCGCCCTCAGTGAAAAGAATAATCCTCATTCTTGGATCGGTCGAAACCAAGGAATCGAGGTTGTAAGGCGAAGGGAGCGTGGACCAGAGTTCAGGGAGACACTGCTCTTTGAGGTTTCCTCCCTTCTAGGCTTTTCCATTCATCACCCATTCACTTCATGATGATCACCAGACGACCAAAGTGCTTTGACCAGGAGCACCGGAGAGGAGTTGACAAGCTTGGGGTAGTTTTTTTTTTTTTTTTTATGGTAAATTTGTCTTTGATTTGTGCCTTACAGTTGTGGTTCCACAGCCTTTTTTTCCTTTAAACTCCTTAATTGACACCTTTTGGACTCTTGACTTGCAGCTCTACCAAAAACTACCTGATCTAACAAGTGCAACACACATGCAGATTATTGGTCTTTTCTTTGCTCTCCTGTGCTATAGCCTTAATGCAAACAGGGAGACGGACAGAGAAATTGAGGTTTTGTGCCGGCTGTCAATGTGCCTCTTCACCAGTTGTTTCTAATAACAAGCCACTGCACTAAGTAGTTAACCTGAGTTTCCTGAATGCCTCAGGTCAATGTTTACGAATGATACTGACCAAATGATGGAAACTTCTAACTACAGACATGTGGGATCCTTGCACTCTCGCTCAGTACCTGCTCTTTATGGATGTAATACGTGTGCTACTATTGCTTCGTTTGTAAAATCCATGCGGTGTGAGGAGGAGAAATTGGTGCAGAATGAATATAAAATGTAAAACCATATGAAAATGGAAAAAAAAAAAAGTCCTTTCAGCCAAGCTTTCCAGAATCAACAAGATCAGGTTAACTGGACTGATCCCAAATTGAAGCTTTGTTTGTTTTATAATAAATGTATTAAATGAGACTTTGTCTATGTTTATGTACTCCTCGTGCTAAGACACTAATAAAACATTTCTTTTTTTTAAAAAAAGACAATGTTGAACTTTTCTTTTTAGCAAATGATGCTCAAATATGACAAAAAAGGTGACACTGGGAAACTGGATACCACCACGCTACTGTACTCATAAATAAAACTAACAGCAACTTGGAAGATGTGAAAAGTTAGCAAACAAAACCGGCTTTCATTGATCACGTTTCCAAGTAGCACAACCAAACCATTATGCCAAAATGGTTTTCTTCTTTTCCCTTGAAGTGATACCTGTGGCGATGATGTGCAAATAAAAGAGAGTAACTGTATTAAAACTTAAAAATAGATGGTAACCAGAATACTGAGTGAGTAAATAACTTCCTTCAATCAAAATATAACAGAATACATTACACGTTGCTTCTCAGGGCTTGTAATTTGTGACCAAACACTGACCACACAATTGGGTGCATGTGTCAACTAATTACGTGTATAACTATTATAATGCTGACAATGTTAAGCATGTTACCAGAAAGGAATAACTTGCTATGGGAGCAAAGACATTTCTGGACTTTTTTAATTGTCAAAGTATTAAAGAATGAAACATGAGTCTGTTTTTAATGAAGTACCCTGAACAGCCCTCTCCTTACTACTGAGTCTGGTTGTATATGTTGTATTTTTGAAAAAGCAAAGAAATGTCTCTAACAGAATGATAGTGCAGACCACATGAAGGTCTCCCCTTCTCGGCTCTCAGTGGAAACCAGCAGAGGACGACTGTCTCTTGGCTCTCAGTTGGCTTGACAAAGTGGCAGAGAGGAGTCTGAGCCCAGGAAGAAAAAAAAAAGACAGAAAACGCTCTTGTTTGCAGATCCACCTACTGGCTGGTTTGAATGAGGTCATGCGTGGTTTTCTCAAATGGAAACCTAACATTAATTCAACATCAAAACCTGGCCAGAGCCTTAAATTTTCCAAATCCAGCAATTCCGCGTGCCCTTCACAAACCTGATATTTCAATAAATCCGCACAAACCACAGGCTTATTAGGCTGTGCGTAAGCTCTATAGACTGCTTAAATCATAGCAAATGTAAAAGTTTATATATTGATGTTTTATAGCCAAGGGACCGACATGCTGGGGAGGAGGATGTTTCCTTAAGGCAGAGGTTTCATCCATCAAAACTGGCAGGATGAATGGATCTAGTCTGTCATTAACCTGAAAGGAGGACACACACAGATAGATAGATAGATAGATAGATAGATAGATAGATAGATAGATAGATAGATAGATAGATAGATAGATAGATAGATAGATAGATAGATAGATAGATAGATAGATAGATAGATTAGATAGAGAAAGAAAGGCAGGTAAGAAGATAGATTGATTATTAAGGTAATGAGTGTGTATGCGTGTGTGTGTGCGTGAGTGCGCGCGTGCCCGTGCGTGTTTGAAGCGAAACCCAAATCTATGGTTCGGAAATGGTAAGAGCACCAAACCAATCAGCGGTGGAGGTGATGCGTTCACTCACAGCCCCAGCCCGCCTGCTTGCCTGCCTGCCTGCCTTCCTCTCTCTGCCTCTCTGTCTGTCTGTCTGTCTCTCCGCCTGGTATTGGAGAGGAAAGCCACGCCCACCTTAATAAACCTCCTGGACCTTCTCTCTTCCAATCGCAGACAAAAGGAGAGCAGGACTCACCGAGCATCCGAGCACCTGGGACACTCGCTCACTCACTCGCTCGCTCACTCACCGGCAGCTGGACGAGACGCGCAGCTCCGCACCGGCGCACACGCCCCCACCCCCACCCCCAGGCACACACACACCTGAAAAGAGCCGACCGTCTGTGCGTGCAGGCCGAGGACAGCAGCCCCAAACCCGGGTCCAGTCACAGCCAGAACACCGTGTTCCCATGATGTCATACCTGTGGATTCTGCTATTAGGCAGCCTGCTGGCAACCAGCGCCAAGGCGCAAGGTAATGACTCCTTCTCCAATTAACGCAGGCCAGGCTGCAGCTGCGCAGCCAGCCCTGCACATCTTATCTATCTATCTCTCTGTGTGTATCTATCTATCTCTGTGTGTGTATCTATCTATCTATCTATCTATCTATCTATCTGTCTATCTGTCTATCTGTCTGTCTATCTGTCTATCTGTCTATCTGTCTAGCCATGTCTACCTGTGTGTCTGTATCCGTCTGTCACCTTCAGCCCACTGTCTGCCAGTTTCCCCTCATTCATATTCCTCAGACTGTCACCTCTCTCTCTCGCTCTCTCTCCTTCTGTCTCCTCTCTCCCTGTGCCAGTCTGCACAATTGCTCATCCGTAAATGTCTGTCAGACTGCTTCTCTTGCTTCCAGTACGTCTGTCTCTCTCTCCATATCTGTCTGTCTTTGTCTGTATCTGGACCCATCTCTCTGTCTCTGTCTGCGTTCATCTGTCTGTGTCTACATCTGCCTTTTTCTCGTTCTCTGTCTGTATCTCTCTTGCTGCATCTGGGTCTGTCTGTCTGTCTCCACACCAATCAGATTCACCTTTCGTTTCTCTGTTGGCTTCCTTTCTTTAATCTCTTCTGATCGAATGAATACAGACAAGCCTGCGCGCCCGTCATCCGTACTGTGATCGTTCGTGCCTGTGCAGCCCCAGACACAGTCAGCAAAATAGGTGTGTCGTGCAATGTGGCCATATCTTTTTTGGACATGGGTTCTGGCCCACACAGGGGTGTGGTGGACCCCATTGTCCTTACATAAGTCTTTTTCCCCTTCTTTCTTTCTGTCTCCCTCTCTCTCTCTTTCATCACGCTCTCCTCCCTAGTCTGTCTGTCCGCCTATTTGACCCCCGTCGCCTTTTGAAATCCCCTATCTATATATTCTGCCTTCCAACGGTCTGCATTCTTCATCATGTGCTCTCTCTCTCTCTCCCTCTCCCTCTCTTTCTCTCTCTCTCCTCTTGCTCTTCCCTCTTCTTCAGCCGGGCCATGGGCCTCTGCCCTTCCCTGCGGCGCATGCAATGATTTCAGACTGTTCCAAGGCGCAGTAAAACTCTGTGAGAGAAAGAGAAACGGAGGGAGAGGGGATGCAAGGAGGAAAAACGCAGAAACGGGGGGGAAAAATAAATTGGAGTGATGAGAAGATGAAGTAGGGAAAGGAGGGGAGAAGTTGGACAAAGATAAAAGAGAACCGTTGGAACTGGCATAGATGTAAAACAGAGATGTATGCACAAGGACAGAGACAGAGAGCTCTAATGATTATTATGCAAACAAATTTTTCAGTTGAAAGTTGCTGCGCGTGGGGATGTGAAATGGTGTAATGTCACTCAACCGGTTCACATTTTATTACTGAGGGAGAGAGAGAGAAACCACATTCAAGCACGCACACACACGCATGCACACTTTCTTTTCCCCTCTATATTCACTGTACACCCAAAGGATGCAAAGCACCGGGGTCACGGTTACGTCGAGGAAATGAAAAAAATGAAGAGATGAGGTGTCAGGTCAGCAGCATGTGCACTCATCATGTAGATGTGTGTTAGCTATAGGAGCACAGAGTGGGGAGTGTCTCAGTAACTAGATCCAGCTCCAGCTGTAGACAACACCCAGCACACACACACACACACATGTACAGTACACACACACGTATATACACACACACGCACACAAAAGTAGTTTCAGCGCCTTCCTATCCCTCAGGGCTCCTAGCATCTGTGTGTGTGTGTATGTGAAAGTGTGTGGGTGTGGGCCTAAACTTTAAGGTACAGAACATGTGGGTGTATAGGAGTGCTTCATTAATGTGAGTGTGTGTGTGTGTTAGTTTTACAGCATGTGTGTGTGTCTTGGAGCAGATGAAAGCGGGAAAGACTTTGTGTGTGTGCAGACTTGTCGGTGTTTACACCTTCAGCAAGCAGGACATAAATCACTCTCAATAAGTGAATCTCACACACACACACACACACACACACACACACACACACACACCTACAATGACACGCACACTTTCTTGTGTGCTGCATGACTGGGCCAAAGACTTTCTGCTGCACTTTCTGTCCTACAAACACACAATAGAATCGTACCAAACAGAACAATGTGATGTGGGGTTGCTGTTGTATCACCTGACACACACGCACCCACACACACACACACACACACATATGCACAAAGTTTCTGGTGTACTGTTACAGGGAAAGGCTTGGTACTCTGGTACATGCACGTGCATGTGTGCACGGTATTACTCATTCAGCCGTGCGCAACAGGCAAACTCACGCAATCTCACAGCGAATAAAAAAAAAAAAGGAAAAAAAAATCTGAAAGTGAATTTCCTCTCCCTTGGCAGCGATAACCTGCCCCAGCCTCCAGTTTGTGTCATGTGGACCGTGCGGTTCTCTGCGTTACATAACTAGAAGCGCGGTATAATTGTTCCTTTTGTTCCATTTCGGCTTCGATAAAACAAAAGGTGAGCATCACAGAAATAAAAGGAGTCTTGATCGTTAAAGCCTTTGTCCCACGAGGACTTGACACCCATTTCCAAGGTAAATAGCTCTATCAGGTGTCGCCAACCAAAACCCCTATCAAAGTGTGAGAAACCCGATATATACGAGTTAAGATGCAGCTTTCATGCTGTATTTGCTGCTGTCAGGTTCACTCACCGACATGATGTAACCTGTTGAAAGCGCTTACTTTACATAAAGCACAAAAGTCTTTTATCTGATTTCAAAGTCCTGTTTGCTCAAGTATAAAGTAATGATCACGATAATGGCCCTTCAGATAGGCGTTTTCAATGCTCCACAAAAAAAATGAAAACAGTCCTGTTACAGATTAAAGCTCTCGATAATGGCAGCACTGTGAACGGAGGGGGAGCAATTAGCTCTGAAAACGCTGCACAAGGAAGACATTTGTTGTTCGTTAGATGTCAAGTTACAGTTCACCACGAGGCATGAGCTTTTGTTGTCTGTTTGTTTACCGTGTCTGTTGTTATCCAACCACATGTAAAACCAGTTGGATGGCAAAGTTTAATGGCTGTGAATAACTTTCCAGTTTGAGGAGAGTCTCTTTTCCGCGTCTTTCCCAGTTAGATGAGGAGTTTCATACTGCTGTAGCTGTCTCTGCGCAAAACAAAGTCTGCCCACCAGTGCCTCTATCATTCGAGTTCTTGGTGATTTTTATTTTTTTCTCATTTGTACCAAAACCAGATGTAAAAAAACAAAACAAACAAAAAAAAAACAAACGACCATTTGTGGTTTCACAGCGGGTTATGTGCTTGAATATTTCTTGCCCAGGATCAGTCACCTTCAGGATCTCTCAGTTCGGACAAAACTGCAGGAAGTCTCTGCGCCTGGCCAAGACGTAGTCTGGACAAAATCCTCTTTAACCGCTGAAACAAGATACATAACCTGCCAATTAGTCCGCTTTATAGGTGCTGGCTGGCAGATTCTGTTACTTCTGATGTAAGCCAGACTATCTGTTTCCCGCTGTTTTTCACTTTTTATGCTCGGCTTAGATGACCAACTCCCTTCTACACACAGTCTATACTGAGTGGTCACTTCATTTGGTATATTTTGGAAATAGTTCTGTTTGGCTCCCATTATGTTTTATAGGAGAATATATGGCAGAAATGTTGCACCAAGTGAAGATTGTGTAGCTGCACCTATTAAAGTTGGGGAGTGGGCAGTGTATTTACTTTCAATCAATCAAGCCACTCGACTAGTTTTTGAAAGAACACAATGTAACCGATGCTTTCCCACATGTGTAAACTGGTTTGACTTAAGTGCTTTCCTCTGGGGACCTTTTTGCCGTTTTAACATCGCACATGCTCCACAGTGGTGTACAATAGCGTGCAGCCATGTCAGAGACACACGGATGACTCATCAGCCTCAAGGGAGAACAGTGGCAGAGAAACAAAGAGAGTTAAGAGAGTTTGGGAGAGGGAGAGAGAGGGGTGGGGGGCAGAGGGGGGGACGGGAAGGGGGGAGATAGATTTAAAGAAGGGCAGGGACAGAGGGCGAGAGGCTTGGATGTGCGAGGGTTTGTCTCACTGCCGCGCTAACGCAAAACAGGACACGGCTTAATCTGAGCGCTGACTTGTCTGTGCGCATGAACTTTACGTGTGTGTGAACATGTGGTTGTTTGCATGTTTGCGCTGCAAATGGAAGGGGGGGAGGGTGTTTTATGAGACTGCTCACATGTGTGTGTGCGTGCGTGTGTGTTAGGGTTAGGGCCGGGGGGAGGGAGGGAGGGAGGGAGGAGGGAGGGATGGAGGGATGTATGGGAGTGTGTTAGCAGCGGAGGTAGTTAGAGGAGGAAGTGGCAAACTGATAGATGGGAACAGAATGTTCTATGGAGTGGCAAGAGACAGATAGAGTTAGTTATGTCTCTCCCTCACATATACACACACTTACATGATCGCTGAGACATAAACATGCATACACACAAAGGAGTTACATACGTTAAAGAGAGCTACATACGTCACTCATGTATGTAGGCATGATGGCACGAAAAACTGGAAAACGTGTTTTACTGTAAGTGAAGCTAGAAACGCACATGATCACATCTTAAGTCCCACAGATCATCAGAGATATGACAAACTGACAAAAGTTTGGAAAGTTAACTTGCAGTTTTGTGAGCCTCTCAATGTTTCATCGTCAGCTTTTAGAGAGTGTAACAGCACACACACACGCACCACACCTGCACTCACACACACACAGGCCTGTTTCTGAGCTGCACCGAGGGTACTGACGCCTGTTTATCTTGGACCCTAAGTTGGCAGAGTGACACTCACTGGGAAAGCAGGGATTGAGGGATTTCTTTTTTTTTTTTTTTGCTTTTGCTTTTGCACTGTCGTTAACAAGGCATTTGAGAGTGTCTGCGTGCCTCATTCACGTTTTTGTGCATGTGTGTGAGCGTGGCTTTCATTTCTGCTGTGTGTGTGTGTGTGTGTGTGTGTGTGTGTGTGTGTGTGTGTGTGTGTGGGAGTCGGAGTGTCACCTCTGCTGCTCGCCTCTGGAGAATTTACGGTGTGATGGAAATACTTCAGATGTGTTCATGCCGCACTCCCTCAAGGCTTCACTCACTGATACAATCTCGCTTGGCAACCGCAGTGATCCCTTTCTGGAAACTTGCTTGGCAGTGCACAGCAACGGCTAAAAGAAATGAGCGATTATTTTCTGTGAACATCATATAGAGGAGAATTACTGCACCGTGAACTCTTACTTCACACCGATCTTTCTGTTTTTCAATCCCTCACTTTCTTGTAACACCTTGACGGCCCAGAATCGCCCCGGCCGCGATGTTTGTGTTGCTTTATCTATGTGTCGGTGAATTGCCCGAGCTTAAATTGGGAGGGAAGCAGTCGTCCAGACGAGCCAGCATCAGGGCGACTGCTGAAATCAGCAAGGCAGAGAGCGATCAAGTAAGAGCGCATTAGTGCTGTTTCAGCTCCTCACATGCAACAGGGGAATCTCGCAGCACCGGCTCAAACACACACACACAAACGGCACAGTCGCCTCACGCTCCGAGTGACAGAGACGTGCTCTTTGTATTTTCTCATTAGTACGGGGCTGCTGAGGTCGGGGCCCTCACATGGTGCTGGGGCAGGTCATGTGTGATCGACGCGTCTGTCTTCCAGTTGTGGTTCAGGTCTTCAAACCTTGGGTGCGGCCATGCACGTTCTAATAGTCATGTTGAAGAATGTGTCAAATCCACAGTCTAAATGACTTTTCAGACTGAAGACTTGAAGGATCTTAAATGATAACAGATGGATTAAAGCATGCAGATTTCATTTCTACCCGTGGTTAAGCTAATCACTGCCAGTCTTATGCTCTGCTGACTCCATATTAGTTTAGATTTCAATATCTGTTTCTTTGTAATCCAAATCATTGCTCAGTCTTGTCAAGTTTCAGAGTTTTCATCAGGTCTCTGTCTGAGCAGCTTGGAGCCTTTGGTCAGCTTTTCAAATACTGAATCAAAGAAACAGGGTCATTTTCTTTTCCGGCTTTCAGGCTGTATTTTAGCTCATCATATGTGCCTCGTTGTTTCTTTTAAAAAAAACATCATGGTTGCGCTTGCTTCCTTTAGTTCTGTGATGTGGGTTACTCCCCAGCCACGTTTATTTCTCTCTGCTTTACTCTGCTGTTAGTCATTGCACGACTGCGCTCTTTGGACTAATTCCTCACCTTTCTCCCTGTGTATAGATGATGGAGCCGATGGAGCGGATGGAGCGGACGCTGTAGAGGCAGCAGTGGAAGAAGACACCGCCACCGAGGAGGTGAGGCCAAGGAGAGCAACACTCATTGTGCTGCTTTGTTTTCTAACTGAACCAGGCTTTTCCAGTAAAGGTTGACAATGCCTGGTGGACAACTTGGCAAGCATCTCTGACATTTTGTTGCAGCTGCTTATGTAAATGAAAAAGTGCAATGAATGCAATTGTGAATAGGGTCAATACAGTGATTGTAACACTGAAACATTTACTCCACGTGAGATCTGGGTATCAAGGGAGGTACCTTTGGAAGATAGCTTTGTGTGTATTCAGAGGTTAGTTTGTACTTTTAGAAATTCTGTTCAAGTATACTGCATACAAGACAGACACAGATAACTATTTACATAATACCTAAATGGATCTAAAAAAACAGAGCAGCCTGATTGCAGATGTGTGTCTTGTGCTGAACACAGGCAACTGATGCTGAAACAAATGCTGAGGCCACTGAAGATGAAGATGCAGCGGCAGACGGGGACGCAGAAGCAGAAGAGGATGCAGATGCTACTGAAGATGTAGAAGCAGATGTTGCTGAAGATGGAGATGTGGATGCTACTGCAGATGCTACAGGAGACGATACTGCAGATGCTGATGCTGATGAAGATGCAGATGCTACTGCAGAAGCTGATGGAGATGCTGATGGAGATGCAGATGCTACTGCAGATTCAGATGCTACTGCAGAAGCTGATGGAGATGCTGATGGAGATGCAGATGCTACTGCAGATGCAGATGCTACTGCAGAAGCTGATGGAGATGCTGATGGAGATGCAGATGCTACTGCAGATGCAGATGCTACTGCAGAAGCTGATGGAGATGCTGATGGAGATGCAGATGCTACTGCAGATGCAGATGCTACTGCAGAGGTGGACTCAGATGCTGCTGAAGAAGGGGATGCAGACGCAGATGCCACTTCAGATGGGGATGCAGATACTACTGCTGTAGATGTGGATGTAGGTTTAGATGCGGAAGGAGATGTAGATGTGAAAGTAGATGCAGATGTGGACACAGACGTAGATGCTGCTGTGGATGTGGACACAGACGTAGATGCTGCTGTGGATGTGGACACAGACGTAGATGCTGCTGTGGATGTGGACACAGACGTAGATGCTGCTGTGGATGTGGACACAGGCATAGATGCTGCTGTGGATGTGGACACAGATGCAGATGCTGCTGCTGCTGGGGACGTAGACGCTACAGCTGATGGAGACGCACAGGGAGGAGCAGATACAGCGACAGAAGGTAAACTAATAAATGTTCCAAGTGTCCTGAAATGCAAGAATGGAGTGTTGATTTGTTTGTACGAACTACTGCTCGTACTGTATGCTACTGTCTCACACCAGTGAGATGGTTGTCAGTAATAGTGAGGAGTGATAGAGATTGATACTGGGTACTAAGCGGAAATCTGGTTGGACAGTGCATGCGGAAATATGGCAACAGATTATGTTTTTACAAATAATGTTTTCCAAATTTAGAATTTACTTCCTCTTTCATGTTCCTTCCAGTTAATTTGTCAAGATATGGCAAACACATCAAAGCAAAATCCTCAATGACAATGAAAATAACAGCACATCTGTGATCTGATATTTGTCCTTGTTCTTTGTGTCACTTCTCAGACGTTGCAAGTCCTGCAGTGCCTGATTCAGCTGCAGGCGAGGTCAGTGGCAGTTTGGAAAACTTTGCTGTGGCATCCTACAGAAATTTCCTCTGATGGATGCTCTTTACTCAGATATTATGAATACCAGAGATGCTGTGCAGACAGGACGTCTGTGTTCCTGCACATTAACACTTTTTTTTTTGATAGGGTGACAGTCAAGATGTAGGTTTGCCAGCTATCGAGGAAATCGTCCCCGCAGTCAACACAGACGTGCATGCCAGTGTCGGTAAGAAAATGTCCCTGTTGCTCACTTTTTGGTGCTTTTCTTACATGCACTCATACCACTGATCTACATGGCATCCATGACAGTAGGAAGTTTTGATTGTTTTTTTTGTTTTTTTTTGTACCCCAATTACCAAGTACAGAGTAGAGGCCTGAGACGCTTGATGCTATTAGTGCTATTAACTTGCTTCATGCTGAGGCATATACTACAAACAAGTTTTTGCTAGTTTAAACAAAACAGGCTACTACAGTTCACCACACGTACAGTATGACTCAGAAGCACATCTGGAGAAGAGACAAACCTGTTTATGTGAAACAATTAATTAATTGTAGAACTGATCTGAGGTGCATGGGATGAATGTAAATGTTAAAATCCTAGTGTAATCTGCACAGTACATCTCCGATCTAGGGGTTTTTCCCAAATCATATTAGGTCGCGACTACAGTATGTCATCATTTGACACAAGGAATACCCAGGAAATGAGTATGGTCTGTGCAATCGGTCATTTAACAAACCCTAGTGCTTTCATGATATCATTTATTTTGTTGTTGGAACTCCCCATTTTCCAGACACATCAATGGAAAGCAGATGTGCTTTCCAATCAAAAACCATCAATCACTAAGAAGGCTTGTGCATGGGCCTTCAGTCCACCTCCCATACGTCCCAAATGACCTCGATATGACACAATCAAAGTGTCCTTCTGCTTTATTAAACTTGTCATATAATATGTAATGGGATGGGCTTATCTAGTGTGCCTCTTTTCTCAGTCTTTCCCTTTATATTGATGTTATATCCGCTCTGACCCTCCCGAGCAGTGCTGTTTTTTGTTTTTTTTGGTCTCCTCTGGTTGTAAGGAGGACAACCTCCTTTCTGTCCCCCCTGACAGGTAATTTGATGTTCGTCTGGCCGGTCCTCAGCTCCTACGCCTGCGCTGGTGGGGAGGTTTCTGTTGAGTGTGAAGGAAATGTTTGCAATGGGACGCTTGGGGAATGTGGTTTCTCAGCAAAGTAGATGAACAGCGAGGTGTATAAAAACAAAAGGAAATATATAAAGGGAGAAGCAAGTAGAGGAGAGTGCCACAAAAGAGGAGAGGAGGCTGAGAATATAGGCGTGAACGCAGTCGAGTGAAACCATGAAAGCAAAGCTTGGCTCAAAAAACGGTGTCACTGCTCAACATTTATCTGTGATAAATGGTGCTGAAGAATTCTCGCCCGCTAAGATCTAGTGTCTGCGTTATTGAGGTGAACAAATAGGTCACTGGATAATTGTGCCTTTGGCTTGACATAATTCACCAATCAAACCTGGGCCCCGCCCAGTTGTGTACACTGAATCACACACTTTTGTGTGAGCCACTTGGGTTTTTCCCTCCGTGAAAACAAAGGTGAGGTTTTGTTCCTGATGAGAAGGGATCTACAGATCACTTTCACACGCTGCAGTTTCATTTTCCCCATCCGGCACCTCAGCGAGGCCCTCGATAGGGCTCGGGAGGGCGTGCGCCTCCACCATTTTATCATTAAATAGTTTTAACACGCAACACTGCAGCCAGTGTGTGCTATCGCGGGGACAATGTGTTTCTGCTGAACATCTGGAACGTATCCCTGCTGGGCGGGACCGTCCCTTCGGGGATTAATATTGCTTTTCTGTCACCGGTGATATTTCATTCATTTCTCTTAATTTTTCAGGTGATGGATTCAATTTGGAGGATGCTGTTGGAGACAATGCCGGGGCTGATCAGCCAGCATCAGGGAGCAGCCGCAGCATGGGACCTGGAGGTTAGTCACTACTCTGAGTTATCACTGCTGTTTTTATCTGTGCAACCAAATAGCTGAAAGATCCTAAGTTCACTGGGTTGCACGTTTGGGTAAACAACACTGAAGAGATGGTTTCGGGAGATCCACGCTGCGGTAGTTACAGAATCAGATTTTTTTTTTTTATTTCGATCATGCATTTCAAAACTCTGGACCAATGATTTCTCTTATCATGTCCCTTCTTGTGAAGCATTCCTCAATGCTAACGCAGATAAAAGATGTTTGGCTACAGAAACCATGTGACATGATCTCAGTTCTTTGTAAATCCTGAAATTAGTGGCTTACAAATTACACAGGCTTACATTATTTGTCCATCGGTTCAAGATCATCAGGCCAGTCGCATCATTCGTTCAGCTTTTGTTGTTCCCTCTGGGGCTGTAAAGTCTCACATCTTAGCACGACCAACTTCCTTATTGACAATAGCAAACGGCATGAGGAAGCCATTGTCTGACACCCATTGTGCTGGAGGAAGTCTGGCCTCTAGACTCAATAAAGTCACAGCTTTAGTCCACGAATTTTGCTGCACACATATACTTGAGACAGCGACTTGGTAGTCTGAGCTTCCGGACATCCATCTGGTTGACTTCTGATCCCAAGAAACCCGTTCCGATTAAATGAGCTTTGTCTCCTTGACGAGACAATGGAGTCGTTTTATCTTCTGGGTTGAGAGTTTCATCGCTAGCCGTGAAGCAATTTGACAGCGGCATTTCAACGCCACTTTATCCAAAGCAGCTTCATCCTCCATCCCGAGGCTGATGCTTCTAGTTTGGCATAATCATTATAATCTAATGAAAGGCGCTTGTCTTCAGTGGCCTGTCATTAGCGGCTTTGTCGAGTTGCGACAGGCAGGAGGGCGGCCGTGATGTCACAGGCACATACAGGCATGAGTCGATGTCGAGAGGAGATAGTTTGCATATCGAATCGAAGATCGGAGCGGTGGAGAGAAGAGAGAGTGTTTTCATTCTCCGAGATTTTATCTCTCTGATATCAAAAAAGCATCTCATGCATGTAGAGAACTGACACGTCATGCAGAGTCGTGTTTGTGTATGTATGTGTGTGTCTGCTTAGGACAGAAATCCGACACCTCTTTGATGCCTGCGAGGTATAAACTACCACAAAGAGAATAATTTTGCCCTCCTCCTGTGCCCTTTCCTCACAGTGCACCATTCACACATATGAAAGGGAAAGTCTGAAGTCTCTCCCACATTTAATCACTTGTCTCTCTCTCTTTTTCTTTTTTCCTCAGCACATGAAGCACAGGCTGAAGGTAAGGCATTGCTTAAATGGCCTCTCTTTCAAAATGTGCACAATCACAAGAATTTAATGAACATATCACGCCATATTGTACAAATCCAAGGCAGGTGCACGAGCAGCTTCGTCGCCAACAGCGCTAGTAAAAGACCTCTCTTTGTCTCTATCTCTATCTCTCTCTCTCTCTCTGTCTCTGTCTGTCTGTCTCTCTCTCTCTCTCTCTCTCTCTCTCTGTCTCTCTGTCTCTCTGTCTCTCTGTCTCTCTGTCTCTCTCTCTCTCTCTCTCTCTCTGTGTCTCTGTCTCTCTCTCTCTCTGTCTCTCACACACGCGGACTCGCACAGGATATTACAGGCATGCCACTGACAATAAAAACAGGATAGGAAGACTCAGCGGAAAATGCCTCTCCTCTATTGTTTCAGTTGAAACAATACAATAAACTGGGCCTCTTTTAGCGTATTTCACTGTGAAAACTGGCGTAGTCACGCTACATCTGTTGGAAGTGCTGCTAGCGCGAAGCTCTTCCGCGGTGGAAGTGACTTCTGTTCCCGATCCGCAAACTGAGAGCAGATGGCGGCAGGATGACAGGTGCGCGGCTGCGCCTCTTTAAATAAATGGTTCCTCGTGTCACGTTGAGCAGCCTGCCTCAGTCGTGTTTGTATGCAAATCTCTGGCTGCCAGAGTTGCCATCCCAAGTCCCCATGTTCATGACTGTTAAACCAGTTTGTGAGAGCCGCCCCTGCAAACGTTACTAACCGTATATCCATGTTTTTTCTGTTCCGGTCCAACAGGCAAACCTGAAGCCCAAGGTGAGTTATCCTTCCTCTCCCCCCTTTTTTTTTTTTTTGTTTTGAACACATGAATCCAACTTACTTAACCACACCAGCAGCAAAGGCGCTCCCCTATTATCATCCAGAGCCCCAGGCAGGTGTATTGTTGCTGCAGCTGCTAGTTGACATTTTCCCCTTGAGTCTTTTACCCTGGAACTCCAGTAAATATCTGTCCAATTTTGTAAAGGACAACGTCAATCATAAGTGACGGTTGTGCCTTTTCTAAACCTCAGGGCCAAACTTGCCCTAAGCCAAAACTCTGTGCTGATGATTGCCTTAAAAAGTGTAGAAATCTTACAGTGTAAAACACGCTTCTCAGTATATACTGTTAGTGATATGCTATGAGGTATGGACAAGCTCCATATATCTGATTTTCCCCTGACCCCTGACCTCAGGGTCTTGTTGTTTCACCATCTTAAGATGTGGGTGGTGGTTGCTGACCATATGTGGTTCCCATTGTGTTTCCATATTCCCTAAGAGCCTCTTATCTGTCTCTTTGTCTATGTGTGCACCCAGCATGTGTTTTTTTTACACCACACATCCTTGTGCGTCACAATTACTGCTTCTGCCTTTGTACACATGCATGTTTGAACATGTCGGCACCCACCTTCCCTTTCTTCTGCTTGACTTTGTTTCCCTGTTTTATTCAACTTAATTTCTCTGACTCACATGTTGGAATTTTGCCCGAATCACACGAGTGCTCTGACTCATGGAGGTACCTGGTATTTTTCTCAGCTATAATATTTGTTTACCGCTGCATTTTGCTGCCCACTTTGATCTGTGCTGACTCATCAATCACCCTTAAACATTTCTCCCGTCTTCAACATCTCTTTTTCTTTCTGCTGCCATTATGAAACCACCGCAGGGGAAAGGTGGCATTTCTACTAAAATGTAAATGGGAACAATGAGGAGCAAGTAAAATACAGGGGGAAAAAAATCACAGTATACACTCCACTGGGTTGTATTCTTTTTAGATCCAGATGTGATTTAATTAAGTTAAATAAGATCACCTGCCAGTAAGTAGTAGCTGATACAGTAATAGTGTACATACTATTAAAATAACAATGAAACACTGCACTTATGCAGCACTTTCCAGAGTAAGCAAAGACGTTTTGCTTAGTAAATACACAAGGATGCATTTAACAGAATCACTGGATGTTTACATAACAACAAGACTGTTTGTTGTAAGTTTTCTTTTATTGCTGTGTTCACTGCCAAAATACACTTGGTTAAATAATAATAACAATAATAATAATAATGTTGTAATTCTGTACTGCACCTTACTAGTTTTGCCGAGGAAACGTTCCATATTGTACATGATTTAATAGAAGCTTAAACGGTGTTTAGCAGGGATATTGATCAGCATCCTTGTATTTCAACATTAGCCTGTGTGCATCCGCTGGTTTGAGCGATGAGACCCTGAATTTGCAGTTTCCCGTGACGCAGCATAAAAACTATTCAGATTGGCGTTGCCGTAGCAACTGGGGTACAGGTGCAGACAGATTAATGCTGTCAGTGTGAATGCTTTCAGACGTCTAAATTGTAGGATAGGCATGTGAAATGGGATCAGAACATGCTGGGAGGTGGCACATCTCTATCCATGTCTCTCATTCACACACAGACAGTACACACGCACACACCTGCTTTACTGATGCTTACACTGAGCTGCTGCTCATTATTTGCACCTGAAAAATGGCACCCAGTACGGATACGACTGTGCATTACAAGCCCTATAAGCAGGTGTTAAACTAGAGTGGTCGTAAATATTGAATGTAGTATGTTCACAGCTGCTTTTACAGATGGACTCTGATGTGTGACTCTATTGTATGTGTGTCCTGCAGACTCTGGCTCCAGCTCTCTAGCTGGCGTCCTGGGAGGCATCGGCGTGGCTTTGGTGGGAGCAGCAGCTGGTTACTTCACCTACCAGAAGAAGAAGCTTTGCTTCAAAAACAGACAGGGTAATTATCTTGCTGCCTGATATCCGGCCAATAAAAGAAAAAGTTAACCGGGTCATGTAGGAGTTTACTCTAAGATTGACGTGCGGGATGAATCCCTTCAGACTACAGTTTCTTAATTACCGACCTGCGAGCCAAGATTTTGTTTATTTTGATTGCCGATGTAGTCCATCATCAATCTGTCAGCATCTTTAGTAACACTTTGGCTCCAGCCAGGCCCAAGTATGAAATAGGGTGGAGTCTACGTGGGTGTGTGTGTATATGTGCGTGGGTGTGTGTGTGTGTGTGTGTGTGTGTGTAGGTCAGCAGTCTCTCTGAGACTTCGCAGACTCAGCTTTAGCCCTTAGAAACTGTCAATTGCACTGAACTCCCCCACGCACATTCTGCATACTAATACTACCAATTCAGCAAAGTTTTCATTTACAGTCAACATGTAAAATAGGTCATTTGTCTTCCACGACGTAGAACAAAAGTCACGTCCAGGAGAGGGATTACGCCATGATGTTTTATTTATTTGTATTTATCAGCACTCTAAAACTGGGTAAACATCACGTCTAGAAATGCATTTATCTCATTCCCCAACGAATACTGACATTCGCTGTTCATGAATATGAATGATTGTCCCCGAGCGGTTGAGAGACAGAAATGACATTGACAATGTAATCAGGATGTACAGCCTGGAGCTGCTCCAGTGAAGATGAATAGGAAGCCTGCGCTGCTCCGAAATGAGCTCTCACACCAGAAAGAAAGGGGGGAAAAAAGAGAGAAATTTCACGGTGGCGATGATATGCAATTAGCGCCGAGAAGCATGTGGCAAAACTTCCCCCCTGGGTGCTTTTACTTTAATGCTTCATTTCTGGTCAGCTCATGAAATCCGAACTGACACGCAGTGACTCATCGGCTTCATTTTGTCTCTTCGTGTTTTCTGCGTCTCTGTGTTTGTCTCAGAAGCCGATCCGGAGGCCGCACGCAAAGCTGACGCAGCAGAGGCTCAGTCGGATCCCCAGGGTAGGACGCAAAACACAAAAAAAAACATTTTAAGTCCAGCTCGCACGGCTCTCACAACACTCTGACCATTTATGTCGTCTCGGGTCTCTTGTTACAGTCCTCAGCAACCTGTTGAACTCCTCCTAGACCAGCGATGATCTCATGACTGCCTGGACCAACTACGGGCAAACAGAGTGGCAATCTCACTGTTAGGCTCTCTCTTCTGTAGAGCTAAATTACTGTGAGGCCCCAGAACTGGGCTGTGTGTGTGTATGTGTGTGCATCTGTGTGCGTCTATGCCTGATTGTGTGTGTGAGCCTGATGATGTGTGTGTGTGCGTGTGTGTTTGTTCTTGTGTGTGCATCTATGTGGGGGGGAAAACGAGATAGACAAGAGCAAAGGAAGTAGATATATGTGAACCTTAGGGCTTTTATGATTACTAGAACATAGGAATTTATTAAAATGATTGGTCAAACTTTCTACATTAAACCAAATCTAAGATCTTTTTTAAGTCATTAGAGAGATTAAATCTCAAATTCATTATTACCATGAGATGGCTAAATTATAGAAATACCTTTCTTATTTTCCTAGCACGGCTGCGTTCCAGCCAGAGTAATTCAGTGTGAATATAAACCAGTGACGGATATCGATGTTGTGGACGTTTTAACTTTGTACTGAATTCTTAAAGTGTTTTTTTTTTCCTAATTATTCTGTCATCATTTGAGCCACTTTCATGATTTGGAAATTTCACAGGCGATGTTGAGTAAAACACGTGTCTTTTTTTTCAATGATATTTCCTGCGGGCAACAGGGGGCTTCACTCACTACCGCTTAGCACTGTTTTTCCTGGTGCCTGATTGGGAAAAATAGCACAGGATTGTAATCCACCAGTTACATCATTCGATGCATGTTCAGTGGGCCGCTTTATGTCCTCGTATGCGTGTGTCTGTGTGTTTGTTTGGGCGTGTCTCTTTTCAACCGGTGACGGGGCTTAGTTTTTAATCATGTTTGTTGACAGCTGTTTTAATTATCATGTCAGTTCGAGGATAAATTAAAATGAGTGGAAAAAAATGATGCCGTTCCCCATGATATAGTCTCCCGTCTTCTGAACATTTTAAATAACATGTAAATATGACAGACTGGGCCGAGACTGGCCCGATTTTCCCGTTCAGAAGAGGTCATGTTAGCAGTGTATTAGACATTGATCTGATGTACAGTAGTGTGTGTGTGTCGGTCTAGTTGTGATGCAGTAATTTCTCCTCTTAGTGCCTTTTGCTGACGCAGCCTGGCTTGACCAATCTACAGACACACAGGGACGAGAGCTGCGACAATTAGAGTGAAAAAGGGCCAACTAGGAGATGAATGTATCGGAACATACTGCAAATAAAATTGAGGAATGTATAATCTCAAATCAAAATCGTGGTAGTTGAAACAGAATGACCCTCGCCTTTTACAGCACATGTACTGTAAGTGTGTGTGAACGTTATTGTGACAGCTGCTGTGTGTGCGTTCCCGTTGGTGCAGTTCGCTGTTTGTTTCCATTGCTTTCAGTTGAACGAGTGCAGCGCCAGGAAAACTCTCCTCATTGTGTGTCTCTCTGGTTGAGGCGAGCCAGTGGCTGTCCCAGTGTTTTTGTATCTTTCATATTTCCACTCACCTGTGATTTTTTTTTTTTTTTTTTAATATGAATTTTACATTTAGCAGTGGTGCCTCAGAGCTGACACAGATAAAGTCGACCTGTTTGCTGTGGTATTTTGTGATTGTGAACGCCTCCGAACTTGCGCTACAGCATTAAAAAATAAAAACAGCCTGACAGTTTTTTGTTTTATTTTTAGATTTTTTTTTTTTTTCGGCCGCTGTAGCACAAATATTAACTTCTGAATGTCCTTTTTTTTTGTTGCCTTGCAGTTTTGTACTTGCTCTGCTCCCTTTAAACTTGGAAATAGGGTTATAGCGGTCGCATAGTGCTGCAGTTCATGTAAACTGTGTTACTTGTAAAGCACCATATAGCTGCAATACAGGACAGAGACTGTTGCTAACAGCCTAGCCTCAAGATGAGAAATACTAATAGTCTGTGATGTCACATATCGATTAATCCTACTGTATAAACTGTGGGCTGGACGCCGGGTCAAAGCTCTGTTTGAAATGCCTTCTTATCCTGTAACCTGTGAAAGACGAGAGTCTCTGAGCAGCACACAGAACAAGTGGACAGTGTGTCTGAAATCTCATCTGCATCTGCTTACAATGGCGTGGTGTGATGATGCACAAAAAACCCGATGAGAGATAGTAGTACAAGCTTTCAAGATACAGCCACCGATGCCTTCAAATCACAAACAAAATCCCCTTTTTACTGCAGGGCCCGCAGCGGGTTTCAACAAACATACTCCACGGCCCAGCGGTGCACATTCCAAAATCCTTTCCTGAGAGCGATTCAGTATAAAGGAGACTGAAGCGACAACAAATCCCTAAAAATGAAACGAGAGACTCGCTCTTGTTTTTTAGCATGACGTAGACGGTCAGATTCCTTGTGAACACAAACGACGGCAGTGCAGCGTCCAAACCAGAATGTAAAACGAGGAAATCGCAGACTTATTGGGTCCTGAAGTGCACTTCACAAACGACACTAGGGCATCAACCATTGTGCTGACCTGTCCTGCCTTATGTCACCTCTTGAATATCCCAGCAAGGAAAAGACAAAGAACAAAAACAGAGCCAGAGGGAAAGAGTGAAACAAGCAGAGATGTTTTGCAGGTGATTTTATTAACACAATCTCTATGGGAGAAGCACTTTCCTATCCTGTATACATCTTGATTCATATTAGACAATTCATCCTTTGATGTAGACTAGTGACTTTTCCTTTTTATTTAAATATTCTGTGTTTTTATTTTGTGCAGGAACTGTCTACTTCATGTTTGTCATCTGGCACTAGTGTTGTTCTTCTGGAATTGTGTAAATAATGTTTGAGGAGTCAAATAAACAGTTTTCGTGGGAGTTGGTGTTTTATTTCCCTGCCTGTGTGTGACCACTGAAATGTCCTTTAATATCCTTAAATGTCTTTATCTACATAACCATTTTCATCAACACATTTACTCTGAGTCTGTGTCTCTGGCTTCAGAAGGTTGACAGAATAGTCATGAGACCTGACCATGAAATGACTGACATGTTAGGCATTTATAGAAGGCAACTCGCACACATAGTTTCAAGCAGCGAGCATGATTGATGGTGACAGGCCCATAAAGATACGCCCCGAGGCCCTCGGATGAAAATGTGGGAACCTGTGTGGCTTTTTCTTGCCTGACGTGTGCACTGTGAATGTGCACTTATTTGTCTCTTCCCTGGCAGCCATTATAACCACACCAACTGTAAACCACCTAATTAAAGCCAGTGCTGCGGCTTTGATGACTCACTCCTGACTCAGTAATGGAGTTAATTCGATTCCAAGTCAATCTGGGTAAATTATCGTTCATGGCTGAAGCTGGAAAACTCCGCCTGTGACGTGATCTGTGGGAGAAACACACCCACAAAGAGACCAAACGTGAACGTTGCACACTGATCACTTACTCGTGAGTTTCTCGTTATTGATTTACTGCTTGTTGACAATGGCAGTTTAGTGTTGTGGACACTTAAACAGCTTCAACAACCCACTGATCCTTATGGGTCAATGTTTAAACCGGTGACCCCAAACATGGGGATCAGGGACCCTCAGGGGTTCAAAAGATTTATCTTGAGCTTCACAAAACGACAAACTATGACCAATAAAAATTATTTTAGATCTGTTTACTTCCCTCATCAGCTCCTGAATTCCCTGCCAAGCGAGGTATGATATTTGTTTGCTTTTTAATCTGTCAGAGTGCAGGTGCAGGTGTTTGAAATCTGCATTCGTGAAGATCCTCAAACATGAAGTTTATGTTTGTTATTTATTTTATTAATTCATCTCAAGTGGAGCCTCCCAAGTCAAACACCAAACAAGAGCAGTTCCGGGATGCTCTCTCAGGTACTGGAAGCAAGGCCCGTTAATATCATAAAACATCTACTGTGTGGCGCGTGCACAGGGGCAGGTTGCAGCAAGGAGGAAATTTCCAAAATAAAAGCACCAATCTTGACGCCACCAACATCTGCTTCTTGTTTTTACACACACTTCCGGGCATAAAATGACGCGGGAAATCCGGGGGACCGGATGCTTTATGTTGTTTTGACCAGTTATATTATAAACTATCTTTGGTTTTATGTTGTAGCTACTACTACTACTACTACAACTACTACTACTAATAATAATAAATTACCACAACAGACTTTTCAGTCTTTTGGAGATAGCCTTAGATGAAGGCACACAAAATCAGAATGTTTGGAAAATGCTTCCAGCCATTGGCATCAGCAGAAAACTTTAGTTTTTAAGTTTTAAGTATGCAACATTTTCCCATTTCCCTGTCCCAAAACTCCACCACCTGCATCATAATCCAAACCCCATTCATTTATCATATAACATCTGTCCTGCAGCAGCTCTACTACATAACCTCGCTCCTCAGTACCAAACTAACCTTCCCCACTTTCAAATCCCAGCTCAAAACTCTTTATTCTCTTTGATAACTTTTCCCCATTCATCTGTAATACTGTATGTTTATAAATATTTGTTTTTGTTTTTTTTAAATTGTTCTGATGAGTATGCCACAATCCCAGCAGATATGGAGCTGCCCATCTCGAGTTTCAGTCCTTTTTGACAATTTCTTTTCTTTCTTTTTTTTAAATACTGTCCTTCACTGCTATACTCCAGACAAATGTAAATTTCCCTGGTGATCTTAAAAGTTGATGAATTGTTTTAATGGTATCCTTGAGAATCCTGAAAGATGCCTATAAACAAAATCTGTCATTATGATTATTAAAGATGAGGAGATAATTATGAACTGTAAACTTAATCATGATGGTAATTCCCTGTGTCTCCAGTTTGTTGCCAGGTTTCATTTTTGAGGTTTTTTGGATACCTTAAGAGGTCAAAGAGTGCAGCATTGCACAAGAAGAAGAACAAAAAAAACAAATGTCAGAGACAGCGAGTTTGTCTCTAAGTCATCCAAGACAGAAAAAAATCGACTGTCATGTTTTCCAGTGCGCATTTACTACATTGGGGTCGACGTGGATGTGCGCTGCTATCCTAGTCATTACAGTAACGAGTGGGAGGAGCTGGACCTCACAGCAAAGGAAGAAATGTGTAGCATTGGTGTGTTTATATGAATCTATGCATTGTGCAGGTATGAGGTGAGTTTTTCCGCCCTTTTTTACGGCAGGTTTGTTTGAAATGTTTTAAGGAAGAGAAGCGACGCACACGATGCGTCTGTTTGATGTGGGCGTGTTTGCTTTCTTGCACCGCAGACCTGCAGGACTCTCTTGGCACCTTTGATGTATTAACTTAAGGTGCAAAGTCAGAGTCGCCTTTTGAACCAACACTGAAAGTGTTAAAGTGCAGGGTGCAGAGTAGAGCTGTCACCTCAGCTGCTGCAGGAGTGAGAGGAGTTCATGTGGCGTTCAGGGACTTCCTGAAGTGTCTGACATAGAGCCACTGTGAGCAGCTGTCAGGCTGCAGAGAAAACAGACAGCATCTTTGGTAAAAGACAAAAATTTGAAAATGAGGTAGCAGATTACTGCTGTAGGCTGGAAAACTATCTGAATATTTTTGTTAAATATTAAATGAATGACTGAAAGATAACGTGACAGATTGTGGAGGAGGGACTCAGGCCTAAAAGTAGTAAGTCTGTGTTTGTGACAAAACTGCAAAACAAGTCCTGTATTCAAAACTTGACTCAAAATCTTGAGAGCTTAAAACCAAAATAGACTCATAATATGGAAAGCTGAGGTCTTAATGAGGTAAGAAAACAGTTGATGAAACTGAAACAAGTTCAACTAGTTACCGTTGTTACCGTTGTGTACCTAGATAACCCGAGGCCTGTTCTGAGAGGTCTTGATATGTTTTCTCATCAGTATCCTGTAAGAGCGGTGTCATTACATGTCATCATGTAACCTGTGACTGACAGCTTATCCAGGGTGTATTTCCTGCATTCACCCTACGATAGGCTCCAGCAGACCCCAATTGCACCATTGGGTTCAAAGTGGGTAAGAAAATGCCCAAAGTGCTTTTTTGTAAAACATGTATTTATCAGAAGAAGCTCAAGAGGTTTGTATTGTCAAGAACCTCACAATTCAGTTACTTTTTGATTTGATATCTGTAATACTTTAACACTGCCTGGCGCAGCTTAAACAAGACCTTACTTTTGTCCTTGTCTTTAATGCATGTTTTCCAGATTTACACTGGAATCTAAAATGACTCCAAACTTTAGCTTCAAAAGTTGAATTTGCTGCTGCGACTTCCTTTGGCTTCTGTCCATACGTTGCAAATCATATGAAAGTGTTGCTCACCTTGTCCCCAATTACCACTGGCTTTAACTGACTCAGAGGATTTCTTGAATTACTATTGAAGTGGGAAAAAATGTATTGCCATGCAGTGATAACTCGTTATTTTCAGATTTAGAAACATTTCGATGAACAACATGTACAGATTTGTGATGTTTATTTGACAGAAAGTGTGTGAAAGTGTGAACTGACTTGAAACCAACTTGGTGTCTGGTAAAATGTTACGCACGTGTGAAACTACAACTACCTCTATCCATCTACTTTCTGGACTCTGCTCTTGGGGCAATGGCAGTGAATACACACAGACTCCATTCACTCTCACACTCACACCCAGGGGTGATTTATAGTGTTCAATTGACCTAAAAATGCATGATTTGGAGTGGCTGATAATAAAGACAAAAAAAAAATGGCAAAACTGACTTTTAACCTGTCACCTTCAGGTCACTCCTGCCTGCACATCTCCTCTTCTGCCTGCTGCTGCTCGCAGGAAGTGATGTCACGGGGGAGGAGGTGGGCAGGAGGCCCAACTTTGTCGTTATTATGGTGGATGACCTCGGCATCGGGGACATAGGGTGCTACGGCAACGACACCATCAGGTTCGTCCGAACAAATGTGTTTTAGCCTGCATATTATGTACGTCTATTTGCTGACTCAAAGTTTTCATGTTTTGTCACCACGGGCATGATGTTCTGCCCGGAAATCGTACTTCCTGACACCTGCTCCGTTCCTGCAGGACTCCAAACATAGACAGACTTGCCTCCGAGGGAGTGAAGCTGACGCAGCACATATCAGCGGCTCCTCTTTGCACCCCGAGCCGGACTGCCTTCATGACGGGGCGCTATCCCCTACGATCTGGTAAAAACCACCAAACCCCAAAAGCATATCTGTCTTTACAAATCATACCTGTCAAATGATGTTGGATAGTATTTTACCACCTTTTTTCACTTTTGAAATGTGTGTGTCTGGTACTCAGGGATGAGCGGGGCAGGTCGTGTGCAGGTGCTGCTGTTCCTCGGAGGCTCGGGGGGGCTGATGCCCACCGAAACCACCTTTGCTAAGAGGCTGCAGCAGCAGGGATACAGCACCGGCCTCGTGGGTGAGACATTTTAATTTGATGTGGTTTGTAAGCGTATCTCCTGACTCATCTTAGGCCTTCATTTAAATTGTGGCACTGTCTGTGCCTCTCTTCTGCTCAGTGACACACTGTTACACTTGCATTGTGTAGTAGGGAGTAGTAACTTTGAAGTTGTTGTTTAGGGCGATCGCCTGTTTACTTTGAAAGTTCATAAGTTGCTCAGTTGCTTTATCCTACATTACTACTATCAATTCAACCTTTTTACCAGATGGATTTATTACACTGTCAATACATTACTGACTAATTGAATTTGTTATTGTCACTTTTTAGGACATCCATCTATTATCTTACCCATGTTGTATCTTAAAGGTGTTGCCAGGAACTGCACTAGCCTAACTCCAGCTCATGTACTGTATTACAGGGATTGCAGGACACACCCACACACATACACACCCACACACATCATCCGCTCTCATATTTTTTTGACTGTGGGAGGAAACTGGAACACCTGGATAAGACCCAAGCACGCATGAAGCTAACATGCAAACTCTACACAGAAAGGCTTGTAATCTGAGCCTCGGATGACGCTCACCACTCCAACTACTGTGTGGCCCATCTTAGGACATGTATTTTGTAATTTAGAACAGAATTAATTTTATGAGTAACCCTCCTAAAACAGCTCCTGCTTGAGTGTACACTATAGTTTTGCATTGGCTCTGGTCACACCCGTGTGTGTGTGTGTGTGTGTGTGTGTGTGTGTGTGTGTGTGTGTGTGTGTGTGTGTGTGTGTGTGTGTGTGTGTGTGTGTGCGTGTGTGTGTGTGTGTGTTTTTCACACTGGAAATACGGTGTGGATCTCTCTGTGTCTCTGTTTCCACAGGTAAGTGGCACCTTGGTGTGAACTGCGAAGGCAGAGGGGACCACTGCCACCACCCCAACCAGCACGGCTTCACATACTTCTACGGGCTGCCCTTCACCCTCTTCAATGACTGTTTGCCTGGGGAGAAGAGCGAAGTGCTGGCAGACCTGCAGCACGCACTCAGAAATCTCACCGCGCTGCTCGGAGTCGGGCTTTTCACACTGGTGAGGACAGTGACTCAGAAGTTACATCTCGGAAGAGGACACGTATTATCAGTGAAAGCACACAATATGAGAAAAAGATGCTTTATCGAGGAAACAAAATCGAAAACAAAAGCCAAAACAAATGGAATATATCGGGGTTTCCAGATGAAGAGAATAACAAAGCCTTGTTGTGTCGCTCGCTCCAAAGCAAAATAAAGAATATGTAATCACTTAGACATGAGCTACAGGGTTGGAAAAAAGATTGGGAACAGAAGCTGCAATTGTGAAATCAGCAGTCACCCCAGCCAGAAACCTGTTTCAAGAGGTCGAAAACAAATCAGAGGGGGAAACAAAAGCTTAATTCAAAGGCTAAAAATCAGTCTGAGATGAGCAGAGCAGCATGTGACAGGACTTGAAAAACTGCTTTCAAATTTATCAGATATATTCCACATGTAAATCTAAATGCAAACTTAATTCTAATTCAAGTACATACATGAACAAAGAACACAATGTACTACCTTGTGGAAATAAATGATCAACTTGTTGATGGTTTGTGATTCCACCTAGTGGCAAAATCCTGAAAATTCATCCCAGTTTATCTGTGACGGAGAGTTTACGTCTCCAGGGGAACAAAGATCGGCACAGATCCTGTTGCCATGGAGATATTGATAATAAATATTGAGTCATTATCAGAGAGATGTCAGTTCGACACGTCCGATTTTTTGGTTTAGTTTCAGCTTGTGACTCATAAGAGATCTATATTGTGTAGCAAAAGAGCCTCTTTGATCTAAATTCATATTGTGCCTTTTCTAATGTGTCTCTATGGGCATCAGTATTATTCGTCCATGGCCGCGATATCTCACAAAAAGTGCATAAAAGTTATATTTTCCATTTTTTGTGCTTTTTCTTTGCACCCTCTCTTCAAATCTCCTTGACTTTCAGGTGTGTGTCCGTGCGTGCGGCCTCCTGG
Source organism: Karalla daura (assembly GCA_029224185.1). Classification (NCBI taxonomy): domain Eukaryota; kingdom Metazoa; phylum Chordata; class Actinopteri; order Chaetodontiformes; family Leiognathidae; genus Karalla; species Karalla daura. The sequence goes on from CM055202.1 coordinate 10,717,530, forward strand.
ACGTCAGCCCGCGCTTCCTGGTGGCACTTTTCCTCCTCGCCACCCTGGGGACCGCCGTGTGGTACGTGCCCTTCGGATTCCTGCAGACATGGAACTGCATCATCATGAGGAACCAGGACGTGATCGAACAGCCGATGACATTGGAGACTTTGCCCGGGAGGCTCCTCAGAGAGGCGCAAAGTTTTATAAAGAGGTAGGAATGCAGGAGTAAAACTCATGTGTTGTTGTTGTTGCTGTAATCACAACCATAAAACCCCACCGGGCAGATTTTACAATTTGATTGGAGCAGATTCCGATTTTACATGCATATGTGGTTTGATCATTGACTGACTAGACTTGTTCATGCCGGAGCAAGAAGCGGCATGTGTGAAACTTTATTATTTATTGCAAGCAAGAAGCTACTTTTCCCACTGTCTTTCATAAAAAAGCACCCAAAGCAACTCTTTGCTGGTCTTTTTTCTGACATTTCTCCCCTTGGCTCAAAGCCCATTTGTTTCAGCTGAAGACATAAATATTTAAAAATGTTTAATTAACTTAAAAGGTAATTTTCAGCAGCAGATTAATACCCATGCCGTGCCCTACTGAGTATTACTGCAGCACAGCGGTGCATGTGGGATTGCTTTAAACCACTGCAGTTCCCATGTTCCCTTTGCCTCGAGGCAAAACTGGTTTCATATTAAGCTTTGATTGAAAGCGCCGTCCTCTGCTTCATCATCCCGACATTAAACCATCAGTGGTTGATATTAAAAATGGCTGAGAGTTCTTCCTGTGATCATTTTCTTCTCTGTCTTGCTCCTCCTCAGGAATGTCGATCATCCATTCCTCCTCATATTCTCAATGGCCCATGTCCACACTCCGCTATTCACCAATCCATCTTTTGCCGGCAAAAGTCGCCACGGTCGCTACGGTGACAACCTGGAGGAGGTGGACTGGATGGTCGGTGAGTAAAGGCTCTAAAGTAGCCGTGAATATCGTCACCCAGCGGCCATAAACATGCAGTAAACCAGACTTGTGCTTTAAGATCAAACTGGGCCATCTCTGATATGCACACATGAATTCGTTGTGCAGGTAAAATTACAGAGACCGTGGACTCCCTCGGACTTGCCAACAACACTCTGATGTACTTTACCTCCGACCACGGCGGATTCCTCGAGGATTCTGACCCAGTTATTGGCCAGAAAGGAGGCTGGAACAGCATCTATAAAGGTTTGCACCACCGACCCTGTTGTCTTCAGTGTCACTCTAAAATGAGTGTCAAGTTCAATCCTGCCTGATTCAGCCACACCCACAGATACTGTAAGATGAAGATAAGATAATATAAGTACTTTGTTTATCCCTGAAGGTGAATTGTTCTGTCCAGCAGCCAAAAATCATACAGAACATCACATGCACAATATATAACAATATACAACAGTCAACACAATCAGTATTATTGTAATAACTCGCTGTATGTGTCACTTTATAGTGAAAGTGTGTACAGCTGCAACAACTAACCGATGAATCAACTGTTAGTAAAGTAATAATAACAATAATCAACAACTATTTAGTCAAATCAAGATCTTATCTTGCCATCAACAGTCATCACCATTTTTGCCTCTTTTTATGAACAGAACTCAATTGAGAAAGTAATCCAGTACAAGAGTCATTGTTTGTTGTGTAATTTCCCTCTCGTGTAGGTGGTAAAGCGATGGGCGGCTGGGAGGGGGGGATCAGGGTCCCTGGGATCATGCGCTGGCCTGGCAGACTGGCAGCTGGGAGAGTAGTGGATGAACCCACCAGCCTCATGGACCTGTACCCAACGCTGAAGCACTTGGCCGAGGACACGCAGCCAGACAGGTACAGTCAGCGTTACACGGCTGCTCTCTTTTCTTTGTTTGAGTCTGTTTTCTTTCTGTCGCCGGGTCTCATTTGTCTCCCTGGAGCTTTGCTCTCGGGGAGGCTGAAAAGCCCCTGTTATTTGTTAGATACAACAGCGCTGCACACCATTGTTTAGAGTGAAAAAGAAAGGGAGGGAAGGGCCATACAATTACGCTCAACATGAGCATAATCATTTGATTGTTTTGCGCCCAGTTGATTACACAGTGGGTCCAAAAGTACTGCTCTTCATTATCTGGAAACAGCTGCAGCTTTTGTCTCACAGAAGGCTGCCCTGCACACGCTGATTAAACTAATTCAACGAGCATTTTAGGTGACAACTTATTAATCATTGATCCTGAAATGACAAGATTGTGGTGCCGGGATAATTATTCCTCCTTAAAACCACAGGAAGCAATAATGTGGCCGTTGCAATTTGAGATCACAGAACAAAGTGTCTCTTTCTCCTCGAACGCAGCGGTAATGCTTGTATTTCACCCACCTCCTCGTCTCTTTTTTTCCTTTTTTCTGTCTTTCTTTTTTTTTACCCTCCTCAAAGACAATTAGATGGCTATAACCTCATGCCACTTCTGGAAGGGGAGACAGAGCGATCGGAGCACGAGTTCATGTTCCACTACTGTGGCACCTACCTGAACGCTGTACGCTGGCACCCGCCTGGAAGTAAGTCCACACCTGCAGACACAGAGAGGCAAATAATCAAAGGAGCAGACTCACTTTTGACTCGACTTCAAGTATTCACAAACAGAATGATAAATCGAGCGTTTAAGTCAAACCGACTCCACCGTCTTGATAACTATGGAAAATATGTGCATGGAAAGGACTAAGCTGCTTCTTAGTTCTTTGTTCATTGGGATAAACAGAATTCACACTACGCCCTAAATCTGGCAGATAATCTTAAAGAGGACCGAACAACTGCATGATAAATGGAGAAAAGAAAGTCACATTTCCAGCAGTTTTGAGTTGATGCAAACATAAATTTACTTGCAATAGGATAGATGCAGACATTTGCGGTGAAAAAATGAATGAAGATGTTTTATTATTGTCTTCCTAGTTTCTTTGCAAAAAGTGATTTCCTACTTGTTTGGGAGCTTGAAAGAGCAGCAGAAATATAGCCCTGTAAAGCGGCTTTGTCATCTCATAACACATTTCTTTTAATTTTCTCCCTGGTTAAAAAATTGGAACCTCCTCCCACAGTCCCCTGGTTCTCTATGTGAGTAAATAAATCTGAGAATATTCCTTCCAGGTGACTCTATCTTCAAGGCGCACTATTTCACTCCCAACTTTTCCCCTCCGGGGGCCGGAGGATGCTACGACACTGGAATCTGTTTGTGCCATGGAGAACACGTGACGCACCACGACCCGCCGCTGCTCTATGACCTTTACCCCGACCCGTCCGAGTCCCGCCCGCTCGCCCCCGACACCGAGCCGCGATACGCCGAGGTCCTCGAGCAGATCTCCAGAGCCGTGGCGAGACACCGGGACACCCTCCCAGACGACACACCCGCTCGCTCCGACGTCCAGAACCAGATGACGTGGGACAGGATCCTGTGGAGACCCTGGCTGCAGCCCTGCTGCGGGACGTTCCCCTTCTGCGGCTGCAAGGAGAGTGCAGCAACACACAACTGAGGTGAAACGAAAATCGTCTTAATGAGGCTCGTCTGTAATTTATGGCCAGTTTCTAGTGTTGTAATAAATAGTGAACGCAATAATATAATACTGTACGGATTGATTGGGGTTGCGCTCGTGAAGGAGTCGCCCGAAATGAATTAAAATACGAGTTCAAGGGATCAAGGGTGAAGTGAATGTTTACATTGTACACTCGATAAGATGCATTGATATGCACATTGAAGGGACCTCTGCTGTTTACACAAGTGCCAGTCACTAAGTGAAAGATGTGCTCTTATTTCTAACATGAAGAAGCTAATATAAAAATGGTGCTTTAAGTCATAACTCAGTGAAAGATTTACTCAAATAAAAAGAACGTGAAGTGCATTTGTGTCTCCTTGAGCTCTGTAATACTCTGTGTTTGTGTTTCAGTCTCACTTCAGTGTATGCGGTCTCTGAGACATTGCACTCATGTGAGACTGAGAGGTGAGACGGAGCGGGTAGTGAAGGCTGTTGGCCTTTAGAGGGCAGAGTTGGACTGTGTTTTGGAAGTGAGCGAGGGAGAGAGGAGGGGGTGAGGGAGAGGGAGAGGGGCTGGGTTCAGCTCAGGCCTGTCACCATGGGTGCATGTGCTGTGCAGTATGAATAATGCTAAAACATCAGGTTCCCGCATATATTTCTCCTCCAAATATGTACATAATTCATAAGAACCGTGTGCAGCCCGGCGACGTCTTGATGGCGACATTGGGCACTGTGATCTTATGTCAGTAGTGATCGGCTGCAGGGTACAAATAACTCTTTCCTTTTGTATTTCTGTGATCATCGTTTTATTTTATTTTTTTTATGAATCAGCTGGAACTCCCACCTGTCTCCTCTTCCAATTTATCAAAATCGGTGTGACAGCGATTAGCTTCTTCTTGACCTTGGAGGAGGGGACTCTTCCTCTCGGGCGCTCCCCGCCAGGAATGTCAGAACATAAGGTCAGCTGTGGCGTGGCGCCCGGGCTTCCTGCCGCACTTTGCTCCCAGTCTGACCGCCAGGACGCCCCCGCCGCTCCCCGAGTAATAAAGACCTGCGAGGGGCGCGTGAGGTGGCGCCACCATCAGTGTCATCATCATCATCATCAATTACCATCACCCTCGTCTTCATCAACGCGCACAGTCTCCCTCCAGCAGCGACTGCCTGTCAAAACGTCGACATTTCTGACAGCAGCAGCTTCTACTACGTGCTCGCATTTCCCGTTTCCTTTCCTTCCTTCCCTCCCTGTTTCCTCATCTCCCTCCACCCCAATCAGCCAATTAATCAATCAGAATTTATTTGTGATGCACATTTTATACAGAATGCTACAGAATGGAGACACTCCAACCCTCTCTCTCTCACGCACGCACCCAGTTCTAATAAAATGCATACGCATTTAAAATTATAGGAAGCTTAAAAGAAAGCTGCTGAAAACTGAGAAAGCACTATCTTTCCAACTATTTGTAGCGTGCTCCTGTGGATTCTCTCTAGTTTCCTCCCACGATCCAAAAACCTGCATGCTCAGGTCGATTCTAAATTTTCCCTCGATGTGAGTGGGAGACTGAAGTACACCTGAGCCTTCACTCTATATGAGCTCCAGCAGAACCTCAGCAACACCACTGGGTACTAAGTGGGTCAAGAAAATGGATGGATGGAACTAAAAATTGCTCGTCTCATCTCCTCACGCCTCGTTGTCTCCTCGTCCTCCTACTCCCCGTCCAAGAAAATCTCCCGGCATCGCCGTCCTCTTCATCGCTGCCATCGCCGTCCTCTTCATCACCGGCGTCATCATCGCCCTAATCGTCGCCATCGCGGTCGCCGTATTTACTCCTCTCACCCCTCCAGCACAGACCCGCACATCAGACACTCCAGCAAGTTCATTACAGTAGCCACTCCATTATATCTCTAACAGTAAATCATGCAGCCGACCATACATAACGACATTTGGCTGTACGTCAGAGTTAATGATGGCTGGTGGGATAGACTGTTCCTGGCTGTACATCATGTCACACGTAAACATGAGCCCGCGTGCTCACACACACATGCACGCGGTGGATCATGTTGTTTTCAAGAGATCGGCGGTTCCCTGTAAAGGTCAGTGTTTCGGGAGCTGCCATAAAGCATTTTTATAACCCTCGGTCTGACACACATAAACACACATCCAGCCTGAAAAGATAGGAATATTGCGTGGCAGCTTAGACACGCTGGAAATGGCTCCTCTGCGCCGAGCATGAAAAACCGTCACTAGCAGCTAAAAGGCTGTTGTCGCATTGTTTTTTGATGTAGTTGTGGGTCTGTTTGGATGCCGCCAGGAATAGAAGTCGTCACAGGCTCGAGAATACTTTTATAATTAACACGGTCGGTGGCTGAAAATTGTCATAAGATTGTCAAATTGTCATTAGTTTTCAATGCTAATACTAACGGTTTTTAACACTAGATTTTTCTCTTTGCTCATTGTATGCCATCATACATTAGGTTAATGATGCATCATTACTTCCTCGGCTTCACCTTCACATGTATTTAATAGCGTATTCACATTCACCTTTGATTGTTATTTCAGTAATGAGAAAATAAACCATTATCCACACACACACCATTCACTCTCACGCTCACACCTAGGGGTAATTCAGAGTCTCTAATTGACCTGAACATGCATGTTTTTGTACTGTGTGATAAACCAGAGTGTCCAAACAAAACCCACCTGGAGGTATGAGTGAGATAAGTGTAAACCACTCATCCGACATGTTCCACCATTTAGAGACACAAACTTCAGATGATCGAGCCTGTTAGTTTGTTGCTCGTGTCTTATCTTTCCTGCAGTTTATTTTCAAATAGCAGCTCATCGTCTGGAGGATTTTATGTTAACCACCATCTGACTGTATGTTCCCAAAGAAAAAGTAGCCTCCTGTTGCTATCTTAACAATCCAAAAGCATATATGCAGGAACATATAATAACCAGTAAATGACAACTACTGTATAATTTCACTTTAATTTGCATCTGATCGATCACTGCAAACACTCAAATGGTGAAACACTTGAAGTCACCCAATCATCTCCTTACTTGAAAAGCCTATTATTTGCCTATTTTTATCCCCAGCAGTGTCACAGTGAGAAGACTCAGATGATTGGACAGTCACTCATACAGTAGCTGTTTGTTTGCTGGGGATGAGTGGGAAGGAAAGAAAAAGGGAAATCTATTTATACACATGAAAATGAGGGCAGAGTCTCTTTGGCCGCTCAGTAGCCATATTACCGCTCTGTACGGCTGAGGTTTCGTTAAAACCACAACTGACCTCTGTGGTAAAGACTTCACATGCCATTACAGTCCACAGTCCAGCGTAGCGTGCACTCTTCGCCCTCTTATGCCTTTTATTATTTCCTCAAAATTAAAGCTAACATCGTCTGCACTGGGCTGAAGGGCCCGAGGCTTTGGGACCAGGAAGCAGGATAGAAAAATACACACAGTGTTGAAAAGTCAATACATTACGAAGGGAAAAAGGGCAAAGGATTCCGCAGATGCAAGGTTTCAGACTTCTCCTGATCGGCCCGTCCAAAATTGCTCCATCAATCAATTGACTATCTGTTTGCCCATCTGCGTGTCTCTCTTGCTGTTTCTCCTCTTTCTTATCTCAGGTGCTCTCACCTACCACAATGGATTGCTGTTGCAAAGCAGCAATTACGCACACATTACCACTCTATTACATTAGGAAGCCCGGGAAAATGTGAGTGATGGAGAGCGCGCGAGTGAGTCTGTGTCAGGTTTGTCAATGAATGAGGCTTTTAGAGAGCAGGACGGAGGCGTTTACTCTGCTGTTGGTGCCAATTGGAGATGTGTTTGTGTGTGTATGTGGGTGTGTGTGTGTGTGTGTGTGTGTGTGTGTGTGTGTAGGTGTGACCATGCAGTATATGTTTTTGTGTGCACAGTGCAGGGTACATGCCTCGTGTTTAGTTTTAGTCTTGTTTACCAGGAATCGCAGCCATAACTGTGTATTCAGGTATTCGTGTTTATGTATAGTGTGTGCATGCATGTGTGAGTGTGTGTGCATGCTTGTGTGCATGTGTACGTGTGTGCATGAGCATGTAATATATGTTTTCCTATGCACAGTGCAGTGTAGAGAATGTGTCCTCACATGCTTTGCTTTAGTCCTATGTGTGTGTCTATCTGTGTGTTGTGTGTGTTTGTGTTTCTTTGCAGCAACAGTGCGCCGAATTGATGATGTGTGTGTGATAGGCTGTGGGGGATGAATTGTTGTCTCTGCTGGGGAACTTTCATCTACACACACACACATACACACACACTCGCACAGCCTCACTCCAACTGACTCTAAGCCTTTCTCAATCTCTGCATGTCTGCACTCTGCCCTTGTATCTAAATGTAGATCTTGTTTTGATCCTGCGGGGCAGTTGTACTGCACCAGATCATGTGTGTATTTTGTGTGTATTTGTGTGTTCAGTGTGGTGCAGTGTTTGAGGTTTAAGTATGTGTCATGTTGTGTGCCATATGGTCAAAATTACCCCGCGCAGGGGACACAGCTTCAGGCAGAGCTTTTGGACCGACATGTTGGTACAAACGAGCAAAGTGCACCTTTCACACAAAACCAAACTTAAACAATACGCACACACACTTTGCTGACACCCAGTAGTGACATTCACAACACATTCAGTCAGTACTACAGTATACTTACGCATGCACACACACAAACACTCTAAAGCACATGCACAACCAACTGTAACAATCAGGCATTTTTTTGGGAAAGGAAGGTGGGGTTTGATGAACAGCAGATAGCTAAATTAGACAATTGTTGCCTGTCTCTCATGCACACACGCACACATAGGCACATTAGCTCTGAGCTTAACCTCTCCTTCTTAAACCGATGCTTCTTAAACCAAGACAAAATTTGGCTGCAACCCTCTCGTCTGTTTTCCAGTTTAGCTCTCAAGAGCAGAAGGAGTAACAGCAGCAGCAGCTCTCGGGCTTTTCGTTTCCCGGGCACGCTTTGATTCAGGGGTGAAAAAAAAGCAGCTGCAGCAAAATGCTAAATTACTCCCGGGCAGTAAGACATGTCAGAGTTGGTGTGTGCAATTTAGGAGAATTACAGGTTTTCAAAGAGAGGCCCACTGCCGCATCTGACACCTCAACCCACATATATGAGCACACGCACACACACACACTCACACATAAACATCGTGAGTGTATTTCAGCTCCGCAGATGTCACAGTGAGGTCAGCTGATATGTATGAATGGCTTCCTGTAAACAGTGTGTTTGCTCCACATATGTTTGCATCATCTCTTGTTGTGGTTAGAAAGCACCAAGTGGGACTCAGCAGTTCTCAAGCTTTGCATTTTATTTCCCCAGACTTTCTTTGTAGAGGCAAGTCACTGAGTCTCATTAGGTCAAAACGACCACATGGATGTTGGAACCGACTGAATGCCATCGTGCTCTGTTTTTAAGGGGTTTAAAGTGCAGGTTTTCACATGAAAACCCTTTTTTCCCCCACTAAGTAGTGATAATCACCACTGCAGGTTGTTAAAAGTAGATTAAAACTAAAATCCATGTGGCTTTCCATTTTTGAACACACAAAATATATCAAAGCAAGGAGGAGAGGAGAATAAAATTACTGACCGGCTTCGGTGCCTCATGAATATCACCCGGGGAAATACGTTCCGTAATACTCAGAAATGTGTGACACCAATTATTATCAGGGAAACTCGGTTAACACTCGAGGCGCACAAGCTCACTTAACGAAGACAGAAAAGAATCAATTTGAGAAATTAAACAGAAAGGAGGAACTGGGAGTAGCTGCCGCAGGAAAAAAAGCAAACCGATTACCATTTCAAAGAAACCAAATCTTAGAATCTATTGGTTGGATCTTGGGATGGAGACAGAATTGCATAGAAATGCATGTTTTAATATTCCCACAGCAAAAGAAACTTGCAATGCATCCATTCATCCACCTACAGTAGCCATCCATCTATCATACATCATTCACTCACGCTCACACCTGAGGTCAATTTAGAGTCTCTAATTGGCCTTAATTTGGATGATTTAGGCCTGTGGGAGGTTACCAGAAAACCCCAAAAGACATGGGGAGAACATGCTCCACACACAGCTCCACACACAGAGAGGTCCTTGATCTGTGAGCGTGTCAGTGTCACCCAGATTTTCCATCCACATTGACCAAAAAGTTCAATGAAACAATGAATCACAAAAGGAAATGACCAGAAATTCCTGAGACAGTATTGAAAGTTTCAGCTCGTTTTGCCACACTATGCAAACAGGGCCGAAAGGTTTGCAGCATCTTCAGCTGCAGGAGCAGATTTTCCGTCCATATCGCCCCATGGCAGCGTCTAGGCTGGTGGTGAGCAGCAGGACTGGGAATGAATAATGGAAAAACGGTGTGATGGGCAGTGGAGGAGGGAGCGCTGACGTGCGATGGAACGAATGATAGCGGGACGGTGGGAGAGAGAAGGCATAGCAATAGGAGAAGTACTCGAGGTGTGACCAACATGATACAGCCTGGCTGATGACAAATTTGTCTTTTTCCCCCTTCTCACAGGAGGGTTACTGGAAAAAGAGAGAGAGAGAGACGGAGCAAAATCATTCCTGAAGAGGGAGACAAGCTTCTGTGCTACTCTTTCATCTGACGGAGAGATTGACAGAGAGATGAACAGGTGGTGGAACCAGGGAAAAAAAAACACTCGTGTGTAATGACTGGGGAAGAAAATAGGAGGAGACGGGCTGAAGTATGGAGGAGAGAAAGAAAATAATTGCAAGATACTGATCAAAACCTTAAGGATCTTACACCAGGGGAGCAGGATGGAAAGTAGAAATAAAAAAGGTGTCGTGGCAGCTGTGAGACGGGGATGTTTTTCGGAGAGATTGACTGAAAAAGTTTAGCTCTTCTAAAGCAGAAAGCAGCTTAGTGAAAGTGCTTGTTGCACTATGAAATAAAGCGAGATAGGAGTGGGCGACATGGTGGATTGGAGAATTGTGCTGTCACCTCACAGCAAGAAGGTCCCTATTTCCAGGTCCTCTGGTTTTTACCCACAGTCCAAAAACATGCATGTTTAGGTCAATGGGAGACTCTAAATTGCCCCTAGATCTAAGTGTGAGAGTGAGTGGTATGGATGAATGAATTAACATGAATTAAAGCATTATTGCAAACCACCAAGAAGTCATTAAAATCAACTCCATATATAAGTTATGTATACTGCATGAACATGCATTTATAATTATTGTCCATTCTTGTGGAAGCCGCCATTCAGCATACTACCTCTTATTTTTGGTGTTGCTGTGGTATTGCAATTTTTGTGTTGTTACTTATTTTAATATTGAATCAAAGATCTTAGCCCACTGGCTCAGACTTAAAGTCTTTTATTTCCAACAAAGGGAAATCTCAATGCTACATACAGTCTTATTTTAACAGTAATGCAACTCTGCAGCAATCATTGGTAGAAAACCCTTTCTTGCATAAATATTACGGTAACTCTGCCCACACAGTGGGGTCTAAAAGGGAGTGCTTCTTTCACTCTGGACAGGGTGTTGGAATAAATGGCTGCATTTTTTTTTTATATTTCTTTCAAAATCTGAAAACCACCCCACATGGCTGGCATAGTAATAGCTGTGTTTTGTTTGGAATGAGATGCTCCAAAAGCACACACTGTCCAGGTGTCCATTCACTTTTGGCTGCCATTCTGTCTCAGGGTAAAAACAAAAGGACAGAGAGATGGAATCAGACATCCAATCTTTGAGGGGTGAGATGATGGGAAAGACTGAAGGAGCAAGAAGGACGGGCAGCTTTCTTGAGAGATGGCTGAAGACTGATAGAAGTGTTCTGTCATCAGTGGAGAGACGAGGAGGGTAAGAGAGTAAGACCAACCCGGGGATGAGAGAAAGAGAGAGAGGGAGCGAGGGAGAGAGTAGAGGGGACGTGTAGAGAGATGGAGAGGGGTTCAGGGGGCATAATAATGACAAAATGACAAGAGGATGATCGAAGCATGGGTCATGTTTACCCACAGGAGAGGGAGAGTGAGAGCGATGGCGAGGAGTCCGGAGGCGGAGAGGCGACGGCAGACTGAAGGGTCACTCTGTTTACGGGGAGAAGGAGAGATTGAGGGATATTGATGTGAGCAGGGAGGAGAGAGATGAGGAGAGACAGATTGGGATGGAGCGAGGCCCTCTGGCTCTGAAAAGAGAAAGGGATGACGAAGTGGAGGAGGAACCGACATGATGAGAGCCTGAGAGGGGGAGAAACAGTCACGGAGGGAAGAGATGAAGGGAGGAAAAGAGGGATGGTCGAGGGGAAATGCAGAGAGAGAGAGAGAGGGAGAAGCTAAAGTCCAATGAGAACATAAACTCTGGTGCACACAGACAGCTCTTTGAAGTTGCGGAAAAGGAGCAGGAGACATGACTGGTCCGGTCTGCAGCAAATGTGGTGTTCTTTATCCAGGCGAATAAGTCTGCAGGGATTGAGAAAGAGGAAGCACAGGGGATTTATCTGTGTGTTAGAAGGGAGAAGTACAGACAGAGGGAGAGTTGGTTTCCAAGAGAGAAAGAGAGGGAGAAGGCACCGTCTGGGGTTAAGAAAGACAGAGATGAAGGTATCATCTACAAAAGACCTTGGGCCCCAATTGTGAATTGGAAGAGATCAGGGCGCTTCAGAAAAAATGTCTGGAGAATGCGAAGGATCTTTTTCCTGGGCTGTACCAATATTGCACAAACGCATACTTGTACATATTCAAGAGAAATTGCCGTCAATTTCCAAGCGATCCTAGAGAGAAAAATCTCCTCCGCCAGCTGGCCCAGAGGATCAGCTTCTCTGACGGTGCACCATCAGTGTGAGCAAAGTCTTAAATAAAACATTAAAAATGTTTGACTGAACTTTGCTTATAAGGCAAGCAGACATCTGATATATACCTAAATGTTATTTAGCATTGAATGGATAATAATGGATAACAGACTGTCAGGGAACTCTTCAGAGAGACATTTTAGTCGGGCTGTTGGGATTGGTCAATCCACACAAACACAGAGTTACAGAGAAAGCAGACAAGGCCGCACCGACAAGATGTACAGACAGAGAAGCAGGTCTAGCTAGACCACAGCCTGTTCAGAGAAAGTACAAACAGAGTCCCAAAACCCTGAGCGAAGCAGAATTCTTCAGCTACAACTTGGAAGGCCAAAAAGGCAGCAAAATGAGTCGGACCATATTACAGCCTGAGGGAGAGGAAATCAGCAGATCATGAAATCTTTAAAGTGCCTGCAGGGAACGTTCATTTTAGATGATTTTGGCGGCTCCTGTGGACACGAGCAGTACTGTTTCCACAGCATCGATATGGCGATCTGGTTAGCACATGCATTTGTTTTGGAAGCTTCACAGGTGTTTTCTGGATGCCTACAATGGGGAGTAAGATGACACTGTAAGATCATGTTGGGTAAGTAAACCAGAAGTAGTGGCATAAATGTGCCCAGCTGATGGGTCAGTCTACACTAACATAGTCATAGTAGTTTTGTTGAAAAAGCTAACACTTTCTTCATTCCCGATATTACTTGTCCAGAGGGAAGATAGCAAATTAAAATTTTATCCCACGGTTCTCTCTCGACAGAGATTAAGTCTTTAGATATCATCAGTCAATCAGCCGTAACAAGAAGGTGTGTTTTTAGGAATAAAATTCTCAAATGAAGATTTTCCTCCTGATTCCTTTTAACTGGCCTATGTAAAGAGGCGTCTCCGGTTTGTGTACTGTAACTGCTTTCATCTGATGTTGCAGGAACAGAAGAGAATAGAATAGAATAGGAATAGAATAGAATAGAATAGAATAGAATAGAATAGAATAGAATAGAATAGAATAGAATAGAGTAATTGGCATCAATGTGTAATAGAGGTGGTTTGATAAAATTGCTAAAAATTGTCTTTCATTCATTCATTCATTCTTCCATTCATTATTTTGCCAGCTTTGTACCCAGTGCCGAAGTCAATCCCAGCACATATGGGGCAAAGGCAGGAAACACACACACGCATGATTCAATCTGACACCTACGGACAGTTCAGTCCCCAACTGGCCTAGATAAACATGCGTGTTTTTGGACTGTGAGAGGAACTTTGAGCACTGGGAGAAAACCCGTATAGACATAAGGAAAACATGTGGACCATGGATTTGAACCCAGCACCGTCTTGCCGTGAGACGACAGTAATATTCAGTAATTCACCAAATTGTATATTTAAAATGCATTTTCCCACATCATCCATATTCCTGTCTTTGATTCTTGTTTACACTGCAGACTTTGCTCAGATTACTTTAGCTATATTCTATCTAATTGTCTGGCAGATTTGAATTGGGAAAAAGAAATAAGAGAGAGGTAATGTGTCAGATGGAGTGACTTCTGCAGAAAAAGAGTGTAGAGAGAGAGAGAGTTATGGCCTGACTGAGAAACACATGAGGGAGACAGACGACGGGGGAGAAATCGCTGACTCACCGCGCTGGGAGGAAAATGGTGGTAATGAGCGAGGGTGAAACAGCCAGGAGTGGGTGAGAATAGATAAAGGGGCTGCAGGGTGGAGCTGGAGAAACTAGGGAGCAGAGAGAAAGAGAGAGAGAGCAGGAGAGAGAAAGGGGAATGTAGAGAAAAGTGAGTGAAAAGAGAGCAAAGGGATGACGGGAGTGGTGGGACTGAGGTCATGCTTTTGCTATCATTAAACATAAAGTCACCGCTCTTATTCTCGCCTCAGATGACTGAGGCTTAACGCACACCTGTTTCCTCCTGATAATGACAGCGGGTTGGAATGTGCCACAAGTCTGTGTTTGCAGTGTCTTGTAATAGCACAAGAAGTCCTTTAAAATTAACCAGAATATAAGCCGCTTGTCGGTCCTATTCACAATGGGATTTTTCTTTTCTTTTCTATCTACAGATCAACATTTTTTCAACGCCAGGAACCTTTACAAATGACTGCTTGGTCACTTTTCAAGCACAAAGTCCACAAAACTGAAAGTTTATCTCTCTTTAAGCTGCCTCCCGACCTCTGACATCTCTATTCCCTGTGCACCGCCTGTTTAAATGAGCGCAGTCAGTGCATGTGGGAGGGTGCAAGGGAGATAAATACATATAAAAGATAGCAATAGAAAGCTTTTCTTTGAGTGTGCATGCATATCTGTGTGTGTGTGTGTGTGTGTGTGTTTGGAAGAATGAAAACAGATAGGGTGTGTCACTGAGTAAAGAAAGAGGAATTCTGCAAACTAGCAGAACAAAGAGTGAGTTAAACTCAAGGACTCACAGTTTTACTGAGCCAAGACACTGTTGCCTGATATCCAGGACATTTCCCATGCCTGGGTTCCAGGTGTTATTCACATATTATCTTTGCATCAGTGTGTGTGTGTGTGCGTGTGTGCCTCTTCCTGCTAGACGTACATACTCCTCCCTTGCTGATACTGTATGTCTGACTGAGTTCTCCTATTATCGGAGGTAAATGACTTCATCTCAGCCACGGCAGAGTCCTGTTGTCTTTCCACAAACTGCACCTCTGTCAAAGTGACGGCAGCTCTGAGAAATATAAACCCAGCGGTCCGGGCACAGAGGGGCGGCCTCGCCGCGATCTGTCATCCCCGCTCGAACCAGCTTCAACTTCATCAGGGCGGAGTGTGGCAGCGCTACTACCTCATTCAGCCGTTACTGAGGCCATGAAACTGATACAGCATGTTGTCTTTTTTTTTTTTTTTTTCGTCTTTAATAGGAGAACTTTTGGCAGGGTGAATAAGAGCAATCAACCTGAAACAGACCACAAAACACTTAAGTGTTATTCGTTCTTGGACACTCGTCAGGCCTCCACCTCAAAGTTTTCCAGAGGTCTGAAAAGAGTGAAATAGACAAAGGTGCCATTGTAAGCATCATAAAATATTCTCTACCTCTGCTACAAGCAGAACTGTGTCAAGTGCATTCAAAGTTATGTAGTGCTGAATTATTTAACTCCACAGTGTTCTTATGAGTTAAACATGCACTAACTTCCACCATGTGCTCTTTGGCACGACGTCAGATTGCTGTCTGAAAAACTGACCGTCCGATATCGCACTGTATTCCTCAGCAATGTTTGTCTCCAGGGTCAGTGCATTGAGCTGTAAGCGTTACAAAACCAGATAAAAACACCAACTGAAAAAAACTCAGTCATGACCCACTTGTGCTTTTATTTATTTAAGAGTGACTTGTTTATTTGAGAACTCTCAGGATGAAGGCTGAATTATATAAATTTATGTAAACCTGGGACTTTCAAAACATTCACCCCACCCATCGTCTTACCTGCTCTGTGCCCAGCAGTGTCGCATGAGACCCCGAAACCCGGAAAAAAATGCAACCTCCACACAGAAAGGCCCTCGGCCCGACTTGGATTTGAACTGGGGTCCTTTTGATTTATATCTCTCGGTTGGCTTGGGAGTGTCTGAAGACCAGATCACTCTGAGACATATTGCACTCTTCATATAGTCAGCTTGTGAAGCTCTGATGTAAAATCTCAATGCAACACTGGAGCCTGTGGTACATATGTGCAGAATCTAGGTGTTTGTGGATTCTTATCCTGGTATGGATATTGTTCGACTGGTCTTGCAGAGACTGTGTGAGGTGCGTCTCCACCTCCAGCATGTTGTTTTTCACTTCCCACAAACCCCCAGGATCAGTGTTCATGCTTGAAGTTTATTTTTATCAGCTGAGCTCTCAATCCTGCTCTTACCAGTGCACTCCACAGAATAATAAGTGTAAGAAAAATGCGAGAATTGATTTCTTTTTTCTTTTTTTTTTTTTTACTTCATGTTTCATTTTACACTTGAAAGGAATTGACAGTTTTCTGCAACGGCCCACAAGAGCAGGGAGGAGGGAAGGCCTTTTAGTTCATTTGTCACAACAACAGATTTCACAAACAGCCCGGGGAATATTTTGAACAACAGAGCTCTTTTAGGTTGTGTTGCAGCTAAGAAGTGTGACGTAACCCAAGACTAAAGAGCTCGACCCGCTCTTTGTATTTCTCGCTTTAGTGTCTCATTGTTACAGCAGAAGCGTCCGACTATGCAGTGCAGTAATGTGTCCCAAATAAGGCTGCGCTCCGTTGGCACCCAGGGTCAAATCCGCCTCATTTTTAGAGCAAAAACTCTCCTAAAAGCAGATGAAGCGAGTGTCAGTGTTGGGAGCCGTGGTTAAAGGGTCGCTGCTGGTCATCATCCATATGACTCGACTGCCCTGTCACTGCGGATCCTAAGGCCAGAGTGCGTTTCCAATGTGCCCCAACTTGAAATGTTTAGGGATGCTTGATCCACGCAGCATATTGAAGTCGGACGGTGAATTTGAATCACGTTGGCGAGCGAGGCTGGCGCTTCAGGGACATACTTCCTCTCCTCAATCCACCTTTTTTTTTTTTTTTTACAGGTCTTTTACCCACTGCCATGTCCCTGTTCCTCCTGCTTTAACTCTCTCATCTTTCTGGCTTCGTGTAATCTGTTCACTCATTTGTTTGTTTTCGCGAGCTTGCTTGTCCACATGCGTGTGACGGCACAGTGGAGATTATTCTACTCCACAAAAACTGACCTACAAAAGCATGAACAGCATGACATCTTCATTTGTAACACGATGCAAATTTCCTGTACATTAGAGAAAGTTATTTGGTTTGCGTTTGTGGAGAGATTCAGCTCATGATTACACTTTGGCAGCAAATCATGACTATGAGCAGAGCCCTTCTGCCACTATACATGTGGTTCACATCAGATTTGTATAAAATCGTCCGAATTCACATTTTATCCATATGAATACGGTCACGCTTACAATCTGTGGCGTGTTTGTGTGAGCGAGGAAAATGAGAATTTCTGTCACTTTCCATGTCCAGCATCATCATCAACATCGCTCTTTGCCCTTTCCACGTGTTCACATGTTGGACACAAACGTGGCTCTTTCACACACGACATCACACTGAGACACCACACACACACACACACGCACACACACACGTGCGCGCCACTCACCAGTCGTCAGTTGAGTCAGAGCCCCTCCGGACTGCTGACTCAAAAACTTCTCCTGTTAAATCTCTAATGGCATCGTCTGCACTCCCTGTATCCCGCTGCCCACGCGTGCACTCACACACACACACACGCACACGCACACACACACACACACCACCCAAATTAATCTCTCTATGCACATAATCACAGAATGATGTGCATTCACCTAATAAAGCATGCTAGAAAACATCCTCACACTCTTCTGTATTCGACATTCACGCTGCTACTTACGCAAATCCATGCATGCACTAATATGCATATCACACACGCACACACACTCACACACATGTACGCCAGCCCCAGACAGACTGATAATCATGTTGTTTCCGCAGTGCAGCTGGTGTACTTTACGCTTTTGTGTGAACAACAGTATTGTTTATATTATTCGGGGTATTTAAGCATTTAAGGCAGATCTTTTTATTTGTTGTTATTGTGAGGGGATCTGTTTGTGTTTGTATTTGTTTGCCACTTCGGTCCAGCCCGGAATATCTCAAACACCACACGTATTAGAGGGATTGTAGTGGAATTTTCTGCAGACGTTTATTCTCCACAGCAATCAATTCGGCGGACTGCAGTGATCCCCGACTTTCTCTCTAATACCACCATGAGTTTGACATTTTTGTTTTGTGGTGAGATGCCTCTCAAAATCAGATGGATTACGATGAAATTTGATGCAGGTGTTCAAGTCCCACTCAGAATGAATACCATTCATTTTGGTGATCCATAGAGGTTTCATCCAGCCCCAGCATAAGATCAAAATTTCGATGTCCCAAGCACGTCGATGTTTGACCACATCCCTGCACCACACACTCACACCTAGGGTGTGTTTTGATTGGGAGAAAGTCGAAGAACACACAGAAAGCCCACAGACGTGGGAGGAACTGTTTCTAAATCCGAGCCGGGGAGCTTCATGCTGTGAGAACAGTGCTAACCACTCATCTGCAATGTGGCCTCCGAGGTAAAGTGTTGAATATTTAATGTCAAATGCTACTGGACAAACTCCTCTCCACCGTCTCCACTGTCATCTCACAACCACTTGATCCCAACTACTGACAGTCAGGAGGAATGGGATTTCTTGGGCTCGATTTTGTTTCTTTCTGGGTTGTCTCTTCATGTATAGTGTCTTGAGATAACATCATTATGAACTGGAACGTTAAATAAAGTTGAATTTAATTTAATTTAATCAAACTTCTTCCCTTTGTGCTGTAGTGAGTTGTCAGAAATTGTTCACATTCTCGTTTAATTACATCTTAGACGTCCTCTCAGCATTTTTTGGAATCACAGTTTTCTTCAGATTCCTCTGAGACAAAGAACTGAATGTCAAAGCCAGCAGATGTGTCATGTAGGACGGAGACTTTCTGGTTTATGCTCGTCAGATCTCGTGCTTAAGTCCAGCCGAGAAGCCGGCCCAGTGGATGACTCGGTCGCCATGGATACAGCGGCCCTGCCGCCAGCACACGGTTCACGCCCTACGATGTGGCAGTGGGCCACATACGGAGTTCACAAAACAAATTTCATGCACATGTGTTGTTGTTTAAATGCTGTTGTGTACATGTACTCATTGTGTCTAATAGCTTGCGCTACACAAATCACTTTAAATGGTTCCTGCTGGCCTCGTTTTTTGCTTTCATGTTTCGTTAAGTGGTTATCAGCTTTTAACGAACGTCCAGGCATTTTACAAACATCTGTGTCAATCAATATGTCATGTCATAGAGAAGATCACAGGCCTCTTTAGCAGGGGACCGTCTGCAGATTATGAATGAGCTTCACTGTCTTAGGCTTTGATGGCATCAGTGTTTTTGTGTCAGAGTTTAAAATAATTACTTCCTATTTTTCTTTGAGCAATCAGGAAATGATCTCACAACGTTACGGCTGGCCACAGATGGTTTAGGTTTGGTTATATGTCATGTGAAAACATACAGACAACACATGTGTGGAAATACACATTCAAGAAACAGATAATCAAAATAAACATCAGGCAACGGGACATGGATATGGGAGGATCATGTCCTTTTGTTATTCAGATTCACATGCAAAATCATGCACAATCACAATTGTAAACACTTCATCTGCATTTTAATCAAGTCAGGAAAACTTTACTCATAGGAGGTTATTTGGAGTTTTTCTCCAGAATGAGAAGGCATTTACGAGTGTCTCTTTTCACACTGATATACCACATTCAGTGAAAAGTACTGTCACCATAAAAAGGTTCCCTTGTCGGTCCGAGGGTATTTCTGTCTGACTTCTGTATCTTGTCCAGGTCCTCAAACAGTCCATGTTGAGGTGGAATGGAGACTCTAAAGTGAAAACAGATAATGGATGGATGGATAATCTCAGCCTTAGCTTATTCAGCCACAAACAGGATAAACAGTGGAGACTGTTTGTAAGACACTCACAGTAAGATGTGTAAGTCTCTGTCTCTTGTGCAGGACCCCACAGCATAGATTGTCAGCCCGGTGCCGATGATGTAAAAATATTGTAACATTTAAGCTGGAGCAGGCACAAGGGGTATATTTAGTATATCTGATGCTCCCTCAATAAGTCATTGTGCAGAGAGAGGAGCCGCTTCAGCAACTTTAATATGAATGTAGGCTGTAACAGAAACTTTAGGGAATAAGAAGACATCACCATAACTGGGGATTGATATTATCCTGTCTTTATTGTGAGCCTGAAATGGCACTCCCTGTCTCTCCGTTCCCTCTAGTCGATGCTCTTTCTCCTCTTTTTCTTTCTCTCCTTTTTTATTCCGCCTCCCTTTCTGCCTCGTGCCTCCCCCATTGACGATAAAACTGAGATTACCTTAGCAAGACCTCCTTTCTTGTCCCCTCAGAGGAGCAAGAGCATAATTACTGTGCCAGGGCCCTCGCCACAGTCCCTCAGCCCAGATTGTGTTTTAAGAAACTTAATTTTCACAGCTCTACTGCAACACTTTAGGTACAAAATGAAAATGGTACAGTTGTGTTTATAGAAAATCTTATCAAGGTAATGTACGGAAGGGATTTAGGACACGTGTTAGTGTCCCTCATTGGGCGTCTATGTTTCTGCGTTGTTCCTGCTCCGCCTCACAGTAAACTGGGTCCCTTTCACCCACACACCTGCCTGGAGTTAACGCGTCCACCTGCAATATATCAGCCCCTACAACTGTGCTTCTTTACAGTACATCCTCAGCCTTGAAGTCTGTGTATTCTAAGGGCTCTTTTGTTTAAGCCTATGATTAGTGTGTTTGTATTCATGTGCCTCAGGAACCACGTTCGGCCCGCCCGCATGTCCCCTCCTGCTTACCTGCTTTCCAATCCCAAGGGGAGGACAAAAAAGAAAAATGAAGCCAAATGTGGCAAAAAAGTTGCAGCTCCATCAATGTCCACTTGAGGGTTTCTAGAAGTTTATTTCCATTGATGCCCATGGTAAAATGTCAGACTACCGCAGAAGTAACCATGTTGACAGCCAGGGAGAAAAAGGTTTGCCTGTCTACGGCTGATGAACCCATTTCTAACAACTCTTTCCACGTTGACCTCGTCCAGGTGTTACATGCAGTCGGGATGTTGACCTCCAGAGCCTCTGTGATCAAGCTTCATGAGTGCTCATCAGACATATATAGTTTGGGAAAAGCATAAAATCGATCTGTGCAAAACTGGACCGTAATATTCCTACCCCAAAAATAGGATCGTAAAGGGGCTCGTTAAATAGCTTCTGAGGCATTTCTGATTAAGCCAGCATTTCATAGTTTTTTATGCTAGCAACAGAGTACAAGGACAAATACTCCATCCATCCAACCATTCTAGGTTCCCTTTAAAGTCTGAGCTGTTATAATAGCTGGGGAGTATCAAGATGTTTGACCATCTTTAGAAAATTTCATGCCACCACACTGTACATTTCTGCAAACACACTGTCTGATAGAAGCCGTCTGCCTCCCCAGGGCTGTGTGTTATCGCGGCTTCCTGATACCAAGAAGCTCTCTCTGTGTCATGGTGTCTTTTATTGCTCCCACACTGCGCTTCCTCTTTCATCTTTTATTATGGTTTTCTTCTCCTCGCAGATATTCTTCTCTTGCTCGTTGTCTTATGTCTGCTTTTTATTCCTGACTCTTTGCATTTCCCTCATGCACACATGTGCAAAAAGAAGCAACCGCTGGGTGCAGAAATATCCTCCCTAATGAGATTCAATAATATCTAGAACCAGTTCACACACATAAACACACACACACACATTCACACACACACACACACTAACACTTGGAGCACAGACTCACATGGTCATACAGAGAGAGCGAGAGAGCCCTCGGAGTTCTGCCCCTTATGATAATGTCTGTCTCTTCCAATTAGGCACTTCTATCACTGTAATGTTTTCCGCACTCCTTGCACTCTCTTTCCTCTACGATCTGTCCCTTTTTACCTCCTCTGTCTCTTTCTCTGCTCGTTCTCATTCATTCTGCTCCTCTCTGAACCCTGCTATCAGCCTGTAACCTGTCTCTGACACAAAACAGATGTCTCTCTCCATCCCCTCCTCCCTCCCTCCCTCTATCTCCTGCTCCTCTGCCCGTCTATACTTTCAACCTCTTCACCTGCCCTCAGTTCTCAGCACTGTTGTCTGCCTCAGACTGCCTTTTAGTCCTGTGCTCTGACTTCTTCCTCCTTCATGTCTCATGATCTCACTTTTTTTTTTGTCTGTGGGATAACATCAGCGCTTTAATGAATTCCAGAGGACCAAGTGTTCGGTCGAGTACCGTCTGATTCTCTTTGTCAGCGGCGTCACTTCATAAATCTGTGCTGTCAGTTTGCCACATAAAGTCATTGCTGCAACTGTTGCTGCACAATCAGAGATCATCCTAATTCATCTTGAGAGCTCTGTCTTTTCTACTTCAGACATCCACCTCCTAGTGCTCCTCTTCGTTTCTTTTTCCAGGGAGTTGAGCAAATCCATCGGTCCATCCATTATCTTACTCACTTTGTACTCTGATGGTGTTGCTGGAGCCTATCCAAGCGCACATGGGGTGAAGGCAGAGAATATGCTCTGGACAGGTCTCCAGTCCATCACAGGACACACACACACACACATACACACCCACACACACACACACACACACACACATTATTCACTCTCACATTCACACCTAGGGGTGATTTGAGGTCTCCAATTGTCCTACACATGCATGTTTTGGACTTTGGGAGGTAGCCAAAGCAAAAAGAAAACTGATTTAGACATGGTGAGAACATGCAAACATGCGAACATGCTGACAGGCCCAGAAATCTAACTTAATATTGCAGAAATCAATCTCTTTGTGATGTTTTTTGCTATGACCATACAACCATCTATCCAGATTCATCATCCACTGACATTATCTTTATGTGGTCGAAAATCCCCTTAACAACCTCCTCAGAGTTTCACTTTGTTCTTTCACACACGTTGCAAACTTGCATCTGCCTATTTATTGCTTTGTTAATCCTCTTTATATTTGTGCGTTTGTTCATGCGCTCCTCCATTCCCGCTGCTAATCTTTTCCATCCTGGATCACCTGAGGCGAGCTCACCTGCTAGGAAATGGAAAGAGCCTCATTATCTCTGGCTCCAGAGGAGTACATGTCAGTGTGTACAGGCAGTCGTGTGTCACGCTTTGTTGTTGTATTTGTTTGGCTTTGGGGGGAGAATACATACATGTGCAAAGTGCATTGTGGGTGGGGGAAAAAGGAAAAGTTAATCTCACAGCTGTGCATGTTTTGGCTGTAATTACAGGGTACACGAGGAAGCAAACATTGCTTAAACCAAGTCATCCGGGCAAGTGTTTGTGTGTGTGTGTGTGTGTGTGTGTGTGTGTGTGTGTGTGTGTGTGTGTGTGTGTGTGTGTGTGTGTCCGTGTCTATACACATATTCAGGTTCTTATATTTTGATAATTTTGGCTGTTGTGTGAACCCAAATCTGCCCTTAAGTCTTGCGTCTGTTTCTCACAACACAAGAGAATCATTTTCTTTTAATGAGTCCAGGTCCCAGCATGACACCGACAATCCAATCTGTTGAAACTTAAAGGGTTTGTCTTCGAAATTACTGAGTTATGAAGACAATAGATACCCTCCCCTCTGCAACATTCCCAGGAACCCTTCCCTTCATAAATCTAAGACTTCCTCTTTGCCTCATTCAGTTAGGTTTGTTGCCAAGGAACTTTGTCGAGATCTGACACAAGACTGGAATACTCTAAATCCTCCTCATAATGTCTCTTCATTGTCATGAAACAGTAAAAGAGGCTTTCTTTATCACAAAACACAATAAATCACCTCTCGTGCTGGGTTTTCTGTAGTGAATGTTTCAGATTCATGACATTTTTGCTTTCATTTCATCTCTGCCTTTGACTTAGTGTATTAGTCCTCAAACACTGTTAAAGATTTGGAGAATTTAACTCAAAAGAAACTTTTTTTTTTTGGGGTGCTAAAGCCATAACAATGTAATACATAGTTTCACTACATAAGGGAAGGAGGGAAACTTAATATCCAGAAAAAAGCTACAGTGGAAATAGACTGCCCTTTCTATAGTGGTGGGGATTGAGAGATAATTTCTTTTGCACTATTTATAGCGGCATAAAGCCATTATATAAAACCATTATCTCCTACCAGTAACCATGCATAGCTGTGAAAATTAATATTGACCAAATGGAGAAATCTGCAAATGGGGAATGGGGTGTTTTGCAGCATGCTGAGAGATCATTTTTACGATGCATTAGAACACATTTTAAGTAATGGATCTTTTGGAATTTTAGCTCAAGCACACTTAGAACATTTAATGATACCACAAATCTGTCCATGAGCAAGTTTTCCTCATTGTTGCATTAAAATAGACACGGCAAGTCAAAGGGTGCGGCATAACACGCTTTCATAAATAACAGGAATGTTCCCCGAGTATGTTGTGATTCCTTGGAGGGGAATATTTTGCATGTTGATTTCATTTTTATTTTTGCTCCCGTCTTGAATAAGTAGACTGCTTGGTTTGAAGGCAATTAAATAAGGTACAGCAGGTACTTTTCAGATGCTCTTTGGGGCCAAAACATAACACTGATGCTCATATTCCCGAATTAGTTCTGAGGGCAGAAAACAGTCTGTAGCCCTCTGCTGAGTAGATGCATCATTATCTGCTCTCTGAACTCTTTTTTTTGTCAGGTTTGTATTCCTCCATTAGTGTTTGGGGAGTGTGGATTGAGGTTCATAAACAAAGCATTAAACCAGTAATTAATTAAAAGAATAAATTAAGCAAATTGTTTGTGACTGAGTGCACGTAAGCCTCGAGATCCATTAGACGAAAGTATAGACAGAGACTGCAGTTGTAACAGCTGAAAAGACTCATTTGTAGCGGCATCCATAATGATGGAGTCAAACAAACACAGAATATCCGTCCGCTTTTGTTGTCAAACTCTCTCCAAGCTGTATCTGTCGTCTGTGGCTCCGCTCAACTTTTGTCCTCTGCATCTGAGCGATGTTTGGAAATGCAAACCATTGCACGGTATTGGGGCCCCTGCGTGTGTATATGAGTGTATTTGTGCTTGTGTGTGTCCAGCAGTGCTCCAGTTTCCAGCCCTAGTAAAAGTAGGCCAGCCAGTTATCCCATGAGTCAGCCTTTTCTCTGGAGGAAGGCGACTCCCTGATATGACAGCATCATTAACAGCTGACCAACACACCCTAACAGGTGGACACACACACACACACACACACACACACACACACACACACACAAACATATTTTTGTATTGACTTCCATATGCAAGTGCAATGACACATACAGTAGATCCACATAAACACCCACCCACAGTCGACCTTCTGCATGTGCCGCAACACACCCAGAGTCCACTGCGCTCCGTCCTTTCGTGATGGATACAGTAACGGTTTGTGTCCCCCGGTGCACGGACGTGACGCTGAGGTCATTACATTTCAGCCGAACTCAAATTAACGTTGACGTGAAGCGTGTTGAACTCGGCAACACTGCAATGAGCTTAGTTCTGGTCTTGATAGGATTAAATATCGATTTGGTAACATCTGCCGGAGCCCGACTGACCAAACATTGACACATTACGCTTAAAGACAAAAATGCAATTCAAGCATTGTCAGTTGGAAAAGTGGAACATTGTATTAAAACAGATTCAATGCCCCAGTTTCACAAAGGCTGAATCGATACGGCACGCATAAGAAGCACAAGGGAGCTCATCAAACATTTAACATTCCTCCATGTTTATTTTAAATAGATTCACTCGCTGTTTAGCTTTTGTGGGAGTTACGTGGGACTGAAGACTTGCAAAGCTGTTTTCGTGGACTGATTATGGGCTGGGCAGGATAAATTACTTCTCAGCTAGATCCAGATTAATCCTAAACATGTCAGTGCACCGCAAGTTCCATCTTTCTAATTTATGTCAGTGCTATTAAGAAATGTTAAAACTGATCTATTTTAGCTTTAATATGAGCAGCCCACACTAAAATCAATGCATAAAAGCTGTTCTAATAGGTCAAATATGCAATGAAGACACAGCCTGTCTTCTCCCCCGGCGTGTGGGCCTGTCAGTCTCCTCGAGGAGTTATTTGGACTCGAGAAAAACACATCCCTAATGAAACTGGACTTGAAAGAGTTTGCAACACTAGCCTGAGCTGCTAATGGGTCTAAGCACTAGTGTAAACACGCCTGTTGTGAGAGGTGATATCACAGCGTGAGGTATGTGCGATGAGATGTGTTTTGAGGGCATGTCGCTGACGGAGATGATTTGTGTTGACACCTCCATACATTTACTTCTTTAGAGGCATTTTCAGACAGCTGTGACTGTAAACCACATATCCATCTGTGTGTGGCTGTGTATTATTTGTCTCTGGTGTTTATTTATCTTTGTGCTTAGCATGAGTGAGCACTTGAGTGTCATGTCTTACAGTTCTTGTGAAGTGTGAAGTGGTTGTATTGTCATAAATATGTTATTGAACTCATCAGTGTGTTTTTGCGTATCACAAGAGTTACATTTGTTTTGTTTTTTTTAATCTGAGATCAAGTTTTCAGGTTGCACAGTTGTTTGGTAAATGTCACTGTTGCCTCACAGTAAAAAGGTCCCCAGTTCAAACCCTGGTAGCACGTTCTCCATGTGTCTGTTTGGGTTTTCTTCAACTACTCCAGCTCTCCCCCACAGTCCAAAAACATGCATGTTTAGGTCCATACTCTAAACTGTCAATAGGTGTGAGTGTGAGAGTGTATACTGTGTGTGTAGGTCCTGATGGACTGGAGACCTGTATAGAGCACATTCCCTGCCTTCGCCCTCCCTTCATTAAAGCTCATATTCTAGCCATCTGTGTTTCCATTGTGTCACGTCTATGAAATCTATATACAACAGCTGAGTAAAGCCTCAGTTACGACAAAGGAGTGGAATTATTGCCACGATATGAGGCCTCTTCTCCCTATACACTCCAATTTAATTTCAGCCCATTACTGCATAGATCTTTATTAATGTACACTGAAGGAAAGTAGTTCGGCTGGGAGAAAATTAGTCTCACCTATGAGGGCACGCTCATGTTTGGCCATTATTATAGGTAGACAATCATTTTAATTTGCGCAAGTGAAATAACAGATAATCATTTAGGGTAACTGATGTGCTGGAGCTGATGTAATATAGAAATAAATAAACCACGTATCTGAAACCATAGGGGTAAGATGTCATGTGTAAAGCAGTGCTTTTCCTAAGTGCTCTCCCATGCAGGAATAATTTTCCAATTATTTCCAGTTATATAAGCATTATTACTGTGAAATGAAAGACTTCAGACCCTTTTAGAATTTTCATAATGTAGAGCAGCGAAATTGGAAAAAAAAAAAAAAACACATCCGAAAACACACTGATGATGGGCGAAGCTAATGAGGCGGCGAGGCAAAATGTCTTTCTCTCTCTAAAGTGCATTGTTGTTCTAAGGCAACATTAAAGATATGAAAGTAATGAAGCCGTCTGAGGCGTCTCTCAGTGGGCGGTGGAATACTTTCACGGTATAAATTACATCAGTGGACTTGGGTAATACAGTGATTACGTTACTCATTACAATTTCAGCCGATAATCAGTTGCAGAGTACATTGTGAAATAAATCTTCCACCTGAGTGCATGTGGTTCCCTGCACAACTATAAAAGACTTCCTCCCCTGGCCTGCAGTAAAAGACTTTTAGTCAGCGGAATGAAAGGACCTGCGTTGCCTGTTTTCTATTTAAATACACAGAAAAATCAGCGCACACTGAACCAGATGACGGGCCGCTGTCTGCCTCTTCGCTGTGATGCAAGCATGAAAGCTGGGTGGACCGTGACATGTGTCTCGATGGTATGCCAGATTTAGCCAGCTTGACAAATCCGTGATGACACCAT
The DNA here is from genome assembly GCA_029224185.1 of Karalla daura. NCBI lineage: Eukaryota > Metazoa > Chordata > Actinopteri > Chaetodontiformes > Leiognathidae > Karalla > Karalla daura. The sequence goes on from CM055202.1 coordinate 10,745,404, forward strand.
TGATGTGAAAATGTGAGCAGATGTAGCAACAAGGTGTGTTTTGTATTTCAAAGCGAGCAGTCAAGTTTCCAGGTTGGGTCGCTCTGATTTGATAATGTCTCTGAAGCTTGTGGCTCTTTTTTCATGTGCTGCAACTGGTCCAATGCTCCACTGTGGTTTAATGTTAGTCAACATAACAGTGTTATAATCATGAGTCGGGATGAAGCTTTGCTACTGAATCAATCTAACGTTACTGTAAATGGAAAGCTTTGATCAGTTGCGGTCATTTATTTTTGATTTACTTTGTCATGATGTAGAACAGGCATCATGTATGTGACAGTTGGGCCACAACAGGCTGAGTAGCACTGTGGCCTTGTAGCAAGAAGATCCCAAGCTCAAATCCCAGTTGGATTGGATAGAGTTTGCATGTTCTCTTTGTGTCTGTGTGGGTTTTCTCCTGGCACACTTGTTTCCCCCACAATCCAAAAGCATGCATGCTAAGGGCAACTGGAGACTCTTAATTGCTCCTAGGTGTGAGTGTGAATGGCGTCTGTGTGCCTTGTAATGGACTGACATCTTGTCCAGGGTGTATTCCCTCCCTTTACACTACTGTATGTACGCTGGAGTCATCTGCAGTCATCTGGGACTGAAGTGAAAGTGAGATGCGTTTTAAACCTTCCATGTCATGTTCTTTATGAGTACATTACGTGCCTATAAGTCACACAAAATTAGAAGTGATTTAACATGCAGAAAGAGATCACAAGAGTCAAACCATAAAAATCGGTGTGCCACAACGGATGTGGTTTGCCCCCAAAAATTACAAAAGAGGTAATTCAAAACATGAGAAGCCTTCATAGAAAACAACTGGGTTCATTAAGTGGAGCATGAGACAGGGCAGTAATGCTGCTCCTTTGCACAGCAATTCCCTCTAGACACTCAAACCAAACGGCCCAAATTAATGGTTGGTGCACAGCAATGCATTTAATTAGCACCACCTTTGTGCTATGAGCAACCTCCCATCTATAAATTCCAGCTCTGCAAGGTATCTTTTCTTTTTTTTTTCTGAATGTTTCATCTCTGAGTCAAGTGAGTGCTCTGAGCCTCCAGGGGCAAAGGGATAGTCCCGGGCTGTGTCCTAGTTGAGCAGAGCGCAGTGATTCACACCCCAAAGTAACAAAATACTACATGACCCTGATTCAGAAAGGCTGGGCCAGGGTGTAAAACATAAATAAGAACTGTATTTTACTGATAGCAGTATCGGTGAATAGTTAACTTCTCACGTCACAACAAGAAGGTCTCCAGTTTAAATCCCGGTCAGGCCAAGGGCCTCTTTGTGTGGAGTTTGCATGTTTACCAAGTGTCTAAGAGGGATTTTTCCCCCAGATATTTCCTCTCACAATGCAAAAGCATCCATGTTAAGGTGGAATGGAGACTTTCCCCCAGGTGTGTTTGAGAGAGTGTGAGTGTGATGGATCCATGTGATGGACTGGTGGACTGATGACACCGTTGGGTACAAACAGGTAAGATAATGGGTGGATTGATGGTTCCTTAGTCCATGTAGAAAAGAACAGAGTAGAATCGATTATCACACTTTCTACAAGAAGTGTATGACGCATGCTCCATCCTTGCCTCTTGCTTTTACTAAGGAGCCTATGTGTAGAATGCTTCTTTCATACTTGATCACGATTATCTGTTGCTTACAAATATTTGTTGTATAATGACACAGTGGTTTATACTATAATAGTATAAACAGGTGTTCAGGGAGCGTTTCTCACAACCTCCCTGGCTCCGATCACTGTCATGTTTTGCAACTGACTCAGAGAAATTTACAAAACAAAGCACAAAAATCAATTCATGCGATCGTGTTTTTAGGCCATGTCTAAACTCGTACGGAATCAGGTAAAACATTTTCACATGCAAATTCAATCAAATCATGACTAAATTTTCTCCGGTTTGCCACAGTGACACCATTGCCACAGGCGACGCGGAGCTGAGACAGAAACTACTCACAGCGGGCAAAACAGCCAAAAGGCTGTGGTTGATGGCTTGTTCGGTGTGACATTACTCCTGGCAGCTCCCTAAACAAAAACATTCAATAATAAATCCTTTATTTGAATAAAACATTTCAAGCCATTTCTGTCGTGCTTTGTGTTTCACTCTCACGGCAGCTGTTTGTTTGACATCCACTGTTGCAAGCTTTGCATCATTCATTACAGCTAACATTACTTTCTTTCACATTAAAGCGCAACATAATGTGCCGTGACAATATGCCGCTCATACATTTCTGATACCACTCTAAGTATTGGTATTTAGAATAGACGGAGAGAAAGCAGCCTCCGGCAGGTGTGTGTACAGGCTGGTGTGTGCAGTCACTGTAAGCTGCTGTGAGCTTTATTGCATTTCCCATAGCTAGCAGTATGATGTCATCAACATGTGTCTCATCTACAGTTAAGACCCCGTTTCCTGGTTTGACAGCTGAGCTTGGGATAAAGAGTTTATGTTCTCATAATAGACCCGAGAAAAAGTGACCTTCCAGGCTCTTGCACTCCCACAAGGTGTTTTCTTTTCTCACTCTGACTCCAAACACACTCACACAAGAACACATTTGTGTTTTCGAACACGTCTGAGCCTCGGCTCTAAGCGTTTCAGGGAATGAACACTCTCGCTCTTTTATATTTTTATTTATAAAATGAAGCCGTTGAAAATATAGCAAGCATTCATTGTGACGAGTGAGACATCAGACATACATAACAATATTTAATAATTTCTCCCTTTATGACAAAACACTGACGTCTTAATAGAGTCTTTACAAGACAAATAATTTAAGGACAAAAGGAAAAGAGGACAGAGGACAGGAAACATGGAAACCATGACTTGCCGGCTTTGTGCTCAAGCTGAGGGCAGGCTCTCGAACCACACACACATTTATACAATCTTTAATATCAAAATAATCTAAAAGATTTGCACCAGTTTGCAGTCTGCCCCAGTAATGCCGTGAGCATGTGAAATACAGTCGATGGTGGTCAAACAATATTTGACAAGGTTTTAAATAAGTCATGAGGAGAATAGGATCAAAGAGGTCCTGCAGAAGTTTGGGTCAGTCATAATGCTTAAACCATCATGTCTGCTACAGATCTAAATAAATGCTACATATGCACCACAACAACAAAGAAACAACAACTTTTTTGTGATATATGTAGTTTTTAAATAAAAAAAATACAAAACGTTTTTCCATAGTTAATAAGATAGATATCAAGTGGAAATTTGAATCCAAAGTATTAGCACTTGGATATGTCCAAGGTGTTGTTTCCCAATGGTGAATGTGCCTTTAGACAGGACCAACAGCCTCTGCCTGTAATGCAATATTATCTATGTTAAAGTCTGCGATCGAGTCAGTAAATTATTGATTATTTTACTGCATTTTGGTGTTAGTGGACGAGTATAAAAAGTAATTAAATAAGTTCTGAGTAAAGCATGCTTGTCAGCATCTTGTTTTTGGGAGGTTGAGTTAGCGACACTTAGGTTTTTAACGCCTTTGAAGATATGCAATAAAAACAAAGCGAAATCATCAAACCTGCAACATGGTTTACAGTACTGTTTGACTTTTAAAACTTGCTCTCAAACATTTGTTTTATTGTCTGTGAAATTGTACAGTGCTGATGTCTTCATTTTCGGTAACATCTTTGATGAGTTTTAGAGAATGATTAATCCCCCCCCCCTCCTCCCCACACAAGTAATTTCTGTGCTTTATTGAAGCACTGGCTGCATGTAAGTGGGTCTGTGAAAAGCCAATTTCTCGTGAGGACCTTACTGCAAATTGTGAGTCGAATTTTAATTTCATGAAATTAAAATTGTTTTTACGCACAAAGGTAGAACAATGATGATATGAAACTTCCTTCAATACGACAACCTTGCGAGTGGCACAGTAAAGGCTGTTAATTTATAACAAAACCAGTGCTGCAACATCTTACTGCAGATAGCTAACTTTTTTTTCCCCACAGAATACAGATGTGGGCATTTCCATTCATGCACAGTGTTAAATATGCTGGGTGTGTCTGTCATGACATCCTTGCTCATCACTGCAAAATGTTTGGTTTTGAGACCACCTGATGACACCAACAACAAGGCACAACAGGTTCAGGATCACAGCGTAGCACCTGTTGTGTAAAAACAAACCCTCCTTAAAACACAACCTCTTGGTTTATGCAGGACCATACGTCTGCAGAAAACACTGCCACTCCTGATATAAAAACATTACATTATTTGAAACAAAGTCACAACTTAAAAAAACTTACATGAAAAGCATACCTGGGTACCATTAGTAGTGTCTTTTCAGAGATTCAACCTTTATCTCCTAAACAGAGAATTGCAGTTCCTTTGGGCATGTGGGACACAAAGTGTTATCAGCAGAGTTCAGTCACCCACCAGGTCATAAGACTGGTGGAATCTCTGTTTTTCGCTCCGTATGTGTGTGTGTGTGTGTGTGTGTGTGTGTGTGTGTGTGTGTGTGTATGCGTCTGTGTGCGTTTGCTTCACCCCGTTATATAACGTGCAGGTAGGTAGCCTTGCTGTCCACTCCTATTACATTTTTGGCGGTGCATCTGTAAAATCCTGTATCCCTACTTGTCGGGTTCTGTATCACCAAGGAGCCCTGAGGACTAAGGTAACGGTTGCCATAGATACGGGCCTGACCCATCACCCTCAGCTGTGACAGGTCTGGTGTTTCCCAGGTAACTATCGCCCGGGGTGTTGCTATAGTCAGGCACGGCAGCTCCACGGCGGCTCCGGGGCGTGTGTAGGTCACAGGGGAGGGGCCTTTTGTGATGCGTGGCGGGTAGGCGATGACGATAACAGAAACCGTCATCACTGACACAGAGGCGGAGTCGGGGCTGGTGGACCTGCAGGAGTAGGTGCCGCGGTCAAACACGGAGGCCTGGTGAACCGTTAGCGTCCCGTCCTGTTGGACTAGATACCGGCCTGAGTCTCCGCTCTCACCCCGGGTCAGAGCCTTGCCGCTGGGCATGGTCCATATGAGTGAACCTTGGGTGTAACCTTGGGTCTGGGAGGAGAGGCAAGTCAGGCGGAGGCTTTCTCCATTGATGATGCTCACCATGGGAGACACTTTGGTGGTCACCACCGGCTCTGAAATGGGGGGTGGAGGGCCAACGGGATGGGGTGCCACAGGGAAAGATGGGCCTCGGTGTACAGGTGATTGAGTAGCTTGGACTCTTGGAGGAATCCTCTCAGGCTGTTCTGGCTTTGAAGGTAAGGAACGAGCTGACTCCAACGAGGCTCCAATGGGTGTGGCTTCACTTTCCTGCCCAGGTCTCCTGTTGGGAACCTCAGAGACCTCCAGCTCCACCTGTACCCTCGTCTCTCCCCTCTCACTTCTCACCACACATATCAAGGTCCCGCTATCGCTCATCCGCACACCCCGCAGCTCCAAGGAGCCATTCCGGTGCACGGTAAGTCGACTGCCATAGTAAGGAGCAGGCAACACGCCGTTTCCAGGCAGTAGCCAGGCTAGACGGGGAGGAGGGGAGCCTTGGGAGGGGCAGGGGAGAAGGACTGTCTGGCCTTTCATCACTTGCCGCTTCACAGCCGGCACAGCACCCACTGCTGTGCCAGTGGAGTTTTTACTATCTGCATTAATAGCAGCTTTACCAGTGCTACTTAATCCAACAGATTCCCTGCTGTTATCATTGGTCCCTCTTACATCCGTATTCCCACTGAGCCCATTCCCTCTCAGAGTGCCAGCACCAGCCCCGTGATTAAACAGGGCGCTGTTGACAACTCCGGCATTTCGAGAATTACCACTGATCCTGCCACCGTTGCTATTGGTGTAGGCATTATTATTAGCCTTTCCTGTAATGACTTCATTATTATTTGTCCCAGGATTTGTTTCTGCTCTAACTCTAACTGTGCTGAGAGTGTTACTACCACTGATGCCAGGTCCATTTCTATTTATTCCACTGTTATCTAATTTACTGCCTGCACCGATTACACTGCTGCCGACATCACTTGTAATTCCAGTGACAGGCCTGTTGAATCCATTTTGACTGTCACTCCGAGGGGCAGGATTAAAGCCACTTGTTGCTGTGTTTACACCAGCATAGGATAAAACGTTCTTTATCCTGGCATTACTATCACTATAGCCATTATTTCTGTTGTTGTTGTCCTGGCCAAGCCTGCTTGTGTCTCCATTGGTAATTCCAGACTGGATTATCCCTCCGTTAATGATGTTGTCCCCTGATCTTCCACTATGTCCATTGTTAGTCCAACCCCGTCCTCCCACCTGGCGGCTCAGTCCATAGTTTGGAGCCTCCACCTCCAAGCCGACCACCATGCTCGTCCCCCCGGCTAGGTTGCTTGCGCGGCATGTGTAGTTCCCTGCGTCGATCCTTTGAGCCAGACGCACTTCCAGGGTTCCACCAGAGACGACCACAACCCGTTCGGAGTAAAATCCTGATCCCAAACTTCTGGGGATGACCCGATTTGCTGGAGAAAACCACATCACTGTTGGTGGAGGGTCTCCTGAGGCCTGACAGGGCATCGTGGCGGTTTGACCCTGACGTACTCTGAGGACGCGGTAGCTCCTGGTATCACTGAATGTCGGTGGAGATGCCATCATGACTTTAACTTTGACCTTAAAAGATTGAAAATCAAATAAATTCGTGAATGACTGGATTAATTTCTACTCTTATTACCAAAACATCTTTGTTTGGTTATTTTTACCTTCATGCTGTCTTGACCTCCTTGGTTCTCAGCATAGCATGTGTACTCTCCTTCTTCTCCAGCACCTACTGCTGGAACCAGTAATGTGCCGTTGTCAAAGACAGTGAGTCTCCGTGCTCTCCCAGCTCTGTCGTCCCCCTGCAACACACTGTTCACTGTGGTTCCATCTGGCAGGGTCCAGCGGACAGCTGGGTCAGGCAGTCCTGATGCCTGGCAGTCAACCTACAGGGAACACGACCATTACTTCTACTGTCTGAAAGCTTTTTGCAATAAAGTCACAACAGCAAGGCAAAGTAGGACACTGCATGCTTTGTGGTCATTAAAATAAAAAAGTAAAAAAAAACAGCTTGCATTAGAAAGCAATCACAGATTTAGATGTACTGAAAGAAAACAATTTCAAGCTAATCAAAAGTTTGAATGAAATTTGAAATTAAGGGCAACAATAATCCTGCGTCTTCTTTCTTGCATTTCATCCCGTTTGATATTATTTTTCACTCCGCTGTTCAATATTCATGTGCAAAGTACTATCCCCTGAAGGCTGCTGCTGATGACTCATAACAGACAGATCGTTATTTTCTTTTTGAGCCGACAAATATAAAGCAATTTCTGATCAGGAAAACAAAAAAGCAAAGACACAGTACTTGTCACTGCAGCAACAATAAACAGAGGATTAAAGAGATGTTCAATGTTATAAGTCAAGTTCATAGAGAAAAATGACTTCACACCAGATGAATCAATCAAATTCATAATTATCATTTTAGGAATACCTAATAGCTGCAGCTATTTGCTTATTGAGTAAACATCATTATTGGGAGCTAGGCAGAGAAATATCTCACCTTCAGTGGTTTGCCAAACAACACCATGTGATTGAGTGGCTGCTTGGGCTCGATCTTGGCAGGTTTCGTGGCCACAGAAACTCGCAGGAGGCGGTAATCATCTGCAACCTTGTTGCGTGCAACACAGAGGTAGTCTCCAGCATCCTTCTCTGTTACTGCCTGCACTGACAGGGTGCCATTAGGGTGCACCTTCAGACGTCGATCAAAACTGAAAATTAAAATGTAGACAAAAATACACAGAAATCACTGAATGTGTCCAGTGAGACACCACACAAAATGCCTTGAATGCCTGAGCTACCTGAAGTGCATGTCCACCAGTTTCCTGTTGGGGGTCCTCCAGATGATAATGGGTGCTGGGTTGCCAGTTACAGAGCAGTGGAGCTGCAAAACCCTCCCATAGTGTACATTTGTGATGGAAGGTGATGTAGAGACAATGCGGGCTTTAGTGAAGGGAGAGAGGGGCGAGGGATACAGAACAGAAGAGGCTCTGCCTCTGTCGGGCAGGGGAGAAGAAATAACTCTTGTATTGTTTACAACACCAGATGACGCTGGGCTGTTATGTGTAGGTCCTGCTGATGGAGGGGACAGAGGGGAGGGCTCTGCTTTGTTGATGTTGGTCAACTGTGTCGGGGGGGCAGTGACCGTTCTATTGATTTTTGGAGATGAGTTAGTGGAATTGGAGTGGTGAGGGTAAGAGGATGATCGAGAGGAGCCAGGGTTGAGCGGTAAGGTCCCCTGCGGCGATGGAGGGGACCTGACTGGATCTGAGGGCCGGCTGGGGTTGGACAAAGTTCTTTCGTTATTGAGTGGAGATGAAAAAGATGGTCTTTCAGTGGCGGATGCTTTTGCCCTTTCATTTATTGCTCCTCCCTGTCCTCTCTCTCCTTCAATTTCTACCTTTACTGTTCTCTTATCGGTGCCGACTGCATTGCTCGCTGTGCACTCGTAAGTCCCTGAGTCCTTAGGCCCGACCTTTCGAATATGCAGAGTCCCATTAGGCAAGACGAAAAGGTTGCCGTGGAGAAACTGAGATGGGCGAACAAGAGTCCCATCTGGGATCCGCCAGCGCAGCGTCGGTGATGGTGCACCTCGGGCGGAGCAGTGTGCATAAACAGGCCTCCCCGGAGACAAGAGCAGGTGTTCCTCTCTAGGTTGCTGCATCACCGGTGGCAGCGAGGACACATGTACACGCACCGAGGCGCTGGCGGCACCTGCTGAGTTGGAGGCCACGCAGCGATACACTCCTCTGTCGCTTGGTAAAGTCACGGGAATATGGAGTGTCCCATTCGCATCCATGGTCATGCGACCGGTGGAGGAGGAACTGGACGTCAGGGCCGAACGATCGGGCAGAACCCAGGAAAGCAGAGGTGTGGGAACGCCATCTGCCTGGCACTGCAAGAGCAGCTCTCCACCCTGATGAATGGTGGTTTCTCTGTAGGTAGCCAACTGCATCCGAGGGGGGCGGGTCCATACTTCCAAGGTGGATAATAATCTATCAAGAAAATGACAAACACAGACAAAAAAAAAGAAAAAGAAAATAAGCTGTAAATGTCATACAGCACTTTTGGGAGACAGCCAAAGGCAAATTTACATACAAAACTCAAAGCGCGGTTTTGATGGAAACACAATTATATAAACAGATTTTATATGGAGACATTTGCATATGTCTTAAGGCAGCTTAAAAATGTTAAATCAAGTTGTTATGTAACAGTGTTTGCAGACGAAAACACCAACATACATAACACTAATTAAATTGCCGTTTGCCTGAGGCCTATGTAATTAATACTGCAAAATACTGGGTCCCATGAAGCTAAAGCCTGTGTATACAGTTCATGAATATTCACAACTAGATTCAGTCGCCTCACCTGTCGCGACCCATAAAGCTCTGTGCACTGCAGATGTATGTGCCCCTGTCCTGCAGCTGCACATTCTGGATGACGAGGGTGCCATTTGGCAAGACCTCAAAACGCTGAGCCTTGGAGTGAATTGACATCACCGCTCCTGAGGGACACACATACAGACAAACGGACAGACAAAGAGGAGACAGGGTTGGGTAAACGGAGACAAATTTGGAAAGAAAGTTTGAGTGAGAGTAAGACATAGAGGAAAGGAGGATCAGGGATGTAGCGAATGGCACAGCAGGAAGTAAAGCCAGTGAGGCGGTGCACAAAATGTTCCATTACAGTCTAGCATTATGAGTTTCCCTCATGGCAAACAAGAGAAAAGCCCATTGTAAGCACGCCTGTGCGTAATGCTGGGTGTTAATAGGTTATTTCCCCAGCCTGAAATGTGTTCATAGTTACTCATTTTAGATCATAATAAAAAGGGAGCCTTTGTTTATTCTTCAAATATATGGTTTGTAATATTTAACCGCACTGATGACATGCAATATACGTGTGTATATTCACACATAAATGACCTCCAGATGAAAAATAAACATTTCTGCGTTTCCAGGCAAAATTAAGTATACCTGTGGCAACCTTGGTCCAAGTGATGGATGGCTTCGGCTCTCCTTGAGCTTCACAATCCAGCCTAGCAGTGCTTTCAGCTGGGAATGACACCGTCCTGATATGTGGGTCTGCAATCCTCGGTCTGGACCTCACAACTGAGGCCTGTGAAACAGATTTAGAAAACAAATTTGGAGGTAGATTAAGTATATAAGTAAGTAAGAGTAAAAGAATTAATGGCTCTTAAAAGATAGATATAGTTGGTCGGGGATGGGCATGGCTCCACTAATGATGGTTTTTCAACATCCAAAGCCTCTTTCCCTCCAGGAGGAAAGGGAAGAAAAACATCATGGACCTGATATTAAATAACCCAATAAATGACTCAAACTTTGGTTTGGAGGTAGGAATAAAGACTGTTATACAACAGTACTAGAAGTCCTATGCCAAAAAAGTTACCTAACTTTGAACTTTGTCGTACTGCTTATAATGTCTTTATTCTTCAGTTAAAAAGTTTGTTTTTGTAAATCCACTTTTAATTGTTGTTTTGGATGGGTATCACTTCAATGCAATTCAATGTGTCATTACTGTGGTCCTGTATTTAGATTTATTGGTTTTGGACCCTGTGGTTTGATTAGCAGAGGCTTGTCAACAGAGCTGTAGAAATTAATTAACAATTGATTGTTTAAGGTCTTTTGGCAGTAGACTCTCAGAAAATGCACAGCATTCTCGATTATAGAGCAATGGAGCATCTTGTTTACCCTCTCTTATTGATGTCTAGAAAACCATGAAATTTAAGAATTCTTTTTAACATCCTTTAATAGCAGGTCATGTGGATACAGATTAGGTTATTTTTTCTATTGCTCATTTTTGCTGAGCTTTTGCCCAAAGGCTTGCAATGTGTGCATGTGTTTGTGTGTTTATGAGAGAGAGGAAGAGAGAGAAGGAGGTTATTTTCTGGGCCAGCACTCACTTAGGAAAGAAATGTTAATTTGAGTTGCACTTAGCTGACAACAAAGAAAAATATCGCTCTATATGAACTGAAAACTACATTTAAAAGTGCACTTAAATAAATGACCAAGTGAATGAATGGCTGAAAGCAAGGAGTGCAAAAATTTGGAATCATTAAATAAATTAGTAATTAAATAAACAAATAAAGACCACATTATGCTTCTTGTTTGGCTGTTACTGTTGTAATGTATGGGCTTGCTTTAAGACCCATGTTGGGTAAAAGTAGCCACAAAATTAGCAATGCTGTGCTATTTGAATCGATCTGAACTCACCCCAGGAGCTGCGGGGAGCGGAGGGGAGGGGGGCCAGCGAGGCCTGCTGCCGTGAGAATCAGGAATAGAATTAGCTCCAGGGTTCTTCCAGTCAGTAGGGGGGCGACTCTGGTTTGGAGTGCCAGAAACAGGCCTCCCTCTGGGATCCACTTGGCCAACATTAGACCCCTCTCTGGATGATGCTGCAGTAACTGTGGATGCCATTGTTGTGGTAGCAGTTGAAGGAGCTGAGGGCGTAGTTGTGCTTGTGGTGGTTGGGGAGGTTTTGGGTGATACCGTTGTGCTAGTGGTAGGGATAGTAGTTGTAGTAGTCGTAGGGTTGGGCGTTGTGGGATTGGCTTTGAAAGAAGCTGTGGTTCTGGTTGCAGTAGTTGTGATCAAAATAGTAGATGGCGTAACTGATGAAATAGTAGTGGGAGCTGTCGATGTAGGAATCTGAGTTGTGGAACTGGTAGTAGATGTGGCAGTGGTAGTAGAAATTCTTGTCTCACTAGATGTTGGAATAAACATCTTGGTAGACGTGATTGGACTTGTAGTTGTTGTGGAATCTGTCTCCTGCTTAATCATAGCCGTAGATGCAGTTGAGATGCTTCCAGCCAAATTATCAGTATGAGTGTTTTTGAAAGTAGTTGTTGTGCTTACAGTAGTGGTGGTGCTAGATGGAGCAGCACTGGTGGCTGAGGAGGAAGCAATGGAGGAAAGAGTGGGTGAGAAAGAGGTGGAGGACTGGGACACATATGGCACAAACAGCAAATTCTTCTCCAGCTCCTCTTCGTGTTTGCTTGGGGCTCTATCAACATGTTTGCCTTGGGCTGTGTGTGTTTCTGAGTGTGTCTGTGTGCCATGTGTATGTGTCCTGCCGTTAATGTCTGGCTCACGAGTCTGTGCGATGATAGTATCAGACTGAGTGGGCGCTGACGTTGGCGTATTGAAGAGAGTGGGCTCTGCAGAGTCTGGTGCGATGGCTGGGTGAGTCACTGCGTCTATATGTGTCTTTATGCTAGGGGGGAATAATGAGGTGAGAGAGGTGGGAGGGGAAGTTATTGAGGGGGAGGCAGATTTTGAAGAGGTGGAAACAGGGAGAGTCTGAGGAATGTGTGGCGCACCGGTCCTGATATGGTCACTCTCTGTCAATGGGATAGTTGGAGACAAGGTTGTTGCGGCCTGCAATAACATGTCATTCGGATGTGTGGTGGTGTCAAGTGTCACAGTTTGCGACGTTGGGTTCATGGGTTCAGGAAGAGTTCGGGGCGGGGTCAAAGGTCGCCCCCTGGGCCTGTTGATGATTCGTCTCCTCTGTCCAATCCTCCTGCGAGAGTTCCAAGGGCTCTGAGGCCGAGAGTTTGGAGGCAAATTAGGGAGAGGTCCCTGCCGGGGTTTCTGTGGCATGATTCTGGATGGGCTGGGGAATGCTTCACGCTCGTCTGTTTCGCCCTTTTCTGGGGCAATCTCATTTGTGGCTGTCTCTGGCTTGGATGTGACCAGTTCTTTCCATGTCTCTGAGTTTGTCACTGTCTCTGTTTGTACACGTGTCTCTGTCTCATTCTCTGTATCTGTCGGCGTGTCTGTTGACCGCTCTGGTCCTTTTGTTATCTCTGTTTCTGTGTCTGGTTTTGCGTCTGTGTGTGTTTGTGTATCTGTGAGAACAGTGTGAATGGGCTGCAATTCTTCCTCTTGTAGATCAGTGTCATCAGCAGATGACCCTTCGGTTTCAGCTCCCTCTGTTCTTCCTCCACCTCCCTCACGTGTTCTTGTGTCTCTGTCTTTGTCCCTTCCCTCTGGTTTGTCTGTGGGCTTTCCTGCTGTAACGCTTTGGCCATTATTCGCCAGAGTCTTTTGGCGAATCTTAGCCAGGATGTCCGCCCACTTCTGTGGGTCTATCCTTTGTTTGTTTGGGGTGACTCTGTGTCTGCCCTCAAAGCGGTTTCTTCTCTGGTCAGTGGCTGATGCAGGCCCTCCTCTTCTCATGGGCACCTCTCTCATAGGTCCACGTCTTCTGGGGTTTGCAACTGGATAGCGTCTGTTTGGGGATGGTTGGAGGGGTCTAGGACGCCTCCCTCTGCCAGGAAGAGGTCTGTCTTCTTCTATCACCTCAGCTCCCGATCCTTCCTCCACTTGATGTTGTAATGGAGCTCGGATCTTGGTTGAACGGCCAGCAGCTGACTGTGGCCCTCTGGGAAATGAAGCTCTGAGTGGAGGAATATGTGGTGAGTGTAATTCCAGCTGCCTGGAGAGAGAGTCACTACCATACTGGTTGACTGCAATACAGCGGTAGTAACCAGCATCCCTCTGAGAAGGGTTGGACAGAGAGAGACTTCCATTTGACCGTAAAGTGAGTCCTCCCGATACAGCTAATCCTGGACGTACAATGGTTCCATCTGGTAAAATCCAACTCACACGTGGCGCTGGAGAACCAGACACCTTGCAGGAGAGAATGATGTGTTCACCAACTGTTCCTGCGATGGGAGGTCCCACTTGTTCTTCTGAGTGTGGTACAGAGGACTCCATCACAGCCAGACGCAAAGGGAGAACATCTACATCACGGCCTGCGCGAGCTATGCAGTAGTATACCCCAGCATCTGAGAGCTGTGCTTTGTGTAGTAGGAGAGCAGAGTTTGAGGCTGATAATCTTCCATCTAAGTTGTTGGAAGAGGTCAGCTTGGATCCATCTGGAAGAATCCACAGGACTTTGGGGGTGCCAGAGCTCATCAGCGGGCAGGGTAACTCCACCTTACTGCCTGCTGCTGCTGCCAGAGCAGTGGTGGTGTGATTGGTTGAAATCATGACCCATGGCTGAGAAGAAGGGGTGGAAGTGGGGTCACGATGTGCAGAAACTCTGGTTGAATATATTAGTTGAACTTTGCGCCCATTTGACTGTGCTCTGTTTAGCTGGATGCTGATGGCCGTCTGTAGCAACCACTGTGGTCTGGTTTTGACAGAAGCTCTGACTCCAGTGTGATAATAACCATCTGTCTCCGCTGCCTGCCGGTAGCGGTAGGCCAGTGTCGGGGCTTTGCTCAGCATGATTTCCCTCTCCAGGCGCACCGCAGTCTCACTGTAGTAAGCAAGAATTCTCCAAAGTATCTCGTAACTTTCTCTATCCACAGGGCAATCCAGGGCGAGAGACAAAGCAAGGGGGAGAGGGGAAGGAGAAGCCGGGGAGAGATCTGGAGGAGGAGTGATATCCTGGTAGTCCGGGGAGTGAGAGATGTTGCACATTAGGTCCACACTATGTCCCTGATGATCAGACAGACCTAGAGAGGCTGAGCCTATAGACTCTCTGAAGGATTCACTTGATTGGATTTCACTCATTTCTGCTTCAAGTGATGTGTCTCTCCCTGGGGAGGAGATGGCAGGTGAGGTGCACAGTAGGTCGGTCTGCTCAAGCAAGCCCTGTCCTTGAAGGGAATTGGGCGAGCCACAGGTTGGACACTGAGCACCACCGGGACATTTCATTAAGCCTAATTGAAAAAGACAGAAAGAGAAAATGATGTCATACATACAGTGTTACCATCTCTGAAATATCAACTGTGTTACATCACAGCAACCATACAAACATATTAGTGCACATGGCAGCAATCTGCACACATTAGCAGTGTGATATATTAGTCATGCCAGCTCTTCTTGAGCATTCATTACCCTTTATATCTCTTCCTAATTAGATATGGTTACTTCATCTACTTCTAAATCAGAAATATGCATCAATTCATTATAACACAGCAATTATTAGCCTATACTTCAAATGCTTGCACACATCAGTCCTGTCATCATGGATTAGTCATGGCAGGTTAAGTTCTGGCATATCAATGAGACATATTTCATGGTCCAGCCTTCTTGCACATCTCAATAACAGCCGCAAGCCAGGCTGGAAGAGATACAGAAAATGGGGGGGAAACAGAAAGGAGCGTGTGATGAAAAGCAGGTGTAGAGATGTTGGAGGTATCAAGATAACAAAACCAGATGTATTAGAAAGTTATCCCATCTTTCTATCATCTGGCTGGATATGACAGTTATATTGCAGTTCTTAGATTTCTTATACACTGGAATTATCAACAAAGCATCTCCCGTTGCTCAGTACCCGTGTTTCTTCTCACCTTATCTCGTTTTCAATCTCCTCTACTTAAGTCTCTCGACCACCACATGTCTGAGTTTCTCAAAAGCACAACACTGGCCGCCATAAAAGGCATGTGCAGTCCACAGACAAAACAACACAAGATAACAAGTCATATGTCAGCTGCTTCAGTCACCTGGATGAGACAGACTCCAAGAGAGAAACCAGTTCATCCTGCAGTCGCAGCTCCATGGATTGGCCTGCAGCACCAGACTCTCCAGCAGAGGTGCTGTCGCTACGGTTTCTCTGGGCAGAGTGGTTAGACTGTTGTTGGACAGGTCGACGTGTCTGCAGGAGAGAAAACAGAGTAAAGAGATGAAAACTGAGATGAAGGGGGGTGAAAAAGAGCAGCAAGGTTGAATCAAAGTCATCAAGAGATGGAGGGATGGAAGAAAGAGAGGAAGTGGGAAGAGGCAAGTGACAGGTTAGGGGCAGAGGAATCGTCCATCATTTTTATCATTTCAATCATCTGCTCCGTGTTCAGACCTAAGTTATTCCTCTGCAACAGTAAAAGAAGGGGATAAGAAAAAGAGACGGATGACAAGGCTCCAGTTTCAGTGACAAGAGTTTAATTTTCCTAATTCCAATGAAAGCTCTGCTGTTTTGTTTCCTTTGTGAGGAATAACTTAAGCGGTTTATCTATAGTTCTCCCTAATCAGCTTAGTTGAAATGTGTTATTTTATTAACTGATTAAGGTTGCATAACCAGGTTGCATAAATCAGTCTTATCCACTTTTTCAAAGTACAGACTCATTTGATTGTGTTTGGCTCTGTGTCCATTGTCGAAGTAACAGACTTCACAGACAGTTTACATTGCTTACTGTGCTCAATGTTTGAAGCACCAGCGGGGCTTCAGTATAATATTCTGACTGTTCAACCTGCAAAATGCCCTTCTCCCACCTGTGGTCATTACATTATCTGCTTTAAAGCTCACCTGAGTGTAGAGAAGTAATATGTATTCAGGAGGGACAGCGTGCACAGAGCGTAAGGGTGCAGCTGATGCAGCCTGTTCCCTTGCAGGCGTAGCAGCCTGAGGCTAGGCAGCTGGAGCAGGGCCCGGGGGTGGATGTGCTGGAGGTGGTTGTGATCCAAGTAGAGACGCAGCAGTGAGGTCAGGCCGGAGAAGGTCAGCGATGAAGAGATCTCTCTCAGCTTGTTATAGCTCAGCTTTAATATCTGTGAGGGGCGGAGGAAATGGAGTGAGCCGAGGAAAAGGAGGGCTCGAGAGGCAATCAAATATCAGAGATCAAGGCAAATGAACAAACCAAGTTTATGTTACGACTATAAGTTTCTCACTGGACACCAGATGCTTGTAAATTTATGACAAATGGGAAGGACCTGGAATGAGGAGTTCAGTGAAAAGCTTCTCGCAAGCAGAAATGACTGGATGCACTGTGTGTAAAAATATGAGGGACTACATCCAACGGCATTCAATCTCATGTGTGGAAAAAAATGCCCAAAGAATGGCCCCTAGCACATAACCAGATGATATATTCAGGCTGAGAGTTTATTGGGCAAGAAAATGGAAAACTAAAAGGATATTCTAACACTGGGGGGGTCTTCAACTTTCAAATATGAAATGAAGACTTTTATCCACAGCAGAAAACTCTGACATACTCTAGTCATGTGAAGAACCCACCAATTTTGAAGAAGGCACCCCATGAAAACCAGGTTGCGGAGTTGTGTTTCTGTGGGGCTTATGATAAATCTGCTCTCCGGGGAGGCTACTTAGCTGGAAGAGTTCCAGCTGCTGACAGATCTAGCACGTGAAGATGTCAGCGCATGAAAATATGGATCCCATTATCACACAATGGCAAATATATCAGCATCTGCCTGGGAGATGAAGGGAACAATTGCTTGCTGAGTAATATCACTTCCCCCACGGACTGCTAACTCTGCCCTTAGGTTGCTGCTAAAATGTCCAGTGTGTTTCCTGTCACTGCTCTGTGAAATGAGACATGGCACATAAATTATGCCCCTGCCGGACAGAAATTAGAAAAATGTGTTGAAAACGTGAAGGGAGTCATGTAAACTGGCAGATTAATATGCTTTGATCAAACGTCAAACTGATCTTATCATAAATCACTTTCTAGCCTCCTCTTAACGCAAACCTCTCTGCCAAATTTAATATTTTTGATTGATATCTACAGTCTAATAAAGTGAGAAGATCTAGCTCTCAACATTGCGAGAGAGCTGTGCAGAAGCTATGCAGATTGTAAACTACAAGCGCTACACATGTCGGGAGTTTGCAAGCTGAGCTTTCTGCAACAAAGCGCGTTTGAAATACAGCAGGAGTCCCAGTGTGATCCTCCATGCCTGAGGCTGCACTGGGATTTCACTAAATTGGCTGGAGAGCAGGCAGCGGGTTTGATTTTTGCATCTATGCCCTGAAAAAAACTTCTCAGTCTCTCTCTAATCTCAAAAGGAGTCGAGGGTTAAATGTACAAGTGTAATGCCTCAGTTCAGAGCCATATGCTTTTATAATCCAGCATGCATGCATTGGTTCAGCAGTGTGGCACGGCTTCAGATCTGCTAGGTGACACATTACGTGAGGCGAGATGGTGGCATTCTCCAGGATCACCTCCACTACCTCAGGATGTTTTCCGAACACTGTGTCACGACACAACAAACATCCTGCAGCTTGGTCTTGAACTGAATTGCCTTTCTGTTCGATCCTGCGCTGTAATATCATCTGACTCGGAGCGTGCTGCAGCCACTGGGCTTCCTGTTTACCTGCAGTGATTTCATGTCTCTGAACGCAGCATCTGGAAGATGGCGGAGGTCATTGCTGTGGAGCATCAGAAGCTCCACCTTCTTCAGGCCAACCAGTGAACTGTCATGGACCCTGCTGATGCTGTTGAACCTATGGGAAGTTACATTGCCATTCATATAATCTTATTGCTTAGTCTGACAGATGATTTCATAGTGTCCAAAACACAAAATCATGCATTCCCTTACCCTAAGTTTATACGACGTGTGTGCACAGGCAGGCCAGGAGGTATCGTGAGCAGGGAACGAAAAGTACAGTGGACCTCGTTGGCCTGGTAACAGTTACAGCTCCGAGGACACGCCTGGCCCATGGGCAGCACCAGGAGAGTCAGCAGCAGGAGACTCACACACGCAAAACGATACATCTTCACTCTGCTGAAGGAGGAGGCTGTACTCTGATTATTGCTGTCACACAGAGAGACAAAAGAAGAAAAGAAGGCGAGATTGTACGAAAGAAGCAGAACAAACCAGAGTGTCACGTCTAAAAATCCAGATGGCACTCTCTCTCTCTCTCCCTCTCTCTCTCTCTCTCTCATTCTCTCGCTCACACACACAGCTGCACACAAGCCAGTGCCGTTTCATTCCCACTGCCCTCAAAACACAGATTTATCTCCAGGGGATTTGGAGTATTCACAGCACATGGACCAATCTACCCTCAGACGCGCACAAGAGCTGTGCTGACACACTGCACCTGTCTCGCACAGAATACACACCTATGATCTGCCCTACCGTGCGCATGCGCGTGTTCAGGTTAATTGAATGGCGATATATCACCGCATAAATCAGAGCAAATGGCTGAGAGCGCAGGACTCGACAACAAAGGCGGAAAAAGTGCCGCACATCTCTCACACTCTCGCACACACACTCCCTCTCTTTCTGTCTCCCTT